>CM062820.1:264592995-265792995 GCA_031772625.1 Pinus tabuliformis
TTTTGTACAGATGGCACATGTTTCGACTGTATTCAGTGGGCACTCCTTGTGACTATGTTTTTTTCTGCATCGGGGACAGAAGATTGCCAAATTCTGTTCTGCCTCCATCTGCTTCTGCTTGGCCTGCATAATATCAAGTTGTGTAGTTAGTGTCCCTAGAATATCAGTTTTACAATTTTCTAATAAATTTCCAATCTCCACACGCGTTACTCCTTCTGTTGATATTTTATTGTCTCTTGCAAACTGATCATATTCTGCCGGTTTTATTCTTGTGCTGCCTCTCGAACTCCTGATGCATAAATCAATAATGTCAGCAAAATTCTCTTGATAAATATCCCCTTTTCCCATGATGTTTAATGTTTCAATCCACTGTTCCTTCATGCCCCTTATCAATGCAGTTTTTAACACATTATCAGGTAAAGGTAGTGATGCATAAGGAGATCTTTGTAAATTGTATTGAAAACGTTCCACATATTCTTCTAATGTTTCGTTCGGTTTGGCTGTCATTTGGAATATTTCATCTTTCAATTCTCTAGACCTACAATAATCCTGATAATTTTTTAAGAAGGATTCTTTCATTTGATCCCAATTGTTGATGACCCCACCACCTAGTCCCGTAAACCATCTTAAAGCAGCCCCCTTTAATGTAGAGGGGAATAATTTCAATTTCTAGGGATCGGTGGCGTAATCATATCCCCTGCACAACACATCAAATTCGAATAAAAATGCATCCGAATCTTCTGATGTGAGACCGTGAAATGTAGGGATATGTGAAGAGGGATAGCTTTCATGGGCGCATTTGCTACAGAATCCACTATAGGATATTGTAATGTAGAGGTTTGAGTATTTGGCTGGTTCTGAGCCATAGGGTCGAATATATGCCAATAACCTTCTGGGATATCTAGGAGGGTATTCCTAGGTTGAGAGGGAACGATTTTAGCAGGGATAGTTTTAATGGCACTTCCTTTATCTGGGATAAGAGGAATACCTGATGTCTGAGGAGATTGGATTCCTTCAACAATGATTTTCGCAGCTCTCCCCTTATCTGGGCTGTTTAATGGTTGATCTGTTCCAATGGGAGATTTTGGTTCCTCGGTTTCCCCTGTTTCTCCTTCTCCTTCACAAAAGTTGCTGAAATTCCCTTCCTGCAATAGTTCTGGAGTAGAATTTTCAATTTCCTGAAAGTCCTGCTCTTCAGTTTGACTATGCACCTCAGCAAAGGCTACAGATGGTGATCCTGTGGCATGAAGGGAACTAGTAGGTTGTTTAGAAATGATTTTCTTGGGACCTACTGATGGCTGAGATTCTATTTTCTTATAGATTTCGTCTATGAAAGTTGTTCGGCCAAGGGTCACCAGCCCCTTAGCTTTTTCGGGTTTGGATGGAAGCTTAATATTCTTTTCTAGTTTTTTCTGCTTAGTCATGCACTCAAATGAACTACTAAATTCTATTCAAACAAAGCAACAACAAATCTGTTAGGAAAGCGAACAATGGAGCAGGGCTTTTACATGCTTCGCACGCAGGTTCTTACCTTTCATTTTTAAGATCCAAATCTTCCCTAGTAGGTTCGTACACTACTATGAAAAAGACAAATGGCTACACTCTTTCCCCGGCAACGGCGCCAAAATGTAGAGCTATAAAAAGGGTCTCTTTCACCTCTAATTACCTCACATTAATATGTCAATCCGGGAGCATTTGGTTATTTCAAAGAGTGACTCAATCTGAGGCTATTTGTCAGAGTAATGCTAGTAGTACAGCATTCTACAAAAATACAAGAGTAAAATTATGCTTGTCTATGACTAAGTTACTTCAAATGACTAAAGCACACACTCTTAAAGCTAGACAACTTTATCAGTCAAGGGTTCAACAGCAATAGCCCATCCCTTTAGAAACTGATGGAAAGGAAATTAGAGCATGGACCACGGGTCTGGGAGCGAGGCAGTAAATGCCGAAGCTCACTACAGCTACAGATCGTCTCTCACACCAAATGTGAGTAAATGAAATAGCAGGCAAATAGGAAATTGAACAACAAATCTAGAATGGAACAACAATGCTTAAAATGGAACAGCAATTCTGAAATGGAACAGCAATCGAATAACTAAACCTCGCGAGCAGTAATCAATCTTTATCCTATCAACTCAAATGCACTCATTGTAATCAAAACTCCAATCTTTCATTCTCCAAGCAAATCACGCAACACGCACTAATGGAACAGCACTAACTACTAATTATGGAACAGCATGTGGAAATCACACACACACACAACACTCTGGAAAAGTAATCTGATTTAACACCAATCATCAATAGGAATTACAACTGTGTTTCAAAATGGAACAACATTAATCCTGAATCATAAAGAACACATCTTTCAGATAATTTCCTTAACACAAATACACAACATAAAAGCTCCGTAACAAAATGATAACAATGTTCAATTAAGTCTAGTAATATTCAATCAACTCTGAAAGTATTGGTGATATAATGCAGAGTCAATATAAAGAGCCTTAATGAACGGATCTTAACAGAGCATATGATGTAACTTATAAAGCATATCAGATTACCAACTAATGACGATAAGCAAACCACGCAGAAATCAAATCATAGTGATACAGAAGCAAGTTTCCTCCGGGGTCGGGCCCTTAGCCTCAAGGGTACACCGCTTTAATTTAATCCAAACACAGAGATAAGATAATCACCAAGTTTATATTAATGCATGAAACAAAAAGTACAATGAGCCAAGTTCAACGAGACTTGATGATCAAAGTTCAATCTTTAACAAAAAGTTACATAAAAGCATCGTCCCAAAACTAACAGTGCCATCCCTTTATATAAGGGTAACGGCGGAGATGTCTAAGCAATAAGATAAATAAAGCAGCGATCCCTCGGGATCGAAGATCCTGAGGGATTCGCCAAACTGTTAATCCTTAATCACTTCTTTTCTCCTCCGCCGAGCTGGTGCCTTCTCCTCCTTTTCCGGACCGGTTTGCTTCAACCTGCTTAGCCTCGTTTGCACTCGGTCCTTCGTCAAAGGGACAACAGTTACCCTGTTCTTGTCTTTTTCTTTGCAACATCAGCTCCTCGTTTTTACCCTTTCCTGCACAAGAGAATGACAACTATCAGCGGTTAAGTCTTGCATACTAATTCCACATATTTTATCATAATTCTCTATTGTTTTCCACATTCATGATGTAAAAGATTCACAAGTCCCACTGAAAAGCCATTGAAATGATCATTAAAAACATACCTTTTTAGTACTCCACACCCAGGTTCAGAGTTATTTAGCCAAATAAATCCCTACACTACTAGCCCTTTTGGCATGAGCCCGCGGAGTGCGGACTGATGTCTCACCGAAGAAGTATGGGGGGATGATGGAACCAAGTTTCCGCACCCTTGAGATGTCTATGGTGTCGATTTAGTCCAACTGTGCCTACCTTTGCACAGGTTACTTCGTGTACTATTCTAACCTTCAATACCTTCGTGATCTATTATAATCATATTTCACGTAGTCCTAACCCGGGGCTGAGATGCTTTTACGCTGCTATGGCAGCGACCTGCACTATTTCCCCAAATTACATTATGTATCTTACTTATCTTCTTAACAAATCTTAGTTAACTTCACATAAACAGATATTCTATATTGCATTCACTTAGTCAATACAATTATACACATTTGCGCATCATATAAACAGTAGAAGTGCAATTTATACCTAATATATTCAATGCATAAAACATGAAATAAATACACAGAATTGATATGAAACTTCTCTTTATTAATACTTCCAACTATTACAGACTCGACTCGCCCTGCGCACTCAGCTGCAGGGTTCCGTGCACTTAGTTGTGGACTACTAGGCCTCTGCGCACTCAGCTACAGAGCCTTCTCCTACTATACGACCCAAAACTAGACTTTACTCCACAGATATGACTCAACTCTTCATCCTTCTTCTCATCTCCTTCGATTAGATTAGATTCCTTAACTACTTAGAGCCTCGCTCTATTTATACAATCCCATGGTCTGCGAACCATGGGTAGATCTCTACAGCCAACATTACATTAACAAAATTGAGGGCAGACAACCATATGACTCTTTTACAAGCTATGTGCTCTGTGCCCACAAAATGTGGAATCTTTACATTGGAGTTACAATTTTTTACCAAACTCTGGGCTCTATGCCCCAAAACGTCCCTTCAGGGATCCCGCACCCAAGAACATCCACAAACAAGTATTAATGTCATAGAAAATATTAGCATATGGTCCATGGATATTCAAATCATAGTTAAAGTTGGATCACAATGATTGAAACTACAATAATTGACACCCCCATGAGCTTATATATTGGCAAATGTTTTAGCTGAGAAGAGGAGTATTAATGTGGAACCTAACATAGGGATATGTTATTGTAAAGGTAGTGTGTAACATCACATAGCAAACAACTACAAAAGGAAATTATCTGGAACAAAATCTCATTGTTTGGAACAAAATATAATCATTAGGGATATTTGAATAATAAATTCAATATTGAACACAACAAATGACATTGAAATCTTTTACACCCTAACTAGCTTTTAGATGGGTAAATCTTTTATTTGATGAGGAGTATTAATGTGGAACCTGATTTAGAGATATGTCATTATTGTTGAAATTGTAGGATGAAAATGGCTCAATTTTGACTTGTGCCTTAGTCAAATTGAGTAATTTGATTTTCCACATCAGCAAGATGACCTAGATGGCAATTAGCTAGAGTGACATGGCCTTGTCTACTAGTTAACTTAGTAAATTTGAGTTATAGGCCAAAAGTAGAGTTGTGCATATATTGATTGTTAAGATTTAGCAATCTAGTTGAGTTATTGTTAGTTGAACTCAGTTAATTGAGATCTAGTCACTAGTTGAGTTAGTTGAAGGTCAATTGAGTAGTTATGATTGTTGTTAACTCCCTGATCTCTTAGTTAACTAGTCAATCAGCTAAAAATAGACCCATCCATACATGGAATTAGAATTGCCTAGATGAGGTGGAGAAAAAGGAATTTTTGTGTTTATATTTGTATGCTCGTGAGTGTATAATGCTTTTTCATTGAGTAGGTGATCAATTCCTCAAGCTATTGCACAAGGAAATAGGGAATTTTTTTCTATTTTTTAGGGGTCAATTCCTCCAGGATTGCACAAGGAAATAGGAGGTTGGTTGAGGCATGAATTGACTAAGTGTTGGCCAGAGAAATTCAATAAGCAGGAGAATAATATTGTAGTGTAGGGTGTGCTTCAGAGTTGAAAAAAGACATTTTAATTGTTTCTCTTTTCATCTGAATTAATGCAAAGCAGCGGAGGGGTTTTTTCCAGTTGGGTTCCCCTATAAATCATTGTCTTCTTGTGGTGTTTTAATGGTTGCATGTCATTGCATGTGTTTCTAAATTTTGATTTACATTTTGCAGAATAGTAGAGGAAATTTGCAATCTCTTGATTTCAATTCGATTTCATCAGTAGTAGAAAATTTATATTAATTTCTACTTGGTATTAGAGCATAAATCACACTAGAAACCAGTCAATAGATCTTCTCCTTCAGAGATTTCAATTTGTAGAATCATTGAAGCATGTTTTCTTCCATGTGGGAGAATGTCTTTCAATGGATTAAGATTGGAGTATGCCTTAGAGGGAAACTCAAATTTCATAGCTTGGAAGGACAGGTTGGAAGCTATAATCGATGATAATGGAGTGTTGGAGTACACCAAAACTGACATTCCAAAACGAACAGTATCAGATGCACAACAGCTAGCCCAGCGGAAAAGATACTGCAAGAGCCAGGAGGATCATCCTGGAGGGTATGAGAGATGACATAGTCTCGAAGTTACATGGCAAGGAGACTCCAATTTTGATGTGGAAGACCCTCATTGAGCTATTAAAAAATAACAGTGATGCCAAAAAACTTAGTTTAATGGACAAATTTAGGATTGAAGACAAAGGGTATGATGTAGTATTTTGCGATGGGAAGGCCTACCTCAAGCATTTTGCTTCAGGAGATCAAGAAGATTGGTGTCAAGATTGAGAGCCTCTACAAATTGGAGGAAGATGTATGTGCAGCCTTGAGGAGAAAGGTAGAGATTCATCAAAGTAGAGATGTGGTGGTTGGGAAAGAACAAGATAGAGCTCTCAAGATGTCACCTTCTAGTTTAGAGGGAGAAATTGCCAACATACCTTGAGGAGTGAGATGGGGAAATGTAGAGACCTAGTCCCAAAATTAAAAATATTTGGGCAAGGTTCGTAAAAGAGTAGTAGTAGCTGCAGTAAACTCTTCTCATGGATCATTACTCTTGCTAGAGGGGACCACAATACTTAGTAGCAGAAGGATCAATGTCAGTTGATGCAATCAGATCTTCAGTGACAGTTGCCGATTAGTTGCAATCAGATAGTGAGGAGCACAGAGCAGTGTTGACAACAAAGAAGGAGGCTTAGTAGCATAGTCAACAACAATGTAGATTTCCATGTTAGACAGTGTAGATACTAGTAGTAGTTAGATGCTCATGAGACAGTTGTATCTTAGAGACATAGTTGATTCAATATTTTGGATGCTTCTCAGTTGTAGTTGTTGTAATAGAAACAAAAAAAATTAGAGGTAGTGCTGCAATATATTCCATAGAATTTGGATTGGTTTTGTGAAATTCATTTTCTTACTAAGAGGGAGCATTGAAATTGTAGCAAGAAAAAGGCTCAATCTGTACTTGTGCCTTAGTCAAATTGAGTAATTTGACTTTCCGCATCAGTAAGATGACATGGATGGTAGTTACTAGAGTGACATGGCCTTGTCTACTAGTTAACTCAGTAAATTCAAGTTATAGGATAGAAGTAGAGTTGTGCATGTATTGATCGCTAAGATTTATCAACATAGTTGAGTTATTGTTAGCTGAAATCAGTTAACTGATCTCTAGTCAGTCAATTGAATTCTAGTTGATTAGTTGTAACTCTTGTTAACTCATTGATGTCTTAGTTAACTAGTCGATAAGCTAAAAATAGACCCAATCATGAATGGAATTCGAATTGCCTAGTTGAGGTGGAGGAAAAGGCATGTTTGTATTTATATGTGTATACTGGTAAGCGGATAACGATTTTTCACAGAGAAGGTGATCAATTCGTCAAGCTATTGCATAAGGAAATAAGGAATTTTGCATGTTTTTTAGGGGCTAATTCCTTCAGGATTGCGCATGGAAATAGGAGGTCGGTTGAGGCTTGAATTGACTAAGTGTTGGCCAGAGAAGGTTAGGAAGTAGGAGAACGAGATTACATTGTAGGGTGTGTTTCAGAGTTGAAGCAAGACATTACAATTGTTTCTCTTTTCATCTAAATTAATGCAAAGCAACAGATGGATTTTTCTCAATTGAGTTCCCCTGTAAATCGTTGTGTTCTTGTGGTGTTTTAATGGTTGCATGTCATTGCACTTGTTTCTAAAATGTGATTTCCATTCTGCATAATAGTAGAGGAAATTTGTAATCTCTTGATTTCAGTTCGATTTCATCAATAGTAGAAAATTTCTATTAATTTCTACAATTATAAATATAATATTATTATTACATAGAAACAACCAAAAATAAGTATTATTTTGGAATGAACCCTCAATATAGGGGATACATCATTCAAATAGCTAACTACCAACCACTAACTAGTATTAATGTGGAATGACTCTTAACATAAGAGATATGCCACTCATATATATGACGACTAAATATAAAATTAAAACTGAAATGAAACCACTAACAATCTTAATACTAAAGGGAGAGAAAATGTTATTGCATCAACCCAAGGTCTTGCACCCCAAAATCAAATTCCAAATCGTTAAATATTTTTGGTGTGGCTAACACCTTATAAATTGTATTTGTGTCAAAATTGTTATACATATAGGATTATTCACTACTCAAATTCATAATGAGAATGTTAGAATGTCACATAAAATTTAAAATATAAGATTACTATGTAACTAAATTTTAACATAAAAATCGCATGTAACTCCATCTTGTAGCTAACAATTGCAAGCGAAAGAAGAGCTACAAGGCATGGAATCAAAACCACCAATAATTCATATCAAAGTGAGAGAAGATAGTATTACATCAACTTAGACACTTATAATTAAACAATGACACTATTAAGTTACCTTACCATGAATATCTCTTTTTTTCAAAAAAATACTTAAAAGATATTTCTCTACATTCATGTATCACATCTTTAATAAATCTATTAATGTAAATTAGTTTACTCACCCAATAAATTCAAAGCAAACACATAATAACACTAGACTAACCAAATACACAACCACATTAATAATGACAAATTAAACTAACCCCTTAAATTAAATTATAATATAAATATTTCTATTACATAAAGACATATATTCTATTAAACTTCAATTAAATTGTAATAAGCATCTCATCATATAGGTATCTATAACATGAATAAAAAAAGTTCACCTCAAATTCAAAACATTATAGGGAAAAGAGTTATATTTCACTTTAAACCTTATACTTTTACTTGAAAATTCTTCAAAATTATATATGCTCAAACAAAAATATGCAAAATTTATATTATAAAAACCACTTTGAAGTTAGATAATATTGATTATCTTATAAATGATATTAATCTTATATTTCTTTAAATTTTCTTACACCAATAATTTCTATATAAATTACAGAAAAAAAGAGTTTTTATATTATAAAATATTAACTTTAAAATTAGGTAATATTGGTCGAGTATTTTGTCAATATTATTAATACTATAATTATTTATTTTTTTCATACATCAATATTATATTTCTTTATAAATCTTATAAAAAAATATAATTATTTTGATAAATATATTCAATTAACTTCAATACTTTTCCTTCACAAAGTTTGCTCATAAACAATGATCCCCTAAAATTATATTAAAAAATATAATTAATAAAAATTTCCCCACTTACAAAAAAATTTAAAATAAATTAAAAGATATAATCAATAAAATATTGTTTACCTAAGAGGGACACCTCTTCAATATCCATTTTAGAATTGAGGCCTACCGCCATTAACCACTGTATCTAAATGAACCTTCACTATGTTTTTATATTTTTAAATATTTATATAGTTATATAATGATCTTATAAATATATTTAATTATTATTTTTTAAAATTGTTTGCACATTTGAAAGGGTCACTGTAATCTTTCAAAACCAGTGTACAGAAATCCATGTATCTAAATGAACCTTCACTATGTTTTTATTAATTTTTTTTATTAAAATATTTTATAGAGATATAATGATCTTATAAATATATTTAATTATTATTATTTTAAAATTGTTTGCACATTGAAAGGGTCACTGTAATCTTTCAAAAACCAGTGTACAGAAATCCAAGTCAATGCAACTAAAAAAATACATTATGATAGGATATGTCCCAATAAAAGTGACACTTGTAATAACCTATTTGTATGTCATAGAAGTTTCCAATTGAATAGAACTAGAGATGACCTAGTGAAAGTGATAATACTCAGAACCTTCCCTATATGTAATTTGTAGCACATGAATGAATGTACTATATAACATTGCCCCTCTCTTCCTAAACTACGTAGAGTTTAATTGTTTATTGATAAATATTTGTTAATTCACTGGCTGAATTTTGTTGTCCTTTTTTATGTCAGTTACTATTTTTGCCATAATTATTCTTGGGTTTTTATGCATCACACATGCATTTGTTCATAAATATTAACATTTTTTTGGGTTTTGTGCATCACACTTGCATTCTTTATAAATACTACATGGCTTTTATGAACTTTGTTAAAAAAATTCAAGGACTTCTTTGAAAATGTATTTTAAATTATGTTAAATTTTTAATGTTAATCTTTATTATCAAGGTCATAGAAGCATAATTATTAATTGTAGCCTCCTCCTAAATGTTTGGAAATTTAATAGATTTGTTAATGAAACATATTTGTCAATCCTAAAACAAAGGAATAGATATGAGGAATAGATATGCTAGTTAACGATGGGGCATATTGGGGATATAGTGATTAGATAATTTAGATCAAAATAACAACTACTTAATTTCATTAATTCTTACGAAAATCACATCAATTCATTACCCATGTAGAATTTTGACGGACTCAGGATTTGTGACATGGTGGTCAACAAAGACTCTCTTAGCATGGGCCCTTTCGGCAACACCCAAAAAGTGAGTGAAGTTTTACCTGAGACATTAATGGGTGACTATTAGAGCAAGGTTTCTACAGTTTGATAGGATTGTCTTGTGGCTCATGACGCACTACCTCTGACTGACACATGCTTCATTGTCGACATGTCACTGCACACTGTGTAGCGGGGTTAAGCCTTTTGACCCATCATAAAACACAAGTCCAAAGCAAACACGTGCCATATATGACCTTAGGTGCACGTTTAGTCATTAAATACAAAATCAACATCAAATACTGACAACTCCACTATTGACAAGCAACATTAGTTTAACACTTCGACCCTCTTACAACTATTTGGCCCTTCACACCCATTCATAAAGCTTAAACACAGAAAACATCACAGGTCCAAACTAGAACATATCATCTCCATATGCGACCATCCCATACCACATTATTAATATAAACATTCAAATTATTAACCAGTGTTACACACAGTCAGTCTATCACAAGTTATACAATAAACTAATACATAGAACCATCATTAAATGTTCATAGAGATGCATAACAAAAAATGGAGCAACTTATCCAACCACTGGCTTATATTATCGTTAATAAGAGGCAATGTGCCCAAAGTACATTCAGTAGACAAACATGCTCGGCGACCCTCCAAATATACACTATGCATTAACATAAACCAAACCATTAGCATAATCCATAAGGACCAAAACACATATTAAACCCATATATCAATAAGCATATCCATTACAATAAATTTTTCTCGCAGCAATAGACTTAGACATATACTCCAGACTCAAAGAAAACAAAATACAGACATCAGGAACTCAAACAATGACTCTATAACTCTACCTTCTCGGTGCTCCTCTAACATTCAGTGTCCATACCTAGCATCCCACACCCAATGATCATCAACCAACAACCAACCCTTACTCTATCCTTAGAGGCCCTTCTTATACTCATCTATAAGTCTCTCGAACACTCTCGACATCTCACTTGATCATTCCATTTGTCCTGAAAAGTCGTTAGGATCTTTTCCTCATCCTTCCGAGTGTCCCATGTGTATCAATGAGTGTTCAAAATATCCTTCATGCCATTCGGCTCCACTCCACCCTGTCTCCTCTTTCCTCAAAATATCTCCAACCTCTAGTCAACCATGCTATCCTCAGTTGGCTCCACTCATCTACAGCATCCTAACCATTGAGATTTCCCTGCACGCACTTTCCCTTCTTGAGCGCCACTATTGTCCTCTCTATGTGACCTCCATTTGCGCCACACCCTACCTAATGTACCAACCCTATGTTGTTCTTCACTCATCCTTCTATGCTCATTATCCCTACTATGTGATTCTGCACTTAAAAAATTTTGCAAAAATTTTCTGGGCTCCAACAAGCCCCCAACACAAAATGTGGCTCATCCTCGAGCCTCAATCCTACATTGAAGAAATCTTTTACTTTACAACCTTCTGCAAATTCTCCCATGCTTCTACCTAAGCTTCGACCTTGGCTTTCATGTGCTTTATTCTAGCGGTCAGTTCCCCAATGACAACAATGATGTCCTCATTGTTTCTTGTCTAGGTGATTTTCAAAAATTCATTGTATTCATCAACTAGTGATAACACCCAATCCCGGAGTTATGTCTAGGGCCTTTATGCCTCATGTATTATTTCTACTAACTCCCTGAGCTGCAACTTATCATGCATCGCCTTCCTTCTCTCAGTAGGATTCATCTTTCGTATAGACTGATCAATTTGGAAAATTTGGTTATCCGCTTCCTATATTTTCTCAGCAACTAGTTTGACAGTTGAAACCTTTGATATTGCATTCAAAATCTAGTTACCTTATTCTAATATCTCCTCACACATCATTTCATATTCAACCAACTTCTCTCTCCTGACGAGCCAATTCCCTATGTTGTTGTTCTTTAGACGACATCTATGGCTACTGCTTGGCTTTGACCTATGTCACTTGGTCTTTTAGCTCCTATATGACCCCCTTAAATTGCATTGCTACCTCCTAAGCAGAGGTCACTACATCAATTTAACCCTCAATGCATTCCTCATAAATTTGGGTAAGGGAGGTATTCCATTCTAGGTTATCCTCCCCCAACCTCTTCTATTCCCGATGCAATTGTTCTTCAACCTCTTGATTCCACTCCAAACCCTCTTGCATGGTTGTGAGCATATCCTATAGCACGTGGGTTGCATGTTGTTTTAGCTGCGTCAAGTATTCTAAACCCAAATATTATAGTACTACATTGATCTGTGTAGAGACAACCAAATTTTTCTACGCAGACCCCTCCCAAACCTCCACAACAACGCTTGGCACATGATACATTATTTTAGGTTGTTTGTTTGATGAGACGACAATGGTCTATAACCGAGCTTGAGGCTAAAATCCATGAGTCTAAGGAAATATACCCACAAATTCTATCATAACTGATGAAAAAGTGAGTTTTGTATTTACCTCTTTTATGAGATGCTGCAATTTATCAAACTTAGCCACTGCCACACCTTCCATCTAGTCTTCGATGTATTCAAAATCATCTTCGGTCAACACTATCTAAACTAAGGAGGCACGAGTATCCTTTTTCTTCTTCCTAGCCTTTGTTGTGGAGGAACTTCTTGCGCTACTCATCAGTGTCCTCGTTTTCCCAGACTTTGGCTACTCGCCTGGAGTTACGAGTTCTTCTTGGGGTTATTTCTTCAAGACAACTGAGGACCAGGTTTCTTACTTCCCCTGACTTGAAGGCATTCCATTCATTCCTTACCCACTTAAGATGGTTTCAAATTTGAGGTGTCTTCTTTCAGTACCCTCCATGCAAGCTCCCATGTGTCAATGATGCTCTCGATTTCTTTCGAGGTTAGTCTATAAGGTTCCTTCTGTCGGCACATCTAGGTATCTTTGCTTCAAAACCCACAAATGGTGAGGGTTGAACTTGAACTATGATATACCCTTGAACTTATTCTTGCGCTCAGCAGGTAAAAATGGTGTCTCCTTAACAATATTTTGTATCATATCCCCATAGAGACAAAACCTAAATATGTTGAGCTTTTTTTGCCTCGGTTCATTAGAAGCCCATAAATTCTGAAATTCAATCGCTGTAATGGGTTTTGTTCCATCAATCACTGGCTGGAAGTGTTCTGGCCTCTCCCATTTGACCAATGCTATCAAAATCAGTAGCCATGCATAGTGAAATTCCACATTTAGTTCCTGAGTGTCTAAACAATCTTTCTTGAATTGTTGCAACATAAAAGGAACCCATGCAAACCATTCTCCTTTGGCACATTGATTCACCACAACAATGAACTCTATAGGGACCTCATTCACCTAACATTTATGCAATAGCTTACAAGTGATATCTTGTGTTACGAACCTAGTTGCTTGGTCATTTATCATTGAAATTAGTAACCCTTGGTTCCCTCTCTTTGTATTATATGTATTCATCACAGTTGTAGTGAGAGACTTCTTGTTAATGATTAATACTAGGTATTCTCCTTCCATAGGGAGACCACTAATCTTGTGGATCAATTATGCGATGATGGGTCTCGGTTGGTCAAGCCACGAGAATCCTTCATGCACACAGGACAATAGACACTTACTAACAAATGTCACCTCGTCTCCTCATCCGAAGTGTGGAATATGGAACAAATTCATTAAAATACCTATAGCTTCCAACCCCTTGGCCAACTTATGTAGCTTTAGCTGAGGTACATCGTGGGACTGGGCACCATCTGCATATAATCTTGAAGGTAAGGATGTCTGGATGGGTCACACAAATCATGGTTTGAGTACTTAATATGCTCCATAACATTCCTTATTATCCCTTGGTGAAGCACTTGCAGTGGAAGAGGAGACATTTGGGATATATACATGCATCACTTAGGTGTTGACATTGCTGCGTGGGGTCCTAAAATTTGTGGGGTATAATTCGGCTTGAATATTCAACCCACAACCATCATTAATTGTACCTCTTGTGTTGGCTCTAGAATTCTCTTTTTCGGGGTTGTCTTTCTTTTTACCACCCCCTTTCTCTTTTCCTTTGGCAAGGATGAATGGAATTTTGGGTGTGTCTTGCACTCTTCTACTACTTTTCTTTCTTCTTCCATAATTCCCTACCTATAACTCTCTTCCTCAAATCCCACTTCTTCACTCAACTTCCCTTTGGTGATAGTTATTTACTTTCGAACTTCACCTTTTCCTCCTAATTCTTGTTGATGATCCCTTTATCAAATATTTGGTACCATTCTCTCGCATGTGTTCATTCACCCATCAAACTTCACATATTTCCCACATGTGTTCATTCACCCATCAAACTTCACATATTTGACCCATTATTCTCTCTTGCTGCCTTAACCCTAACAAGACCTATCATTACAACAAATTTTCATTTGCCAAAGGTAGAAAGGATAGTTTCCTTTCCTAACTATGATTGTGATCTCCTTAATGAGAATCTCCTTGTATGCCCCATATTTTCCTCATAATTATAATTATCTTCCCAAAGCATGCTTATTAATTTCTTTCCAAGTTTTCTCCCCAGTCGAGGTTCTAATGACCATTTTTTGTTAGCCACAACCATATTGATGTAAATTGTACCATCATCGTGCTACCCATGTAGCCATATAATCACCATTAATTGCCAATTTTGGATGCAGTTGCCCCTATTACTATGCGTTGGCCATTCTTCCCCCAAAATATCTTTGGAGAGCGTAGTGACCTTATTATTTGACACCAAAACAAAACAACCTACTCCTATTCTTCACCCTTCCTACTCTAGATTTCTTAACATCGAACTATAAGTCTATATAATTTATGTATAACAGATAGACTGGATCCCAACTCCTCCTAACTAGTGTGTGCAGGAGCCTGACTGTACTTATAGAGTTTCATCCTAATCCCATTAATAAATCCCTTGCATAGTGTGTTGTCCAAATTCCCTAACTACACCACGCTGGCATTAATCTCATGTCGGATAATGTAAGGCCCCATCAAATTCATCTGAAACTTCCCAAGATGCCTCAAGAACTTGCTATCATATATTAATACTAAGTCCCCTACTCAAAGGTCTCTTTCTTAATCATTTGGTCATGTTGTGCCTTGTCTCAAGCATTTTATACCTCTTGGTGGAATATTTCTAGTGCCCTATGTTCTTCTAGCTACAGTAACTCCTATAAATGTCTTTCCACTGCATTGGATTTTGCCATCTAGGTAGCTAGCACAATGTGAAAGCTTAGCACTAGGTAATTCCATCAGCGTGACAACCGCCATCCCATATACCAATCGAAAAGGTGTCTATCTAGTTAACTTCTTGCATGTAGTTTTGTAAGCCCACAAGACTGCAAGGATTCTCAAGTTCTAGTCACCATGTTGCATGTTACATACCTTGGTAAGTGTAGTTTCAAATATCTTATTGAATGCCTCCACTATTCCATTGGATTGTGGGTGGTATGGAGTGCTCTTCTAATGATAGATATCAATTTTTTTCATCATCACTGCTATAGTTTCATTCAAAATTTGTGTCCCTTGATCACTCGTTAGAATTCTCAGACATCTAAATAATAAATTGGGTCGCCACATTGTCAAACAAAAACCATGCAGTAGTATCTACGCTTCAATATTTTATGGGTGCAACCTTGACCCATCTGGTCACGTAATCCATGGCAATAATAATGTATTCTGCACCAGTCCTCCTTATAGGTGGATCAATTGGTCCAACAAATTCAAAGGCCCACTTTTCGAATGACTATAGGGCGAGTTGGGGGTTTAACGACATTTATTCTCTCCTGGAGGGTATTCCCACTATTTGACATATGTCACAAGCCCCGTAGTACTCCTTGACATCAACATGTACTGTGGGCTACCATAGTCCAACATGTAGAATCTTGTGCGTTGTAGCTCAACCTGCGTAGTGTGCCCCTGTGATCCCTGCATGTGCCTCTGCTAATATCATAGGTCTCCATAATAGAGTTTCTCAAGATTCCATTGACCCTAATTTATATAGTACTCCAACAATCAACTGATAGTCCACTACTTTTACCACCAACGGTTTCTTTTGCACTACTATGTAATTTTATGGTGCCATCCAAGTGTTCAAGAATTATATGATTTATGCAAAATAATCTTCCATGAATAACTACAGTCTGGAAATTTTTCCTCCAAATTCTACGCTTCCTCACCTAAAGTAAGATGCGACAAGTGGTCAAGACCTAAATTCAATCTCACATGTTTAACTATGATCTGAAATTCATATTCCTGAAAGTATAGCAACAACTTGTAGATTCTCCCCCCCAACACAGGCTTATTGAATAGGTATTTTAAAGCAGAGTGGTCTATATACAATTTATAATTTCTACCCAAAAAATAATTTATAAACTTTTGGAGGGATTACACCATCACCAACCCCTGTCTTTCCATAACAATGTAGTTTTTCTCTGCAATCAATAACTTGCGAATGACAAAGGTGACATGATGATCAACCTCCCCTTCTCCTGGATGAGCCAAGATTGGTCCCAATATGATAGAAGACACATTAACATGTACATGGGACTCCTTAATCCAATATGGAAAGATTAGAATAGGCACTGATACCATCTTCTCCTTCAAAGTGTCCAAAGCCTATTAACATTCCTTGGTTCACTAGAATTCTACCCCCTTATTCAATAATATCTCCATGGGTGTGATGACCTTAGCATATCCTTGTATGAACTTCTAATAGTATCCTGTATGGCCCAAGGTCACTCTCAATTTTCTTACTAAGGTAGGTGGTGGCAGGTCCACGATGACGAAAATGTTGGTCAAATCTACCAATAGCCCTTGCTTGCATACAACATGTCCTAAAAGGATGCCAAAGGGAGTGCATAATATACACTCCTTTAGATTTAAGGAAATATGTAACTATTTACATCTATCTAACATCAATTGCATCACCTCAATATGACTTTTCAGGTAGTTGAATATTGTCCTGTCAAATCATTTAAATAGGCTTCTAAGAATTTATGCATAAACCCCTTGAGAAAAGCCACCACTATTATGGAAAAAATCGATGGTGCATTCTTCAACCCAAATGATACCACTGTATATAGGAAACAACCCCACTTTCTCACATAAGTGGTCTTGTGCAAGTCCTCTTTCGCGATCTGTACCTAGTGGTATCCCAAAAATCCATTAGTAAAAGAGTAAGCCTCGTGACCTCCTACATTTTCTAGAATCTCATTTGTAAATGGGTTAGGAAAGGGGTCATGCAAACAAGCATCGTTTGACTTCTACAAATCCACACAAATTCTTATCTCGCCTGTTTTCTTATTTTGAACCACCATCAAGTTGATCCATTCTAATTCCTCCATTGACTCGATGATCCCTGGTTGTAGCATCTTCTCCAATTCTCATTTGAAATTTTCCTTGTAAATATGATTCAATTGATAGGGTCATTTATTTACCAGCTTCGCATCAGGATTTAACAGAATCTTCATTTCTCCTAGCTCCCTGATGATTCCCTTCGTTTCTTCGAAGCTATTGGGGAATAGGTCCTGGTACTCATGTAATAGATTCACAATAATTTCGATAGTGTCATTGTCCCAATATTCTCCAATGGCCACCATCTTGGGACATTCTTTAGTCTCGATGTTCACCTTCCTTGTCTTGATTGTTTGTGCACATTCCATGAACTATAATAGTAGTTCTTCCATTGTATACTCACCTTCAACTTTCATAATTTGGATGTTCTAAGGTTATTCATCATCTTCTTCCTACTCTGTGACATTGTAAAACTCCAAGAATTCTTGTATTCACTACAGATGTTGATGCTCAACACATGAAGGTATACTCCTAACCATTCTCAGTTCATTAGCAATGAATATATTTTGTCATTACACCTTCAAACATTCATCGAGTACTGGCTCTTTATCTTCAAAGCTAAAGGTAGCCATAAAATTTTGCAACATTTCATCCCAATCCCTTGTTCCTCTGCACACTTCCAATTCAATATATGAGTTCACTGGAATAAAATCCAAGGTGCGTATAAATGGATGTACCCATTCATTCTGCGGTACCTGTCCCCTAGTCCATACAGCAACACACTTCTTCAGGTGAGTCTTGGAGCATTCCATACATGAAGATTTCTCTCTAGGGACCCTAGAGGAGGTTCCAAATCTGACTTTCATTAGTTATTTACACTGTAACCATCCTGCATTTTTCTCCTTGTGTAACCCACCATCTGGATGGTGTAGCGCGCAATGCAAGATCCAACGTGGGGATTCTCTAACCATCTGGTATCTTCTCCTCATACTCCCGAACAAAAATATCTACTTTCGACAACCCATTAAAGCAGGGTGGATTATGCACCTCTATCCCCTATCTAGTGAACCATGCTATAATATGTGTGCATCTCTGGGTGTTGAAATCATGCAGTCGATTTTGCCAATTATATAAAACTTCTACTGAGTCTGAGGCATATGATCCAATGTTGCACCAGCTCAACACTCCATCATCTATATTTACATAGTCATCTCATCGAGGTATGACATTATAAATATTTCCAATTCCTCCCGAGTAAGCTCCCCTTTCATTGTCTCAATGTATTGATGTCCGATGCACAAATCTAGTGGTACAGTTACTCAGATATATCTTCCCTTGAAGATCATCTTCCTAATTACCTGACTATCAAAAGGCTAGCCAATCCTCAAATTATATGGATAGATATCAGTGTTATCCACGATCTCGATCACTTCAAAATCAGTGGTGCATGTCACCCCGTCAATGTCCACTCATACTCCTGATCATCATTCAATAGGAAAAATACGATGCTAGTTGGCTAATCTGAGTTGAATTAGAGACCAAGTCAGTTTGGGTTTCCCCATCATCTCACAAGTTCTTTTAGGTAAAATATTTACATCTAACCTAGGTCAAAAATAATGTTATCCATCTCATATTATTTGATTTTTGTGCTCAACTAGAATTCTTTATTGGTTTTCTACCTATGAGTGATTTGATTCATAACCCTCAGTGAAGCTCACATGGTAGGCTCCTTAATTCTATTGGCACATTTTTCAACCATCCTTTTGAACTTATTGAGGTCCTAAGGATATTTTGCTGACTCTAAGAAATTTTGCAGTAGACTATGAACTAAATCCACTATTGTCCTATGCTGCCTTCCTATAGTAGTATTAAATATCTCTGACATAGTTGCTTCGTGCGTATCTTCCAGCCTATCCCATTCTTCCATAACTATTTATCATTGGGCCTCCTTATACATGGTATATTCCCTAACAAGGTCAAACTTGAAAGGGTGTTCAAGTTCTCTTCTTACCCATTGGGGCTGCGATGTCTGAGGTCTCAAAATGCAAACTCTCATCCTCACACTTCATCACGTTACTGTGCCTACTCGTGGTTGTGTCTTGTAGGGTTCAACAATGATCATTTGCATTGTGGACCCCTTCTTCTCTTTCCACTTGATGGTAAACTGGGGAAATTATCTATTGGATGATCTAAGGATTCAAAATATATAGAAGTGAAATAGGAATGGACCATCCCAAGCCAAGTGTCCTTATTGCCTGCAATTGTAACAGACAATGGTGTTTTATCCCCAACCAAATCCACCTCTTCCTCTACCCATTCCTCTAGGTCCTCAACCCATCATGCCTTGTCCATGACCATGATGATTATATTGTCCACCTTGATTATATCCATGCTAGTTGCATCCAGTCAATGTGACTTCCATTCCCTCAGGCCCCTGCACTCATAATGATTCAAACGTGCACTCCTGCATCAACTCTAGTGTGTGACAATGGTGGATGTCATGCCCCACTTATTTATAGAAGTCACATAATATATTACAGGCTATGGCCTCATACTTTTGCATCATCAGGAAGCTAGATGGTATATGGAACCATACCCAACAGATCTTGCACCACATTCCTCTACTTTGTGCAAGTGGGTTCGTTGCACTAGTTTCCATATATTCAATCAACAATTTACATTAATTCCTATGGTGAACCTCTGTTTGACAGATGGTGCACCATACTTCTCCCACTTTTCCTTCCCCCTCGTTAGGTTTTGAATTTGGGAAGCTAGCACAACCAGCTGGGAATACACCTGCACCATACCATTATTCTCCTCATTTCCTACTGGCAAGGCCTCCAACTTCAATGCCAGCTCTAGAGCTTCTAACTGCATACCTATCTATTATTGCATCAATGGTATTCTGATATGTGGTAGCAGTCCTGCATTAAACCATTCCTTATGTTTCACATCTGGAATCTCAAACACCAACCTATCCTTCAGCACTTTAAACTATTGGTCGACGTACCACACTGACTCTGCCAAGTTTGATTTCCTTTATTTTTGTAGTACATTGGGACCTTGAATTTAACTTTTGGAACTCCCTAATCAGTGCCTACTTAATCTCCACCAGGGTATTGTTTTGTCTTACTCAAGTGGCGCTCTTGAACTTCATGTACCATGTCAATGCATGGTCCCTAAATGTTGCTTCTAGTTGTGCAATCTTCATGGCCTTGTCTTGGAACTACTTATCTATCTATATGGCCTCACATACAAACGAATGTTGTTCTAGGTCCTCGATCCCATTACTAAGAAACATGGGAATCCACAAATCAATGACCATCATAAGAGTATGTGCATTACTTCTTGATGATGTACTCTCTTCTGCGCTTGTTGTACTGCTAGAAAACTGTGTTCCTGGCTACGCACCACTTTGAGTTTGGATACCTTGTGTCATCCCCCCTACAACTAGACCAATCCGACTACTGCTGCTCTTTCCTCCTCCCTAGCTACGATTACTTTCTACACTATTTGTATCAATGTGTTGAGTGCTTAACTCTAGGTTTGTATATGTGTGCAATGTCATGGGCTTGACACTAAGTATGGTATGATTTTGTGGTTCCAGTTTTGAATCTTCTATACTGCATGGAAATAGTTTTTCCCTCTCTCCTTCCTCCATTTTTGGCATGATGAACTGCGTCCCTTGATAGCTCTGGTGACTAGCACTACTCCATGTCCTATGATGGCCTATCCTAGCCCCTCCCTTTGGGCTCCTTCTTTTGGTAGGCACCAACATTAATTGACCTCCTCCTTCATCACCCCATCAATACCTCCTCCCACTCCTCATGGTACCATCCTCATAACCATATTGTTTCATCCTCTCCCTTTTCCTTCTTATGCACAATTTTGGGACCACTGTCAGCCTCCACCATAGTCCTTCTTCCGATTCTCCTTCTTTTCCCCTCAAAACATCTCCCATGTATCCCCCACTTCCCTATCCATGTAGTTGGCTTGGTTGTTCATGGTTTCAGACTCTAGATGAACCACACCATGGTCATACAACATCATCTTTATCAACAACGGTATCGACCTTATAAATTTGCCTCTTGGTCCCTTCATAAATTTCTACTCTGCTATAGTATAGGACATTGTCGCTTCTATAACAAATGCAACAATATATCCTTCCAAAACACTTTCAAACTAGAAATCAATAACTTGAGATGTTTTATTACTCACCGCTTGAAATTTACCAATATCCTTTGGTGTCCACCTTCTCGTTCCATTCTAACAATAAGTAGGATTATTATCTTTGAGGCACTGGATCCACTCGGTTAGGATATTTGGAAATTCTGCAAAGAAAACCTCATGGAAATATTTGTACATATACTTTTGCAAACATTTATTCATAATATGCTTCCTATTTCCAATCTCTTTTGTTGCAAACTCATGCTCTTTCTTCTTAAGCCACCTAGTAATATCCTTCTAGGTATGAGTCCATGACTTATACATTCCTATAAGATAATCTCGTTACACAACCATCCCAGTCTTAACAACATAACCATTTGTTGGCATGCGGAATTTTGATGGACCCTGGATTTGCGACACAATGGCCAACAAAGAAATTCTTAGCATCAACCCTTTTGGAAACACACATTAACTAAGTGAAGTCTTTCTTGATATGCTAATGGGTGACTTTTAGAACTAGGTTTCCATAATCTAACATAATTTTCTTATGGCTCATGATGCACTACCTCTAGCTGACACATCCTTCATTGTCTACCTATTACCATGCACTATGTAGGTGGGGTAAGCCTTTTGACCCATCTGATAGCACAAGTCCAAAGAAAACACACATGTTATATGACCTCAGGTGAAGGTTTAGTCATTAAGGAAAAAATCAACACTAGACCCTGACAACTCCACTACTGACAAGAAATATTAGTTTATCACTTTGACCCTCCTACAACTACTTGGCCCTTCACTCCCATTCATAAAGGTTCAACATAGAAAACATCAAAGGTATAAACCAAAACATATCATCTCCATATGCAACCATCCCATACCATGTTATTAATATAAACATTTGGATTATTAACACGTATTACACAAATTCAGTCTATCAAAAGTTATACAATAAACTAACAAATAGAACCATCATAAAATGTTCACAGCAATGCATGGTAGAAAATGGAGCAACTTATCTAGCCAACAGCTTATATTAACATTAATAAAAGAGACATTGCATCCAAAGTACATTCATTAGACAAATAGACTTGTGGTCCCTCCATAAATACACTATGCATTGATAGAGACCAAACCATTAACTTAATACATAAGGACCATAACTCATATTAAACCCATATATCATATCCATTACAATAAATCTACCTCGCGTCGATAGACTTAGACATATACTCGAGAATAAAATCTAATAAAATACAAACATCAAGCACTCAGACAACGACTCTATAACTCGACCTTATCGGTGCTCAACTAGCATTTGACATCTGCAGTTAGCATCCCAAGTCCAACGATCATCAACCAACAACCAACCCTTACTTTGTCCTTGAAGGACCTTCTTATCCTCATTTGGAATCCCATAAAACCCTCTCAGCATCACGCTTGATCATTCCAGTTATCCTAAAAAATGGTTAGGATATTTTCCTCATCCTTTTGAGTTGTCCCATGCATATCAAAAAATGTTCAAAATATCCTTCCCATCGTTATGCTCCATTCCATCTTGTAACCTCTTTACTTAAAATATATCCAACCTACAGTTGACCATGCTATCCTTAGTTGGCTCCAATCCTCTGCAACCTCCTAACCATCAAGGTTCCCTTGTAGATTCCTTCCCTCCTTGCGCACCACTACTATCCTCTTTATGTGACATCCACTTTCACTGTGCCCTACATATGACACAAAACCTATGCTGCACTCCACCCATCCTTTTGTGTTCCTTATCCGTACTGTGCAATTCTGCACTTACAAAAACTTTGCAAATTTTTTTTGTGCTCCAACATCATTGATGGAATGAGTAGGATGATATCAGAGGCACACTCTTGTGGTTTCATTATAGGATGTTAAATTACTAAGAGCATATTCATTACACATATTATCTTAGTGGATGATTTTCTTATTCTGTGGGAGGTTTCGCTTCCAGAATGGAAAAAAAATGTAAGATTATTTTTTCCTTTTGATAGGCTATTGGTCTCTATATGAGTAAGTCCAAATCCATCTTTATTGCAACTACTTCAGATGAGGCCTCGATAATGGAGATTAAAACTAAATTTCTTGTCTAGTTGACAAAAACCAATAGTGGCTTCAAGTACCTCGGTTTCATTCTAAAACAAAATAAAATATGGTATCAAGAATTGGTTCACAGAAAAATTTGAGCAAAAGTTGTCATTATGGGCATACAAATGGCTCACTTTTGGGGGGATATTGGTATTGGTCCAATTGGTTTTACAAAGCATCTCGGTATTCTAGAGGCATATTTTTTCAATGCCCAAATATATTATTAAGATGATTAATTCATATATATAAAAAAAATTATGGGTAGGAAAAGGGGATGTCAAGAAGATTCATCTTGTTGGTCTAGAGATAATTTGTATTTCGAAGGAGGCTGGGGGATGGGGTATAAAAAACACTGAACATTTTCGCCAAGAACTACTAGTAAAGACTTTGTGGTGTGCTATAAATGGAACATGTATTTCACATATGATCATTAAAGAAAAATACATAAAAAACTAGTCACACATGGAGTGGATGAAGAGAGGGGAACGTATCCCAACAATAGTCTATTACATATGGAACAATTTTTCAAAGAACAAACATTGGTTGATGGGTAACCTTCAGTGGGAGATTAGATCCAGAATACAAGAGGAGATTGGATTGGATCCCATCAAAGGATTCATTAGGGATCATACTCTACCGGTAGCAACCATTAGGTATATCAATGAGCTCAACATCTATTTTTTAAACCAAATATATGTATCTAATGTGTCGATCTCAGTACTCCTTCAAGGTCTCGTGCTTGGGAACTTGGTATAAATGATGAGATTGCGTGTGCTTGGGATCTGTTGACAGTGTTGCATACCACCAACATACAGGGGATATCCCTGATATGAGGTCCCAATTAGACCTCACACTATTTGGTTTAGGAGTCACATCCGGAAATATGACTTGACTTCCATTTACTTATATATTTTACTTGGCTTAATCAATTGGCATGAGAGAGTAGCACGCCATGTGCTTTTGAATGATAAAGCAAGTGCGCCTTGTGAAATGTTAAATTGTAGGTGTATCAAGGTTATTTCACTACAAGGGAGAGAAAGTGAGCTTCTAAAAGAAAAGTAATAGTACTAATCTAGTGGAGACACATGCACATAAACAAGAAAGAATCGTTAGACATCAAGCGAAATAGTTCACATAGATGTTATGATCGTTAAGTCATCATAACACATTTCCAACAAGTTTAGCACCAAAGCCATTGAAATATTTCAATTAATTTAATACATATGAAAGCCAACATAAACCAGAAACATTAGAATATTAGTCTTAAAAAATCCTTGATGTATGCCTGAAAATGTGCTGGCCAAATGGTTGCGGGTATTAAGCAAAAGTTCCAAGATACATAAGTACAATGAACATCACTAGCTCCAATAATGGAGTGTTAGAGCCACTACTTTCTACCCAAAAGTACTATCTCTATCTCTCTAATTCCTTGTGGTAGAAGCCAAGGTTAAAGTCCTTTGCTTGAGTAATGTGGATCCTTTTATAACTTGAGGCATGACTTTTCATATCCTCATGACTCTTTAATTTCCAACTTCTAATGACCTTTGGACTTCTATAATTCGTGAACTTCCAAATGAATTTTGGAATTACATATGAATCTTGGAATTACATGTATTTTGGACTTCTTCACAGGGATCGTTTGTCCATACATGAATCTTTGACTTCTAATTCTTTATATTTACAATAATTACATAATTACATCATAATTTCCACATCATTATGTGGTGATAACATGAAAATTCACTGCCATTGATGGCTATGAATCATAGTGACTAATGACATGGACTTTCTTTTATATGTAACAAGGCTTCCACTTGTGTCTTTGATCTTGCATGAAACCTCCATGTTGTAGATATCTTCACCCTCCAAAGGGTCTTTGATCACATGGAGTCTTTTGGCCTTCTTTTATCATCAAGATTTAGATGTGTTCTTCATTCTTGAATTCTTCCTTTGACTACCCTCTTCATTTGATTTCTTCATGCATCCTTTCCATGTTGTTTTGGAATACCTACAACTACAATAAATCATGGAAAGAAAACATAAACCTATCCTAACATGTTTCATGCAAATTTTATGTTCATGTATTATAAGTGTGCTCAGGAAGAGCAAGGAGAACTTTTGGGCACAAGGGTGCACTTTGAAAGGTTGAAGAGATGAAGCTTCAAGGTTTCGAGATGCATTCATGTACTCAAGAGGAGAGAAAAATCTCAAGAGATGGAATAGGGCATAGGTCCAAAGGATGAAGGAAGAGAATTCAAGCTTCCCAAGTGTGCTATCCTTTCAAGGGAGACAAGGAGGGCACATGGCACACTATTGAAGGATGAGGCAATGAAGTTTCATGGATTTGGGGTGTGCTCACATGCTCAAGAAAGTAAAGTAGGGTGTAGGGAATAGTGGTAAAGACTGAAGGGGTTAGGCTTTGACCTTCCCAAGTGCTTTTTTCTTTGAAGAGGGTCAAGGAGGGCACAGGGTGCATTGTGGAAGGCTGAAGGAGTCATGATGATGCTTCGATGATGCGCCATGTGCTCAACAAGGAGGAAGCCATTCTTTGAGGGCGTAGTTCAAAACATAGGATGGGAATGAGACTTAGGAGTGTGCTATGCATGATTGGAGGGTGCAAGGCACACTTCTGAATAACGAGGGTGTCCCGATTGAGACTCAAGAGTGTGCCATGTGCTCCTAGCCTTAATGGGTTAACATGTACAACCAAAATTTGTCCAAGTCTAGAAGATAGAACAAGGGGAAATCACAATTAGTTTAGACATGAAATAAAGTGATACAAATACCAAATCATTAATAAAACTTAGACAGGATTGAATGACGATAAATAAACATAAAATTCTAGTTTACAAACACTCACCAATTACAATGAATAAAGTGTATGCAACTGCGATAAAAGGTATCATTCTACAACAAACAAAGGTGTTACAACCATGAAGTGCACTAGAGATTTTCTAAAAAATAATGATCAAGAAAAATTGAAACATGTAGAATGACTTTTAATGACACTTGATGACCAAAGCAACACTTGATGTGATAGTTACGTAGGCTCAAAAATTTGAATGTAGTGAAATTTGGAAGGGTGTTGTAGTGACAACAACACTTCATGACACACTGGATGAACTTCAACTTCTCTACCTGGGAATAACTTTTCAATTAAAGGTTTAGCCCTTCAGGAAGTATTGATTCACCAATTAGATTACCTTGACTTCCCCTTTGACCTGGTTTTATACATAAAAACTTGCTTCCCTTTACTTGGTTCAAACACACAAAAGATATGTCATATCACAATTGTTTTAATCTAAGAAAGGTAATATGCATAGAAATTTTAAGATATTCAAAGTATGAATTTCATCTTTGGTGTTGCTCTACTTCCAACAAACCTGGACAATACCCTGATAGAGTCACTATAGGAGCACAAGCATTGCTTCGCTGCCAGAGAACCTAAACAATATCCCGGTGAAGTCACTTTCTTCACCTCCCTACATAGGAAGCCCTTCTCTTCTTTCACCCTTTATTTATTTGTTTAATACGACTGTGCTTCAACACTTATTAATTTCAATGGGAGGAAGATGGATCCCGACTTATTGAGAGTAGAGGAGGTTTCCCCTCCAAAGAAGTATGTATATAACCTCTGATATTTGTTTGCTCACTTTATATTTTCCCCTTATCCTTTCTCTACTAGATTGGATAAGAATGTAATACACCAAGTAGATTTAACACCAAGTTGAGGAGTTTGGATACTAGAATAGATGTAGATATAATAGGTTCCCTCAAGGTTTTCCTTTTGGATGTATCATATTTTCCATCCAGACTTAGCTCAACCTATGACATCTTCCTAAAAAAGGTAGAAGCACTAACAAATAGCCAAGTCTTGTGGTTGTCACATTTTCTCTTTATTTCACCACAAATCCCTTTTGAACCATGCACTGTTTCACACAAGGTCTTATTTATATAAATTGACCAGGACACAAAAGATGATAGGACACAACATGACAAGACACACACGAGACAAAAAAAAAACGATAAAAAAACTATACAGGAAACACAACTTAGAGCTACTATTAAGAATAGAGTTTCAAATCTCAACCATTAATGGAGAGAGGGCCAGTCCTCCCATCTAAGGATTTGATCTTGAAAGTGTTATAACTGAGTTTCTCTTAGATGGTTTAGGGGAAAATCCACATAGATTGGAACTTTGTGCGTTTTCTTTTCTCTTCGTGGGATTTATCCCACTTCAATACTAAGTCACCCACATCGAAACTCTTAATCCTCGCAATTTTTTTTCAAACTAACACTTAATATGACTTTGATGGATGGAAAATATTTTTTTGGCATTGAGCCTTTCTTCCTCAAGTTTGAGAAAAGTATATATCCTGCTTTGGACCAGAAGGCAAGGTCTACCTTGGGAATCTTGGGCGAGTTGCACGGATGGGATATACAGGTTTGGAGGCAAGATAACATCTTTACCATACACCAGGAAGTACGGTGAGGTTTTGAGGGAAGGCTTCGAAGTTACGAGGTCAACCCATAATGTATTTATCAAATATTTTTCCAGTTCCTTTTCTCAGAGAAAAAGGTTTTCTTGATTATGTGGATGATATTTTTGTTTGTTGATTCAAGTAAACCATTTCCTTGTGGATAATAGTTAGATGCAGGCTTTAACACAATACCATTTTCTAATGCGAAATCATAAAGTTTTAGGGAACATAAATAAGTTGCATTATCAAATACAAGAGACATTGAATGCCAAACCTGGTTATAATGTTTTTCTTTAATAATTGGATGACTTCTTGGTTGTTATTTTGGCTTAAAGGAATTGTTTCTTTCCATCGAGTAAAATCATCTTTCACTGTTAGAATGTATCAATGTTGCTTTGATGAGTGTGGGAATATTTCTCCATTAACATCTATTCCCCACTGTTGGAAAGGTTTCTCAACTGCTACTTGTAGTAGTGGGGTAACTGACTTCTGATCTCGTATGACACCTTTGAAAAGATGGTACCTTGTGAGCATAACCATGAGCATATTTGAATAATGTGCACCATTAATAACCAACCCTAATTACTTTATGCACCATTGTATCACCCACAAATATCTTAATACCTTCTCCACAACTTAAGGCTCAAGGCATATTAACAAGACACTATTGTTCTTTCTAAATAACACTCCATGAATGAGATAATAAGATAGAGATTTAATGCGAATTGCCCTCTTTTAAATGTTTGAGTAAGGTGTCATGCTCTATGAATTTCCGTATATCTAAATACCATGGTACTATTGAATTTGTCTAGGGAACTTGTTCAACATTGTACATCTCTATTTCTTACTCCCATCCTGAAAGATCTTGCTCAGGAGCATCTCTTGCTTCTACTGCTAATTGACATAGGCCATGACCTTTAATAGTATGTACTGGTTTAAAATCCAAATCATTTTCTTGTAAACAAGTAATCTAATTTTCCCTTTTCTCACCCAGCTCCTGCTGCACAAAGAGTGTTCTGACCACTGGATGAGGCACATATACAATCATGTGAGCTTTAAGTAGGTAGGGTCTAAAATGTTTCACTGCCTTATATACAACATAAGTTTGTTTATCAATGGCACGGTAATTCAACTCCAACCCTTATAAGCCAACACTCATGAAAGAAATAGGTAATTCATTTTCTTCAATATCCTTCTGCATTAATACAACCATAATAGATGAATCTGATGAGAAATTATAAAACAAGAAATATTTTCCATAATTAGGACTAAACAATGCAAGCACTTCAGCAATAGCTTGTTTAATTTGAGAAAAAAATCATTTTCCCTTTTGTCCCATTTATAATTTGCATCTTTCTTAATCATCTCATGTAATGGTTTAACTAACTGAGAATAGTTAGTTATGAACTTACGCAGGAAATTAATCTTCCCTTAGAAAGAATGCATGGATTTCTTATTTATAGGGAATGTGATTTGAGTTATAGCTTTGACCCTTTCGGGATAAACTTTGATTCCGCTCTTTGCAATGACGTGTCCTCAGAGAGTGCCTTCTAACACACCAAAGATGCTTTTCTTGGGATTGAGAGAAATCCCATATTTGCAACACTGCTCAAATATTTGTTTTAGATGATGCACGTGGTTTTATATAATTTTAGAGAATACAGTTACATCTTCCAGATAAATAACTAAATTGTGTCCAATCAGGCCATGGAAAGCAATGTTCCTTTCTTTTTGAAATGTAGCACCAATATTTATAAGCCTGATGGAATGCTCTTAAAAGAGAATGTTCCCCACTTGGTCCTGAAGGTGGTTTTGAGACGGTCTCATTCTACCACTAGCACTTGACTGTAGCCAAAAAAGCCATATAACAACAAGAACATCTTAAAACTAGATACTATTTGGAGGATCTGTGCCATGGATGGCACCAAGTAATTATCATTTTCTGATTCCTAGTTGAGATTGTGAAAATCAACACATAACCTTATATCATTGGAATTATTTATGACAAGGACCAAATTTGAAACCCAAGTAGAATTTCTAACCTAAAAAATGATCTGAGCATCCAACGACTTTCTCAATTCGTTTTCTATTAGGGCGATCCAAACTTAAAAAGGAACACAAAAAATTAAATATATAACCATAATACAAAGATGCAACAAAAATAACACTTCATTTCATTAATATCAAATACTGAAATATGCTTACAAATAGAAAGGAAATAAAACTAGCTTATGCGATGGTGGCTATCTCTAAGGAGAGATGTGTTGGCTACATGCCTCAGAACTGTGTTGCAATGGGTCTCAATGACCTATTTATTATTGATAAACAATGGAAAATCCTAAACATCCAAAAACCTAACCTTAGGAGATGAAGCGCTAAAACTATGGGTTCTGTTTGGGTAAATTGGTACATCAACTTCCTTGGGTCGTAACTTTGGCATACGAACTCCATTTGACATGAACAAAAACTCGTTAGAAATATCTAACATAGGACTACAACGTTTCTTGTTTTTCCCCACAAATGTCGTTTAGGGCCTCAAAATGGCTCTGTAAGTTTAGGACCCAAAAAAATGCCGAAAATAGTAAACTGTGCTAGAATTAAGGAAATTGAAAATACAAAGAGACAGTGGTGGGGGTCCAAGTGGAATATGTGAGTAGCCACCAATATGCACCTAGATCCATCCTCCTCCCTTAAAAAGAAATGGTCCCCATTGCATTGAGTGCCTCAATGAGATGCAAAAAATTTTGCTGAACTTGGTCCCTGGTGAGCCACTTACCTTGGTGTAGACGTTGGCAAGCTTTAACAACCCAATATAGTTGGATATTTTGTTGGCGAGTGTTCTTGATCTATGTGTCCATGATCCGATTAGTTGTGGCCTATTCCATGCAGTCTGGGTTTAGCTCTTATGGTGTGAGTTATTCTACAATGTCAGATGTGTCGAACAATGGTGGAAAGTATGGATGAAGATGGTTTACATTGAACACTGGGTGTAGAGAAAGGAAAGGTGGAATGTTGAACTCAAAGGTATTGTCCGCTACAACATTGGTGATGGTGTATGGCCCATATCAGAGCGGGAGAAAATTTCAGTGGGATTTAGCGAGGTGCTCCTTTTGCAAATGTAGCAAAACATTTTCACCCACCTGGAACTTGTGCGACACCCAATGATGATCATGGTGTTGTTTGTACTTTGCATTGACTTTGTCAAATATATCATGGACCTGTTGGTGGATGTGTTGAATGCGCTCAATGAAGTTGTTAGCCCTGTCGATGTTGGATTGGACGTTAGATGAATCTACTTGAGTGGATGCAAATGGTATGGCCACATCAATGGGACATAATGACTGAAAACCTAGCCGCACCTGAAGGGTATGTGGCTTGTTGAGCTATGGAGTGCTCTGTTGTAGGTATGTTGGACATAGGAGATGATTTCATCCCATGTGCATGGATGCTTCGAGTTGTACATGAGCAGAATGTGTACAATCATCTTGTTGACGACCTTTTTTTGGCCATCAATTTGGGGGTGGAAAGTTGTGGACTTAGTAAGTTTGGTATCTAACATTGACCAAAAACTTGACCAAAATGTACTTATAAATCTGTTGTCCAAATTTGAGCAATGGACTGTGGGATCCAAAAGTGTACCCGCACTCATTCAAAGAAGAGATTAGCATTGGCCTATGTTTTGATACTCTTCTTGCAAGCCGCTAGAATGGCCATCTTAGAGAATGTGTCGATGACCACGAAAACGTAGTCGTTGTCGTGCTTAGTAGAAGGAAGGCCCAACATGTAGTCCATGGATATGGATTCCAAAGATATACTAGGAGTAGTAAGAGGAGTAGATATGCCTTGCTTGATGATGGTTGGTTTGGCAATGACACGGGTAGTGTAGGATCAAATGTACTTCCAAACATCTTCGCGAAGGTTCTTCCAATAAAAATACTTTTGCAGTACTGCCACTATTTTCTCTACACTGAAATGTCTAGCGACTTGAATGTAGTGTGCCTCCCAAATCATCTTGGCACACTCACTTGAAGGAACATAGATGTGTCCCATGTGGCATAATAGTGCATTATGGAGGTGAAAATTTGGAGCTTGCTTACCTTCTAGGAGTATCTGGTATGTGCTCTCGAATTCTAGATCACTCTTGTAAAGATGCGGCCACCACGAAGTCTCAATCCCACAGGAGTCAAGCAAAGTGATCAATGCCATGACTGGTGGTCATGTGAGGCAGTTTGCAACATTATTGGAGTTTCCCTTCTTTTACTTAATGTTAAAATGAAACTATTGCAGGTATGCTGACTATTTCTGATGGAAATCGTTATGCAACTTCCCTTGTGTCTGTATCAATTGTAGGGGTTGGTGGTATGTTTGGATGACCGTTTCCATCCCTAGAATGTAATGCTTCCTTTGACGAAAGGCTTTCACAATGGAATACATTTCTTTGTCATAGGTCGGATACTTTTAGACTGTGCTTGAAATTGTCTCATTGTGGTAAGCCACTGGATTCCCCTGCTAAGTAAGAACTGCAACAACAACATAGTTAGAGGCATCTATCTCAATCTCAAATGGTTGCTACAGGTATGGTAATGTGAGCACTGGTGCAGAGTAGAAGTGATGATTCAACTCGGAAAATGACTTTTGTTGGGTTTCAGACCAAAATAACTTTGCTTTTGCTCCGCCCTTGGTGACTTGACTTAAAGGCCGAGTGATATGAGAGAACCACAACACAAACCTGCAATAGAAATTGGCAAGATCGAGAAAGATGTGGAGCTCTGTCAGAGTGGTTGGGGCTGGCCAATCCCAAATGACTTATATCTTGGTTGGGTCCATATGCACACCCTGCTCATCAATGATGTACCCCAAATATTGATCCTAGCTCTAATACCACTGATTTGAACTTAAACAGGAATGCAAAAAATTACGAATATAACCATAAATATAGAGATACAGTAGAAATAACACTTCATTTCATTAATATCAAATACTGAAATATGCTTACAAACAGAAACGAAATAAAACTAGCTCGGGCGATGGTAGCTTATCTTTGAGGAGATATGTGGTAGCTACATGCCTCTGAACTATGTTACATTGAGGCTCAATGACCTATTTATTATTGAGAAACAATGGAATACCCTAAACATCCAAAAACCTAACCCTAGGAGATGAAGCACCAAAACTATGGGCCCCGTTTGGGTAAATTGGTACATCAACTTCCCAAGGTCGTAACTTTGGCATACAAACTTTGTTTGATGCACACAAAACCTCGTTAGAAATACCTATCTGAGGACAAAAAATTTCGAATGAAAACATGAGTCAAGGACTCATTTTTATCTAGTTTTCCCAAGAAACGTGGTTTAGGGCCTCAAAATGGCTCTGGAAGTTCAAGGCCTGAAAGACTACCAAAAATAGTAAATTGTGCTACAAAGAGACAGTGGTGGGGGTCCAAGTGGAATAGTCATGTAGCAACCGTATCAATCCTCCCCCCTTTGTAATCAATGGTCCCCATTGCGTTGAGTGCCTCCATGAGATGTAAAAACTTCTGCTGAACTTGGTCCCTGGTGAGCCACTTGCCTTGGTGCAGGAATTGGCCAACTTTGACAATATAGTTGGATATTCTACTGGCGAGTGTTCTTGATTTGTGTTTCCATGATCCAATTAGTTGTGGCTTATTCCATGCAATCTTGGTTTAGCTCTATTGCTGTGATTTTTTCTACAATGTCGGATGTGTCTAGAAATGGTGGAAAGTATGGCTGAAGACAAACACGTTGAACACTGGGTGTAGACCAAGGAAAGGGGGAATGTTGAGCTCAAAGGAATTATCACCTACAATGTTGGTGATGGTGTATGGACCATATTGAAGAAGGTGAAGCTTGCAGTGGAGTCGAGCGAAGCACTCCTTCTGCAAATGTAGCCAAACTTTGTCACCCATTTGGAACTTGTGCAGAACCCGATGTTGATCATGCCAATGTTTGTACTTAGCATTGGCTTTGTCCAATATATCATGGACCTGTTGGAGGATGTATTGAATGTTCTCAATGAAGCTATTAGCCATATCAACTTTGGATTGGACATGAGCTGAATCTCCTTGAGTAGCTACAAATGATATGGCCACATTAATGGGACATAATGGTTGAAATCCAAGCCCTATCTGAAAGGGGTTATCGCCTGTTGAGCTATGGAGAGCTCTTTTGTAGCTATGTTGGACATAGGGGAGGCCTTCATCCCATGTGCATGGATGCTTTGAGTTGTACATGCGTAGAATGTGTACAATCATCCTGTTGACGACCTCTGTTTGGCCATCAGTTTGGGGGTGAAAAGTCGTCGACTTAGTAAGTTTGGTATCCAACATTTCCAAGAGACTTGACCAAAATGCACTTAGGAATTTTCTATCCCAATCAAATACAATGGAATGTGGGATCCTACAGTGTACCCACACTCACTCAAAGAAGATCTTAGTAGTGGCCTTTGCTATGATACTCTTCTTGCAAGTCGCTATAATGGCCATCTTAGAGAATATATCGACGACCACAAAAACATAGTCGCTATCATGCTTAGTAGAAGGAAGGCCCGACATGTAATCCATGGAGATGGATTCCCAAGGTTGACTAGGAGTAGGAAGAGGAGTATATAGGCCTTGAGTCTTGATGGTTGGTTTGGCAATGACGCAGGCAGTGTAAGAGCAAATGTACTTCCCAACATCTTGATGAAGGTTCAACCAATAAAAATACTTCTACAATAATTTGACTATTTTCTCTACTCTAAAATTTCCAACAACCCGACTGTAGTGCACCTCCCAAATCATCTTGGCATGCTCTCTTGAAGGAACATAGATGTGTCCCAGGTGGCATAATAGTGCATCCTAGAGGTGAAATTTTGGAGCTTTCTTACCTTCCAGGAGTGTCTAGTATGTGCTACCGAATTCTAGATCGCTCTTGTAAAGATGCGACCACCTCGAAGTCTCATGCCCACAGGAGTCAAGCACAGTGATCAACACCATGACTAGTGGTCGGATGAGGCAGTCTGCAACATTATTGGTGCTTCCCTTATTGTACTTAATGTTCAAATGGAACTGTTGCAGGTATGTGGACCATTTCTAATGGCAATCATTTTGCAACTTCCCTTGTTTCTGTATGAACTGCAAGGGTTGGTGGTCTATGTGGATGACAGGTTCCTTCCCCATAATGTAATACTTCCATTGATGGCATGCCTGCACAATGAAATACATTTCTTTGTCATAGGTGGTATACTTTCATACTATGTCTGAAAGTGACTCACTGTGGTAAGCCACTTGATTCCCTTGTTGAGTAATAAATGCACCAATAGCATATTCAGAGGCATTTTTCTCATTCTCAAATGGTTGTTATAGGTCTGGTAATGTGGGCACTGGTGCAGATCACAGGCGATACTTCAACTCAACAAACGTCTTCTATTGGGTTTTGGACCAAAAGAAATTTTCTTTCACTGTACCCTTGGTGACCTCACTTAAAGGCCAATTGATATGAGAGAACCCAAACATGAACCTGAAGTAGAAATTGGCAAGACCCATAAAGGTGTAGAGCTCTGTTAGAGTGGTTAGGACTGGCCAATCTCGAATGACTTATATCTTGGCTGGGTCCACATGCAGACCGTTCTCATCAATGATCTACCCCAACTATTGAACCTAACTCTGATACCACTGATCCAAACTTAAATAGGAACGCAACAAATTACACATATAACCATAAATACAGAGATGCAACAGAAATAACACTTCATTTCATTAATATCAAATACTAAAATATGCTTACAAACATAAAGGAAATGAAACTAGTTTGGGCAATGGTAGCTTATCTATGAGGAGAGATGTGGTGGTTACATGCCTCTGAACTATGTTACAATGAGGATCAATGACCTATTTATTATTGAGAAATAATGGAAAACTCTAAACATCCAAAAACCTAACCCTAGGAGATGAAGTGCCAAAACTATGGGCCCTGTTTGGGTAAAATGGTACATCAACTGAATCCCGAGGTTGTAATTTTGGAATACGAACTTTGTTTGACATGAAAAAAACCTCGTTAGAAAGATCTATCCGAGGAATTGTTAGAAATTTTGACTCATGTTTACCTGATTTTCCCAAAAAAAACGTCGTTTAGAGCCTCAAAATGACTCCAGAAGTCCAGGACTCGAAAAACTGCCAAAAATAGTAAATTTTGCTACAATTAAGGAAACTGAAAAACTAAAAGAGTCAGTGGTGGGGGTTCAAGTGGAATAGGTGGGTGGCCACCAATATCCACCTTGATTCATAGGGGTTCTAGCATTGGATGCACTTTCCTTATCTTCTTCTGAAAAGGTTTCACCCCTTCTTTAATGAGAATGAAATGTTGGATAGTATGAGTATCATATATCTTTAAATCATCGCAAGTCCATGAAAATACATCCTAATACTGTTTGGACACGCGAATTAATTCTTATCATTGTTGTGGAGAACAACATGTATTGAGGTTTACATATTTTGGATCATCTTGAGTTCCCAAATTGACTTGTTCAGCTGAAAACTTTGAGCTCTGAGTCTTAGTATTAATCGGTCACTTGAACCAGTTTTGTATGTCATATAATTTTTTTAGGGACACTACTCCTTTAGGGATAATGTTTCCTTTCATTGCATCATCTTCTTCTTGCAAATCCTAGTCGTGCTCATCCTCCTCTATAGTAGCATATTTAAACACATCCACATTAGCTATAAAATGCAGTGTCTTTTGGTCATCATTGAAAACATGAAAATTAGTGACGTTATTAGGAACATATGGTTTTTATATAATCTTTATAGAAAAACCATTTTTCAAAGGTGAAATTCTAGTGGTTTCATTAGCTAATGTGTCTACTATGACATTTCTAATTTTAGGAACAAAAGTAATATTAAAATATTTAAAATAAGTAATCAATTGCCATACCTCCTGTTGGTAGTTTTTAAGATTTGGTGAAACACAGTGGATAGTGTCCCATATCTAATGAGTGACCACTTTTGAGTCACCAATTACCTTGAGTAGCTCTACCTTCAAGTTGAAGGTTTTCTTTAACCCAAGAATGAGTGCTTCATATTTGGAAGTATTATTTGTACACTTGAACTCTAAACAACGTGATATGATGTACTTCTTATTATGTGGGTCTATGAGTATGCAACCAGCTCCAGAGCCATCCTTAATTTTTGAATCATCAAAGTAAAAATTCCAAATATTATTAGCTGCTAAACTAGTTCCTATACTAGTGTTACTATTATGTACATCTATGTTACAAAATTCATTAACAACAGTTGGAGTACAAAGAAGGAGATCCAACTATGTATTAGGTGAGATGGGTGATGGTTGTTCTTGATAACGCTCGTGATTGATTTCCAAGAAACAATTTCCAAATATTAGGTCTGCAAAGGAAATAGATTCATTATGATCCTCATGTGGTGTCACAATATATTTCATGTATGGCTCAATCTCCACTCAAATCTAGTTGTTTTTGCCCTTATATGGAAGCCATAAGTGTCACTAATATGTAGAAAAATACCCTTGTAATTTACTAGACCAATCTCTACTCAAGAGTATGCCACATGCTTTAGGGATGTCCATAATAACAATGTTATACACTGGTGTACCCATTGATATCATGATAATCAGATAATAACATTCTTGAGTTCACCAATAGCTTGGACAAGGGATCTGTCTAGCTGAATGATTTGTGCATCAATTTTATCCCATTTAGCGTTAATTTTCTTAGCAATAGATAATGACATTACATTTACAGAAGCACTTGAATCGACCAAACAGTTATGGGAATTATAATTAAAAAAATTTAAAGTTAGAAAAAATGGGTGGAAAATATTGTCAGCATCTAAAGTTATAGATATAACTATGGATTCAGGAGTTCCAAAAGAATTACTGGACACCTTTTTAGAAGTAGAAGCTTTGTCACCTAATGAAGGTTGTGAGAAGGCTTGGATAAGTAGTTCATGTTGGCCTACTATTGTTGTGAGATTAAAGATGGAAATATCGGTACGAGATCTTTTCAAATCTTCGACTATATTGTAATCAATAAATTCATTTTTAGCAGACAATGTTGAAGAGTCTGAAGGTGTAGCTTTATTTGAAACCTCTAGAGTGATCGGCTTGTTTTTACAGCTAGTGGAAGTAATCTTAGAGGCAACAACATTTGCATACTTAATTTTCGTATTCTAAGTGGGATTAGTTGATGGTGTGAGTCTTCTTAATAATGTCTTATTTAACTCTTGTCTCATCACTTCCTATTTAGGAATAGGCCCTTTTCTCCTCAAATTATGATGACCAGTTTGTTTATGAGGCGGGGCTTCACTTGGAGGTGGTGCTTCAACACTCTTCTTGTCAATATTGAAAATAAAATCAAAAATATTAACTAAATGTCCAATACTTATTCTCTCCTAGGAAATTGTAGATTCATTTGTTTCTTCTGTCTACTAAGACTTCTCATATGCTAGTAAATTATCAACGATATGCACTGCGAGCATTCATGTTGTGGCTCCATTGTGGGTAAGATTTTTTCTGAATTCCAATGGAAGGAACAATAGTTATACATGCCTATACTTTCAATATTAAACACAACATTTGAACTCTAGGAATATTTAGTTGGCTAGCTATTGTTGTTATTATTCCTTTTGAATGGGAAATACTTGGGGGGCTGGATACTAGTAGAGGTATCTCTTGACTTTCTCTTCAATTCTGAAACTTCATTAATGAGTGTCTTTAAATATCTAGTCAAGCTTTCAATATCAAAAAAATCCTTTTATTTAGCCTTACTTGGAGAAGGTTGAGACTTCTTTCTAGTATCATTGGAGTCTTTAGATTCATCATCATCAATAATAGCTCCAATGGCATGCAAGTCTTTCTCTACAATGATTGCTTCTGCAAAGTTTAAAGTGAGTGTCTCCTTTACAAATTTTTAGAAAAAAGCATAAATGTTTGTCAACAAGGAAACTATATAATAATATATAGTGATAGAATCATGAGGCTACGTGTTTGGGGGGAACTTGTGATTGAACCTTTGATTGAAATATTTGACTTTCTCCTTTCACCCCAAGCTTAGTATTTCAGAGTTCTTTTGAAAACATGGTGGGAGTCTTGTCATCGACAAATTTCTCAAAAAAGAATTTATTAAACTCCCTCCAACCATGGATTGAATTAATAGGTAGACTATGGTACCATGTTGCTTCTCTATCTTCTAATGTAAAAAGAAAATAATTATAATTGATCTGAATGGAAAATGGCATCAACCCATGGTATTCATCCGCCCATGGAATTTACCCATGGTATTGTAAGTAGCATCCACCCATGGTATTGTAAGTGACATCCACCCATGGTATTGTGATATCCACCCATGGTATTCATTCACTCATGGAATTTACCCATGGTATTGTAACCGAAAATACTCTAAGTAACAAGTCACATTTTGTAAAAGGACAATTTGTCTGCCACAATGTAACTTAACAATTATTCTCCGTTTTTAATAAAAAAATTATTTGTGGTTTTGTTTATTGGACATTCTCCTATTTTTCTTCTGGCATTTCAATTTTTTAGATCTTGAGGGCCTCCCCCCCAAAATCCATTTCAATCTTTTAGATCTTGGGGGCCTCTCCCCAAGTTATGGATCAGTTGTATCAGACCAGGTTATGATTCCATGGGAATGAGGGTTTTATGCATATTGCAGTTTCAAATTTTGCATAAATATTCAATAAACTTCAGGCATGTACTACGTCCTCCACAGAGCATTTTGCTTGGGCCAAGCGGGAAGAATTTTCTTTTTTCATTTTTTTGGAGGAATGTTTTTGGGTGGCAATTTTTTAGATCAGATCTAAAATTTTTGGTGCAAAATTTACAAAAATAGATAGCAGATATGGATTCCTTGTGAAAAAATACCAAATTCAAAAGAACAAACGACTGAATTGGAGTCTAGATGAGGGAGATATCACTTATTTAAAATGAGCTATTTTTTCAGAACTTTTGTGACGGCGAAAAAATTGCGGTGCAAATATGAGATTCTAGAGTGTCCAGATAAGGATTTACAACCCATGGGAAGATGAAAAGTGGTCCTTCTGTTTCCAAAAACAAGTTAGAATAAATATTCTAAGTTATTTTAATCGAGTTATGTCCATTTTAATTCTGGAGCAACAATCTGAGCAGGTTCCCTTTAGAGACATGCTCTTCCACCCCGCTTTAGTAGACACTTGCCTCGCATTCCTCAGTTTTAGAATAGCAACATTCATCTTGGGTTCTATGGAGACGTGCCCTCCCACCCTAGGCTATGTAGGCACTTGCTACTTCATCAACAACCAACATCACGGTTATGGGTCAACTGCACAAAATCCTTGTCATCGAAGTCCATTTGCTAGGCCGCACATTGTTAGTATCATAGTTGTTCACAAGCATTACAGGTTATCTCTTTCCTCGGATCTTCATTTTTCATGGTTATGGGTCATCCACAAACCCACACTTCACTGAAGTCCATTTTCTAGGCCACACACTGTCAGTATCATAGTTGGTCACAAGAATTACATGGTATCTCTATCCTCGAATCATCATTCATCATGGTTATGGGTCATCCACAAACCCACACTTCATCGAAGTCCATTTGCTAGGCTACACACTATTAGTATCACAGTTGGTCACAAGCATTACAGGGTATCTCTATCCTCAGATCTTTGTTCATCATGGTTATGGGTTAACCACATAAAACCCTTCTCTTCAATGGCTCTTCATATTTAACAAAGGCTTCACAGGAGGGAAATTCACGCAATGGGGGTCATTGCTTCTTAAGGAGGGAGGAATGATCCGAATGGAAAATGGCATCAAGCCATGGTATTCATCTGCCCATGTTATTCATCCACCCATGGAATTTACCCACGGTATTGAAAGTGGCATCCGCCCATGGTATTGTAAGTGACATCCACCCATGCTATTCATTCACCCATGGAATTTTCCCATGGTATTGTGATATCCACCCATGTTATTCATTCACCCATGGAATTTACCCGTGGTATTTTAACTGAAAATACTATGAGTAACAAGTCACATTTTATAAAAGGACAGTTTGTATGCCACAATGTAGATATTACAGTTATTCTCCATTTTAATAAAAAATAATATTTGTGGTTTTGTTTATTGGGAATTCTGCGCTTTTTATTTTAGCATTTCAGTTTTTCAGATCTTGGAGGCCTCTCCCCCAAAATCCATTTCAATATTTTAGATCTTGGGGGAAGGACCCCAAGATCTGGATCAATAATCAACATCATCATACCGTACCTCTAACATTCATATATGATCTTCTTCCTTTGTTTCCTTGTCATTATCAAACTTAGATAGCAAATTCTTCAAATGTCTAGGAATTTTATGAAGGTTATTTGAAAGAGTGAGTTTTCCTTGGGCCATCCAATCAAAGTCTCGATCTACCATGTCTTTGTCTCTTTGATCCTTCTCATTTTCTGACTTTGATGCACCTTCTCCTTCACCATTTAAATTGTCGTCGAACTCCAAATTGACTGTCGATTGTTTTTTGTCAAAAATAACAATATCTTCCTCGTACTCTTCGTGAATGGGTGGAAGTGGCTCTTGCTAAAAAGTGTCTTATGAAGACTCTGTTAATTCCTTAAGAGTGGAAAAGACCAAATCTTCCATCGATGCAACCAATACACTAGTACAAGTTGTTTCTTTCTTCTTGGGATGATGAGGAAGATTATGAGAAACAAAGAGTAAATTGATAACTTTCATAAACCAACGAGGAATAGGTGGAATTTCATAAAGTTGTTCATAGGTAACTTCGTAAGACAACTTTAGATCAGGTTGAGAAGACCCTCCTACCTCGGGAATAGAAGTTGGGATGGTGCTCAAGATATTACTACCATGTCTAGAAACTAAATGATTGGGATGAGAAGAGATATCAGCCATAAAAAACTGGCAGCCCTCCTTCTAGCGCTAGACTTTTGACAGTGTTGGATACCACCAATATACAGGGATCTCCCTAATACGAGGTCCCAATTGGACCTCACACTATTGTTGTAGGATTCCCATATGGAAATATAGTCAATCTATCATTTACTTATAGATTTTCCTTGGGTTAATAAATTGGCATGAGAGAGTGGTGCACATGTGCTTTTGAAAGAGCAAGAGAGTGTGCCGTGTGAAATGTTCAATTTTAGGTGTATCAAGGTTATTTCACTGAAAGAGAGAGAAAGTGAGCCTCTAAAAGAAAAGGAATAGTACTAATCTAGTGGAGACACACACACATACATAAAAAATAAATAATTGTTAGGCATCGAGTGAAATAGTTCACATAGATGCTATGATTGTTAAATCATCACAACACATTTCCAACAAGTTTAGCAGCAAATTCAAAAAAATAGTTCAATTACTTTAGTACATATGAAAGACAACATAAATTGCAAAAATTAGAAGAGTAGTCTTAAAACATCCATGATCTATGCATGAAAATGTGTTGGCCAAATGGCTTCTGGTATTAAAAAAAAGTTACAATATACATAAGTACAATGAACATCACTAGCTCCAATAGTGGAGCATTAGAGCCACTAATTTCTCCCCAAAAGTATTATATCTATCTCTCTAATTCCTTGTGGGAGAAGCCAAGGTTAAAATTCCTTTTCTTGAGTAATGAGGCTCCTTTTATAACTTGAGGCATGAATTTTTATATCCTCATGACTCTTGACTTTCCGACTTCTAATGATCTTTGGACTTCTATAACTCTTGGACTTCCAAATGAATTTTGGAATTACATATGACTCATGTCTTTTGGACTTCTTCACATGGTTCTTTTTTCCATACATGACTCTTGGACTTATACTTCTGTCTTTACAATAATTACAAAATTACATCATAATTTCCACATCATCATGTGGTGAGAACATGACAAGTCACTATCACTGATGACTAGGACTCGTAGTGACTGATGAAATGTACTTTTGAGTTAAGCTTCAGAGTATCCACAGTAATAACCATATTTAGTCAACATTGCACATCCCAATAGGGATCCATCATCAAGACTATTTTGTATTATTATAATCGAAGAGCTTAATCAGAGGATAAATAGTTATAAGATAATTTGTTTTAAGGATGAGATGAAGGTCGACCACTAATAAGCTAAAACCTAAATTTTTTATTATAATAATAATTATTATCAAAAGTGTTCTTTCATAATTTTTAACAATATTTATTGTTTTTATTATAATCCTTTAATAATTTTATAACGCTCTAATGTTATTATAAACAAATGATTAGATTTTTAATTATTATTAATAATAAGCAAATTGTTTTTATTAATCACAATTTTTTTATAATAATATAAATACTATTATAAATAATGAAATTTATTAGTAATAATATTGTTTTTTCCCAAAGAAAAAATCAACAACTTTCTATTAATAAAAATAGAGAGTTACATTGTAGTAGATGCATTGAAGCATTTTGGAGGTTGTCCCGAAGGACCCGTGTGCATGACACACACATAGTAGCAAAGCTACCTAGGAAAATAAAAAGAAAATAATAAGAATAAAATTAAATTAAAATTAAAATTACATATTGCCAGCAACACTGGACTTGTCTTTTTTGCCTTTTTTCTTTTGAACTTTTTGCCAGGCCCCGAGAGATGGAGGGGTAGTGACGATTGCCAGTTGATTATTACTTGTAAGATTTGAGGTTTCTTTGTCTAAATCAGAGCTTTTGGAAAAATGTGGTCGCTTATTTCCACGGTGCCTTGGTTGTTGTTATTTCCTTCTACTTGGCTTTCAAGTATCAGATTAACTACTGAGTAATTTGGATTCTTTGGTTGCTTCTTCTGATCTTCCTCCTTTTCATCTCCCATCTCATATGAGCTTTGTTGTTTTTATGTCTCCTATTGTTGTTGGGTTTCATCCTGTTCTTCTTCATCATCATCTGATAAAGAGGGTTCTGGAAATTTCCATCCTTTTTTCTTTTGCATTCTCTTTTTTGTTTTTTTGCTTTCTTCTTTGCATCTATTTTGCAGATGTCCTATTTGGTGGCACACTCTGCATCTAAAGGTTTCATTTTCAAAATCAAGCCACTGCATCCACTTAAAATATTTATGTGTCAGATTTATGCAATCAGGGAAGCCTTTACTCAAATCCATCTCCACAGAGATACGTGAAAATGTGAAGATCCCTTTGTCCATTCTTTCTCGATCTGTCTTTAGGTACCTTCCGAGGGAATCCCTTATGCTTTCTAGCACCTGATGGTGCCAAAAAGGGAGCGGAAGGTTATGAAGCCTCACCTGGATACCAACGTTTTTGTGACCATTGTTGTGTTTGCATCAAAATGAGAGAACCACGGGGTAACAAAGAGACCGGCCCTTCCCCAGAACCATGGCCCATCATTTATGACATAGTTGTAGTCTTTTTGGGTATCAAACTAGACCACAAAAAACCTTTTGCGCATAGGTAAATATCACATTATCTCATCCAGTTTTGGTAGATCCATTCATTAAGCTCTTCATATTTTGGCTAGAATCCATTAAAGTGACAAATGATGGTGTTTGTTTGTAAAATAGTGAAGAGATCACTTAATTCTGATAATTCAATGGGGAAATATGGCACTTTTTCCATCTTTTCTACAATGTATGGTCCTGGAATTGTTAGATTTGGGGCTTGATTGTCCTGTGTTGCAGGTTTCCTTCTTACCATGTCTTTGAATGAGGCTTGACCTTTGTTGGTCAAATTTTCCCTTGTTGTTGTGCTTGCTCCTGTGGCCCCACCTTGTAATGTTAGATTGAAAATAATAGTGCAATCACGTTTTATCCCATAATATTTCAGCTAGATCACTTCCTGCAATACTTTCCCAGAGAAAATCAAACTTTGAGAAAGAATAGGAATACCTATAGCTTCTTGGGATTTTTTCTTCAAATCGCTCACTAGATCTGTTTCCCCAACTCATATCATTTTCGATTTCCCAGATATGGTTTTGATGAAGATGTGATATAAATCCTCTGGATCTGGGGTTAAATCTTTTCTTTCCTCACTTGGTGGATGATTCCTTGCACCTATTCTGCATAAATCCCACCTCTTCTCTTCTTCTATTTTTCCTTTTGATCTGTGCTCAACCCTTGTTAAAAGGGCAGATTGCCTTGCATGCAACACTAGTTCTTTGTTGGGAAAATGCTAAGTCCCATCCACCCTCGGCACATCCTACTGATAATAAAATGAGATATGCAAAGCAACCTCTATCCTGAAAAAAGGCATAAAAATAAATTTTGACAAAGACTCCGACAGGGAGGCCATGTGGTAGAGCAAAGGCATGACACTTGCCTATTTCCAACCTAAGAACATTTTGCTGGTCATCCACGAAGGAATAATTGTATTTGCAAATTAAATCGTGCAATATGGTAAGGGTTGCATGACAAAAAAGAACGTCGGTGGCCTGAAAACAAGGCGTCATTCACATTCCCTCCTTCATTTCCAAAGCTCCCAACATTGGATCCGACTCGCATACCGACAAAATTTGGCCCATTTGCGTGAGATATTGAAGCCTGAAGCTCAAAATTATCTTGCAGATACTGGCAAACATCGAGGGTTCAAATCCTTTGTATGCCATCCAAGCAGAGCTCCTTATTAGTAATAATATTATTATAGCTAATTAGTTTAATAACCATCTAATCTTATATTATAATTAAAATTTAAAAATAATAATAATTATCATTATTATTATTAAATATTTATAATAATAAGTAGTACTTAATTATTATAATTTCTATTAATTAATTAATTAATTATTTTAATAATATTAAATAGTATTAATCTAATATTAATGTTATTAATAAACTAATTAGTTATAATAATATTATTACTAATAACTCTCATTATTTATAATAGTATTTATATTATTATAAAAATTCTATAATTAATAAAAACAATTTGTTTATTATTAATAATAATTGAAAATTTAATCATTTGTTTATAATAACGTTAGAGTATTATAAAATTATTAAAGGATTAAAGTAAAAACTTTAAATATTGTTAAAAATTATGAGAGAACATTTTTGGTAATAATTATTGTTATAATGACTTATCTTCTCCATGAATTAGATGTTATGCCATGTGTACATTACATTTGAAATTCATGTGTCCTTGGATGACCTTAGGGTTTACGGTGTAATTCAGCACAAAGGTTTACGGTGTAATTCAGCACAAGGGTTTACGGAGGCAGCTGTATGATGGCGGAATTTTAGGAACGCCGTTACGAAGCAGAGTCCAGTTGGTATTGCATTTTGGTGACAATTGAACAGGTACTTTTCCTTTTTACGAAACGATTGACTGAGGGTAGGTGGTTTTGACGGTCTGAGTAAAGTAATGGATGCACGGCAGGGGAGGGGAGAGATCCCCTCCTTTAGCAATGTAACAGCTGGTAATTCCGGAAATAGCAGTGGGAATGGGAGGGCGACGGAAATGAAACAGGGAATACCGGTAATGGGGAATCAATGGCAAGCACGGCTGGTGAACAAATGCCTTCCCCGAGCCCAGAAAAAACCCAGGTATGTAATTCCAAACAATAAGCTGGAAGATTATCGGTGCTACATGAGGGATCACGCGTTAATATGTAAGTTTATAGGATATTGGCCATCTGAAAGGGACCTCACGAGATGGATTCAGCAGCGATGGAAGCCAAGGGGACATATAGATCTCAAATTGGGAGCTAAGGGATTTTTTACCGTCATTTTTGCAAATTTACAGGACAAGGAAAGGGTTTTTGAGGAAGGCCCATACTTTATGAATAATGCGGGGTTGTTTATACGCTACTGGGAGGATCGATACAATCCTGATGACGAGAAAATCATGGCAGCCCCAATATGGGTTCGCTTATTTGGGTTACCGGATGAATTTTGGGATCCTGAAATATTGGAAGGAATTGGCAATTCAATTGGTACTTTTGTGAAGGTGGCTGAATCCACGAAAAGGGGCAAATATAATTCTTATGCCCGGATTTGTGTATACATGAATATCTCAGCCCCTTTACCAGAATCTATCGAGCTTGAATATCAGGATGAAATTTGGCAGCAACCTATTGATTACGAGCATATACCGTTTCGGTGTAGACGTTGTCATGTATATGGCCATCTAGCAAGGGATTGTCCACAAATAAACGTAGGAGCAGGCGAAAAGGATACGAAGGAGGACAGTAGAACACGAGAAGGGATGGAAGGAGAAGAACAAGAATTCCAAGAGGTACAGCGGAGAAGGAAACAAAATCTTGGGGATCCTAACAAGCAGTCCAAGGTAGGGAATTCATCAACTGGGAGTAAGAACAAGTTCAATATCCTTCAAATGCAAGAAGAAGAGAGTGAAAACGGAAAACAGGATAAGGAGCGTACTGAGACCTCTCCAATGGAACCGGAAGAACAGATCAACGTGATAGCTCCAATGGAAATCATAAAGGATGGAAAGAGGAAAAGTAGAAGCCCAAGCAGAGAGCCGGAAGGGGAGGAGGGAGTACGAGATGAGGTAATTCTCGATCAATCAAAGAAAGGTAAGGAAATTGTAAAAGAAGTGGGAACAGAGGAAGAAAACATAATGAAGAAGTTACTCACTGATTGGAAAAAACTGGACGAAAGGTTCATTCCAGAAAAAGAGAAGCAGTTATACAAGGAGACCTTTCAACGCTATAAGGATAAGAAGGCCGGAGGTATAGACACTCAAGACTCACAAAGTCTAGAAGGAGACAGTCAAGGTAAGAGCGGAAGGAAAAAAGGTAGAAGAACGTTAAATGAATCAATCCAAGCAGTGGGAGAGACTCTCGTAAACTCAGGAAGGGTGATACCTCTGTCAGAGGTATTTCTACAAACTCCTAAAAAGTTTTAAATGATTGTTCTAAGCTGGAATATTAGGGGTCTAAATAGTCAAGGGAAACAGAGATATTTGAAGGATAGAGTGCAAAAAGATAAGCCAAGTATTATGGTAATACAGGAAACGAAAATGGAAAGTCAAGTGTTGACAGAAACTATTAGGAAGCTGAAAATAGGTTATGAGGTTATGGCCTTAGATGCCATTGCGACAGCAGGGGGATTGGCTATTTTGTGGAACCCGGAAGAGGTAATTTTTGAACACTGGTTTACTCTGCCTAGAATGCTTTCAGGATTGTTTAGATTAGTAGGGATGGGGGAACGAATTTTGTTTACTGGAGTGTATGGGCCTCATAATTATAGAGACCGGCGAGATTTTTTGAAGAACTTTCATACAATGAGAAGTTTAATTCCCAATACCCCGTGGATAATAGGTGGGGATTTTAATATGATCAGGACTCTAGGAGAAAAGAGAGGGGGAATAAGGAGAGAGGATGCGTCTATGGAGGAATTCAATGATATGATTAGGGATCTGAGGTTAGTGGATATACATACAACGAATGGGATCCATACCTGGAACAATAGACGAGGAGGACAGAACCAAATTGCGTCCAGATTAGATAGATTTCTGCTCTCGGAGCAAATTTTAAACTGCGATGTGTTTATTGAAGCTCAAATCCTCCCTAGCCTGGGTTCTGATCACTGGCCCATTCGGTTAGAGATTGACATAAAGCAGGTAAAAGGGAAAAAACCTTTTCGATTTGAATCCTTTTGGCTAAGAGACCCGCAGTTTATAAGGAATTTGGAAGATTGGTGGAAACAATGTAACATTAGAGGCAAAGGGAAAATGCATACTATACAATTGAAGCTCAAGGCAATTAAACAAAAAATCAAAGACTGGAATAGAAAAGAATTTGGTAATATTATGGAGGCAAAGCAGAAATTAGAAGGAGAAATGGAGGACATCCAACAAAAGATAATTTTGGAGGGTAGAGATGAAGGCAAGAGTAGGGAGGAAGGACGAATTCTCAGTCAGTTAGAGGAGAGAAGAAAACAAGAGGAGATTTTGTGGAGACAAAAATCAAGGGTACGCTGGTTGAGGGAAGGCGAACGAAATACAAAATTCTTCCATCAAGCCATGATTCAACATCGACAGAAGAATAGGATTTTTTCACTTAAGAACGCCGAAGGAGAAAGAGTGATAGAACAGATGGATATTGAAAAGACCTTAGTTGACTATTTTAAAGGGATTCTAACGGAAGATCAAAATGATAGAGGGGCGGCCATTAATAATATATGTAGGGAGATACCGAGATTAGTAACAGAGGATCAAAATAAGGCATTAATGCGGGTAGTAACTATGGAAGAATTAGAAGAAGTGGTGATGAATATGAGTAAGAACAAGGCTCCAGGTCCGGATGGTTATACAGTTGAATTCTTCCAGGCAAGCTGGCACTTTATAGGCAAAGAGGTATTGGAGGCGGTGGAAGAATCAAGAATGAGACAGCGCATATGGCCAGGTATTAACTCAACTTTTTTGACCTTGATTCCTAAAAGTAATACCTCGGAAGAACCACAGGGCTTTAGGCCCATCGCATTGTGTAATGTCATCTATAAGATTATCTCTACCATGATTGTGAAACGGCTGAAACATATTCTACCCAATTTAATATCGCCTGAACAGACTGGTTTTGTGGAAGGGCGGCAAATATTAGATGGTATAGTGGTCTCTCAGGAAGTGATACATTCTCTAAAAGTGAGGAAAAAGAAAGGGATGCTTATGAAGTTGGATTTGTCTAAGGCCTATGATCGATTGAACTGGCATTATCTCAGAGAGGTTTTGGGAGCTTTTGGATTTGATAACAGATGGATAGTATGGATAACTAGCATGATTTCTACTCCGAATTTCTCAATTTTGGTCAATGGTATTCCTACAGATCCGTTTAACGCCACCAGGGGCATTCGGCAGGGGGATCCAATCTCTCCGTTTTTATTCATCTTGGCTATGGAAGGATTAAGCCGAAAGCTCAAGAAGGAAGTAAGCGAAAGAAGAATCAAAGGTATTAGATTGTGGGGGAATAATTTAGTCATCACACATCAACAGTTTGTTGATGATTTGATGCTATTTGGAGAAGCGTCGCTTAGAGAGGTGAGAAGTTTCAAGAATGTTCTAGCAGGTTTTATGAATGCTTCAGGTATGGCGATAAATAGTGATAAGTCTTGTACTTTTATTTTTAATACACCTGAAATTGTCAAAGCTCATTTAACCAGAGTATTAGGCTTTAGACAGGGTGAATTACCGACTAAATATCTGGGCATTCAACTGGATATAAACTCACACCGCATAAAGAATTGGCAGAGCTTGTTGGAAAGGATCAGAAAACGATTAGCTAACTGGTCGTTCAGATTGTTGAATTTAGCCAGTCGTGTTGTCCTCTTAAAATCGGTATTATTGTCTATTCCCATCTATTCATTGTCTATTATGGCTGCTCCCAAAGGCGTTGTCTCTAAACTGAGGGAACTATTTGGAAAATTTCTTTGGGGAGGTCCTCAACAACAGAAAAAATGGACTCTAGTTTCATGGAAGAAGGTAATCCAGCGGAAAGAGGAAGGAGGTTTGGGAGTACGAGATCCGGAAGTCATAAATCAGGTTTTAGGGGCGAAATTATGGTGGAGATGGGTGCAGGGGGGTACTGATCTGTGGAAAAGAATCTGGAATCAAAAATATGACATGCCAGGTACAATTGAAGAACGCTTAAGAATAGCAGAAACTCCTCGAGGATCACAAATATGGGACTTTGCAAGAAGTAATAAAGATATAGTTAGGAACTTAGCATTCTGGGAAATCCGTGAAGGCAGTACAACAAGATTTTGGGAGGAAGGGTGGCAGCAACGTGATAAGCTGAATGGGAACCAATATCTTCATGAGGTTCAAGTGTTAGCGCAAAGAGTAGGAATGGAATATGTGAGAGATTATTGGCACAGAGGGGCCTTAAACGATATATGGCGAGTGTGGAAAAGGCCTCAGGAATGGGCAGATCGTATCAGTTTGGAGATAGGGCAACGGTATTCCCAGGAAATTGAATCGAGGAAAATTAAGATCAGAGACGGTAAGGACATTCTCAGATGGGGTAAAACGATGAAGGGGATGTTTACAGTCAAAGAAGCATATTACTGGAAAACGAAAGAGGAAAGGGAAGATGATATAATGGACTGGAAAAAGATTTGGGAAGGAAAATGGTGGCCTAAAATAACATATTTTGCGTGGTTGGTCTGCAGAGGACGGATCTTGACTTGGGAAAATATTCAGAAACGAGGAATGCATGGACCTTCACGATGCTATTTGTGTAGTAAAGAGACAGAGAATCAGGAGCACCTACTCAATCGCTGTATCTACACTCAGAGTTTATGGGAAGAAATTAGGGTGCTCTTTGGTCAAACGAATAGGGATCCAACTAGCCTTCGGAATACATTATTTCACTGGGGAAAGGGGAATTTTCAAAGTAAAGTTATAAGGAGACTATGGAATTTGGTGGTTGGTTTTGTAATATGGGAAGTTTGGAAAGAGCGAAATCGAAGGATCTTTAGAGATAAAAGCTGCCAAGAATCAAGAATTTGGGAAGAAATATGTAAGTCGATAAAGGAAACGGTTTTGTCTGAAGCATGGGATGAGGATGATTGGAAACTGACCCCGGAGGAACAGCGAATAATCTCAAAGTTGAATATTGACTATACAATGATCTTCCCCAATATCGACAGGCGCAATAGATATCATGTGCAAAGTCCAAATCATTTCAGAATTCCAGGGGACAGGCGGATCAAACTGAATTTCGATGGGGCATCAAAGGGTAATCCTGGACAAGCAGGTTGGGGAGGCATTTTTCGAGATAATACAGGTAGTACACGGTGGGTGTATGCTGAATGGGGAGGAGACATGACAAACAACGAAGCGGAATTATGGGGAGTATATAATGGACTTCGAATTGCAGTTCGAAATGGATACAGGAATCTTGAGATTGAAGGCGACTCCAAGATTACGATTGATATGCTAAGAAAATTACGAAATGGCAAACGGTGGGATCACGTGGCGACGAGTTGGCGGACAGCAGCGATCATACAAGACATAGAAGGGCTGCTGAGTAGGATAGAGTATGCAATGATAAATCATGTCCTGCGGAATGGCAACCAGGCAGCGGATTTATTAGCCAATTGGGGCAGTGAAGCGCCGAACAGAGTAATTGATGGGAGCTGGGTATCATATCAGGATGACCCAAGGTGGAACGCACTACAAACCATACTTCGACAGGATTATGATGAGGCGACTGCATCACACGGGAATGATTAATTGCCTCCTTATTATGGATAGGAGGGGAAAAGACAGGGTAATTAATGCTGGACAGGGGATTACGAAGCGCGTGGATGGAATTAACCTTAGGGGCGGCGAGTTTAACCAAGATATGGGTGGAATGTTCGTCCCAAGGACGAATATGGGTAAGCTTTCGAGGACGAGAGGTAGCTGCGTCAGAGAGACTGGGTACGTTTCACATCATGACCCAGCAAATGAGGCAAGTGTTAATGAAGTCGACAGGCGGAAACGAAGCTTTAAGAAGAAAGGGTGGCGGATTAGAGAGTTATTATGGTTTGCATGCGATCGAGCGGAGAGAAGGAAGAAATTCGGGGTGAATTGCTGTAAACAGAGGAAGCGAGATATGAGTATGCAGCAGTCTACGACACCAAGCATGGCTGTGAATCAAGAGCAGGGAGAAGGACGCTGGACGCGGAGCAAGGGGATGCCTGTAGATCAGAAAGGAAAGGGTCTTGCAGAGGTAGATATGAAAGGAAAGAGTGTTGCAGAGGAATCCTTACCGCGGATTTATCTGGATATCACGGATGAATCAGAGCAGGAGTTTGATATAAGAGACTACTTGGCAGAGCAGGAACCGCGTCGGGCAACAGGCGGGAAAGTAGGTAAGTGGAGGTGCAGTAGCAATGAAACGGAGGATTCGGAAGAGAAGCTTGAGGACCAGGAGGGTAATGAAGAGGAAGCGGGTGGAAGGCGCGGAAGAAGCAGACGAACGAGAGGACGTGGGAAACAGAGGGGTAGAGGAAGGAATGGTGGAGGAGGTGGTAGAGGGAGCAGGACCCACAGAACCGACGTTGAGGAAGGATTAGCTAGTGAAAGCAGAGGCAGGAAAAGAGGGAAGCGAGACATGAGGAAGAAATTGCATGAAGCAGAGGACGCATATATTCAAGAGACAAACCCCCACATTAGAAGAATTATAGATCACTTAGAAGAGGAGGCTATGCAGGAAGCTTCTGACCCTGAAATGGAGGACTGGGAGAGGTTTATCCCTGATCCAGGGCACACAAGAGGGAGAATGTCGCTGTACAAGCAGTCTTTGCATGCTTACTGGGGTATGAAGCGACTATTGGCTAAAGCCATGGAACAGGTAGCCATAGAGATGGTGGAACTGGCTCAAGGTTTCCCCACCTTCAAAAGGGAACTAAAGAACATCCAGATGACTCTGATTATGCAGGATAGAAAGATGGACAAAATTCTGCAGCTGTTTAAAGCAAATGGAATGGAGATCAAGACAGAAAGCAGACCCATGCCAGACACCCTGAATAAGTAGGATATGGAAACTATTGCAACAAGGTTTTTATAGTTTTCTTTTTGACTTTTTTGTAATCTTGAATGGTAATGTCTCAAAGGCGAAACAGTTTGCTGGTAGGCCCAATAGCTGGAATTTTTGTAAGGTTAGATAGACTGGATATGTATTTTTTGTGGATGGCTGTTAAAAACTATCGGTGGACACCCGGTTTCCCTTAAGGGCGGGTTGTGACCTGCCTCTGGTTGTATATTCCTCTTATTTGAAGTAATAGAATCTTGCCTTAGTTTACAAAAAAAATAATTATTGTTATAATAAAAATTTTAGGTTTTAGTTTATTAGTGGCCGACCTTCATCTCATCCTTCAAACGAATTATCTTATAACTATTTATCCTCTAATTAAGCTCTTCTATTATAATCATTCAAAATAGTCCTGGTGATGGATCCTTGTTGGGATTTGAAACGTTGACAAAATACGGTTATTATTGTGGATACTCTAAAGATTAACTCAACATAAATGAACCAAAGATGTCTAAAATCCAGAAATGTACTTTCTTTGATAGGTGACAAGGTTGCCACTTATGTCTTAGATCTTGTATGTAGCTTCCATGTTGTTGATGTATTCACCCTCCAAAGGGTCTTTGATCACATGGAGTCTTTTGGGCTGCTTTGATCATCAGGATTTCAATGTGTTCTTCATTCTTGAATGCTTCCTTTGACTGCCCCCTTTTCCTGATTTCTACATGCATGCTTTCCATGTTGTTTTGGAATACCTACAACTAAAATCACTCATGGCAAGTAAACATCAGCCTAAAAAATTTCCTATCCTAACATGTTTGATGCAAATTTTCTATTCATGTCTTAATAGTGTGCCCAGGAAGAGCAAGAAGAACTTATGGGTGCAAGGGTACACTTCAAAAGGTTGAAGAGATGAAGTTTCATGACTTTGGTATGTGCTCATGCACTAAAGAGGAGAGAAAAATCCCAAGGGAGGGAATAGGGTGCAAGTTGGAAGGATGAAGGAAGAGAATTCAGGCTTCCCAAGTGTGTTGTGTGCTCAAGGGAGACAAGGAGGGTTCAGGGCGTAGTATCGATGGAAAAAGCGATGAATCTTTGGAGCTTTAGGTTATGCTCATGCGCTCAAGAAAGGAAAGGAGGGTGGAGGGTGCAGTGTTGAAGGTTGAAGGGGTTAGGCTATGATCTTTCCAAGTGCACCATGTGCTTAAGAGGGTCAGGGAGGGTGTAGGTCGCATTTCTAAAGGCTGAAGGAGTCATGAATATGCTTTAATGATGCACCATGTGCTCAACAAGGAGGAATGGATTCTTTGAGGGTGCAATTCAGAATAAGGAAGGGGAATGAGGCTTAGGAGTGTGCTATGTAATCTTGGAGGGCACAATGCACACTTCAAAACAATGAAGGAGTCCTGATTGAGGCTTAAGAATGTAACTTGTATAACCAAAATTTATCTAAGTCTAGAAGATAGAACAAGGGGTAGACATAATGACTTTAGACATGAAATCAAGTGTGACACATACTGACTCATCAATAAAACTTAGACATGCTTGAACAATTATAAATACACATCAAAATGTTAGTTTACAAACACTCACCAGGTACAATGAAAAAAGTGTGTGCGACTGCGACCAAAAGTGTCATTTTACAACAAACAAAGGTGTTACAAACATGAAGCGCAGTAGAGATGTTCCAAATAATGTGACAACACTTAATAATGGTAAAGGACACTTGAAACATGTAGAATGACTTGAATCGACACTTGGTGACTAAAACACTTGATGCAATTGTTAGGTAGGCTCCAAAATTTGCATGTAGTGAAATTTCGGAGGGTGTTGTAGCAACGTAAACATGATCAATATGTTCATAACTTAAACATTGTTGGTATCACTCTATATGAAAGTTATTACATCCTCTCATGGGATGGAAAATCTATTTAAGGGAAGATTTCATCTTAAGGGGTCTATAATTATATCTCGTTGGCTCCATCAACTACGGAGGAACACCGTTGGTAACAATTTTTTTGGAAGTGGAACATTCCGCACAAACTTATATGTTTTGGTTGGTTTGCAAGGAAAAACAAAATATCAACCTGGGATAGCTTGTGCAAGAGAGGTTTCCTTGGGCCTAGGAGATGTGGGATGTGCAAAACAAATCTTGAAAACGTGAGTCAGCTCTTCTAAAATTGTCATTCATGAATTCCTATTGAAATGGATTGTTAAATATGTTATGAATCTATTCCCAATGTAATTCCAATTCATTTGAAGGCTACTTAGTATAATGGATCTCGATTAACAAGGTATATTGCACTTTCCCTTTATGCATATTCTGGGGCATCTGGAGAAGTAGGAACACAGTCATTTTTTAGGATTCTTTTGTAGAAATCATGCATATTTGTGGGAAGGTTTTTGCATACTACTCAATTAGTCTTCCTATTAATAAGGCCTCTCCAAGAGGTATAAAATAGGTGGATGTTTGGAATAGATTCTTAGTGGGCTTCTTTAATATGACTGCATGAAAAAATGTATTTGGTTGTGGGGCATACATTGTTATGAACCTGACACATATTACCATTTCAGTTAGTATTGTGGGGAGGGTACTAATACCCGAGGAAAGATTATAGAACTATGGGGGGTCCTTTTTTGTAGTAAATGGTTATCAATTGAGTCCACTGATGTATTTGGAGACTCCAAAGTGCTTACCAACTGAGTGTAGAAGCAGTCTACTTTCAAGCCATGCATGCTCAATGTAAGGATGAAGCACATTAAACGTTGATTGGTAGTATTCGAAGGCCAACCTTTTCTCATATTCAAAGAGGAAAAAGCATGGTTGCCAATCTTAAACTATGCAAGGAAGGAAAAAACAATTGATTAGGATAAATCTATTACTCAACTTTCTGCAATGATTCTCTTCAAATTTCAAGGAAATCAAATATCTTATATATATATTATGTTGTATATTTCTCTTCAAGATTAGCCAATGATTTGTTTTTTAATTTTGATGTTAGGTGACTTCATATGTCTAATGATTATTCTACACTCTATGACTATTCACACATTTTTTATATGTGAGATTGGATATAAATATATACATAACAAGATGGTGTATTCCTAGGCGTATGAATGATGGCTTAAAAACACCAATTGATTTTTGATCGAAATTCAACGATTTTTTTTGTCATATTGTGAATTTTTGTTGTTTAAAATGTGTTTTTGAATGCATAAAGGGATTCAACACCTTGAAAAACTTTGAGACACTTAGATTGTGAAGATTCATAGCATAAACTTGTGATTCCAACAAATTCCTCCTGAATTTCATCCAAATTTCACTGGAAAATATATCCAAAAAACTCCAAAACATAGAACAAGTAGACTATGGCCAAGGGTTTTGGCTGCATATGCTTTACATCACTTAGTTGAAACTTAAAAACAATATAAGTATGGAAAATGGGATAGTATTTTATATCTTTATTAATTATTTTTTATAAAATTTATGGACAGGATTGAATAGAAATTATTATTGGTTTGATATTATTACAATAAAAATATAATTTTAAGGCTATAGTCAAGTCATATATCAAATTGATGTATGGGACTTTTTTGTTTATGAAATAAGGGATCCCTTCAATGCCAATGATTTACTCGTTAAAATTTATTGAGGTGTAAATACGCTACCCCTTTTGGATTTGAATTTGTGACTTCTTTATATTTGATTGAAAACAACTAAGTATAGATGAATTAATAACAATGACACATTATATAAAAACAAGAGTAAATGTTTTTCAATTTTGGTATTTCCTATTTTTTAATTACTAAAATCCAAACATAAAATATTTATTGAAATTTCATAAAATCATTGTTTCTCATGCAAAATGGATTCCAAAACCCATTGAAATTCTCTAATACAACATGGGTTTGTAATGTTAGCTATTGATAATTGCAATGTCATCATTCAAACCAATGGTTGTTAGATTGTAGCTTGAAAATGTTAGTTTCACTTCTGATTAGTTTAAGACACCAAAAAAGATTCATCTTTTGTAAAATGTTTAGACTATTACTTATGCAAATACATTTTGAAAGACAATAAAATCAAATAAAGTTTTCTTATCTACTTAACAAAATATATTGTGTTATTTTTTAGGATCCATTATACAACGTTTGTTAGTTGAAGTTAGTGATAGTCATGGATATCAATTATATCCATGAAGTTTGAACCAAAGGAGCCTTGGCATGGACAATATTCCTTGAAGTATTGGTTAGTGGGAGTAATACTCAAAGATGATGATTGATCCTATGTTATTCATTTCACTAGTTTTAATCCCACTTATTCACCCCTATGAGCATCATCCATTGTAATGAGTGTTAAGTGAACTATTCAAAATAATGAGAAATTGGTCAATTGTGACTATTATTCATTGATATAGGTTATAGAGTAATGATCAACTTTGCTTAGATAATCCTGAAAATGATACCTCATATGTTGGACTCCAGAAGTAACTCGATGCTTAAGTTAAAGAGGAAATACGTTGATACAATATTACAAGGGTTCAATATGTAGGGATGTAAATTGACCAAGATTCTTATTCTTGTAGGTGTAAAGTGATCTGTAGATTAGTTTCACAAGACATAATAGGAGGTAGAGGACATATCTCAAGTTTCATATGAAACTATTTTTGGAACTATGATGCATGTCATGGTATGTATTAGACCAAACATTTCCCATGTAATTGGTGTAGAAATATGGTGATAGAATTGCAACTTCTCAAGCAATTTAATATAAATCAAGAGACACAATTATACTCTACTTCTTTTCAGAAATTATTTCACTATTTAGAACAACATTAGAAAACACGCATCAATCACATACACAAGTACACAGATTTATCTAGGGGAAACCAACTAGTAAACACCCCTTAAGCTTGCTTGCATTAATCAGATCAATAGATAATGTATTATAATTTCTTTCTCGCTCTGAGCTCAACCTGCAAGTGAATAAAGTTTCTCTCTTCTCAATTAGAAGCCTTGACCCAGACTTAGTAAAATATTCCTTTGCTTGAGCCCCTATTTCCTTGTACAAATGTTGAGGAATTAGGTCCCAATTTTTTAGGAATCTTCCTCCAATTTGTTGCAAAATTCCAAAGGTTGGATCTTTGATTACATGCAACATTTGTACACTCAATACTAGTCTACAACTGATGTTACATTGTCTTGGAATATCCACCATAGCTGGGGAACTTGAATTATGTTAGGTCCCTATAATAATATTAGTGTAGCCCCATATTGTTATTGTTGTTCCCTTACATTATTATTGTTGTGTAGGATTTGATTATATTGTGATCCCTTAGACTCCTGTATATACCAAGGAGGTCTTATCATTTGTATCATCCAAGAATTGTTAATATATGTAATGTAAATGAGGTTTACACCTTGAAGAGGATGATTTTTAAGTCATTGATCTAACTTTTCTTCTGTTTTGTGAGTTGGTTTCATAACATTTGGTATCAGAGCTTTGGATTGTAGGGTTTCGCTCCTTCAAACAGGTCATCATGAAATTTTCACTATAACTTTTGCTTCTACAAGGATTCAAAATCTAAAATTATAACCATGTGGATCTGAAGTATTGGTGAACTTCGTGTATGAATTTTAGATCTTTGTTCTCTGTATTTTCGGAGATATGATCTGAGGAATTTAGGGTTTTTATAGGCTCCAATATTCCATCTCAAATAGGTGACCTAGGGAAAATCGTCATAACTTTCTCTTTGAGCATCATATTTTAATTTAGTAAAAAGTGACTAAAATTGAATGGAATTTAGTTTTTTTGTATCATTTTCAGGGCCAAAGTTCGAAACAGTGACATATGGAACTCCGTACAAGTTAGCTTTACTGAACTAGTCTATAATGAGGGCATCATGGGAGATGGGGCATAAATGTTTCTTGAAGAATCCAATATTGGTCTGACTTATGTGGTTGGAAATAATACTCATAGGGATACCACAAGACTAAATTTTAGACCTTGTACATCTGAAATTACATAGATGCAATAGTTTCAATATTGAGCTCCTAAAAGACAAGAAAAAGGTGTGTATTTTTTTTTTAATTTCCATAAATTTTGTTTGAAAAATCAATTTGAAGTGATTCAAAGGGCATAGTGAAGGATATATATCATTGTTTTATTAAAAAATGCCTTGAAAGAAAAAAATGGACACACCTAGTAAGAAACCATAAATCTCTTCTATGAAGCATAAAGAAGAGGAAGAAATGCAACATGATATATCAAATTATGCTCTCACAAAAAGTAACAAAAAATGAATTGGAATCCATCATGAATGTTAGGATAGATGATATAAAAAGGGACATGGGAGTTAAGATATATGATATAAAAAGGGACATGGAAGTTTTGAATGATGGTTTAAAAGTAGACATGGAAGCAATGCTAAGTGTCAAGATAGAGGGGTTGGAGGAAGGTTTTGCAAAGTTGTTAGAAGAAAGACTTCCTAGTGGTGACAAGGTAATCCATGAAAATAATGATGAGGGAAAAAGGAATATGAATTATGATTTTAGATACTCCAATGTTAGGTTTAAGAACCATCACATTCCAAAGATCATTATGAGGAAGTTTGATGACAAGGGTCCAGTAATATGGATACAACAAATGGAGCAATATTTTGATCTCCATGATGTGCAACACACACAAAAGTTATGAATTGCATATTTATATTTAGAATCAAATCAATTTGTATGCTATCGATGGATTTTTAATCATAAACCACATGTCACTTGGTCAATTTTTAAGGAGTAAATGATAACACATTATGAGGATACAAAGAGCAACACCTTCTTTAGCCAATTGATAAATCTGAAACAATAGGGTTCGATGGTGGAGCACATTGAGGACTTCCAAAAATTCAATATCAAGGTAATTGATATTCTAGAGGAGAATAGGATTGATGTATTCATAGGGGCTTTAAAGGATAACGTCCAACATGAGCTTTGCCTTTGGGAACCTGATTTAATGGAGAAGGAACTCAGGGTGGCAAGAAAAGTTGAAAGTAAAATTATGGCAACAAGAAATTCTACCACTCACAATTATAAATATGGAAGTGTTGCTACTCCTAGCCATCCACAACCTACAAGGTTGACACCACAACAATTGGAGGAAAAAAGAGAAAAAGGGCTTTGTTACAGTTGTTATAGAAAATACACTAAAGCTCATATGTGTGCTGAGAATAAATTATTCTACATAGATTATGAAGAGGAGGAAGAAAAGGAACAAGAAACATCAAAAGAGGAGGATATACACCAGAAACCAACCCCAAAGAAACAAGAAATTAATCCTACCATATATTTTAATGCATTGGAAAGAATTACCACTCCTCAAACTCTTAAGATAGAAGGATATTAAGAAGAAAAATGTAATAGTGTTAATTGATTTGGGTAGTACCCATAATTTTATTCATTGTAAGATAGCTAAGGAATTCAATTTCTTCCTATATCCAACACCAGAGCGTCAAGTGATGGTTTCAAATGGAGGAACTATAAATTGCTCTGGAAAGTGTCATAATATCAAGCTAACCATGGGGGAATATGTATTGAATAATCCAACGCTTTCCATTCCAATGGGTGGTGCTGATGTTGTACTAGGATTCCATTGGTTACAATCTTTGGGGATGATATCTTTTAATTTTAAAGAACTTTTCTTTAAAAAAAATGGGAAGTAAAGGAAGTTGAATTAAGGGGTATCATAGAGAAAACAAGAAATATAATAAGTTCTAATGGCATGACGAATATAATGAAGAAAGAATAATGAGGCGTAATTTCAGAATTATGCTCACTAGAGGTTCAAACATCGAAATCATCTATTTCTCCAGATATCCAAAAATCCTTGGACAATCATTCCAAGATATTTGATACTCCAAAAGGCCTCCCACCTATTCGTGATCATGATCATGTTATTCATTTGATTCCAGGAAGTGTTCCTCCAAATATTAGACCTTATAGATATCCCTATGCCCAAAAGAGTGAAATTGAACGTATGGTTGTAGAAATGCTAGAGGCTGGTATAATTTAATCTAGTCAAAGTTCTTTCTCTGCTCCAGCAATATTGGTGCATAAGAAAGATGGATCATGGAATATGTGTCTAGATTATAGGGATGTAAACAAGATCACTATTAAATATAAATTTCTCATTCCTGTCATTGATGAATTGTTGGATGAATTACATTGATAAATTTACTTCACCAAGTTGGATCTTCATTCAGGATATCATCAAATTAGAGTGAAGACTAAAGACATTCCGAAAACAACATTCAAAACTCATAAGGTTCATTATGAATTTTTGGTAATGCCTTTTGCTAACACGCCTTCTACATTTCAAGGTTTGATGAATTCGATATTCAAACCATTTATTAGAAAATTTGTGTGTTGATAAAACCACTGAGAGTGGAGGGAGGTGAATCAGTATTTAAACTTTCATAATAATGGTTTTCTTTTTCAAACTGTATATGCTATTTTACATAAACCATCCAGCGTATGTCTACACCTTTAAAAAATGAAACCAACGTATAGATAATAAGCTTTGATAAACAACTAATTCATTGTTTGAAATTAGAGTGTGATGCATTTAATAAGTAGTAAACAGATGCAATAAGAACAAAATAAATCAACACACATCAACAACACACACGAACACTAGGAATTTTCAGGTGGAAACCCAATGTCGTAAAAAACCACCGTTGTTGTCATCTCAGTCTTCAATCTTCTTATTGGTATCACTCAAGTTGTCCCTTGGCTCCTTAAGGGATACGGCCGAGGTAACCACAAACCAATCTTTGGGCTGCAGGTCCTAGCCTACCTGCAGTCAAAGAGGGCTCTCTCTTTAAAATTTAACTTTGTTTTGGGTTGATTTTAGGCTAGTTATGGTGTACATGGGTTTTGTTTTGATTTTGGTGGGAAGGATGATGTTTTTCAAGCCGAGTTGGGATGCATAGTGTGAGAAGTTCAAACCATTGGGCATGGAGTCATGGATTAGGGCTTGCTGTTGCGTTTCTTGGTCACAAGAGGAATACAGAGCAGGATAGCTACACATAGAACAATATCAGGCTAGAATAAAGATGGAATGAAGGTCAGAGATGACAGGCAACTAAGAATCTTTCATTAGCTAACAGAGAGGGAAGGTGAATGACAGTTTCTCTAGGAGCAATCAAGAATTCCTAAATAACCGTCATATGTGAAAGAAACAGGGTAAACATGATCATTTAAGTATGCATATTCATAACCATTTCTGAAGAAAACATATAGAAATAACAAGAACTGAGCATAGGGTGCAGTCAAGCAAAACCTAAGCTATTCTTTTTCTTGCTATTTAGATGGTAACACAATGGTGCATAAACATATGTAAACAGTAAACAGAGTTAGGAAAACACTTATTGAGCCATGTAGTAGCACAGGAATTCCACAGTCACTCTTTGGCCATTAAATAACACAACAGTCAGTTCTTCATCCAAAGCATTCCAGCAGTCTTTGATTACAGAGCTCTCAAAAGATACAGTGCAAGTCTCGAATGAGAATTATCAACCAACCAACCCCAAAATACGTTCTATGGGGAGGTATATATACAAAAACAAGATACAAAATATCTAGGTGATGACTCTTCAAGCAATAAATTATATCACCAACTCTTGTCAGGGAGTAAATGAAGCATTAAATACTGCAGTTAATGTTAGCTTGCTAGCTCTCTATTTTGTCAGAAAACTTTTGACTTTCTGGGCTGAATAAGTCGGCTGCTTGTTGCGCATTTAATTTGATTTTTTGGGCCTACTGCTGGTACGCTGCCTGTTGCTGTCTGGGTCTTCATCCTGACCAATGTCTCTATCATCCCTTTCCACCAATCCTCTGCAGGTAGCTGATGCCTTTGTATCTTTATCAGTGTTTCCTCAGCTTCTGTGCATCTATGGAAAGTGGGATGGAATTCGAACAGGTGGTTTATCTCATGTGCAATGTAGAATAGATTTTCCAATTTATCGAAGACACTCTGTCCCGATGGAGGCCCTGTGTCTTCTGAAGTGCTTGAGGAAGCTGTGATTTGGTTGGCAGCAAAATTATTCACTCTGTTGGCATAAAGGTCATGTGACAGCAGTCTTCCAGCACTGGTTAATAAACTTGGTAGCCCTCTGCTATGTAATGCCATGATCTTTGTCTGGAACTCCTCTACCTCCGTTTTCATTTCTTGGCATTTCCTGTCCAATGTATGCATGAAATTCCTAAGGGTTAACACCCTTTTTATTAGAAAAATAGTTTCAGTCCTGTTACTGATTCCTAATGCTGCCAGCTGTCCTTTGGTGCGAGTATTCAAAAATTGGATCATTCTATTTGCTTGCTCGGGCATATTTCTTAAGGATGCTCTAGCCTTTTGGTTTTCAAACTGAGCCAAGTTTATCAAATCCATTTTCTCATGAATGGTTTCAATGGATTGCCATTGGTATGTAACGGATTGGCCAATTTTGGCCCACAAAATTTTCTTGATATCTGCTAGAGTCCTGTCAAAAGTGAGCTCTTTCTCCAGCTCCTTTATTCTTCTTTCCAAGGCTTTGACTTCTCTTGTCTTCTCAACTACATCTTGCTTTGATTTGTCATATTTTCCCTCAATTGTAGCCAGCTTTTCCTTGGTTTCTTTCAATGCTGTCATTTGCAATTCCAGAGCTTCTATTTCCTTCATCATATTGTCCATTTTCAAGCTGGTGCCTTGCTCTGTAGGTGCTGAAGTAGCGGCTGAAATTGGCACTGAACTTGAAGCGCCTGCTTCTGATGTTGTAACAGTGGGAGGGACTGTTGTGGTGGCCGTGGGAGGAGCAGCTGTAAGAATTTGAGCTGTTTGAATTGGCTGAGGGGCCAACTATCCCTGTCTTGCCTGTAATGATGCCTCCAAGGCACTCTCTGTTTCTACCAACCTTTTATGTAAGGTTGTAAGCAAAGCTACCACATCTTGCTTCTCTTTTTGTTGTGCCAGTTTTGTAGCTTGAGGATGCAATGTGGGTGACAGTCTAATTTGTCTTCTTAGGGCAGCTATGTCTTCATCCTTTTTTTTAATCAAAGCTTGTATACCCTTAGGATCATAGGGATCATGTCCCAGCTCTATGATAATCTCCTCCAAGGACTTGATTCTATTGTCCTTGGCCTGTGACGAAGCTTTCTCCAACTCAAGTTGGGCAGCAGTGTTGTGCAAAGAGTTTTGCAATCTGTGGGCTAACAATGTCTTATCTGCTAGAGTACCATATACCATCTCCCCAGTCTGCTTGTGCAATTCAATTTGGTCCATTGGATGGATATCCTTGGCAAACACTTCCAGGTTGGTTCTAATGTAATCAGCAGCTGATTAGGGTTACTGAGTTATAGGTCTGAAATGACCGAGGGTCATTCTTCCTTCCTGGATGTCATAGGCTGCCATTAGCCTTTGCTGATTGGTAGGGGCCATCCTTATTAGCTGGTTGTGCAGTTGTAGTCTCACTGGCTCATTCCTAGCCTTGATATCAGTAAATGCTTTTTTAATATCAGAGGAATGTCTGGCATGTTGCCTTGTGGATGTTACTTCCACTCCCTGCTGTCTCTCTTGCTCCTGCTGAAAAGAGCTGGCCGATGTCTCCATGCCTGTGGGAATTTGCTGTTCTGTGGGCCCCTCTGGCATTTCGTCCTCCGAAAAAGGATTTAACCTTTGTCTCTTTTCTCCTTGCTAATTTGTAGACGTCCCTGGAGGGGTCTCTTCCTGCCTATCTCTCTTCTTCACTCTTTCCTCATTCAGAGGTGTCTGCAATACTGGAATTTCTGTCACATTTGTTTGTGCAGAAGGGTCTTGTCCTTGGCTTTGTTCATCTCTAGAAACTGGCTGATTTGCCATTATTTCTTGTTGTCCCAAATCATGCACTTGTTCTTCTGAATGTTGCACCTCTTTTCCTTTATCCGTCGCTGCAGGTGAGGTACTTTCTTGGGCAGGTTGCTGGTGGGGCGTGGCAGAAGAGGTGCCTTCTCCAATGTACCGAGGAGCTGTAAAAGACCCTTGTTCACAAGATTCCAAGTCAACATATTTTTCCAGATTCTTGATTGCTTTTTCTGTTATTTCTTCTTCAGTGAATTCTTCAACTAGAGTGCCCTTTACCCACTCTTGTTGATTAGCAAATTGCTCAATTTGAGGGATAGTGCAGTGTTCATATGCTGCAAGCCTGTATTTGATTCTTCTAAGGCTTATAAAGTGATTGGGGTCATATGGTGCCCAATAAAAGCTTGTTTTTAGCTTGAGTTTCTCCCCTAGAATCTGGTCAGCATCCTTCCATGCTTCTTCCCTCTTATTGAAAATAAAGGGACCCAATTGATTTTTGATTTTTAGTTGTGCCTTTTTGCTTTTGCCAAAGAAATGCACCATATCTGCATTACCAAATTGCCGAAAGTATTCTAAGGCAAATAATCTCATGGGGACATATTTGGGCAGTCAATAGGGGGCTAATTCACAGCCATAGACCCTGATTAAGGTGTGGTTTTGGTAGAAATACCAGTCACCTATGCTGTAGCTTTTAGAAAGCTGTAGAATCTTCTGCATCTCATCAGTGAGTCTGGGGGGAGGATCTGTTAACAACAAGCAGGTAGCTGGATAGATAAACAGGTCAATGAACTCACAGTATGTGTATGGGGAGTAATTAATATGATGGAATACTAATGACCAAAACATGACTGATCTCCTCTCCCCTCTTGCATCCAACATTTTAAGGACAACTGGGAAACTCTCAGACTGATAATACAACAACAAATGATAGATGTATGAGGTGTATTTGAATACCCTTTCCCTTTCTAGGCTCATGAATTGCTCATGAATCTTATCAGCAATGAAGGTGGCATAATCATACTAGACAGCAGGGGGTTGTCCCGGAGTGAAGATAGACATCAAGGCAAAGATAGTACTGTCTACAATCTCACTTGTTCTGATTACCAAGATGTAGGAGATCATATATATAATCATTTTTCCCTCCTCAGAAAATGCAACATGGAGATAAGGAATTGTAAATCTGGAGTAACAGTCTGGGAGCATAAACAGCTTAGCAATTCGGTCAATCTCTGCAGGGGGGCAATTTTGATGCTTGATCTATCAGATTCTTAAGGGAAAGGGGGACCAATGGCTGAGTTGGTTTGAATTGCAACATCTCATTGATAGACTGAGGAGTAATGTAGAATAGGACTTTACTAGCAGGGCTCATCATTGCCCTATGAACAGGATCATAATTAGAACAGCAGTGATGGATGAGGTCAGGAAAAACATTTACTGAGGGAAAATAGTACATGGGCATGTTGGACTCCCATATTCTTAATGGATCAGTCTTGTTTCTGAACTTATTTCTTATCTCACAAAAGGCTTGAAGATGAGGCTTCACTCCTTCCATATCGTTGATTTGATAATCTCTATCTGCCAGTGGAAGCCATTCTAGCTGTTTATGGGGTGCATTTAGTGGAGCAATGTTAAGGGCAACTGGGGCCTCCATGTTTCGACAATGATTACAATTGGATTAGGCCTGTATTTGAGCAGAAAACAGAGTTCTGATAATGGTTTTCTGGGCAAGGAACTCACAGTTTCAAGTTCTGTGCAGAGCTGTTTTTGAGGAGTAAAACTTAATAAAATGAAGACTGTACAAGGCTCTGCAATTGGTACACTGGAAAGGGGAAAAATAAAGGGCTTTAGCGACCTGCTCTTAGTGATTCTGCGGGTGAACTGGAGCTGCAATTTGAGCTGGCGGTCGCACTTTTATCAGGGGGGTGAAGATGCCAGGTTTTTGCCGCAACTATAGTTATGTGGGGCAGAGAGAAAAAGGTTGCAGGTGCCAATATGTTTCAATGTGGATTTTCAGGTGTATTTGGCTAATTTTGCAGAGAAATCATGAAAAACAGGGTTACTGGTGCTTTTTGGGTAAATATTTGTTCACTTGGAGAAATGTTGTGGTGAATAGCTGCGGGCAGAGGCCGAACAGGTCGAATTGCAAGTCGAATAGGCCTTGGTGATTGTCGGACACGTTGAATGTGCACTGGTCGTAAGTGGCATGCAAAAGTTTGCAACGTTCGTTTGCATAAAAAATAAACGAAAACGACGTTTTTGCCCTTTTTAACACAAATTTGGGCTTTTGCGGCATTTTGGCGCTTTTTTGTGATGACGTCAGCATGACGTCATTGGCGGGTCCCGGGTACAACAGGGTGACGTGGCAGTTGACTGGGCCGACGACGTGGCACACGACACGGTGGCAGGGGTAGGGACGGAAGCAGATGCGGTGGCAATGACACGGGGCGACAGTGGGTTGATGCAAGAGTGACGTAGGAGGCGACGTGGTGCTGACGTCGGGGGCAGAGAGACAGAAGGCGGTTTGTGGTTTCATCAAACTGCCTTCTGTACGAGAGTGGTAATTGTCAGAGGAGCTCTGATGCAATCAAGGGCGGACACACGTCCATTGTACGGTGGGGAAACTGCTAGCCCATCGGAGGCAAACCGTCGGACGTCGAGGCGGCTCCGAAATGCACGTGGGCCATTAGATCTGGGAGGGCTGACGGAGCGTGGAGCTGCGGGTACAATAATGTACGGGGCCTGCTAAATATTATATCATTTGTTTATATGGCGGGGGTTCAAAACTTTGGGTTTGTGGGTTTCGCGGGTTATTTGTGCCGGAAGTGTTTAATGTTTAAATAAACATTTGAACACCCAATATTAACAAAGAGCGCATAAAGGGTAGAATAGTAAGGTTTAAGGGTAACGGGGAGTGGTTATTAATTTAACCAGAGGTTAAATTAACTCCAGGTGAGGACACGGAAGGGTTAATAGTAGTCCCGAATGGACTATTATTCCCCTGAACTATATTTATATGGCTATACTGCCATAGGGTGGGATATTTGATACATTTTGGGATTTTATATAGTTTTTTGTAGAAGTAGGGATGGGGAAGTGGTTTCAGGGAGATATATATTAGAATTAGGGGTTAATATGAGTTTATGGATTGAGAATGAATGGGTGAATGCTAAGTCCATAGTATGAAAACTTAGATATAGGAAGATGAAATGAGTATAGAATGATTTTTACCCAAGAAATGTGGCTTCTTTTCATTGAATAAAGTCAAAGCTTGACTTAGTATTTTTACAAAAATGAAGTGATAACAGGACCGGTTGGGTAGATCCCAAGGTCCTTCAGGGGTGTTAGTAAGAAACTTTGAAGGGGGGGGGGGGGGGTGGGGTGAAAGGGAGTTAGACATGCTTCCATCATTCTGCCATCAAACCACTGCTTTTGCATTTCTTTCATTGATGAGACAAGCTATAACTGACAATACATCAGGTGATCAAAACCTTGCTTTCTGCAACCTCAAACTACCTACCCAGCCTAATACACCTCACATTTTTTCTTCCTTTTGTATGGGTGCACTTAGACTTACAGACCCTGATTATCCTCTTTTCTTTTGACTGCCCTCCTATCTAAATCTACCCTTATCTCTTCCAAGGGCCCAGATTAAGCAGTTGGGCTCCTTAATTTCTCTACCTAGCTACTCATCTGCCAAGCTTGAACTGTTTGGACAGATATTCATTCTCTAGTCTAGAACAAGCAATTTAAACCATGGCATGGTCTAGATTAAACTGTTGGGCCATCCATCAAACTAGCAGTGGCATTTGAACTAGCCACTTTCCTGGTCTTTCTTTGGGGTTCATTTTTATCATTTTTTCTGACCAATTTACTCTTTTTTCCCTTTGATAATTCTTTTAGGGCATACCCTCTTCACATTTTTTAACTTTCCACTAATGCCTTTTTTTACAAAATATGGAACCTTTGCAGCATGAAAAAGATGAACATATTTGGCACTTCCACTGTCAATCATGAAAAATGAAACCTATTGGTATAGGAACCTAACAGTGGCTCCACTTGGGGATGGCTTTTCCAAATGAAAAGTCAAGAATAGTAGGTCAAATTGCCTTGTTTTTAATTCTTGCTACAGTCTGCACCTTCCTTCTGTTAGAGACCATTGATCTAAATTCTTGTAACCTATGTGAAGTAACCTTTGAGCTGCTCTACTTGTGAAATTACAGCTCTGTATTTGCTGGTTTCTTTGAGTATTCATCATCATCTTCATAGTTACCAAGTCTTGCTCTTGATTCCCAATGATAGACTCAAAACAGATATAAAAAATGGTGCAGTTCCCTGTTTTTCTTCAAAATTGGCTGCCTTTAGTTCCTTATCTAACCGTTGTAAATAAAAATGCTGGAATTACAGATATTTATGTACAATACACAGTGGTGTTATGCTGATTACATGGAATCTGTTGGACACCTAATCCTAAAGGGTTAGTGTGGAATTCGAATGGATAAAAGCAGTCCAAGAGACCTTGGGATCTGAACCCCAAGAGTCACCTATTGTACTATAAATGTGTATCTTATGTTAATAAAAAATTGAACTCACTGATTTATCTTTCATATGTTTGAGCTATCCATGTGTGTTTAACATGGTATCAGAGCCACTTGTGTTTTGTGGCCTGTTATGTGCATGTCAGTGCTGCACCTCTGCTCATAATTCTGTGTCTGAGCTCCCGTGAATAGTGCTGGCCTTGTCCTCATTACCTGTAACGCTCCATTAATTGTGCCTGCCTGTTCTTCTGAATACAGAGCGTCATTACACCTGCGCCTCTACTGTCTGACAATTCTCTGCGCTGCATCATCCCTGACTGCAATACGTTTCTGATTTTTATTGAATGTCCTGCGCTCTCTGACTGCCAGAGACTGCGCATTATAAACGTTTGCCCCTCTCTGCGCATACACTGCCAATTGCCTGAATACATCGTTCACGCTGCTCTCTCTGCGCATACACTGCCAACGCTGTAACGCCTCGCAAAATTGGCGAAAGCTCGGTAATCAGTTAAATGGAATGTATGCAATGTGTTTCAAGGATTTCTAGGAAATCCGTTTTACCCTGAGGATTCTGGAGCTTTTCGTCCGCCTTTTAGCTGTTGGCTTCTCTTGGGAAAATTCTTCTCATCGACAGTTCTTGAGTTCATCCGACTGCAGCAAGGGCACCCTTATCCCCATTGTCAGCCAGACTGTGATGTATTTTCGGTGTTAAGTTTTACGTTGGAAGAGCATTCAGGTTTCCGGGCTCAAGCTTCAAATTTCGCCCAGGTTTCGCCGAAGGTCTTCTAGCTGCTCGAGAATGGTAGAACATAGATTTCCTCCTGGGTTCCTAGCAAAGGTTTCAAACTTGTTCTTCGTCCGGCGCCTGGGCATGTGAAATTATTCCAGATTATTCCGGTCTGAAGGCTTTGGCTATTGAGGAATCGGTTTTAACAGCCATTCGTCTATATTTCTCTGGAATCTATTCGTTTTCTTTGTCAAAATACGTCAAGAGAGTTTGAATTTCCTGCAAGACAGAATATATATAACGGGCAAGAGAGTTGTGTTATTCTTTGTACATTTGTCTGCTCATCCCAACGTGGAATGCATTGGTGAATTCTTGGTTAATTCGTGAGTCATAAGTTTGACCTCAGCAGAAACATTACATGTTCTCGCTCCTGATCCTGTCGGCCTTTTTTATTTTGAGCAGACAAAGCACCAGAGTATGAGAAACATCCGAGCTGCCTCTGCACCATGAGATCCAGGTGGTAACTCTAACATTTGCGTAGAATGGGAGTACTAAAACCCTCCCTGGCCAGATAAAGCACAGGAGCTCATTCTTTTACTGCCAGGTCTGCGTATGGCTTGTTTGCATTTCAACCATATGCATTTACGAGGGCGTTTCCTTTTTTCGTGCGCGGTGCCAGGTTCACTCTAATTCTTTTCTATAATCTGCCACATGTCGATGTCAAGCAACCGGGCACGATTTGCCCTATCTTATGGAACACATTTCCTTGTATAAATTGGGGCTTATGCGAATAGCCATGCGGCCCTTGAATCTGTGAATCTGTAGGTTATGATAAGGAAAAAAAAAACCATTCATTTTACCGTTGCATAATACATATTAATTACCACGGCATTCGGTCTTGGCATATTAACTTACAATTATGTTCTTGGTACTCACGTTCCTGGAATTTGTGATTTACCTGAGTAAGCTCGCTAAAATCAAGCGAGGCTTTGATTGATAAGCAAATTACGAGCCAGTGCTGATGTTGATACCTTCTAGTGTGTGCCTGGAAAGGGATGAGTTGATTTGGGTATAGAGAATGCGCTGGTTGATGCGAGATCAACTGGAAAATACTATCACTTTGTGAGGCTTATGCGCCGATTTTTCCATTAAAAGAAGAGCAGTATTGAAGCCACCTCGAAGCAGATTTGGTGTTGTCTATGGAACAATTTGAAACAACCTCTGAGTGAAGTGATTCGTGGAGAAGTGATCAGCATTGTGAAGTGAATTTGAAGCATTTTTGAAGACATTTTTTGAAGTCATTTTTTTGCAGTTTCTTGTAGAAATTTTGGAGCAGTTTCTTGTAGAGATTTTGCATGGTTTCCATAGCAGCTAGATGCTCTGAAGTTTGAAGTTGAGGACAACGCTCATCTTCACATTTATATATATTTTTTTGCATTGGGGATGTTATGCTCCAGTTCATTCTTGAAACGAACTATGGGCTGTTGATTTACCATGTGCCCAATTGTACCAATGTTTATTGTAGCTTGACGAGAAATGTTTATTGTAGTTTAACTTGGTAACATCCAGACTACTCAGGTCCTGCTCCATCAACCATTTTCGCGACATTGTTGCCACTTGATAAGCCCTTACAATATCTTGTAGTAAGAGTACAATATTATTTTTCTGTTGCTGTTGCCTCAGTTGTGTTTTTTAAGTGACATTGAAGAAAAATGGCCAGACTTGAAGATGCATTAAAGTTATTGAATATCCTAATTCATTCCACTGTTGATGAAATGGTCAAAGTTAACAAAGAAACTCTCTTTGACATCCAAACCTCTCTGCAAACTGCACATGAGAATATTGAGTTTTTGCAGCTTGAAACAAAGCTACATCAGGAAGAATTACACCAGTGGAGTCATCATTCTGAACCTGTTTCTGTTCAGAACAATGAAGCAGACTCCCATAAACAGCAAGTCAATAATGTTACAGTTCATTCAGATAAAGCAGCAAAGTTACATGCAGATGCAGAGGTTCAGTCTGCACTTCCCAAGCCCATCATCAGACCTTGGGAACAGCTTGTCCACAACAAGCACAAAACTGGTCTTGGATATGACAAGGACTTGTCCTTTCATATTCCAGACTATGCCAAGCCCATTTAGTTTCAGAGTGCTGGTTTCATTAATGACAGTTCACCTGCTCCTTATGACAGTTCAGCTTCAACTGTTCCAGATTCTACCCCTCTTCCACAGCAACAACAAAAACAACAGATCGTGAAATGCCAACACTGTGATCGAGTTGGCCATCTGAAAGATCACTGTTTTGATCTTCATCCATGTAAGCACTGTCATAAAACCAGCCATTCTTCACACAGATGCTTCAAAAACAAACGTCTTGCAAGAACGAAGATTCATCTTGGATGGATCGCTTCTTGGCAATGGGCATCAACAGCCAAGAAGATATTCCAAACACATGTTAGAACTTGTTCTAGAATATTGAACAGTCTTGCAGTTGAGTTTTCTCCATCTTCTCACCTTGTACCTGACAGGGGGGGAAATGATGGTCATCTACAAGCTTCAAAGCCACATCAAGCAAGCCTGAGCCACAACCTGCCACACCAGTTTCAGAGTTGTAGCCAAAGACAAAGATGCCCGTGAACAAATTGAGAACACTTCCTCTAGCAGAAGACACCAGCCTCTTGCCAGTTTTGGAAGAGTTCCAGGAATTGCATTAAGCATTCCAGAGTTGTTGGTTATCCTTAAACCATCACAGGTTGAGACTTCCCTTTTCAGGTTGAAGTTTTACCTTTTATGCGGGGTGAGACCTCCCTTTTATGGTTGAAGGTTTCCCTCTTTGAAACAATAGGATCACTTCCTCTAGCAGAAAGCTTCAGTTTCTTACCAGTTTTGGAAGATTTCCAGGAACTGCACTAAGCGTTCCAGTGTTGGTGGTCATCCTTAAACCACCACCCTTTTATACCAACATTTCATAGAGCACATTCAGCCTAGTGCTGCCATGCATCTTTTGCACATTTTGTATTACAGCTCTCTTCTTGGACTCATACATAACCCTTCGGATTAAGGGGGGGAATGTTGGACACCTAATCCTAAAGGGTTAGTGTGGAATTCGAATGGACAAAAGCAGTCCAAGAGACCTTGGGATCTGAACCCCAAGAGTCACCTATTGTACTATAAATGTGCATCTTATGTTAATAAAAAATTGAACTCACTGATTTATCTTTCATATGTTTGAGTTGTCCATGTGTGTTTAACAGAATCAAAGTAGTGCTTGAGCATTCGCCCATTGACTGGGCCTTCTTCAGTATTTGAGCCATCCAAACTCTTCAGAAAATATGTGTTATTACCATGTACAGCATGAATGACATAAGGTCCTTTCCACAAAAAATCAAATTTGCCATGTTTCCCTTTTTTCTTCTCTCCTAGAATCCCATCTCAACACTTTGTTTCCTATGAAGAAATCTTCAGCCTTGGTTCTTTTGTCAAACATCTTTTTCAGCTTCTCTTGCAGTACTTGGGTTCTATGATACACTTCCTCTCTTGTTTGCTGCAAGTGAACGGTCTGATTGATCCTTCTTTGAATATCATTAGGCTCTGCTTGTATTTCTTGCAGCAACTTGATTATAGGGATTCCCACAGATCAAGGGAATCTTGCCTCCATTCCATAAACTAGTTCATATGGACTTGTACCAATGGATCTTTTGGTGGTCAATCTGTCTGCCCACAGTGCATTTACCAGCTTCTTATGCCAATTCTTTTTGTTCTCCTCCAAGATCATTTTGATGATGTTGATGAGGCTTTTGTTGGAGGACTCAGCTAGGACATTGCCTTGAGGGTAATAAGCTGTGGAATGGCCTAAGGTAATATGGTACTTATGGCAAAAGTTGATCATTCTTTTGGATTTGAAAGCAGCAGCATTGTCTGTAATGATCTTTTCTGGACAGCCAAACCTTGACAAGATGTTGGTTTCTAAAAACTGCATAATGATTGAGTCATTGGCCTGCCTACAAGGGATGGCTTCTATCCATTTGGTAAAGTAGTCTGTGGCAGTCAAAATCCACCTATGTTGGCCGGAGGATGAAGGGTGAATTTCACCAATGAAGTCTAGACCCCATTGCTAAAATGGTCTTTCAGTTGAAATAGGTTTAAGTGGTAAAGGTAGCAGCTTTCTCTTGCCTTCAAAAATTTGGCACTTATGACAAGACATTACAAATTTTTTCACATCAGTAAACAAGGAGGGCCAATAAAATCCAGCCCTTAGGATTTTATCAGCTGTTGATTTCCAGTATAAGTGTCCTCCACAGTCACCTGCATGAAATTCCTTGAGGACATCGTCAGTTTCATCTAATGTTAGGCAATTAAGTAAAATTCCTTCATGATTTTTCCAAAACAAAGAACTGTCTATAATACAAAACTTTGATGCTTTCATTTTCAAGAATCTCTTTTTGGTTCTGGACAACCCTGGAGGAGCTTGCAGGTTTAACAATACAAAACATATGTCAGCATACCACAGGGATTGTAAAAAGACTTGATTGATCTGTGGAGTCGCCATCTCCTCTTCGTTGTCCAGTTCATTGATGTCAAGGGCTTGAAAATTGGTTTCAGTCATCAGTTTGGCTAGCCCTTGTCCTTTTATCAGTTTTGTAGGCTTGATTTCAATGTCATATTCTAAGATATTGGCAATCCATTTGCCCCTTTTGCCTTCAATTCCTTCTTGGGTTAAAATGTCTTTAACCACAGCATTTGGGACATAGCCAATCACATGAGAGTATAGAACGTAGATTCTGAAATCTTTGATGGCCTTCACCAGGCCATATGCTTGCTTTTCCATAATCTGATATTTTAAGCGAGCATCCCTAAGAGCTTTGCTAAAGAAGGCAATGGGTTTCTCACACCCTTGGTCATCTTTTTGTAATAGGACTACAGCAATTGTGTGATCAGATGCAAAGGAAAAAATGATGAAATCTCTATCAAACCTAGGACTTGTGAGGACTGGTGTGTTTGTCAAAGATCTTTTGATGTCCTCAAAGGCTTGTTTGGCTTCCATGGTCCATTTGACCTTAGAATCCTTTTTCAGCATATTGTTTAATAATCTTATGAGCTCGGCCAGATTAGGAATGAATCTTCTCAAAAAGTTAATCTTCCCTAAAAAACCTTGTAGTTCTTTGATGTTTCTTGGATGAGGCACTTGAAGGATAGCTTGAATTCTGTTCGGGTCGATCCTAATGCCATCTTTTGAGATTATATGACCTAGGAGCTTGCCTTCCTCTAGGCCAAATAGTGATTTCTTTGGATTCAAAGATATGCCATATTTCCTACAAATTAGAAACACTTGCCTTAAATGTTCAAAGTGTTCTTGGTCTGATTTTGAAAAGGCAGTGAGATCATCAAGGTAGACTACTAGGAAATCATGGGTTTCTTTGGCAAAGGCTATGTCCATTGCTCTCTAAAAAGTGGCCCCTGCATTTTTAAGCCCAAAAGGCATTTTGACATATTTAAAGGTTCCCCAAGGAGTTGTAAAGGCAGTTTTTTCTTGGTCATCTGGGTGTACTAAAATCTGATTGAATCCCGAGAACCCATCTAACAGTGAAATCCTAGAGGCTCCCACTACCCTTTGTAGGATATGATCCATTTTTGGCAAGGGGTAGTGGTCTTTCAGGGAGACTTTGTTCAAATTTCTTAGGTCAACACATAGTCTAATTTCTCCCGTTTTCTTCCTAGTAGGCACTAGATTTGAGATCCACCCTGAGAACCTGATTGGAGCAATGATCCCTGCTTCATACATACGTTTAACTTATTTTTCAATCAGGGGAAGGAGGACGAGATTCACTCTCCTAAGCTTTTGTTTAAAAGGTTTTTGATTCTCTTTCAAAGGTATCATGTGTTGGTTGACTGAAGTATCATAGGACTTGAGGTCCTCATAACTCCAGGCAAAGACATCTTGGAACTCTTTGAACAATTCAATGTATCTCAACTTCTGATCAGTTGGTAATGCCTTGGATAGTTTTACCATTTTAGGATTTTCTATGGTTTCAATGTTACAGTCTTCAATTTCAGCATTCAGTGGTTGCATTTTTGGCTTCCTTGAGATATCATTTGAATCAAACAAATCCTCCAAAGGAGTCAAGCCCGTGGGTAGAAAATTGTCTTTTAGATCAATTACTTCAGCTTCTGCTTCAGCTACTACGCATTGCTGTGATCAAAAGTAGTTTGGATGCAGCATCAGATTTGTTGTTTCAGCTGATATGTTTTGTTCAATTTTGTGCTTTTGTTGTTGGTCTTCCACCGTGCTTGTATCAATGTTCATGTTGGAGAATTCCTCTTTCAAAGTGAGGAAGTTATTTATCTGTGTATCATTTTCAAAGATTTGCCAATTTTTGACATTATCAGGGACAGTAGGCCTATGTTTGATTTCAACAGTGAAGTTGTGGTTGGGTTCAAAAGGTAGCTTACATGTGCTGGCAAAGGTTGCCAAGCTATGTGCATGTAGATTGAGCTTTCTGGAAATTTTAGTTAACTAAGATTCTGAGAAGGTGTCGAGTATTTGAATGGCTACACCTCTATAAGCCCTCAACCTAAGATCATTTGTGAAAAAATTTCCCTTCATCTGTTGCATGATCAGATCTGAATCCCCTAAAATTGAGACTTTGGTTGCACCTAGGTTTTTGATGAGTTTGAGACCTAACAAGAGGGCTTCATACTCGGCCATATTGTTTGTGCATCTGAAGTTTAATCTATATGCATGACCTTCAGCCTGGTCATTTTGCATGTTGTGAATCCAAACCCCTGCACCTGCTCCTAATTTGTTTACAGATCCATCAAACTCTAAATACCATAAGGTTTCATGATCAAGGCTTGCATTGAGAGTTTTAGACAGTTGCAGCATGGGCAGATTGGGTTCTTGTAAGTCATTTGATGTATCGTCCTCCTTTGTTGTATCAATCATATCAAAAAAAAATCGATTTTGAGCAGCAGATTGTTCATTTAAACCCTTTGCCTGTGCTGCTACTAGTAATTTGGCATCAGTTTTGGTACACATATTAGCATTATATAAGATGAATGAGTCCATATCAGAATGTATTGAGTAGATGGGGAAGTTTTGGGGCTTTTCTTGACTACTCACCACGTATTTCATTAGTGTTTCTTAGTATAATCTCTTTGGTTGCCCGAAGACTGAAATAGTGGCATAGGACATGTCTAGTTGCAAGGATCCTTGGAGTTTGGCCCCCCATGATCTGGATAAAAGCATACCATATTTGGGTGGAATATCAGCCACCACCACATCCATCAAAATTGTTTTGGTTGGGTATTGGACCAAGGAAATGCACAAATATTTAATTAGGCCTAAACACCTGACTTGGCTTGAATCAAATGAGAACAAGTCTTTGTATGATCTTGTGATATCTAGGTCTAGTTTTTCCATTACAGATTTGGGCATTAGGTTGTGTGAAGCTCCTGAATCAAACATTGCACTGTGTAACACCTTGTCATGAATATTTAAACTGACATAAAAGGGTGGAACTCCTCCATTTGTTGTCTTTCTGTTAACCTCAGGACCAAAAAGTAATTCAGGTTGATCATCTAGAACATTCACAACATCCCTATTGTCTGATATTTGGAGTGACCTATTGATTTGCTGTCTATACACTTCATGTTTGGCCAATTCAGAAAGAGGAACAGCTATCTTCAGCTTACTTATTTCTATTTCCAAGTTGAAGGGTTTCTCTATCTGAGTCTTTGTATTATGGGCAGCAGATTTTTCCTTTTCCGTTGAATTTTCCGTGACTTTTTCTTCATCACGGGTATGATTTTGAGTTGAATCTATTTTGAATTTATTTTCAGGAATGCTGTTTGAACTTGATTTCGAGGGGAGGGATGAGGGTGGCTGATTTTTAGAGGGCTGTACATCTGATATATCCTCCACAGTGACTTCTTTTGGGTGTAGGTCTGTTTTATCAGAGGATTCTGGAAGAACAACTTTATCTTTTACTTTCTTCAGCTGTTTAGCATCCTTTGGTTTGCTAGTTTCAGGCACATCTATGGTTCTGCTCTGCAATTTGTACTGTTTATGTACCTCATAAACTGCGACATCATATCCTTCCCTAAAGTCAAATGACTCTCCTGATTTGGCTTGAAATTGATTGCAATTATGGGCCTCTTGATCCTCTTATGTTAAAAAGACTTGGTGTTCAGTATCCAAACCCATCAAGTTGATGTGAGGGTCCTCGATTGGTTCACTAGATGTTGAGGCCTCGGCATAATTTTTTTGAAAAGGAGGTTTGATATTCTGATCAAGACCAGCCCTTCCAACATTGGGATTTTGATTCTTTCTAAAGTTTGGGTTTCTAGCAGCACTTGATTGACCTTCCCATGATGATTTTCTCTCAATGGTTTCCACCCTATCCCCAAGTTTTTCCATACCTTTGATGATTACATCCAGTTTTTGTTCAAATGCTGAAGGTTCTTCCTTAAAAGTAGTTCTTCTTTCAGCTCTTGCCCGATTTCTTTTAGCAATAATGTTTGCCTCTACACTAACAGCTATGTTTTGCATGTCTGCTAAGGTTGGTAGGGCTCTTTCCCTTAGTTGATATGCCATGTCAGAATCAAATCCATCAGGTAATTTGATTAAGGCTAAGTCAGGTGGAGGTCTAAGGTTTTGAGGGATGGCATTGTAAACAGTGTTGAATCTTGCACAGTAATCTAGGACAGTTTCTTGTGGGCCTCTTTTTATTGTGTCATACTCAAATAGAATGTGTAGTGGATCTTTCTTCTTTTCCCATCTGTTGATAAATGATTGGTAAAGAGCATCCAGGTTGGCTATGGAATTTGCAGCAAGTGCTCTAAACCAAGTTCTTACTTCACCTGTTAGACTTTGGACAAAGATTTTCATTCTCACATCATCATCGTCTATCTCATAATTCTCAAAGTAGTCTTGCATTTTCTTTGTATGCTGTAGGGCAGTATAGGTACCTGTACCATCAAAATAAGTAATCTTACTTTGGTAATCCTGAGGCATAGCCCCTGGATTTGCAGGTAGCTGCAAAGGGGCATATCTATTTGCCATATTGACAGGGATAAATGGGACAATAGGAAGGAATGGAACAGCTGGAACAACAGGGACAACAATGGAAATTTGTGCAGTGGATGGAGGTGTGGAGAATTTGTTTTGAGAGGTGGATGAGGAAGAAGGAGAAGAAGGAGCAGTGTGAGGATGAACTGAAGGTTTAACAGGGGTTGGAATATAGTTTTGCTGAACTGTTTCAGGGCTTGAATCAGCGAACTGCTCTTGTTCCTCTTGTTTCTAAGGATCTTTGGGATTAAGTTGGGATTGTCAAAAATAGCTGGAGGATCTGGGTCAGGGTTTGACCTGGTATAACGCGTTTTTCTCTTTGGAGCCAGCTTCCGAATTTGTTTTTGGTATTTTTGTAAGAAACTTTTGGAATTTAGCAAGGAAGTAATCAAATTTTGGGATAGCTATCTGTAGCTTAAAACTAGCATGAAGATTGACTGAAGCAGCTTTTATTTACTCCTGTAGATACAAAGCAAGAATAGTTTCAAAGGCTTCCTGGCTGACATTCAGGCTTCACCTATAGCTTTAAGGAACAGACAACGATTGCAACAATTGATTCATTCCCTAGTGGAGTCGCCAATGATGTAATCACTCAGGTTGTCCCTTGGCTCCTTAAGGGATACGGCCGAGGTAACCACAAACCAATCTTTGGGCTGCAGGTCCTAGCCTACCTGCAGTCAGAGAGGGCTCTCTCTTTAAAATTTAACTTTGTTTTGGGTTGATTTTAGGCTAGTTATGGTGTACATGGGTTTTGTTTTGATTTTGGTGGGAAGGATGATGTTTTTCAAGCAGAGTTGGGATGCATAGTGTGAGAAGTTCAAACCATTGGGCATGGAGTCATGGATTAGGGCTTGTTGTTGCGTTTCTTGGTCACAAGAGGAATACAGAGCAGGATAGCTACACATAGAACAATATCAGGCTGGAATAAAGATGGAATGAAGGTCAGAGATGAAAGGCAACTAAGAATCTTTCATTAGCTAACAGAGAGGGAAGGTGAATGATAGTTTCTCTAGGAGCAATCAAGAATTCCTAAATAACAGTCATATGTGAAAGAAACAGGGTAAACATGATCATTTAAGTATGCATATTCATAACCATTTATGAAGAAAACATATAGAAATAACAAGAACTGAGCATAGGGTGCAGTCAAGAAAAACCTAAGCTATTCTTTTTCTTGCTATTTAGATGGTAACACAATGATGCATAAACATATGTAAACAGTAAACAGAGTTAGGAAAACACTTATTGAGCCATGTAGTAGCACAGGAATTCCACAGTCACTCTTTGGCCATTAAATAACACAATAGTCAGTTCTTCATCCAAAGCATTCCAGCAGTCTTTGATTACAGAGCTCTCAAAAAATACAACGCAAGTCTCGAATGAGAATTATCAACCAACCAACCCCAAATATGTTCTATGGGGAGGTATATATACAAAAACAAGATACAAAATATCTAGGTGATGACTCTTCAAGAAATAAATTATATCACCAACTCTTGTCAGGGAGTAAATGAAGCATTAAATACTGCAGTTAATGTTGGCTTGCTAGCTGTCTATTTTGTCAGAAAAATTTTGACTTTCTGGGCTAAATAAGTCGGCTGCCTGCTGCGCATTTAATTTGCATTTTTTGGGCTTGCTGCTGGTACACTGCCTGTTGTTGTCTGGATCTTCATCCTGAGCAATGTCTCTATCATCCCATTCCACCAATCCTCTACAGGTAGCTGATGCCTTTATATCTTTATCAATGTTTCCTCAGCTTCTGTGCATCTATGGAAAGTGGGTTGGAATTCGAACAGGTGGTTTATCTCATGTGCAATGTAGAATAGATTTTCCAATTTATCGAAGACACTCTGTCCCGATGGAGGCCCTGTATCTTCTGAAGTGCTTGAGGAAGCTGTGATTTGGTTGCTAGCAAAATTATTCACTCTGTTGGCATAAAGGTCGTGTGACAGCAGTCCTCCAGCACTGGTTAATAAACTTGGTAGCCCTCTGCTATGTAATGCCATGATCTTTGTCTGGAACTCCTCCACCTCCGTTTGCATTTCTTGGCATTTTCTGTCCAATGTCTACATGAAATTCCTAAGGGTTAGCAACCTTTTTATTAGCAAAATAGTTTCAGTCCTGTTACTGATTCCTAATGCTACCAGCTGTCCTTTGGTGCGAGTATTCAAAAATTGGATCATTCTATTTGCTTGCTCAGGCATATTTCTTAAGGATGCTCTAGTCTTTTGGTTTTCAAACTGAGCCAAGTTTATCAAATCCATTTGCTCATGAATGGTTTCAATGGATTGCCATTGGTCTGTAACAGATTGGCCAATTTTGGCCCACAAAATTTTCTTGATATCTGCTAGAGTCCTGTCAAAAGTGAGCTCTTTCTCCAGCTCCTTTATAATTCTTTCCAAGGCTTTGACTTCTCTTGTCTTCTCAGCTACATCCTGCTTTGATTTGTCATATTTTCCCTCAATTGTAGCTAGCTTTTCCTTGGTTTCTTTCAATTCTGTCATTTGCAATTCCAAAGCTTCTATTTCCTTCATCATATTGTCCATTTTCAAGCTGGTGCCTTGCTCTATAGGTGCTGAAGTAGCGGCTGAAATTGGTACTGAACTTGAAGCGCCTACTTCTGATGTTGTAACAGTGGGAGGGACTGTTGTGGTGGCTGTGGGAGGAGCAGCTGTAAGAATCTGAGCTATTTGAATTGGCTGAGGGGCAAACTCTCCCTGTCTTGCCTATAATGATGCCTCCAAGGCACTCTCTGTTTCTACAAACCTTTTATGTAATGTTGTAAGCAAAGCTACCACATCCTGCTTCTCTTTTTGTTGTGCCAGTTCTGTAGCTTGAGGATGCAATGTGGGTGATAGTCTGATTTGTCTTCTTAGGGCAGCTATGTCTTCATCCTTTTTTTTAATCAAAGCTTGTACACCCTTGGGATCAGAGGGATCATGTCCCAGCTCTATGATAATCTCCTCCAAGGACTTGATTCTATTGTCCTTGGCCTGTGATGAAGCTTTCTCCAACTCAAGTTGGGCAGTAGTGTTGTGCAAAGAGTTTTGCAATCTGTGGGCTAACATTGTCTTATCTACTAGAGTAGCATATACCATCTCCCCAGTCTGCTTGTGCAATTCAATCTGGTCCATTGGATGGATATCCTTGGCAAACACTTCCAAGTTGGTTCTAATGTAATCAGCAGCTGATTGGGGTTGCTGAGTTGTAGGTCTGAAGTGACCGAGGGTCATTCTTCCTTCCTGGATGTCATAGGCTGCCATTAGCCTTTGCTGATTGGCAGGGGCCATCCTTATTAGCTAGTTGTACAGCTGTAGTCTCACTGGCTCATTCCTAGCATTGATATCAGTAAATGCTTTTTTAATATCAGAGGGCTGTCTGCCATGTTGCCTTGTGGATGTTACTTCCACTCCCTGCTGTCTCTCTTGCTCCTGCTGAAAAGAGCTGGCCGATGTCTCCATGCCTGTGGGAATTTGCTGTTCTGTGGGCCCCTCTGGCATTTCTTCCTCTGAAAAAGGATTTAACCTTTGTCTCTTTTCTCCTTGCTGATCTGTAGATGTCCCTGGAGGGGTCTCTTCCTGCCTATCTCTCTTCTTCGCTCTTTCCTCATTTAGAGGTGTCTGCAATACTGGAATTTCTGTCACATTTGTTTGTGCAGAAGGGTCTTGTCCTTAGCTTTGTTCATCTGTAGAAACTGGCTGATCTACCATTGTTTCTTGCTGTCCCAAATCGTGCACTTGTTCTTCTGAATGCTACACCTCTTTTCCTTTATCCGTTGCTGCAGGTGAGGTACTTTCTTGGGCAGGTTGCTGGTGGGGCGTGGCAGAAGAGGTGCCTTCTCCAATGTACCGAGGAGCTGTAAAAAACACCTGTTCACAAGATTCTGAGTCAACAGATTTTTCTAGATTCTTGATTGCTTTTTCTGTTATTTCTTCTTCAGTGAATTCTTCAACTAGAGTGCCCTTTACCCACTCTTCTTGATTATCAAATTGCTCAATTTGAGGGATAGCGCAGTGTTCATATACTGCAAGCCTGTATTTGATTCTTCTAAGGCTTATAAAGTGATTGGGGTCATATGGTGCCCAATAAAAGTTTTTTTTTAGCTTGAGTTTCTCCCCTAGAATCTGGTCAGCATCCTTCCATGCTTCTTCCCTCTTATTGAAAATAAAGGGACCCAATTAATTTTTGATTTTTCGCTGTGCCTTTTTGCTTTTGCCAAAGAAATGCACCATATCTGCATTACCAAATTGCCGAAAGTATTCTAAGGCAAATAATCTCATGGGGACATATTTGGGCAGTCAATAGGGGGCTAATTCACAGCCATAGACCCTGATTATGGTGTGGTTTTGGTAGAAATACCAATCACCAATGCTGTAGCTTTTAGAAAGCTGTAGAATCTTCTGCATATCATCAGTGAGTCTGGGGGGAGGATCTGTTAACAACAAGCAGGTAGCTGGATAGATAAACAGGTCAATGAACTCACAGTATGTGTATGGGGAGTAATTAATATGATGGAATACTGATGACCAAAACATGACTGATCTCCTCTCCCCTCTTGCATCCAACTTTTTGAGGACAACTGGAAAACTCTCATACTGATAATACAACAGCAAATGATAGTTGTATGAGGTGTATTTGAATACCCTTTCCCTTTCTAGGCTCATGAATTGCTCATGAATCTTATCAGCAATGAAGGTGGCATAATCATACTGGACAGCAGGGGGCTGTCCTGGAGTGAAGATAGACATCAAGGCAAAGATAGTACTGTCTACAATCTCACTTGTTCTGAATCCCAGGATGTAGGAGATCATATCTATAATCATTTTTCCCTCCTCAATAAATGCAACATGGAGATAAGGAATTGTAAATCTGGAGTAACAGTCTGGGGGCATAAACAACTTAGCAATTCGGTCAATCTCTGCAGGGGGCAATTTTGATGCTTGATCTATCAAATTCTTCAGGGAAAGGGGGACCAATGGCTGAGTTGGTTTGAATTGCAACATCTCATTGATAGACTGAGGAGTAATGTAGAAGAGGACTTTACCAGCAGGGCTCATCACTGCCCTATGAACATGATCATAATTAGAACAGCAGTGATGGATGAGGTCAGGAAAAACATTTACTGAGGGCAAATAGTACATGGGCATGTTGGACTCCCATATTCTTAATGGATCAGTCTTGTTTCTGAACTTATTTCTTATCTCACAAAAGGCTTGAAGATGAGGCTTCACTCCTTCCATATCATCGATTTGATAATCTCTATCTGCCAGTGGAAGCCATTCTAGCTGTCTATGGGGTGCATTTAGTGGAGCAATGTTAAGGGCAACTGGGGCCTCCATGTTTCGACAATGATTACAGTTGGATTAGGCCTGTATTTGAGCAGAAAACAGAGTTCTGATAATGGTTTTTTGGGCAAGGAACTCACAGTTTCGAGTTTTGTGCAGAGATGTTTTTGAGGAGTAAAACTTAATAAAATGAAGACTGTACAAGGCTCTGCAATTGGTACACTGGAAAGGGGAAAAATAAAGGGCTTTAGTGACATGCTCTTAGTGATTCCGCGGGTGAACTGGAGCTGAATTTGAGCTGGCGGTGGCACTTTTATCAGGGGGGTGAAGATGCTAGTTTTTGGCCGCAACTATAGTTATGTGGGGCAGAGAGAAAAAGGTTGTAGGTGTAAATATGTTTCAATGTGGATTTTCAGGTGTATTTGGCTAATTTTGCAGAGAAATCATGAAAAACAGGGTTACTGGTGCTTTTCGGGTAAATACCTATTCACTTGGAGAAATGCTGTGGTGAATAGCTGCGAGCGGAGGCAAAACAGGTTGAATTGCAAGTCGAATAGGCGTTGGTGACTGTCGGACACGTTGAATGCGCACTGGTCGTAAGTGGCATGCAAAAGTTTGCAATGTTCGTTTGCATAAAAAACAAATGAAAACAACGTTTTTGCCCTTTTTAACACAAATTTGGGCTTTTGCGGCATTTTGGCGCTTTTTTGTTATGACGTCAGCATGACATCATTGGTGGGTCCCAGGTACAGTAGGGTGACGTGGAAGTTGACTGGGTCGACGATGTGGCACACAACACGGTGGCGGGGTAGGGACGGAAGCAGATGCAGTGGCAATGACACGGGGCGACAATGGGTTGATGCAAGAGTGACGTAGGAGGCGATGTGGCGCTGACGTCGGGGGCGGAGAGACAGAAGGTGGTTTGTGGTTTCATCGGACCGCCTTCTATACAAGAGCGGTAATTGTCAGAGGAGCTCCGATGCAATCAAGGGCAGACACGCATCCATTGTATGGTGGGGAAACTGCTAGCCTATCGGAGGCTAACCGTCGGACGTCGAGGCGGCTCCAAAATGCACGTGGGCTGTTGGATCTAGGAGGGAAGATCGGAGGGCTAACGCAGCGCAGAGCTGTGGGTACGATAATGTATGGGGCCCGCCGAATATTATATCATTTGTTTATATGGCGGGGGTTCAAAACTTTGGGTTTGTGGGTTTCGCGGGTTATTTGCGCCGGAAGTATTTAATGTTTAAATAAACATTTGAACACCCAATATTAACAAAGAGGGCATAAAGGATAGAATAGTATGGTTTAAGGGTAACAAGGAGTGGTTATTAATTTAACCAGAGGTTAAATTAACTCCAGGTGAGGACACGGAAGGGTTAATAGTAGTCCCGGATGGACTATTATTCCCCTGAACTATATTTATATGGCTATACTGCCATAGGGTGGGATATTTGATACATTTTGGGATTTTATATAGTTTTTTGTAGAAGTAGGGACGGGGAAGTGGTTTCAAGGAGCTATATAATAGAATTAGGGGTTAATATGAGTTTATGGATTGAGAATGAATGGGCGAATGCTAAGTCCATAGTATGAAAACTTAGAGATAGGAGGATGAAATGAGTATAGAATGATTTTTACACAAGAAATGTGGCTTCTTTTCATTGAATAAAGTCAAAGCTTGACTTAGTATTTTTACAAAAATGAAGTGATAACAGGACTGGTTGGGCAGATCCCAAGGTCCTTCAGGGGTGTTAGTAAGAAACTTTGAAGGGGGGGGGGGGGTGTGAAAGGGAGTTAGACATGCTTCCATCATTCTGCCATCAAACCACTGCTTTGGCATTTCTTTCATTGATGAGACAAGCTATAACTGACAATACATCAGGTGATCAAAACCTTGCTTTCTGCAACCTCAAACTACCTACCCAGCCTAATACACCTAACATTTTTTCTTCCTTTTGAATGGGTGCACTTAGACTTGCAGACCCTGATTATCCTCTTTTCTTTTGACTGCCCTCCTATCTAAATCTACCCTTATCTCTTCCAAGGGCCCAGATTAAGCAGTTGGGCTCCTTAATTTCTCTACCTAGCTACTCATCTACCAAGCTTGAACTGGTTGGACAGATATTCATTCTCTAGTCTAGAACAAGCAATTTAAACCATGGCATGGTCCAGATTAAACTGTTGGGCCATCCATCAAACTAGTAGTGGCATTTGAACTAGCCACTTTCCTGGTCTTTCTTTGGGGTTCACTTTTATCATTTTTTCTGACCAATTTACTCTTTTTTCCCTTTGATAATTCTTTTAGGGCATACCCTCTACACATTTTTTAACTTTCCACTAATGCCTTTTTTACAAAATATGGAACCTTTGCAACATGAAAAAGATGAACATATTTGGCACTTCCACTGTCAATCATGAAAAATGAAACCTATTGGTATAGGAACCTAACACTTATTATAAAAATTGTTTACAAGTTTTATATTGGTGCATAATTTTTCCAGTACGCAGGCATCTACTTGCTAAAGGCTACAACATTCACTCGTTTTCCAGCTTCTACTGGAAGTGAGCTCCAACCCCCTTGCACTTGTACTGGCTAATATGTTTACCAGTGTGTATCCTCTGACCTATAGAAGGATACTACCTTCACTCTTCCTCCAGGGACCACGTTTCATAAATTTTCAGACTGGATACTCCTTGTACACAATAAAACAATATGTAGGCCACTTTTCATCAAATTTTCATATTGGACCCATCAGTAACATTGCAGCTGAAAATCAATCACCATTGCAATACAACCATCAAATACAAATGCACCTATCAATAATCAAGCAATCTAAACAATCATATCACTGTAACCAAAACACAGAGTTGAACCCTAAAGACTGCATCAACAACCAGAACCAACTACAACTTCAAAAAAATAATATGTCAGAATGTAGATGCTACTTCAATGAAGCCAACCTGCATGTATATGCTACTTTCCTTAACCCAAACTGCATATACCTCTAAATATACTGAATCATAAAACCTTTGAACCAAAAACTGTACCAACCAATGACATTCTGAAGATCTAATGTCATATTATAGAGTTCTAAACATATAGCAACAAAGATCACCCTTCTTACTCAATCAATCAACCAACCAGACTTAATCTCCTTATACAATCAGTTTTACTTTCAGATCTAATGAAGACATCCTTGACAAATAATAGTAAAATAGCAGCACTGATTAGATGGATCAGTCATCTCAAAATAACAAGCTTTTCTTCTTCATATGCTACTTGGGTTCTAAACTAGCATGTATACGCGCCTTCACCAAGGAGAACCAATGTATAGATCTATAAATAATAACTTATAACTTTGCAACTATTCCAGACTTCAGATATACCTAGATCATAGCATATAAAGGATAAAACATGTGTTAGCAATCAGATCTAGACTATCCATTATCAGATCATACAATGATAAGTCATTTTAGGTCTCATGATCCTGATCCAACATTGTATCCAAGGGTGCACAAGATATTTCAGATCTATATCATAACCATAGCCCTTACAACCCAAAATATACTTCAAATAGAAGTATTCATGAAAAACCCTTTCACTTGCACACTTAGCCCTTTGATCTTCTCCTCCTTATATACTTAGAGCCTTTTTCAATACCTCAGACCAAAACAACACTTAGAACCTATGGTATTCTTTAACGGGATAAAATAACTGTTATTCCGCTCAATATTGTGGGATAATACCATGGTATGGACCCCTGGTGTTCTTTAACCTTAATTTCCATCCCATGCGCTCTTTTCCTTATGTGAAACTGCGTGCATACGCATATGCTCTTTTTATTCCGTGTACCTACGTGTATACGCTACTTGGACTATGGTTAACAACATATACAAATTAAACCATTCTCTTCCTTAAATTCTTGATTTTGATCTATAATCCTTTGTCCCACCATTGGAAATGTGTTGTATCAGTTGTTGTCGTTGTCCTGCCCATGTGGAGTACTCCGCCGGAGACTCGACAGACTCATTCTTGTAAACATGTTATAACGACCGTCACACTCATGTGGACTATTTTATTAGGTGTTGTACATGCTATCTATTCACCTTGTGTTTGTGATTTCCGCATCTGTGTGGACTACTTCACCAAAAGTTGTGCAAATCATATTGTGTTGTGTGTCTCTAACTAAGTTGGGACTATTCCCTTTCAACTTGAGACTCACTTTCACCCTCTCCCTTTGCAGTGAAAGAACTTTGACATGAGTGACACTAAGTACTCACTAGGCACATGAACCTCGTTGTTTGAAGACTAAGTATACCACTCTCATGTGTTCACAAGTAAGATCTAAGGCATATCTTTAAGATAATGGAAACTGAGCCATCATACCAGATGGGACTCCTACACCAAATAGTGTGAGGTCTAGTTGGGACTTCAAGTCGGGGAGATCCCCTGAATGTTGGTGGGTCCAACACTATCAACATTTTGGGCACTAGAAGGAGGGTCAGATGACAAGCTGAGTCCTCACAATTTTTTTGAATCTTCGCATACTTATCATGACTAACCATAGAATTTCTCTTCTGGAGTGTATGTCTTATGGAAATGACTTTGAAATCTGAGAAGAGTTGAGGAATAACTTGTCACGTAAAACATACGATGGTGGAGGTCAAGTAGCCTTGCTCAGACACATGGTTGGCATTGTAGGCTCCTGTAAAAGGCATGAAATCTTTGAATATTACATGACCTGTGCGTTGTTCGCATACACACTTCAAGGGCACCCAATGCATTGGTGTGACATGCTGCCCAAAAAATCTATTGACTCTTTCTATCATCTGATCGAAGAGATATACTGTGTGTTGGGATGGGGTCCCCTTGGTTAGTTTGGGGTTAGATAACCCAAATTTTGGTACAATTTTGTAAAATATCTAAAGTCTCCACAATTTGTGGATGTAGAGCACGCAGTTAAATAAAAATCAAAGGGGCTTAGCCCCTTGTTTTGGATAAGTTTTGAGTTAGTTATTGAGATTCACCCATGGTCTATAGACCATGGCATTGTATGAAAAAGTCTATAAATAGTTGAGTCTTAGCGAAAGAAAGAGGTAACTAGATGAAGGTAAGATAGATAAATGGGTTGATTAAAGAGTCTAGGGTAGGAGCTAAGGCAAGAAGGCTCTACTTCCTGCGCTTAGATAGGCAAAGAAAGGCTCCACAGCGAAGTGCGTGGACCCCTGGAGCTATGTGCACAGGGAAATTTGAGTATGTAATCTATGAATTAACATCAATAGAGACAAATTTCTGAAGAATTATTGAGTATTTCTTTTCATGTCTATTTATGTTATATGTCATTGATAAATGACTTGTTTTATCAAATATTGATTGAATGCTACTAGATTCTCTTCAATAAGTCTTAATAATTTATGCAATGCATGTTTAAACACTTTCATGAAGACTCTGGTGAATCCTCTTATGTTTACTAACGACTTAAGTAGGTATGTGTGAACACCAATTTAGGATTGATTTCTAATGCATGTAAGTAGGTAGGTCAACTGCTAAAGGTCCACAAGGACTAATCATGGACCTTTGCGAAGGTCTGAAGGTCATTTTAATAGAGTTATAGGGATAGGCCCTAGAAGTCTATCGATTTGCACGAAGATAAATCTAAGGCATTGGAAGACATCACACTAGTCTCTGGATGCAAAAACTTGGTTCTTGCATCCCCCCATACTGCTCCTGGTGAGACTGTAGCCTGCGCTATGTAGGTTGTTGCCAAAAGGGCCAGTAGTGTAGGGTTTTGTTGGTTGGCATAGCTAACCCCAAACCTAGGTCAGGACCCACTAAGCCAACAAAGGGTTCTGCTATGTACCCTATCAAACATAAAAATAAGGAAGCTGCAAAAAATTATCACATAGAGCAAGAGCAAGCTGCTAAGGAGTGGGCGGAAAAAGGGCAATGTGAGTCACAGAAAGATGATAAGTCACCTTCGTTAGAGACAGAGGAAGAGGAGCTTTTAGACCAAGGTGGAGGAGGTGATGAGGGGAAAAGCACCCCCTTTATTTTGAAAAAACGTGGCAAGGAGCAGAAGGGTGGAACATGGAAAAAGAAGAAATCTAATAAAATGTAGGTTGATCCCATGGTATTGAAAAAAAGTGATCTCGATGAGATCAGTGACAAAGTAAGGGATACAATGACAGAAGTGCTGCAGCAGTTTGAGCAACAATACATGCAGATGTTGGGGAGCATCCAAAAGGATCTACGCAAGCTTTAGATCCAAACGAACAGAATACAGGCGAGCATTCAACAAGTGAGCATGGAGCAAGAAAGCCTGACACCCTAGACAAGCCAAGCAGCAGAGCTAGTTAGGACCTTGGATCTTAGAACTATTCCATTTCCAAATGGGTCCATTCACGCAAATTCGGTTGAGGATCATATTGTACTTAGTACAGTCAAGGATATAGGACTAAATATAGTGGTGCTCTCCCTCGAAACCCTCCATGCACTACATAAGGGGGTGATAGATGAGTTGAGAACCAGGGAGAAACGTGCCCTCAACCTCATAAGTGAGTACAAAGTTAAAAATGAACAAATGTTCATTGAGAAGACACAGGCTATGAAGGAAAAGGAGGCACTACAGATGTGTATTTCAAGTCTGGAGTCAACAGTAGCAGAGGCCTGTAAGATAGTGCCTAAACTTCACATCCCGGAGGATGCACAGCTTGAAGCCAAAATCAGAAAATTAGTTGTTGGTGTGTGTGAGGCTAGAGCAGAAGTTGGACGAGTAACTTTCGAGTTCAACATGAAGATTGCAGAGCTGCAGTTGAAGTTGCAGCCCACAACTCTACCTGAGGTCCGGGAGTAGCGCAGAATTGCAATTAAGGAGGGCATGGCTACCTTGGATACCACAGTCACTGAATGTGCGACACTGTTTGATCAGGCTATGGAGCTATTGATCAATCTGAAGGAGGATACAAACCTGTAAACATTGAACACAGAGGTAAGGTAGATGCTGCACTGATATGATGAGGTCAGGGTGACTGCATGCACCTTAGCACCAACGTAGCGCCTTTCCAAGTTACAAGAAGGAAAGTAGCTACTAGCATAGGTAGAGGAAGTGCAAAAGAAAGAGGCCTTGCTAGAGGCCAGGTTGTAGCCTTCGTTGGATGAGTCTTATCAGATCATGATCTCCAGTCAAGATAAGCTTAAGGGACTACAGCGGATGCAGCAGGTGATGAGGTTGGTAGTAGAAGGACCAACCACTGAAACATTGGCTAAGGAGGTTCAATAGGCAGTGGCACAGAGTGCTGTTGAAGTTGCAGTGATCCAGGTGGAGCTGGGGGATATTCGCAGTAAGATTGCAGTGCCAATAGAGTGACTTGAGGGCAAGTCATGATCTTTGTGTTGGGGGCCTATTGGGATGGGGTCCCCTAGGTTAGTTTGGGGTTAGATAACCCAAATTTTGGTACAATTTTGTGAAATATGTAAAGTCTCCACGATTTGTGGATGTGGAGTATGCATTTGAATAAAAGTCAAAGGGTCTTAGTCCCTTGTTTTGGATAAGTTTTGAGTCAGTTTTTGAGATTCACCTATGGTCCGCGGACCATGGCATTGTATGAAAAAATTCTATCAATAGTTGAGTCTTAGCGAAAGAAAGAGGTAACTAGATGGAGGTAATATAGAGAATTCGGTTGTTTGAAGAGTCTAAGGCAGGAAGGCTCTACTTCCTGCACTTAGATAGGGAAAGAAAGGCTCCACAGCTGAGTGTGTGGAGGCCTAGGTAGAGTTCGAAACTGAGTGCCTGGACCCCTGCAGCTGTGTTTGCAGGGAAGTTTGAGTATGTAATCTATGAATTAAAATCAATAAAGATAAGTTTATGAAGAATTGTTGAGTATTTATGTTCATGTATATTTATGTTATATGCCACTGATGAATGACTTGTTTTATGAAATATTGATTGAATGCTACGTGATTCTATTGAATAAGTCTTAATAATGTACACAATGCATGTTTAAACACTTTCACAAAGACTCTAGTGATTCCTCTTATGTTTACTAACAACTTAAGTAGATCTGCACGAACACCAATTTAGGATTTCTTTTTGATGCATGTAAGTAGGTAGATCGACTAGTAAAGGTCTGCAAAGACTAATCATGGACCTTCACGAAGGTCTAAAGGCCATTTTAATAGAGTTATAGGGATGGTCCCTAGAAGTCTATCGATCTACGCGAAGACATATCTAAGGTATTTGAAGACATCACACTAGTCTCTGGATGTAGAAACTTGGTTCTTGCATCCCCCCATACTACTTCGTGTGAGACTGGAGTTTGCACTATGCAGGTTGTTACCGAAAGGGCCAGTAGTGTAGGGTTTTTTTGGTTTTTGCATCTAACCCTAAACCTAGGTCAGGACCCCTTAAGCCAACATCATACTTTCAATCATTTTGACCATAAAGCACTCAATAAATAAATTATGAAATTATGGAAAGCACCTAATGAATCTGTTGAGCAATCTCACGCACACTTTTGTAATATTTCATATTGATTTCTCGAAGATGAAATTGATTGGGAATTCCGCGATTGAATATTTAAATATCTTCTTTACATATCTAAAAATATGCAATTCTTATAATCATTAGAACCCCTCCGAGTATACCTCAGTGTTAGAGCTAACAAATCTAACATGGACAAGGTCGTTGTCACAAGTGACTTTCCATTGAACTGTCACATCCTCCTACCCCATCTGCTCTTGATATCTGCATAGATTTGGCTTGCAAGCCTGTCAGCTTTCATGTGGAATTGTTACTCAACCTCCATCTCCGCGTTCTGTTGATCCTCGGGATTGTACTGTCTTGTGTTCTTCCATTCTGGACTCCACTCTTATTATGAACGAGGATCAAGTTGTCAATGGAGTTGGTGTTGTGTGGCCAACCTATGTTATCATTCATGATGAGTATGTGCGGGATTCTGAAGAAGAACCTACAGTGAAGGATGAATCCCTTCCATCCGCACCTCATCCACTCTATCCTGACACCCCTTGTGATTTTTCCACTTTTGATTTTCGTAGTGAAAAATATCTCTAGATGTTTCTACTTCCAATCATTCAAAGGACACACTAGATGTCAGCTTGTCATTACATTTCTAGAGGACACACCTTCCTCTAAAAATTTGTCCCATTTTTCATCTGTCATTTCTAAAAACACAGAGGGTGAGCATCCTTGTTTCTCACATACCCCTATGCATGATTCATCAAATCATGAGGATGTCAATGAACATCCCGGATTTTCTGATCATGGTTGTCGTGATCTCTGCACTTCTTCATTTGATCACGATGTTGATTCACTCAATGTTAATCTTTCTAAGCCACTGGTCTCTAATGATCTATCTATTGATGAAGTGGAAACCCTGCAGGCTTTCGAGGCACTTCAGCCTGAGCTGATGGTTATGTCAGGCCCTCGCTATCTTGAGGTTAGTTCAACTTTTGATCAAAAGAATTTGAAACACCAAAGGCTCCTCATCACTCATATGTATGCACTAAAGATGAATCCAACACATAGATTTCGCTTCCTCCACCAAAATTAGATGATCCCATCGCTTATGCATTGGAGGAATCATACACAACAAGCACACTTGCAAAACATAAGTTGTCTCTCTTTCTCATGTTTTCTTGTCTATCATAGTCAAAAGAGTACGCATACTTATCATCTACACGCAGTGTACCACAACACTATCTTAAGTTCACAGAATGCTTGTCTTGCGCTTTCACTCTTTTCTTTTATGTGGACGTGTTTAAACTCATAGTGTGTTGGTCTTCATTGTTATATATTTCTTGTTCACTAGTTTACATGCATATATTTATTGTTTATCATGCCTTCACCAACATAGGCTAGCCAATGCGCCAGTGGATGCGTTGGAAATATCACTTCACTTGAGTAGGCCAATGCTCTGTTTAGTGTAGGAGTAGTTGCTTTCTTGCTTTTCTTTGCTTTCTGGTTTGCATGTTTGTTTTCTTTCTTACTTGGTTTGGTTTGCTTGCTTTATTTTTTTTCTTACTTGTTTTTCTTTCACTTTGCTACTACTTTTTTTTTTTTCTTTCTTTGCTTGCTTATATCCATATGTTAGCCTCACATGAAACTGTGTTTGGCTCTCGAGACAAGTCAGGAAAATATAAGAGGACTTGTACAAATATCAACATCTGGTTATATGTTGTCCTCTCTCTTTATGAAGAACTTGTTATCTTCAGTCGATTATGCCTTGATGGAAAATACATTATGTTCAGAGTGAGTCTTGGTGAAAACACAATGCTTGCACTGTTAACTAGTACTGCCTACTCTATTTGGTCCTTTGGGTTAATCCTTATCAACTCAGTCAAGTAGAGTAAGGTGAGGGGAAACCTTAACAAGTATTTGAGAGGTATATATAACATAATTGTTTGAAGGAACAACCTCTTATTCTCTCAATAAGTCAAGATCCCTCTTCCACCTCTGAAATAAATAAGTTCCTATGCACATTTCTTTGAAAATGAAAAAAATGAAAAATAAAAAATTGGAAAAATAAAATAAGGTGAAAGAAGAGAAAGGCTTCTTGCATAGAGAGGTGATGCAAGTAACTTCGCCAGGGTACTAACCAGTATCACTGGTAGCGAAGCGATGTTTGTGTTCCTACATGACTCTGTCGGGACACTATCCAGGCCTACTGGCAGCAGAGGAACACCAGAGATGAAAATTAAACTCTGACAGTTATATTAAACTTATGCATCAATATACCCCTCATCCCCAATTGAAGCAACTAATTTGACTTGTCTTGGAATGTGCGTTGAATGATCAAGAGAATGATAGGGACTACATCTTTCACACAAGTGCAAAAGCCATCACGATCAAAGAATAGAACAATACTTATAGAAGGGTTAGACTCACTTTTCACAAAACAAAGTACATACAGAGAGTTGGAGTTCTACCAGTGTGTTGCTAACGTTGTAGCAGCTACAACCACCCTCCAAAATTTTGGCTCACATGCAAATTTCGAATGCTACCTTGGATCCTACGATCGATCATCCTTGGTCACTTGTTGGTAAGTTGATGATTTCAAGGTCCCCTCCTTGATTTTAAGATTTTTTCATGTTCTCATCTTTATGCAGCATATGTCATCTTCGGGCATAGGGGTTGTTGTTTTTCATGCAAAGGGGATGTTGTTTTGCTTCAAGAAAAAGCATGTATGCATGAGTTTTTATCATCACATAGACATGTTTCACACTAACTACACGTACTCTTGTCACGAAGTTTGTTGCAACAAGTAGAGTATGTTTATACATGCTAGATTGTCTATGTTGTATGACTAAGTGTTTGTGTGTGATCACAGTCAAGACTTATCAATGTTTACATATGTTTCATTGATCTCACACTTATCCTACTTCCCAAGAAACTTAGTGTCATCTAGCCTCCCGGAACTGTTCACTTCGCTTCTGCAACCATCAAGCTTCATCCCTTGCCTGCTGAAACTCCACAGTGCGTAGAGACCCTAGCCAACATTGCTCTGCAAAAATGCACAGAGCAATCTGCCTACCCTGCACGCAGGAACTGTGCAAAGGTGTCCTCCCAGGACCCCCATCCTGCAGCAGTCTCATGTGCCTCAAAAACTACGCAGCGTTTTCCAAGTTGTCCTATCAGTCTTGCATGTAGAAACTGCATAGATGGGCCTCATCCTGACAGCATTCACTAACCACTGAAATTGTGCTGATCTACCTCTTAGTGACTACAGGAAAAGGTGACATGCTAAGATCACTCCCAAGGAGTTGAGGAGAAGAACCAAGAAACTAAGTTATGGAAAAAGATCAGGACCACATGTAAACTCTGTCGAATACATGATCATCTCGAGGGTAAGTATGGTAAGTAAAGAAACCTTTCAAAGTACATCTCTTAGTTGATTTTGCAATATTTATTGTCATTGGCATATCATCATGTCATCAATAACATTCTTGTGTGAAAACACCAAAAATCCATTTCATGTGTTTCCTCTACATGTCTTGGTTCCTTTTCACCTATTTGGCCAATTGGCGTCTTCAATAGGTTGATTGCTATGTCATTCTTGCGACCTTGGTCTGCTATGTTAAAGGTTTTTGTATGAGTTGTGTTTGCTATGTAAACATCTATCACACTCACACATGATTTTGTAAGAAATGTCGTACATGTTTCTTCACGGTCATCTGAAGGTCTATATGAAGTGTCATGCTTATTATTTTCACCATTAGACAGTCTCACAATCAGTCACACTAAGGCATGCATTGTCTTGTTGGTTTGAGGTGTCTTGTCATCGAGTCATGTTGAATGTGTGTTCACAAGGTCATGTATACACGAGTTCACTGACTCACAGACTTAGCCATTTTTTCCAAAATTTTGATGACCGGACCACCCTCCATCAGTCAGACCTCCACAAAGCTACACTGTGCAGTCTCAACCCTCAGTGACCAAGCACTGTGGCCCAGAATTGTGCAGTGCTTGAGGCTGCCTCCTAGGTAGTCTACACTGTGCAATACTGGAATCAACTTGGATAACTCTCACCTAGAATAGTGCAGAAGTTTCCCAAGAATCTTTCTCAATTTACAATTCCTGCAAGCCTATCTATCAAGCCTCCCTTTGGTCAACCGGAGAATTTGACTGGGTAGTCATCGTGGGCTTCACTCCTCCCAAAATTGTTCACAAGATACCAACTTGTCTGCTTTCACTGATTGAAGAAATTGCATAGAAAATAGTGACAGGCACCCACTACCTTTCATTGCACTCTCTCTGAAAAATGTGCAGTTTTGTCATCCAATCCCTTTGCCGGCCTGCTTGCCGCTCATCTTGAAAATTACACATTTTTCTTGGACAGTCCACCTGCAGCCCAACACCTCGCTCAGCCCAGAAACTGTGTAGACATTTCCTGCATGACTGCCTCCTAGATCTGCGCAGTTTTGGCCAGCAAACTCCCGCAGCCCGCTCCCGGTCTCCTCTGAAAATTTGCGCAGTTTTCACTCCCAGTGCCTCCTGCTGCCCGTAATGCCTTCCCTAGAAAAATTTCACAGTTCTACCTCCCAGCTAAGCCAGATCCTATAGATGTCACTACTATCTCGTACTTCTCAACCCAGCCTCTTAGTGACCTCTATGAATTTTTTCCCGACAGTGTCCCGGAGACTCGTACCCTAGCCTGAAATGTGCACTGCGCAGGTTCAGAGCCTTGTCCTCTCTCCCAGTCACCTGCACCCGGAAAGGAAAGACAATGCATCATGGTAGACTAGGGGATTTCTAGATTTGATGTCATCTTGTTATGAATCATGAGTGATTGTATAAATAGGCACATGGATGAGACATGGTGCGATGATGAACGGGATGAACAAGGAGTGCATGCTATAAGACTTGCTCGCGGTTGGATGAACGCATGAAGCATACAAATTAGCAAGCAAATGAGACATGTGCACATGTATGAACCATCAAGTGAACACCAAGACCATTGAAGATTCCGTGCATGTTTCCATGTGGAGGTGAAGCTTTGGTACACCACGGGCACATGCATCACTCAATATCACAACATCTCGACACAAACAACACAACCATCATGTGCATACTAGTAGTGTCATGTCGAGTTGTGTCATGAGTCACCTCAGCCACATCACTACTTTGGGTCATAAGTTTGCAATCAATGTAATGTAACGTGGAAGTCCAAGAGACCCATAGATGAATTCAAAGAGTCATGTAAGTCAGACACTCATGAGAGAATTCAAACTGTCACAAGGGTTAGTTTCACCTTTGGTTATATATACCCCTCATTTGTACATGCAATAGACTTTTCACCTTGTCTCCTCCCACGTAGCCTTCACAGTCTGTAATATTTTCTTTGAGGAGTGAGTAGCAGCCCCAATGCCCTACTATTGGGATTAGTGATGTATGGTGTACGAATGTGTTTTGAAACTTTTGCTTAATTCAAAACCCTATTAATAGGCCAACATGTTTTCACACATTTATTGTATTTGTTGTAAGACTATTCTTTGGACACTTGTAATTTATGTTGCTTTAACTTGTACTAAGATAGTTGAACTATTTCAGTTGTTTTAGTGAATTTTCTGTTGGAAATGTGTTGTATCAATTTCTATCATTGTCTCGCCCGTGTGGACTACTCTGTCAGACACTCGACAGACACATTCTTGTAAACTTGTTATAACGACCATCACACTCATGTGGACTATTGCAATGGGTGTTGTACGTGCTATCTGTTCATCTTGTGTTTGTGTGCCACATCTATGTGGACTACTCTGCCAGAAGATGAACAAATTCTACTATGTTGTTTATCTCTAACTGAGTTGGGACTATTCCCTTTTGACATGAGACTCACTTTCACCCTCTCCCTCTACAGTGAAAGAAATTTGACACAAGCAACACTAAGCACTCACCAGACACATGAACCTCATTGATTGAATTCTAAGTATACCACTCTCATGTGCTAACAAGCAACAGCTAAGGAATATCTTGAAGATAATGGAAACCTGACCATCATACTGGATGGGAATCCTACACCAAATGGTGTGAGGTCTATGTTGGACTTCATATCGGGGAGATCTCCTAAATGTTGGTGGGTCCAACACTGTCAACACTATGAAAATAGGACAATCCTCTATCACATGGTCAAACTGTCTACAATACTTATAGGAAGGGGTAGTGGGGTTTCGACAACCTATACAAAATTTCCGCCTTCACCGTAGTTATAACATATAATCTGACCCTGACCTTGTCCAGTGCACCATCCTCAACTGCGTCCTCAGCCCCGAAATCCTTTGCAGGCCATAGGTGAACCATGATCTTCCTGCATGTGGCCTTCAACTTGGATTCTGTATGCCACAGTTTTCTCTATCATCAAATCATAGCTACAACAATTTATTTCGTCATGTCCTACCGACTGGTATAAGTTACAAAATTCATGCTTTGGCACCTGCACATACTTCTGTAACAAATAATAGTGGAAAGTCAGGAGAAAATACTACAACAAACACTCGATCTGGTACTTGGTCCAGCACTAGTTTCCGACTTCATAGGATTACGACCTCCAGCAGCCAAATAATTGGGATAGATAGGAAACTAGTCCTTATAATGACCTTCTACTTTACACTTGATGCACCAAACGTCAGACCCTGTATCAAGTCAAACTTGTTTTCCCTTATTTAAATATCTTAGCTCCATATGTAAGCTCACTAACTGGGTTTATATCTGTTGAAATCCTATATGAGTATCCTGTACTGGCGATGCTTCAATATTGATCGCAATTTCTAATGCCTTCACCTGTGATGTGATCTTTTGTTGCGATAGTGGTAATATGAGATGCGGTAATAGCGCAGCTATATACCACTCTTTGTGCTACTCATCAGAGATCTGAAATTTGACTTGTCCCAACAAACATTTTAGTCTCTGATCTAATTCCCAGGCAGTCTCGTTGACTGCTTGCTTAATCTCTTTTATCTCTGTAATGCATTGTGACTGCGACTTTGGTTTCTTGAACTCTGCGTTCAGTGCTTTCTTCGTCTCAACTAGCGAAGTGGTTGGGTTTTTTGTACTGTACTTAATATATCATGACAACGCTTTGTCTTGTAGCGCTATGAAAAGCTGATATTTCTTCATATATTCATCATTGATCTATTGCACTTTCCATACAGTGCCTGAAAAAACCAAAACTGCTCAAGTTCCTCTAATCCCTGACACTTAAAAATATGCATCTTTAATGCATTATCCATATTAAATGGGGAAGTGGAGGTGGAGGTGGAGGTGGAGGTGGAGGTGTATGAGGTGGAGGTGAAGGTGGAGATGGATTGGTCATATGGGGAGTCCCAGAAGTGCTTTTATTATCTGAATGCGACACACCACTAAGTGTACTAAGGTTTCCCCTTTCTTCTTCACTTTTTGATTCACCTAATAACGCACTGTAAATAGCTTCAACGAAATTATCATAGTCTATTCTAAATGTCTTTCCACTCCACATAGATCGAGTCTTGTTCCGTTTAAACATTAATCTGCTTGCACGCATAGTATGCCATTTTCACATAACATCATATTAATCTAGAGCTTTAAGGAATTCAAATACTTACCTCTCAAACCCTTGAGAAATTGGCGCTCAGCTTCATTATAGGATACCGATGTGTCAATTTTGAATTCAGTAATAAAGCCTCCAAGAATACTATCGATCTAGTAATCAACATCTCTTGTGATCTTATTGTCAGCCTCCTTGAGTTGCTTAATCATCTCTGGGGTCCATGCAGTACACTCATCGCACTTTCAACAGGTATTTTGTCTAGCTAGTTTTGAAATCCACTCGTGTAGCTCATAAGAGAATGACGAAAAAAAGATCTTGTGTTGTTCTGTATAGATATACCTATGCAACCACCTTTATGTTGACAACCACGAATTTCTATTATCTTGTGATGAAAATTCACGCAACTTTAGATCAACCAAATCTTGAATCTCTTTTCTAGTCGAATGCCACATCACATATCCCTCAAACATATCCTAGTCCTAGCAACAAAACCATTTTTTGGCTTGATGAGCTCAAACCTAATTTCAAAGTTAGTTGCACTAACCAATAAAACCCTATACCACCAGAGCTTTAGGCAATGATCCGTGTAGCGTAGACCACAGTCTCACCCGAGGAAATATTGGGGGATGCTAGAACTAGGTTTTTGCATCCAGAGGGGCTATGCAGTGTGGCTGTAATATTTCTTTTAGTTTAGGTCTTAATCCGACCTTCACGAATCGTTAACCTTATTATTACAATCATAGCGAATTTTCCTACTTAACAGACTTGCGAGATACACCTAACTAGTCTAACATGCATTATTCATCATATAAAACAATATTTGAACCTTCATAATGAAATTAAAGAAGAATTATACAAAAGTGAACCCTAATTACGAAGAAATAGAGAAACTACCCAAACATATAAAAATACACAGATATGTTCCAAATTCTTTTTTATTATCCCAAATCTTCACAGATACAATCTTTCTGACCTTATGCACGCAGCTGCAGGGGCCTACACACATTGCTGTAGATTTACCAAGGTCTTCATGCATAGAGCTACAGGATCCCTCCCCTTCACCAAAATAGTGAAAGATTATAGACCGAACGTATTCATTCCATTCAAATTTCATTTTTTATGACTTACTAAGCTAACTCTTTATATAACTCTTTTTTGACTTACAATACCATGGTCCACAAACCATGGGTGGAGCTTAAAATAGTTGAATTTATCCCATCCCTTTACAAATTAAGGGGCTTTGACCCGCGCTAAATCCCCTTTGACTCATATAACTCTCTGTGAATCGTGCTCCACTCCTCAAAATGCAGGGACTTTACATGACTTAGACAAAACTTGGACCTAGGGGACCCCTACCCAACACGATGTGATGGTAGTCCAAGGCCCTTTGGATTCTAATTTACTCCTTGGGCATGACTATGTTTGTGTCATGGGATATCTTTCCTCTTCACTGTTTCATGTGATGTTTTTCCCACATGAAGGAAGAATCATGACTATTGACTAGCTTTCGTTTGTTGGTCTAGATTTGAATTCCAATCAACTAGCTTCCCTAAATGGTCCTTATATGCAAGCAATATCTTCCCCACCACAGGTTAATTATGTGGCAACATATCCCATTCACATACCTATTGTTGAAGATGAGCCTTTCATTGTCGTCTCAACTTCTTTCGACCTAGATCTGGTAGGAGATATGGTGAATCATTTACTGGGGGCATTGGAGTTTGATCTTTCCATTGGATCCTTTGATCCCTTCTAGATCACTTTTCTCCCATCTGATGAGAACCTCTTGGAAGCCATGGTCTCTTGGAGGCCATGATCAGGTCTTAGAGTAGATTTTTGTTTCTTGTGTCAAGCTCATTAAAAAATGAAACAAGGTCCTTGGAGAAAATGTCATTTTCTTGTGTCAAGCTCCTTGGAAAATGAAACAAGGTCCTAGGAGCAGAGATCCTTTTCTTGTGTCAAGCTCCTTAAAAAATGAAACAAGGTGTCATGAGCATAGTTCTTTTCCTATGTCAAGCTCATTAAAAAATGAAACAAATCCCCTTTCAATTAGAGTCTTTAATTAGATCTCATAAATTACCAGTTAAGTCTTTCACTTGATATCGTAAATGAACCTTCATTCCATTTACCTATTAGTAACCGGTAGTATAATAGGTGAAAGAAATGAAGTTTGAGGGGTATGTACCTCGAATTGAATCATTATGATGGGGGCAAGCAAACTTATTTCAAGCATAGTTTCCCATGTTTCAAGCTTCTGTAAAGATGAAACCATTTCCATTTTATCCCACATGATTTCCATTTTTATAAACCTATTCATGATATATGAGCCTTGCTTTTCGCATTCCATTGTCACCATCGACTTGGCCAATCGTATGCTTTCACTTGGTTTTTTACCGTTGCTTGAGGAGCTACTACAATGAGTGGTTTTATTAGCCAACCTCTTGACCTTTACATGTTTTGAGTAGTTCCATCATGACCAAAACTAGTTTCTACCCTTTATACCACTCATTCCTCCAGGTTGAGTCCTCTTTCAGCTCTTTTTAGACTCCCAAAATATGCAAAGATCGTCGAGCACTTGTATTTTCAAACTCGTAAAAGTAAATGAAAATACGTCTACTTAGTATAAGTTTAACCCTTTTCTGGACTAAGATAAATTAAGTATGAAAAATGAATATCTTAGTCAAACATGGCTAAGAGGTTCTCTTGGTTATTGTTTCCTACCTTTTCAGACCTAAGGGACTACCTACAAAAAGGGACATTTGGATTTTTCTTTTTTGCCTCTTATTCAAACTCTCTAAACATGAAAAATATGTCAAGTTTTACCTTCACTGGACTCGTTAAAACATCAAATAGTGATGGACTTGTCAAACATGACAAGGTTGAACCACTCCTTCTTAGGGTTCGTTAAATATACTCAGAGGGATTCATCCAAAGGATGGACTTACAGATCAAGCATATGTTATCCTCCTCAACCTTGTTAAAAAACAAAGAGGTACTGACCAGTATGGTTGGGGAAATTGGGAAAAGAAGGGATTCCATTTTGCTAATGGCAACGAGTCACTCTTGAACACAACACTCTTCAACTTCATCTTCGTGGTTTTTGGTTTGGGTAATTTTCCCGTCTTTTGGTTATCATACCATTTTCAGAGCCTCCATTTCAGTTTTGGGTCAATTCTGCCAACTCCATTCAGTGTGGGTGGTGTGTTCAAGAGAAGTCATTAAGTTGATATTTGCTAAAACACCCTTAAGCCTTCATTTCATGTCTTACTTTCTTGATCTAATTCTGTGTCAACATCATTCTAATCATTTTGTCTCAATCATGATACATGTTTCATGTCGTTGATGGGGGATACATTAAGGCCCTCCTGTGACGGGTTGCTTTCAGTCAACATCAACACATCATCCAAGAAGTTTACTTAGAAACACCCCTTCGTACCTTGGTGCTTGCATACATCAATGGAAATTTTCCTCACTCTCGGTGACAATTTTACATCAATAGCCTTCGACCAAAATATTATGTGTGGTTCTCGACATCAACTCATTCATTCACACCATATGGATTGTAATGTAGTACATTGAGAACCATTAACATCATCGATGGTTTCTCTCACATATGTAAATGACTTCCATCATTTGGCGGTAATCATATAGTGTGTACCATGTTCAACTCTAGCTCATTGATTCACATGGTTAGACTCATACATTTGTTAGTTGTGTGAACGAGATAGAAGACCCTGGATCTAGTTTCATCCATCTGAGTTTTGATTCCAGGAGATATACAATATCAAAATGTATCATGGACATGATCATATAAACAGTCATCCAGTCATGGGTCCACCAGTTGCATTTGTGGACGTGTATTTTGATCATTGTACATGTTATGTTAGCTTATGACCTGAGTGTGGGTATGCTTCCCTCAACAAACAAAGATGTTATGTTGTAAATGTATTGTAACTTATGAAGCTCGTTGATTGTCCTTATGTTGGAAATAATATTGAGAAGGAGGGTGAATCAGTATTTGTAATCCAATAACTTTTTCATTTCCATAATCAGATTTATATACGCTACTTCAATGAAAGGAACTCATGTGTGCACGCAACTATTCTTAAGGAAACAGGTGTATATCTAGTGAACTTATGATTCAGTTAATTCATTGTATGTTGATCTTTAATCTGTGTATCAGTAATTTATTAAACATTAAATAGTAACCATGTGCAGTTAATAACAGAATGAACCATCACACATGAACACACATGAACACCAAGATTTAAGGTGGAAACCCAATGTGGGTGAAAACCACTTGCTGTTGTCATCTCTGTCTTCTTTTAATAATAAGAAAATTTTTTTACAACATTGTACTAGTGCAGACTCATACCAACACGCAGGCTTCTACCTGCAAAAGGTTACAACCTTCTGGCATTCTCCAGCTTCCACTGGAAGGGAGCTACAACCCCCTAGCTCTTGTACTAGCCGATATGTTTACTAGTACGTAGGCACCAACCTACAGAAGGCTACAACCTTCCTTCTTCCTCCAGGGACCACATTTCATAAATTTTCAGACTGGATGCTCTTGGTACACAACAATACACATGTAGGTGTCTCGTTTCATCTAATTTTCATACTAGACCCGTCAACAACATTGAAGCTTAGAATCAATCATCATTGCAATACAACCATCAAATACATCTGAATCAACCAATCACTGAAATGCAATCATCACTCTCTGTACAAACCAAACTCAATCAATCACTGACAACGTCTGAACCTCTGACACAACTAAATCAACCATACATTCATACTTAATCAACTTCAACCAATCAACTAGAATAGATAGATCACTATAACCAGTACATAGATCTGAACTCAGAACACTACATCATCATTCAGAACCAGTTGTAACCTCAAAACCATGCATCAGAGTGTATACGCTACTTGGAAGAGCTGAACCAACGTGTATACGCAACTTCACCAAAGTGAACCAACATATAGATCTGCAGATACTTACTTATAACTTCGTTGTACTTCCCAACTTCAGACATACCTAGATCATCACATATGAAGGGTAAAACATGTGTTAGCAATCAAATCTAGCCCATCCATTATCAGATCACATAATGATAAGTCATTATGATCCTGATCCATGATTAGATCTCATCCATCATTACTAAAGTAAATCACAATCAATCAATCTGAACATTCAGAACACTGTCACCAGAATGCAGTCACTAGAACATAAAGCATAACTCAGAACTCTGCATCAACAACTAGAACCAACTGCAACTTCAAACATCATAGTTCATAAGGTATACGCTACTTCGATGTGTCGAACCAACGTGTATATGCACTTTTAACAAAGTGAAACAACGTACATGTTTGCAAATACTAACTTAAAACATCACAAACATTCCAGACTTCAGTCATACCCAGATCATAACATTTATAGAATAAAACATGCATCAGTATTCAGATCTAGACTGTCCATGATCAAACCACATAATGATAATTCATTTAAGGCTTTATGATCCCAATCCATCAACCATTATCAACCACATAGGTGCATCCTTAGATTAGATCAATCAAAGCATCAAAAGCTCATAACTTGTATATCTGATCTAACACTTCAGATGATATTCAATACTTGCACACTCTAGCCTAATGATCTTCTCCTCCTTATATAGTTTTAGGCCTTTCTCAATACCTTGGACCAAAACCACTTAGGACCAATACCTTGGACCAAATACCTAGGGTCAATACCTTGGACCAAATACCTTGGATCAATACCTTGGACCAAAATACCTCGGACCAAAACATTGGTTTTCCAACATGTACACGCCTTTCCTCCTGTGAAAGTGCATGTATATGTATATGCACTTTTTGTTCTGCTAATCCATGTGTATACACTCTTTCTCTACAGTGAACCCGCGTATACAACTTAACATACCTGAAAATGTCCTTTTTATTCAACTTCTTGATTTTGATCTGTAGTCTTTTGTTCCTTCATCCTATTCTTTTGTATCATTAATTTGTTCCATCTGAATAGACCCGTTATAATGTGATTTGCCTTTGTACATTTCTTCTAAACTTATTCCTTTGAACTGCCCTGCACTTTGTCATATCTGTAAACACAACTGTCATGCATTCTATCACATATGATATCTCTCCTATAGATTCATCTAGATACATAGATTCATCTAGTTACCATATACAAGTGAGTTGTTTTGCTATAAGTGGGTTGCCATCAAGTACAACACATGCATCATAATGCCAACAATATCCCCCTTTGGACTTGATGGCAACCATGTTGGTGTTGATTACTGCAAGTTGTAGAAACTGTTAGAGATAACAAGCAACACCAAAATACTCTCCCCCTTTGACATCAAGGGAAAAGGGTGGACCAAGATATTCTCCCCCTTTGATATCAAGGGCAAAGGGCTAACCAAATGAATACTTTCATATCTGAATAGCTGAATAGAAACATTGATCATGCTCCCCCTAGGCACATGTTGAATTCTCTGATTGAACCCCCCCTTTGTTTACGCTAAGATGAACTATATCATCCATGCTCCCCCTGAGCACATGCAGAGTTTGCAAATATTTTCCAAAAGAATAACATTACTCTATAAATCAATTATGTGAGTTTGACCTTCCTATCACCAATGAATCATACATACATCAATCTCCCAACCAAGTGGGGATATACTGAATTTGACTCATGACTAAAATAACAATTATTACATCATCCTTCCCATGCATAGAGGGGGTACAAATTACATCATATGACCAAAAAGGACTCATCAAAAGACTACGACAGATAGAGACAAATTATTACATCATGGGTCTTTATATTACCTTTACATCGAATGATATACATGACTTTTATAACAGAGACCAAATATCTAATCAAGACTATGATAGTCATTAGCAACTATCATACACCATGTATGATCTGCACCATAAGCATCTGTCAACAACATCCAGACCAACAACCTGTATATGTTCATCATTCGTTCCTAAGATATGATAGTGTAAATATCATCAACCTGTGACAAAGTATGCCGCATATAGATATCAACTAATCCTCTTGATCTCATTAAGATAAACTTGCTTTGTTTCCTTAGTAAAAAGGAGCCTTATCATAACCTTCCATGAATCAACTAAGCATATGTCATATCTCCAAGCAATAGCACAAAATCAGTCATATCATATCATATGTATGTGAAAACACCATAGTCATCATCTATGATCATCATCAAGAACTGCATGATCTTTCCACAAGATCCTTCAATATATCAACCATGTATCATCACTAGGGAACATCCCACATTTGGTAAGCATCAATCATGATAATCAACATATGTGAGTATCAACCTATCATGATAAGGTAAGAACTCATCATCATTATGTGAATAAGTAAGCCATGTCTTCGAATATCCATGTCTTCAAATAGCTATGTCTTCATGTGACTTGCAATAACACCATTCTCTTGGCCAACCAACAATATGCAACTTAAGTAATCATCCATGTATCCAACATAATGTTTATCTAGCAAACCATGAGTGCTTGGTCATTTGTCCAGCTTTCTTGATACCATCAACAACAACAATCCTCAATGATGTGAGAGCCAAGAACTATAGGAATCCTGAATCATAACTACACCATATGCATCTTTGAAGGCATGATGACACCAGCATAAAAGAAATGAGTGGCTTATCATCAAATAATGAAGTTGTGTACTCAAGCTTTGTACTTCTCCTTGTCCTTATGAAGATCACCATGTAAGAAACATATATGTATTGTATACATCATCAAAAATTCATCCACAATCATCCATAAATCTGATTTGAATAACAACTATGTAACCCCAAGCAATACAAGTATCATCTGAGATTTCATCATGGGCAACTCATAACCGTCACATAGAAAGATGCATCACTTAAACACTTTAGCCACATAAGCATCATAATATTTGATTAGGTACCAAAGACTTCTAAACATAATGCCAACAATGATTTATTAGAAGCATAGCATGTTCTCCCCCTGAACCTATTCCACCTGTTCACTATCAGATCTGACCATTGCATATATCAGTAAGAAATATCAAAGCATCATCATAAATTAGATATTAATCAAATCATCAAAAACTTAAGAGGATCAAAAGAACTTGTATATATTGTAGTCATCAATCATCAAGATAGAAAATATAATTGATAATTGTTTGATCCATATCAAATCAGTTTTCTGAGTCTGTCCCACTACCTTTTTCCTCAAACCACATATACGTGACTATGCAGCTTCGAACTCACGTATATACGCAACTTGTCTTCATGAAACTTGCGTATGAGATTTAGAACATTGAAGTTTCACACTTTCATCTCCCCCTGAGTCTGTTATGTCTATACACTGTGCCATGCCACATTTTTCTAACTGTACCTTCTTCTTCTTCCATATCTTCGAGTTTGATGATGTTTTCTCCTTTTGGTATGGTGCCTGAAATTTTCTCCTACATTTGTTTTCTATATGTCCAAACTTGTCACATGCATAACATCTTACATGTTTCGTATTCCTTCTATAGCAGTCAATGGCTTTGTGACCAAACATATTGCAAGAAAAATAATATCCCTTAAAGTACCTGGAAGCTGATGATCTTTTTGTGTGACGGTCTTGAACCATTCTACTTCTGCATCTTGCTGCAACATGTCCAAAATTATGACATATAAAACATTCAGCATTATTCATTTGAGGAAATAACAGATTATCACTTCCACAGTTAGGAGTAAAAGATTTTCTTTGAAGAATTTCTTTCCTTGGTTTTTGATGGGGTTGACCTCTCATCTCCTTGAGAATTTCAGATTTTGCATTAGAGTTCCTTGCCTCACCTTGTGAGCTAGATTCGCTTTCAATAGATTCATGAAAACCAAGACCAGTTTTGATGGTAGGAGACCTTTGACTACTAAGAATATCATCCAAAATCTTAGTACTATCTTGAAATTGTAAAAGCTTATCCTTTTCTTCTAATTTACCTTTTAGGATATTTACCTCAACCTGATATTGCTCTTCCTTTTCAAGATACTGCTTCTTCATGATTTCTTCAACTTTTCTTCTTTCTTCTACTTGTTGCCTTAATTCGAGAACTTCGTTTTCTTGTTCTTCAAGAGCTTGGAGTAGTTATTCATTCTGCTTATTTGATTTTTCAAGATCTTCTTTTAGAGAGAGGATCTTAGCTTCAAGACTTTCATAGTAACTTTATCTATCTTTAAGTTTCTTGATTGTTGTGCTCCTTTTATTTACTTCATTTCTTAATGATGTCACTTCATCCTGCAACTTTTGACATTGATCTTCCTTTTCCTTGTACTGCTTCCTTACTTTGTTTCCTTCCTCCAACTGAGCTTTTAATCTGGTAACTTCTTCTTTGAAGGCACACTCCATTTTTCTCAATAGATCTTTTTGTTCTCTAATTTTGTCTATGAGATTTTTAAATTCCACCTCTATTTGATATCTTTCTCTTTCACCCATAAGAGTAAATTCAGTTGTTTCGCTATCACTTTCATCATCTTCAAATGAACAGAGAAATGGATCACCAGAGGACAACAAATTCATACCTGATAGTTCTTTTTCTTGTTCATCTTCATTCTTAGGTGATTCTAAGTCTGAAGAGTTGCTTCCACATAATCCCCAATTGTCTCTCCCACTGTCATGGTTCCTTTGAGATGTCTTCTTCTTTTGAGGTGCTTTCTTCTTTCCCATTGTTTCTATGGATCTCCTTCAAGCGATCAAGCTTCTACCAAAGGACCTGCTCTGATACCAATTGTAGGAAATAATACTGAGAGGGGGGTGAATCAGTATTTGTAAGTCAATAACTTTTTCATTTCCATAAACAGATTTATATACACTACTTCAGTGAAAGGAACTCACGTGTGCACGCAACTGTTCTTAAAGAAACCAGTGTATATCTAGTGAACTTATGATTTAGTTAATTCATCATATGTTGATCTTTAATCTATGCATCAGTACTTTATTAAACATTAAACAGTAACCATGTGCAGTTAATAATAGAATGAACCATCACACATAAGCAACACACATGAACACCAAGATTTAAGGTGGAAACCCATTGTGGGTGAAAAACACCTGCTGCTGTCATCTCTATCTTCTTTTAATAATAAGAAAATCTATTTACAACATTGTACTGGTGCAGATTCATACCAATACACAGGCTTCTACCTGCAGAAGGTTACAACCTTCTCTCATTCTCAAGCTTCTATTGGAAGGGAGCTACAACCCCCTAGCTCTTGTACTAGCCGATATGTTTACTAGTACGCAGGAACCAACCTACAGAAGGCTACAACCTTCCTTCTTCCTCCAGGGACCACGTTTCATAAATTTTCAAACTGGATGCTCCTGGTACACAGCAATACACATGTAGGTGTCTCGTTTCATCTAATTTTCATACTGGACCCGTCAACAACATTGAAGCTTAGAATCAATCATCATTGCAATACAACCATCAAATACATCTGAATCAACCAATCACTGAAACGCAATCATCACTCTCTGTACAAACCAAACTCAATCAATCACTGACAACCTCTGAACCTCTGACATAACTAAATCAACCATACATTCATACTTAATCAACTTCAACCAATCAACTAGAATAGATAGATCATTGTAACTAGTACACAGATCTCAACCTAGAACATTGCATCATCATTCAAAACTAGTTGTAACCTCAAAACCATGCATCAAAGTGTATACACTACTTGGAAGAGCTGAACTAGTGTGTATACGCAACTTCACCAAAGTGAACCATCGTATAGATCTGCAGATACTTACTTATAACTTCGTTGTACTTCCTGACTTCAAACATACCCATATCATCACATATGAAGGATAAAACATGTGTTAGAAATCAGATCTAGCCCATCCATTATTAGATCACATAAGGACAAGTCATTATGATCCTGATCCACCATTAGATCTCATCCATCATTACTGAAGTAAAGCATAATCAATCAATTTGAACATTCAAAACATTGTCACCAGAATGCAGTCACCAGAACATAAAGCATAACTTAGAACTCTACATCAACAACCAGAACCAACTGCAACTTCAAACATCATAGTTCATAAGGTATACGCTACTTAGATGTGTCGAACCAGCATGTATACGTGCTTTTACCAAAGCGAAACAACGTACATGTCTGCAAATATTAACTTAAAACTTCACAGACATTCCATACTTTAGTCATACCCAGATCATAACATTTATAGAATAAAACATGCATCAGTATTTAGATCTAGACTGTCCATGACCAAACCACATAATGATAATTAATTTAAGTCTTTATGATCCCAATCCATCAACCATTATCAACCACATAGGTGCATCCCTAGATCAGATCAAGCAAAGCATGAGAAGCTCATAACCTGTATATATGATCTAACACTTCAGACGATATGCAATACTTGCACACTCTGTCCTAATTATCTTCTCCTCCTTATATAGTTTTAGGCCTTTCTCAATACCTTGGACCAAAACCACTTAGGACCAATACCTTGGACCAAATACCTAGGGTCAATACCTCGAACCAAATACCTTAAATCAATACCTTGGACTAAATACCTCGAACCAAAACCTTGGTTTTCCAACATGTACGTGCCTTTCCTCCTATGAAAGTGCGTGCATACGTATACGTGATTTTTGTTCTGTTAATCCGCGTGTATACGCTCTTTTTCTACAATGAACCCGTGTATACAACTTAACATACCCGAAAATGTCCTTTTTATTCAACTTCTTGATTCTGATCTGTAGTCCTTTGTTCTTTCAGCCTATTCTTTTGTATCATTACTTTTTTCCCTCTGAATAGACCTGTTATAATGTGATTTTCCTTTGTACATTTCTTATGAACTGATTCCTTTGAACTACCCTGCATTTTTTCATATCTGTAAACACAACTATCATGCATTATGTCACATCTGATATCTCTCCTATATATTCATCTAGTTATCATATACAAGTGAGTTGTTCACTATAAGTGGGTTGCCATCAAGTAAAACACATGCATCATAATGCCAACACCTTAATCCCTACTTGTCACAAGGTAAAACACTTCATGCATCAATCATCATCTCTGACTTTGTGCTTTAGGTGGAATTCTATTATAGGCCATTTTGTCACATATGATGAGTGAGCCTCCTAATGGGATCAATCAAAATATTATTCCCCCTTATCACCATATTGCACAAAGCCCTAAGCATGTACCTTTCATTTACCATAATTTTGGCCCTAAATTGCATCATCTGAGTCAGTTTTAGGATCAACACTCCCTGAAAGCCTATTGGGGTGCATTCCCCAGCAGGTTGCTCCAATATGGCTTGCGTTGGTCACCAGCAAGTTTTCCCCCTTTGCACCTATGTTGGTTCTAGAAATCCAGGAGAATGATCGAGATTCTGGAAACTTGCCCTTATATGAGTTTCCCGATGTTGTTACAACTATTTACCTTGGATAAAACATTCGGATCCTATCCCTCCCTACTTTGGAGTTTTCACCACTTATCCTTTGATCATATCCATCCATAAAAGGTGGATCTCTTACCCTAGATTGGTAATTGGATAAGAACTCCCAACTTACCCTACTTCTCTATATATTCCCAACCTTCTATGTGGTTGGGGGTTGGATTTTGGAGAGTCATTTTTCCCTTATGTAGTTGTAGGGAGTGGTCATCATCTCATGCATTTAGGGTGATTGGAGGTGAATATTGTGACATGGAAAGGACAACTCAACAACTCTTAGGAGCTCTTCTACAATATCAGCCGCTACTTATGTTTGTAATCTCCTTATATTTATATTGATGTAAAGAATTCATTGTTTTCCTATATGTGATGTTTTTATTTCACTTATTTCAATACCATGTTGAGCTATTGAATGAAGTACTTAAATGAAACAACATAGATCTTGTAGTTTCTTGGCTTATGTTATCTGACTGTGTAGGTTCTAATTTTGGAAATCAGAGCTATAATTGGAGCTTCCAATCTAAAGGAGTGAAGTTTGCGAAGGATTCTAGGTAGGCATCACTCTCTCATCTATTACCTTTAAGGAAAAGCATTTTGTTCATTGTATCTCTATTGTTCTAGGTTAGCCAATGAGCTAGGGGAGATACTTTTGTCTGAAATCGTAAATCTCGTATAAAAATGAGGAAATGGAGTACTTGAATATGAAAATTCCTTTGCGCAAAGGGAGGCATAGTAATGAGGATTATAGAGAGTTCTCCAAATTCAAAGCGCGATACATACTAATTCAAACAAACGTTGGAAAAAGAAACATTAGCTTTCACATTGTAGAAACAAAGTAGATCTACAACCAGCAATTAAATAGAAGCAACAATAAGAAAAATGATAAAAAAATTTGATAAGGCATCAATGACCCTTTTTGATAGAAAAACTTGACAAATGTGGAAGGCATTTATGTAGGTTTTAACCCCATACAGAAATTACCTGCATAAGAATTCTAAAACACAGAAAATAAACAATGCGAGAGCATAACACATAAAACACATATACACAGAGATTTTCCATTGGATCCCAAAACCAGGACTACCAGCTTGATTTTTCATTATTTTCCTTTCAATGTTACACTACATATTTATACATGTCGAAGCATCGAATACCATGGACCGAAAACTATCGCGTCCAAAACCATGGACCGAAAAATCATTGCTTCCAAAACCATGGACCAAAAGCCATAGGTAGGTCCGCCCAACCTAATATAGGGTCCAAAAAAAAATTTCCCGAGGCGCTATCCCAGACCCCATAGAAGGGGGCTACCTGCCCCCCTCAAACCCCCTATGACCCCCCCCCGCTGTGAAATCGGCGCAACGAAGGGGGGGCTCCGCCCCCCTGGTTCACTACATGGGCTAGTCATGGAAGAATATAACACAACCCAATGTTCTCCCACTTGTTGTTTTCTTTCCACAAGGGGCCACAAGAGAGCTTAGTCATTTATCCATCCTTGCAATGCCCATTGTTTCTCTACACCAAGAGAACTTCTCAGAGCTCACAAATTTTGTTAATGCATCTACAGTATTCTTCAAAGTGTCCACCTTTACCAACAACACCTTTTTGTCTTCTATCATATACCTCACAAAGTGATACTGAACATCAATGTGCTTTGTCTTTGAATGGTAAGCAGGGTTCTTTGCCAAGAAAATTGCACTTTGGCTATCACAGTATATCCTTATAGCTCTCTATACTAACCCCATACTTGAACACAATCTCTGCAACCAAACTACTTCCTTGCTTGCATGAGTGGCTGCCATGTATTCTGCCTCTATAGTTGATAGTGCCACTACACATTGTTTCTTACTCATCCGACTGATTGCACCTCCAAATGGTTAAACACATACCCACTTTTATATCTTCTCTGATCTAGATCTCCAATCCACTCTGCATCAACAAAGCCACAGATATCCAAAACTTTGTCCAATCCTAGTCTTCCTTGGTAGCACAAACCATAATCACTAGTGCCACGCAAATACCTGAAAACCCGCTTCAGTGCTATCCAATGCTCCTTCTTTGGTTTTGACATAAACCTGCTCAATACTCCCACTGCACGCACAATGTCTGGTCTAGTATAGACCATTGCATACATCAGGCTACCGACTGCACTTGCATATGGAACACGGGACATATCCTCTTCCTCTTCTTATGTCTTGGGACACTGTTCAGCAGATAAATTTACACCTACAAGAATAGGAACCTTCACCAGTTTACTATCTTGCATATTAAACCTCTGTAATATTGTCTCGACATACTTCCTCTGGTTTAACCAGAGCTTCCTCTTTGTCCTATCTCTTTTAATTTCCATGCCCAAAATATAGTTTGCAGCACCAAGATATTTCATGTCGAATTTGAAGGACAATTGGGTCTTCAAATCCTGGATAATTTATTTGTCATTTCCAACCAGCAACATATCATCCACATACAAGACCAGATAAATAACACAGTCACCAATTAATTTAAAATACACACAGTGATCTACTTTGCTTCTTGTGAAGCCAAGTCCCCATATAAATGTATCAAATTTTTGATACCACATCCTTGGTGACTGTTTTAACCCATACAGAGACTTCTTTAACTTGCATACCAGTTCTTTCTTACCCTTCACCACAAAGCCTTCAAGTTACTTCATGTAGATCTCCTCTTCCAGATCCCCGTAAAGAAATGTTGCCTTCACATCCATCTGTTCTACCTCAAAATCAAAAGCAACAACAATAGATAAAAGTAATCTAATAGAAGTTACCTTGGCAACAGGAGAAAAAATATCACCAAAATCAATTCCCGGCACCTGGGAATAACCTTTTGCTACCAACCGAGCTTTGTATTTCTTCACCTTTCCTTCTGCACTTGTCTTCTTCTTGAACACCCATTTGTTGCCGATGGGTTTCCTTCTAGCGAGCAACTCCACCAGATCCCAAGCCTCATTTTTGTGCAAAGATGCCATTTCATCAACCATGGCCTCTTTCCAGAGTTTTCCATCCTCTGAATCTACTGCTTCCTTCATAGTTCTGGGATCATCATCAGTAATAGATAAAGCAAAATTTGAACAGAAAGCAGATAGACTATACCTTTATGGTTGCCTTCTTTCTCGAACTGATCTTCCTACACCCAGAGTTTGTGGCTCTTCATCTTCTGATTCCTCCTCTGTTGTAGAGTCTAATCCTTCCTCCTTTAGCTCAAACTCTATCTTCTCGGGTTCCTTTGGTTGGACTTGATGTTTAATAACATCTTTCACCTCTCTGAACACCACATCTCAGCTGTACACAACCTTCCTTGTTGCTGGGTTCTAAAGATTATAACCCTTTAAACCATCCTTATACCCAATAAAGATGCACTTTTCAGATTTACTATCCAACTTGGTTTGTTTCTCCTTTGGAACATGTACATATGCATCGCATCCAAATACCCTCAGATGTGAAAGAGAGGGTTTCTTACCAGTACATACCTCTTGTGGAGTCTTATCCTCCAACGCTGATGAAGGTGATCTGTTGACCAGGTAACATGTTGTCTCCACCGCCTCTGCCCAGAATTCCTGTCCTAACCCGACACCACTGAGCATGCTTCTTGCCCTTTCCATCAACGCCTTGTTCATTCTTTCTGCAACTCCATTTTGCTGAGGTGTATATGGAGTAGTATTTTGTCGTGCTATACCACACTTCTTACAAAATTCTTCAAATTCCTTACTGCAAATCTCTCCACTGTTATCTGTCCTCAGAACCTTTATCTTATTCTCTGTTTGGTTTTCCACCAGAGCCTTAAATTCTTTAAACCTATCAAAGACTTCAGATTTCGTCTTAAGGAAATATATCCATGTATTCCTTGAGAAGTCATCTATAAATGATACATAGTACACAGACTTACCCAGTGATGGAACCTTCACAGGTCCAAACACATCACTATGCACAAGATCTAATATCTATTTTGCCCTCTTACCACCAGAGGGGAAACTTACCCGATTCTACTTCCCATATACACAATTTTCATAGAAATCAAAATCCAGAGAGCTATTATTCATACCTTCTACCATACCTTTACCATGAAGTATTCGAAGGCCCTTCTCTCCAATATGTCCAAGCCTTTGATGCCACAGCATGGTCTTCTCTCCAGAGACCACTAGATTTTCTGCTCCACTTTCAAGAACCAAAGAACTATTGCACCCATCAACAACAGTGCTACCTTGCAGCGTGTACAGAGTTCCAATCCAAACTCCCCGCATCAATACCAGTGCTCCCCGAATCATCTTGTAGGTATCCTTATCGAACATTGTTTTTACACCTGCATCATCTGGCTTGCTTACAGAAATCATATTTCTTGCCAATGTAGGAATATGTAGAACAGCCGGAAGTGTTCTAACCCTTCCACCTTGCAAATTCAACTTTACTTTTCCGTGACCAATGATTCTAGCCTTCTTATCATCCCCTAAGAAGACATCACCACCATCGTATTTCTCATACTCACAGAACCACTCTCTATAGGGAGTGAAGTGAAAGGATGCACCTGAGTCAATCAACCATGCCTCATGATCTACATGTGTACTTGAAGAAGCCAAGTACACATCCCCACCTTCATCTGAGGTGGTTTTTGCCTCTGTAGAAGGAGCATCATCAGATCCCTTTCCTTTGTCAGGAGCTTTAGATTTACAGTTCCTTTTGTAGTGCCCTTCCTTTCCGCATTTCCAGCACACCACCTTTACAAGTTTTCCTAGAGATTTAGATCTCCTTGTAGATTTAGATCTCCCACTCAATGACTTATTTTTGTTTCTGTTCTGGGATCGTCCTCGTACAGACAAGGCATCACCATTCTAGCTCTCCATATTTTTCCATCTCATCTCCTTCGTCTACAAGGATGAGACTATTTCATCAAACTACAAGGCAGTTGCATTGCTACCTATTGCAATAACCAGACTATCCCACGAATCTGGTAGAGAACACTACAAACTAATGCACTTATCTTCATCTAAAATTTAATATCAACAGATAATAACTGAATTACCACAGTATTAAATGCATTCAGATGCTATGTCACCGAGTCTCCATCTTTCATCCTCGGGTTGTACAATGTTTTCCGTAGGAACAATTTATTCACCAAGGACTTAGATTGGTACAAAGTCCCTAACTTGTCCCACAAAGCCTTAGCAGTAGCTTCCCCTGATACATTCAGCAATACTTAATTTGAGACACACAATCGACTGTGCTCTTTGCCTTCTAACCCAAATTCTTCCATTCTTCATCAAACGCTCACGTTGGTTTAGTACCCGAATCTACCGTGATCCACTGATATTTATCCACCAACAGATCCTCCATCTTCAGTTTCCACAACTCAAAACTCTAACCATTCAATTTCTTGATCTCTATCTTTCCACTAGTCACCATCTTCTTTCACCACTAGAATCGATCCTGAAAATCTCCCACTGAACAGGGTCTACCATAGGTCCGAGTGAAACCCCTCAGCAACAAAGGCGTCCCCTTGAAGCCAAAATAGTTTTGATACCAAATGTAGGTTTTGACCCCGTACAGAAATTGCTTGCATACAAATTTTAAAACACGGAAAATAAACAATGCATGAGCATAACACATAAAACACATATACACAGAGATTTTCCCCTAGATCCCAAAACCGGGACTACCAGCTTGATTTTTCATTATGTTCCTTTCAATGTTACAATACATATTTATACATGCCGAAGCATCCAATACCATGGACCGAAAACCATCGCGTCCAAAACCATGGACCAAAAAACCATCGTGTCCAAAACCATGGACCGAAAACCATAGGTAGGTCCACCCAACCTAATATAGGGTCCAAGAAAAATTTTCCAAGGGCGCTACCCCAGACCCCATAGAGGGGGGCTACCCACCCCCCTCAAACCCCCTGTGACCCCCCCGCTGCACAATCAGCGCAACAAAGGGGGGCCTCTGCCCCCCCTCTAACCCCCCGGTTCACTACATGGGCTAGTCGTGGAAATAATATAACACAACCCAACAATTTATGTACTATCAAAGTTTTCTTTAATTCAACAAGGCTTGGTTAATCTCATGATTCTAACACATATTTTCCTTCAATAGAATCTCTTAAAATGTAGTAGATATACATATGATATTCTCAACACTACCAATAACCATAAATTGAATTCGCGTGTGCACTTTTCCTCATCTAAGGACAAAATTTACATACTCAATTTTCTCTATTTTTCACATCATAATTAAATTAATGAAGAGAGATCATTTTTGTAGTCCATATCAATCAACCACCTATAGAGTAAAACTCCTTATACTAGTTTGTTTTTGGTCATGTAATCACCTCTTATCCAAACCTTAGATTTTTCAGAATTTCCAACATCAAAATTTTCATCTTCTTGATGATTTTTCTCCTTAGAATGCATTCTCAAGTGAGGGCTTACCTACCAAATCACAACAAATGTGAGTCCATTCAAATTTCATATACAACATGGCAAACTATTTTTATTACTCACTGATCTAAATGGGGAAATTAGTTTTGTTGTGCTAAATTCCTCTTCAGAATATGTAAAAGTGCTTTAAGGATTCATGAGGTTAATTGTAAGTTTTAACATGAGTTTTTTAGTGTTTTTATGTAAATTTCTTGTAAAAATTAACATAAACAAATGACTAAGCAGCAGCATATAATAGACATGAACATCACCAAAATAGTATCATACCAACACATGATGAAGGAGTTCACCCCGCCTGAGCTACGTCTTCTTGGTCCAGCTTCAAATGGCTTGGCCCTTTCTAATATGCTCAAAAGTGTGAGTACATTAGTTTACAATGCTTAGACAGCTCTAAAACATGTTCCAATGGCTCTAGAATGCCCAAAAATGCATGTCTAGCCTCTTTCTACTCCTGATTTGGTCAAAAACTTAAGAAGTTATGGCTTCCCCAAGTCTTTTTGCTAATCACACCTCAATTTCCCCAAAATTTAGCACCACCCTACAAATTCACCCCCAATTCCACTAAGGGAGCACCGACTTCACCTAATTATCAGTGAAATTGTTGGATGCATTAAATGTCCTATAAGGCTTTAAATCCAAAAATTTTGGACATGTGGGGGGCCAAGTGCCCAGGGCTAAGGCCAATGGCTCGCATGCATCGGCAGGGGTCCCACTCCACTCTGGCGTAGTCTCGTGGGGTGGCACGCGCCTAAGGGTCGGTCCCCGTGGCTAGTCCTTATCCCAAATTATACACGACGTCAACTTTAAATAAATGTCGACTAGGGGTGATTTTAGGGGCGAATGTTCGCCCTTTGGCGAAATTAAGGGGTTTTAAATTTTTAGTGGGCGATTATTTTGTATCATAGTACACTTTTACAATCACCTCAAATAGCCCACCTTCTTTTAAGGGAGAGGGTAAAAAAGGTAAATTTAGCCCTTGAAATTAGGAGTTACAACCTTCCATTCGCTCATTTTCAAGAACAGGTTTTATTTAAGTGAATCCATTCGCCCATTTTCAAGAATAGGTTTTATTTAAGTGAATCCTATGGGCCAAAGGCCCAAATACCATATTTATAAAAGAGGTATGGTAAATTAATAAAAATATAAATAAATGAGAAGTATGGTAAATAAATAAAAAAAAATTATATTTACTCCATAAGTCACCTTATATACATGCAAGGGTGTAAACAAATAAAAATATAAGTAAAGTGGAGGTATGGTAAATAAATAAAACGTTTTTTTATACTTACTCAAAAGGTATGGTAAATAAATAAAAATATAAATAAACTAGATGCATGGTAAATAAATAAAACCTCTTTTTATATTTAGTCCATAACCCTCGTTCTATTTATGAAGGCTCAAGAAAGAGGTTTTATTTAACTGAATCCTATGGGCCAAATACAATATTTGTAAAAGAGGTATGGTAAATTAGTAAAAATATAAATAAACGAGAGGTATGGTAAACAAATAAAACATTTTTTTATATTTACTCCATAAGTCACCTTATATTTACGAACACTCAAAAAAATGCGTTATATTTAGGTGAAACCTATGGGCAAAATACTATGGGACAAATACCATGGACTAGATTGTTATTAATACCATGCAAAAAAACATTATTAACCCTAATATTAGTATTAATAAAAATAAAAATGGCACATAGTATTGACCTATGGTATTCACCAAAATGACACATGGTATTGACCCATGGTATTCACCTGGAATGTAGCCTATTTAAATGGGGGAATTAAACGAACATAGATCCATCTTTACTCTGGATCTACTAACCCCCGAAAGGTATCAAATATCGGTAATTTTTATTTCAAAAGATATTTTAAAGAAATGCAATGATTTCATTTGTGTATTCAATAAACACAAGATTTTATAATTGAGTAAAATATTCGCCATGCCTGGTGAGAGATTCGCCAAAAAATTATATATACATATCATATTATTGATAAAATCGCCTTCCATTTTTCCTATATACCATGGAGATTCGCCCATTTATTATACATGTAAATTTAGGGGGGCTTCTTAAAATTTTCCCTGATGTCGACACCCATAGTTATTAATAACTACATGTGTGGTGTGTTGGCAGAAGGCTTGGACTTGTTGCTTGGAGGTCGCGGGTTTGACCCCCACCACTACTGCCCAAACCTTAACCAAAGTTTTGGTGGCCCTTGGGCTGCCATGTGGCATCCCCTGGCTGGGCCATGTGGCAGACTATGGTTGGCCACCAACCATCTAGTCAAAAACACCCAAATCAGAACCAATAACATCGTTCCACTTGGCACCACACCATTTGTCAGAGATCAAACATCACTTTCGCAGTCACCCTACCATGTAGGCATGCCAAGTCAGTGCCATGTCAGTCGTACAGACTGATGACTAGGTTTTCTACATTTTTTTTTTAATTCAATTGTTTTGGAAAATGAACAGAACATGTTTCTGGGAGCATACGGAGTTTATTTCGCATGAAATGAGTTGCACTAGATTTAAGATGATGAGAACTACGCGGTTGTTTAGGTTCCACACTGATCCGAAAACTTTGAATTTTGAGCTATTTTTTGAGCACCTAATCATTCCTCCCCACTGGAAGCTTTTTGGACCCCAAGAGATCACTTTCAGTTGTTCAGGAGGTGAGGGTACAGTTCCCTCACCTTTAAAATCTCAATCCATTTGGCTTTGGAAGGATTTGTTCCCTTGAGCCCCACACGAAGGTAATCCACATTCCCTCATTTTGAAGACCTTGTTCTTCTCTCAAGAATGGTGTCTTGTTGTAGTTCATCAAGGTATTCAGGAGAAAAATATTCAATGGAAGGAATTTGAACATTCTCTCATTGATCTTCAATCAAAGGAGGCTCATAAAACCTTAAGTTCTCAACATTAACAACCGCATAAATTTTCATACATGAAGGCAAATCCAACTTGAAGGCATTGTCAGTAATTGTTTCCAAAATTCTAAATAGACCATATCTAATTGGTTTTAGCTTTTCACCTTCTCCTTGGAGCCTCTCTTTTCTAGTGTGAAGCCAAACTTCATCATTGACTTGGAACTTATGATCTACCCTATCCTTTTTGTGCCTTGCTTTGTACTTTCCATGGCTCTTTTCCAACTGTTCTTGAACTCTTTGGTGTACCAATTGAATTTTTTCAATGAACCTTCTTGCTTTGTATATGTCACTATGACGATCAATCACAACATCCTTTCCAAAAATGAAATCCAAAGGAGACTTAGGAAAGTATCCCAAACATGCTTCAAATGGCGATGTTTGAGTGGAAGGGTGATTGGCCCGGCTGTAAGCATGTTCAATGTAGTACAAATGTTCATCCCACAACTTAGGATTCTTTCTGCAATACCCACGAAGAAGATGTATCACGATTCTCTTCACCACCTCAGTTTGACCATCTATTTGCAAATGAAATGTTGTACTCCTTTTCAATTTGGTGTCCATGAATTCCCACAAGCTTGACCAAAATTTCCCAACAAAGCGAGAATTTTGATCACTAACAATGGATGTGGGTAATCCAAAATGCATCCATATATTCTGAAATAAAAATTGAGCAGTTTGTTCCGCTGTAATTTTCTTTTTACATGGCATCAAAATACACATTTTTCTAAACCTATCCACAATTACATACAAATAATCATGACCTCTTTTTGACAATGGACGACCTCCGGCAAAATCCATAGAAACACTCTCCCATGGTCGTGAAGGTACTGGAAGTGTTGTGTACAATCCTAACTTCCTATTGCTAGGCTTACTGACTGCACATAATGAACATCCTTTAATAAAACGTGACACACTCTAAAGCATATGAGGCCAATAATAATACCTCTATAGATGTGCCACCGTCTTACTTACACCGAAATGACCAACAATAAGAGAAGTATGTGCCTCTCTTATGATGTTGACTCTTTCTCCTTGTGGAATACAAAGCTTACCAAGATGGTAAACCAAGTTATCATGCAAATTATAATCCAATTCCTCTACTTGGTGACCTTGTCTCAAGATTGCATAAACATCTTCAAAGTCATTGTCTAATGCATACTTCTCAATATAACTTTCATGCAAAATAGAATTATTCTTGAGTAATGTACCTGCACTAATAATAGGCCTAGAAAGCATATCAGCGATTTTATTGTAGATACCTTTCTTACACCTTATTACCAATTGGAATTGTTGAAGAAAACCCATCCATCATAATCTCCTTGATTGTTGCAACTTAGATTGAGATTGCAAGTATTGCAATGGCTGATGATCAGTGTGAATGATTGTTTCTTTACCCATCAAGTAGTGTTTCCACTTTTTCACACTTTGCACCAATGCATACAATTCATTGTCATATGTAGGATAATTAATCACTGCACCATTGAAAGTTTCAGAGTGAAAATAGATAGGCTTACCATGTTGCATGAGGAATGCACCCATGGTGTAGTCACTAGCATCAATCTAGATCTCAAATGACTGTCTCAAGTCTAGAAGTGCAAGTACCAGGGCTGAACTGATCTTTTCCTTCAATGCATCAAAGGCATTTTGTTGTTTCCCTCCCCACTGAAAAACCTTTTTCACATTAGTCAATGCATGCAAAGGAGCTGCTATAGAAGAAAATTTATCAATAACTTTCCTCCAATATTGGGCTGCTCCCAAAAAAAGTCTTACCTCCATAACTATCTTGGGCCTTGGCCAATTCAAAATGACATCAACCTTGGAGGGATCTATTTTCAACTCACCTCCTCCAACAATATGGCCCAAGTAAACTAAAGAATTTTTTCCAAACTCACACTTTCACATCTTTAAATACAATTCTTCTTTATTTAAGACACCAAGTACTTTTATCACATGCATGACATGTTCATCACAATATTTACTGAAAATTAAGATTTCATCTAAGTATTCTATAAGAAACTCATCAATAAATGGCCTCAACACATCATTCATCACACGCATGAAGGTAGCAAGAGCATTACATAAACCAAAAGGAATAACTAGCCATTCAAACAAACCTTGTTTTGTTTTGAATGTTGTATTCCAAATGTCTCCTTTAGCAATTCTAATTTGATGGTAGCCACTCCTTAAGTCCAACTTAGTAAAATACTTTGCATCTTTCAATTTATCAAGTAAATCATCTATTCTAGGGAGTAGCTAACGATTCTTTACCGTAATCTTGTTCAATGCATGGAAGTCCACACACGTGTGCCATGTTCCATCCTTCTTTGGAACCAAAACAATAGGTGGCCCATATGGCAAAGAAATTGGCCTAATGATCCCTTTATCCAATAACTCTTGAATTTTATTTTTAATTTCTGCACTTTCCATCATTGACTTCCTATACATGCCAACACTACAAAGAGGAATATCTTGTTGCAATTGTATCTCATGTTGGATTCCTCTCTTGGGAGGTGATGAGCCTCGGTATTGCAACAAGAATGTTGCAACTCCCAAGGCTACCGACTTTAATTATCAACCCAAGGTTCGTACAAACTTAAGAGGTGTCAGCACTATATGTGCGGCATACAATGTGTCCTTCCTTTGTTGTCATGATGTAATGGAATGCATGTACTGAAGTCAAATCATAAATTAATTGTAGAAAATGAAATGTTTGAAATGGAACCTTAACCTATTGCAAGAAAGAAAGTACAAGGGAAGAGATGGAAATTCAATGCTAAATCACACCATTTCCTAATTAACTGCCAATAAACTATGCTTTGCAATAATGCTAAATTATCATGAACCAAATGCTACTATCTAAGCATGGAAGTAAGAAGCGTCAAACATCACTAATGTGCAAGTAAAGGGACTGAAATAAATCTTTTCTTGTCTTTTTGTCTTTTCATGCAAAATCAGATATGCAAACTAGTTTCCTTCGGTGATGTGGCAGGTGAATTAAGGATGTAGGAGGTTGAATGGAAAGGTTATGATTGATTCGAATGGAAAATGGCATCAACCCATGGTACTCATCCACCCATATTATTCATCGACCCATGGAATTTACCCATGGTATTGTAAATGGAATCCGCCCGTGGTATTGTAAAATCCACCCATGGTACTCATCCACCCATATTATTCATTGACCCATGGAATTTACCCATGGTATTGTAAATGGCATCCGCCCGTGGTATTGTAAAATCCACCCATGGTATTCATTCACCCATGGAATTGACCCGTGGTATTGTAACTGAAAAATACTATAAGTAACAAGTCACATTTTGTAAAAGGACAGATTGTCTGCCACAATGTAGCCTTTACAGTTATTATCGGTTTTAATAAAAAGTTTCTTTGTGGTTTTATTTATTGGGCATTCTCCTCTTTTTTCTTTTCTTTTGGCATTTCAATCTTTCAAATCTTGAGGGCCTTCCCCCCAAGATCCGGATTAGTGGTATCAGAGCAGGTTACGATTCCATGGGAACAAGGGTTTGATCCATATTTCAGTTTCAAATTTTGCAGCAATATTCAACAAACTTCAGGCATGTGCTACAACCTCCACGGAGCACTTTCTTGGGGCAAGCAGGAAGAATTTTTCTTTTTTCATTTTTTTGCAGGAATTTTTTTGGGCAGCGACTTTGCAGATTAGATCTGAAACATTTGTTACAAAATTTACAAAAAAAAAAAAAAAACCAAATCTGGATTTCTCTCGAAAAATCACCCAATTTCAAAAAAAAAAATGGGTTGAATCGGAGTTCAGATGTGGGAGATATCGCTGATTTAAAATCAGCTATTTTATCAGAATTTTTGTGACGGCGAAACTGTTGCAGCACGAATCTGAGATCTCAGAGTGTCCAGATAAGGATTTCCAACTCATGGGAAGATGCAAAATGATCATTCTACTTCCAAAAATAGGTTATAATAAATATTCTGAGTTATATTGACTGAGTTATGTCCATTTTAATTTTGGAGCAGCATTTGGAGTGGGTTTCCATTGGAGACGTGCCCTCCCACCCCACTTTAGTAGGCACCTGCTTCACATTCATCAATCTCAACATAGCATCATTTGTCTTGGGTTATTTGGAGACGTGCCCTCCCACCCCAGGCTATGTAGGAACCTGCTACTTCATCAGCAACCAACATCATGGTTATGGGTCGACCGCATAAAATCCTTATCATCGAAGTCCATTTGCTAGGCCGCACACTGTCAGAATCACAGTTGGTCACAAGCATTACAGGGTATCTCTATCCTTGGATTTTCGTTTATCAGGGTTTTGGGTTCCACATAAAACCCTTATCTTCGATGGCTCTTCATATTCCACAAAGGCTTCGCATGAGGGAACTTTACGCAATGGGGACCATTGCTTTTTAAGGAGGGAGGAATGATCCAAATGGAAAATGGCATCAACCCATGGTACTCATCCACCCATATTATTCATCGACCCATGGAATTTACCCATGGTATTGTAAATGGCATCCGCCCGTGGTATTGTAAAATCCACCCATGGTACTCACGACCCATATTATTTATCAACCCATGGAATTTACCCATGGTATTGTAAATGGCATCTGCCTGTGGTATTGTAAAATCCACCCATGGTATTCATTCACCCATGGAATTGTAACTGAAAAATACTATAAGTAACAAGTCACATTTTGTAAAAGGAGAGATTGTCTGCCACAATGTAGCCTTTACAGTTATTATTAGTTTTAATAAAAAGTTCTTTGTGGTTTTATTTATTGGGCATTCTTCTCTTTTTTCTTTTCTTCTGGCATTTCAATATTTCAAATCTTGAGGGCCTTCCCCCCAAGATCCGGATCAAGGATATGGTTGGATGGTGTGGGATACCCTTGGGAGTATTTTGGTGACTTCCTAGAGGTTTTCCATCAATTCGGCCTCAAACAAGCCATTTCAGGAAAACCTATAAGATGTACTAGAAACCTACAGGATGATCCTATAGGAATTACAGTGAACCTACAGGATATATCCGAGAGAAAATTGTGAGGTATTGGAGGTGATGGGAGGCCTAGGAAAGGTGTGTGATGGTTGGAATGGAGTGAGAAAATTCATAGGATCACTCAGAACTCAAAACCAAAATCGGGAGATGGATGGATTCACTCAAAAAGCTTAGAGAAGTTTCCTTGTGAAACGATGAAATTGGTGAGGGTTTAATGACCAAGAAAAGCAAATCCAAATTGGATGGGACAAATTTTTTTATTAACTAGGATGTATTAGGTCCCCATTCCAAGTCTAATCACTCAAAAATATCTATGTTAACCCATTCTAAAAAAATAAAAAACATTACTAGTGGAAAATCTAGAAATTCAAGAACTAGTGAGCTAGTAAATCTAAGAAATTCCTAACCAAATCAAGTGAAAATGCAATGGGGTGATTTTTTTTATGAACTAGATTTTTTCTTTGATCTAATTCAAGTGGAATCAATTTGGTTGAAGCTCATTAGGATTCTCTAAAAAATAGCTGAAATTTATTGTTCTTTGCTAAAAAGGAGGTTGAACAATCTATATTTACGAATAAGAAGACTAATTCAAGTACCTCAATGATTACTATGAACTTCCAAATATTTTTCAAGGATTAAATAATGCTTGTGATCCTGCAAAAGAACTTACATCAACCATTTAACTCAATCCTACAACAAGAAATCATTAATACTAAATGCAGAAATAAAAAGAAATAAAAACTAGAGATGCATGTGAATAAGCAATGAAAAGAAGTAAAATGATACAAAAGGGCTCTGCGGTTCCTGGGATGGCCAAGCCCAAGGAAACTTAGACACCTATGGAGGAGAACAAGATTTAGAAGTTGAACATGACACCAATCTTCATCATTTTCGTCAATAGAATTTCATCCCTGCAAGAAAATAGAATGGAGTTGCCAGAATACAAGCTCTTTCCACAATAACATTAATCCAAAATCCCCCCCCAGAGGAAAATTCAACTTGGTACTTATACAAAATGATTAGGAATCATTCCCCATGAATGGAGGAAGCTTTCCCCACCAAAATCCCTTGATTAGTGGATCTAGTCCCCAATACTAAGAATTTGCATTAAATGGCAGGGAACACGTTCCTAGATTTTCTCAATCATTCCCTAGAGGAAAATTTGACTTGGTACTTATAAGAAATTATTAAGAATCATTCCCCATGAATGGAGGTAGCTTTCCCCACTGAAATCCCTTGATTAGTGGATATGCTCCTCTGATTGGTGGATATGCTCCCTTGATTAGTGGAACACATTCCTAGATTTTCTCAATCATTGGAGTTCCACAATTTGTGCCATAATTCCATAATATCTTGTTGACTTATTATTTATTATTGATCCTCTAGTGGTAGGGAACAAGTCCCTAAATTATCTCTTCCTCCAACTCTTCATAATCTGCCCAATATTCTCATAATATTCCACAAAAATAAATAATATTAGGCACAAATATTATTCATAAACCTTCCTAATGAATATATTAAAGTTAAAAATAAATTATCTAATGCAAAAAGAGAAGTTTAATGTGATGAAGGATGGTCATAGGCCTCAATTTATGTTTTAAATTAGAGGCATGGGCCTTGATTTATGTCTAATTTAGAGGCCCATCATACCCCCATGCTGAAAGTGTTGCTCATCCTCTGAGCAACTTAGTGACCTCATTGTGCCTCATCCATGGCCCTGGTGGCCTCTCTATTGTTCATTAAGAACCTTGGTTGTAAGTTCTACAAGGACAAGCCAAAAACATATTTGTGCAAAGAAAAATCCTTGTTTCTTAAGTCCATTAAGTTGCCTTCTTCCCCTTATTCAAGATGGTTCTTGATTATTTTTTCAGTTTGGAAAGGACTTGTACACCCTTATCAACAATCAGTTACCTTGTTCCACCATATATTTGCCTTAGGACTGCCTCCTGTAGGATTTCTGGGTCAATGTAATTCCTACAGGATCATCCTGTAGAAAACACAGTCCCTTTGTAAACTGAAGTAAAGGAGTGAAAAAAATGACATAAATGGTGGAGGAATGAATGGTAATGAGTGGTAAAATAAAAATGTGAGTGACAGGGGTCTCTTTGTGATCCTCCTTTGTTCTTTGACCGTCCTTCTTGTTGACCTGCAAATGGAAATTTCATGAAAATGGAGAGGATGCTCTCTTTGTTTTTTTTTTTCAAGAATGAAATGGGATGGATGAATGATGAATAGATAGTGAATATGAAGTGGATGGAGGGCTTGGAGTGCTGTGGTGACCTTGGCCTTTGCAAAAAAATCTTCTTTTAACTGTTGTCCTCATTCCTTGAAATCATCACCCTTCATAATTTGACTTTTCAACATTGCATGAGTGAAGGACTGAGTTGCAATCTAGTTGAAGGTGGTTAATATTACTGACCCATCCTTAGCTTATAAAACCTCATATCTCATGCATTGACAACAAATTTCTAACTATAATATGCTCAAGAGAAGAGGTCAAGAATATTGCATACATGTACCTACTTGATGGTTGTTGGAGAGACATGCATGTTGCTACTGAGTTGATGTTGATGTGCAGGTGTTGGATGGTGATGCTGATGATCTTGATGCTGCTGCTAAGCTCTGGAGGAGCTTCTTTGACCTCTGGATCTCCTTTAAAACTGCTCACTACCAATCCTGTAGGTGTTGTTCTGTATCTTGTAGGTTTACAGGACAACGACTTGTTTTGTCCATATATCCCAAACGGTATACTGGATTGAGCTGAAACTTTTTGAGAATGTTGCCATCATCATTATGCACCTCCCCATAGAAACATTTTGGTCAATGGATGCACGGATCTCGAGAAAAACTAAAAATGGTTGAAGGTGATGGAGGCTGATTTCTTGGAAACCATGCACTGGAATTTGCTGAAATTGCTTGGGAATGTTACCATCATCCATATGCATCTTCCCATGAAACAACTTTTTAAATGGATACACTGATATTGAGAAAATGAAAAAATGGTTGAAGGTGATGGAGGCCAATTTCTTGGAAACCGTGCACTAGAATTTGCTGAAATTTCTTGAGCATGTTACCATCATCCATATGCATCTCCCTCTGAAATAGCTTGGCAAATGGATGCATGGTTTTCAAGTTATGGCAAAAACAAATTTCTGCTCTATGTATTTTTGTATCCTGTAGTAAAATAGAGCATCCTGTAGTTTTTTAGGACAGCAAGGAAAATGAGTGGTAGAAGCTTGAGAATGATGGGTGGATGGTGAAAATAGATGAGGGTGATGGATTGACATGGCCTTGGCCTTGTTGGAGCATTTGAGCGAAGTAGGAGAAAGTCAAAATTTGACTTCTTTTGACTAGGCTTGACCAATTTTCCTTTTGGTACCAACTTGCAGATGTTGGAGAGTACATGCATGCATGGAGCAAGGCTTCTTTTATTTTTTCTCTGTTCTTTTTTCTTCTAGGCCTACTAGCTGCCTCAATGGGGTTTCCAACTAATAGGTCTACCTAGGTGCCTCAGAGGAGGTTTTCACCTAGGATCTTCTTCTTTTTTCTCTTTTTTTTTCAACCCATTGATCGCCTCATGGAGGTTTTCAATCAATGAGCCAATATGAGGCGCCTCCAAGGAGGTTTTCACCTTAGATTTTTATTTTTTCTTTTATTTTTCATTTTCTTTTTCTTTTTTTTTTACCCTACCCTACTTGAAAAACAAAATCACTTTCAAGTATAAGAATACCTCCAATGGAGCCATGTGCACATCAATATGACAGACAAAATGATGTGTAGGCTTGAAATGCATGCTTTGACATGTACCTGGATTTCAGAGACCAAATGATTTGACCTTGAAAGGATCAAGCATAGTTGAGGAAGAGAGTAATGCTACAATTTAGTGACTATTTGGAACCATATTTTAATATAGTTGTAATGTCCTTGGTCCTTTTGCTGATATGGATCATTCTTCATGCCTTCTTCTGCCATGACCTTCAAATCTTCCTCTTTTTGTTGATTGTTCTCTTGAATACATGGAGGATTTGATGGTAAGCATGAGGGAGCTCTCTCAATCTCTGATTTTGATGTTTTCTCTTCATCAAGTGCAACCCATGATTCTTTGATCTTCTCTTTCGAATCTTCTTCTTCTGGATGTAGTCCTTCAATGATATCAAGAGAATCTCTTTTTTGCAATACTCTTCCTAAGCTATGGTGAATACCATTGATCTCAAGAGGAGATGTTTGGAAGTGTTGTACCTCAACATTATAAGTGGGCTAAGCTACTTCAATGTGTGGGTTTGGAAATGATGGTACAGTTAGTTGAGTGGGAGTGTATATTTGAGATGGATGTGGATGGGGTTGTGGTTGTGGTGGAGGTGAATGGTAAGGATAACATGGAGTTTGGTATGGAGGATATTGAGGAAAATACTGAGGATATTGTGGATGACTCCCATAAGTTCCTTGCCAACCTTTTTGCCAAGATTGGTTTTGGGGTTGAGATGGACAATGTTGCCAAGGAAAGGGTGTGTTCCAATTACTTTGAGGTGGATGTGCATAATCTTGAAATTGTGAATTAGGCTCTTGCATCATATGAGGATGAATAGGCTGTCATGGTCCTCTTGGAGCTACATAACATAGCTACATTGGTGATTGACTTTCTCCATTGTCCTCTTGGTAAACTTCCTTCAACCTTGGTAGCGATTTAACATCCCGTGATTCTGAAACACAAATATCAACATTTTCTTTTCCTTCATCTTGAATTCTTAGCATTTCTACTTGTTTTGTTAGACTGCTAAGAATTTCTGTTTTAAAATCATCAAACAAATTTCCAAGTTTAGCTTGACTTACCGATCTTGATGTTGATTTACCTACTCTTGCTTTTCCTCTTGATATGTGTTTGCATGTTTCACAAATTTCTTCAAAAGATAATTGATAAACATCACCTCTACTCATGAAATTAAGGAGATCAATCCATTCATCCCTAATTGTTCTAAATAAGAGAGTTTTTAGTGTGTCGGATCCTACACGATGTCGTTTTCCGCTCTTAACATTATACATGAACCTCTCTATTAGATCCTCTAGACTCTCATATTCTCTTTGATTCATTCTAAAGTTTTCTTATTTAAGATCATGATCTTTTTATTTTTCTATAAATATATTTTGCATATCATTCCATGATCTTATTGAATTAGTTCTTAAACTCATGAACCATTTAAGAGCCCTATCCTTCAATGTTGCCGGAAACAATCTCAATTTTTGAGTTTTTAATAAGCAACCAAAAGATCTACAAACAATCTCAAATTCAAAGAGAAAGGTTTACAGATCCTCTGGCCTTAGACCATGAAATTTTGGAAGAAAAGATGGAGGGATGTTCTTCATGTGCACACTTAAATCAGTATCTTGAATGGGAAATTCGATAGGATCTTCCTCATTGTCATCATCACCATCAATTTCTTCTACATTATTCACCATCTTCTTCTTCTACCTGCAAAAGTGAATGGTGATATGGCTCTTATTGCACCATGTGATCAAATGCAGTGGTGGGTTGGTGTTGGATAATTTTGTTTTTGTTTCCATGATTGAATGAAAACTATAATGCAATGCAATTTTCTACTTTTGAAATTAAATATGCCTAATGAAAATATTCTTTTTTTGTTCTTACAAAAATTAAAAAGAAATGAATCAATTAGGGAAGAAAAAAATGCATACTTTAACACCTCCTCGGAAATGATGCCAAAAAGTGATGAGCCTCGGTATTGTAACAAGAATGTTGTAACTCCCAAGGCTACCTACTTTAATTATCAACCTGGGGTTCGTAAAAACTTAAGAGGTGTTGGCACTATATGTGCAGCATACAATGTATTCTTCCTTTGCTATCATGATGTAATGGAATGCATGTACTGAAGTCAAATCCTAAGCTAATTGCAGAAAATGAAATGTTCAAAATGGAACCTTAACCTATTGCAAGAAAGAAAGTACAAGGGAAGAGACAGAAATTCAATGCTAAATTACATCATTTCCTAATTAACTGCCAAGAAACTGTGCTTTGCAATAATGCTAAATTATCATGAACCAAATGCTATTATCTAAGCATGGAAGTAAGAAGCATCAAAAATCACTGATGTGCAAGAAAAGGGACTGAAATAAATCTATTTTTGTCTTTTTGTCTTTTCATGCAAAATCAAATATGCAAACAAATTTCCTTTGGTGATGTAGCAGGTGAATTAAGGATGTTGGAGGTAGTATGGAAATGTTAGTAGATGGTTGGATGCTGTGGGATACCCTTGGGAGGATTTTGGTGATTTCCTAGAGGTTTTCCATCAATTCAGCCTCAAACAGGCCATTTCAAGAAAACCTACAGGATGTAATAGAAACTTACAGGATGATCCTGTAGGAATTACAGTGAACCTATAGTATACAGCCGAGAGAAAACTATGAGGTGATGGAGGTGATGGGAGGCCCAGGAAAGGTGTGTGATGGGTGTAATGGAGTGGGAAAATTCATAGGATCACTCAAAACTCAAAACCAAAGTTGGGAGATGGATGGATTTGCTCAAAAAGCTTAAAGAAGTTTCATTGTGAAATGATGAAATTGGTGAGGATTTAATGACCAAGAAATCAAATAGAAATTGGATGGGACAATTTTTTTTATTAAATAGGATGTCTTAGGTCCCCATTCCAAGTGGAATCAATCAAAAATACATCTATTAACCCATTCTAAAAAAATAAAAAACATTACTAGTCGAAAATCTAAAAATTCGAGAACTAGTGAGCTAGTAAATCTAAGAAATGCCTAACCAAATCAAGTGAAAATGCAATTGGGTAATTTTTCTTATGAACTAGAATGTTTTTGTGATCTAATGCAAGTGGAATCAATTCAATTGAAGCTCATTAGGATGCTCTAAAAAATATAAAAAATTTACTGTTCTTTGCTAAAAATGAGGTCCAACAATCTAGATTTGGGAATAAGAAGACTAATCCAAGCAGATCAATGATTAATATGAACTTCCAAAGCTTTTCCAATGATAAAATAATTCTTTTGATCCTACAAAAGAACTTACATCAACTATTTAACTCAATCCTACAACGAGAAATCATTAATACTAAATGCAAAAATAGAAAGAAATAAAAACTAGAGATGCATGTGAATAAGCAATAAAAAGAAGGAAAGAAAATGATACAAAAGGGCTCTGAGGTTCCTGAGATGGACAAGCCCAAGTAAACTCAGATACCTATGGAGCAGAACAAGATTTAGAAGCTGAACATGACACCAATCTTCATTATTTTCATCAATAGAATTACATCCCTGCAAGAAAATACAATGGAGCTGCAAGAATACAAGCTCTCTCCACAATAACACTAATCCAAAATCCCCCCTTGGAGGCAAATTCGACTTGGTACTTATACAAAATGATTAGGAATCATTCCCTATGAATGGAGGAAGCTTTCCCCACCAAAATCCCTTGATTAGTGGATCTAGTCCCCGATACTAGGAATTTGCATTAAATGGCAAGGAACACATTCTTAGATTTTCTTAATCATTCCCTAGAGGCAAATTCTACTTGGTACTTATAAAATGATTAAGAATCATTCCTCATGAAAGGAGGAAGTTTTCCCCACCGAAATCCCTTGATTAGTGGATCTACTCCATTGATTAATGGAACACATTCCTAGATTTTCTCAATCATTGGAGTTCCATAAGTTGTGCCATAATTCCATAATATCATGTTGACTTATTATTTATTATTGATCCTCCAGTAGTATGGAACAAGTCCCTAAATTATCTCCACCTCTAAATCTTCATAATCTTCCCAATATTCTCATAATATTCCATAAAAATAAATAATAGTAGGCACAAATATTCAGTTATTCATAAACCTTCCTAATGAATATATTAAAGTTAAAAATAAATTATCTAATGCAAAAAGAGAGGTTTAATGTGCTGAAGGATGGTCATAGGCCTTAATTTATGTTTTAAATTAGAGGTATGGGCCTTAATTTGTGTCTAATTTAGAGGCCCATCAGGAGGCAATCCTTTTGGTTCCTGAAACATCTCATCATATTGGTTAACAACATAAACCAATTCATATTTTAGTCTTGAGTCACAACCTTTAAAAGCTTCATTATCAATATCGTTCTTGGGTTTGATCATTAGAAGCACAAAACTCTTACTAGAATTCACTATTCTTTTCATATGCCCTGCATTTACAAGTGAAAGATTTAGTTTCTTGATGTGGTATCTTACAATGTATTCTACTCCATCTTTGAACAAATGGTATTTTTTTTCATGTCTATGGGAGATAGATTTTTTGTCATAGAGATACGAGCTACCTAAAACTATACCACATATGTCTAATGGCATGATATCAAGTTCCACTTCATCTATGAAATTTGCAGTAATAGCAAATTTCAATCTACACTTTCTAGTTACTTGCAATTGTGCATTGTCACACACCCATCCTAATGTATATGGCGTATTATGTGGAATGGTTTCCAAGTTTAAACTTTTGACAATGTTTTTAGAGATGAGATTGTCTTGAGAGCCACTATCAAATAGAGTATCAATTTTTCTATGTTTTTAGATTACCCTTATGTGAAAAAGTTATATCCTCTTCTTTTCATTTGGAGTTTCATTGTGTATATTTGAAGTACTAGTGTTGGCAATGCACTCCTTATGTTTTATACCGATGGTTGTAATTTTAGTTTCATCACCTGAATCAGATCACAAATCCTGTTGAGTGGTTGGAACTGTCTTTTGCTTTCCCTTGTTGTTGAATTTCTTTGGTTTCATCCCAAGATGAAGCTTCCAACAATGAGATTCATCATGACCCTCTTTGGAACAATTCTTGCATGTTATTTTCTCTCCTTCCTTATTAATGGATGCATTTTTCTTTCCTTTCCCTTCGAAACTATTTTCTTTTCCTTTACCCTTAAATGCCTTTTTACTACCCTCTTCTGGAGTATTTTTCCCTCTTGCCTCAAGATGAGTGGCTTGCACACACACCTCATCTAGATTATTGGGATTAAACATAAGGATGGTATGCCTAAGGTAACTATGTAAACCCCCTATATACTTCAACAACGTGTCTTGTGATTGCAAATCTAGACCTAACATTAGAGACCTTCTTCTAAATTATTGAGTGTAATCTTGCATATTTTGACCTTTGAGTTGTCTAAAGTTCTTCCAATTCATGATGGATTTCTGCATATATGATAGAGGGTAAAACTATCCTTTAATTGCAACAATGAAATCAGACCAAGAAATTGAGATCTTTCCATGTTTTTTTAATCTCTTCTTGTGTCTTGGATTCCTACCATACTAGTGTTGCACCCTCCAGCCTTAAGGAAGCTACTTGAATCTTTATGTCATCATCTTGAAGGTTTTTAATTATAGAATAGACCTTCAACTGATGAACCCAATTTTCAAGCTTCTTTGCATTCACTTCACCATTATGCATGGATAGTTCAAATTTAACATCAAGTTTTAATAGGGGTGTCTTACCAATTCCTTTTGAGGTATGTTGATGAGTATGAGTAAGAGTTGTATTAGTGGAAGAGGGTGAAGATTCCTATGAAGAAGAAGATCAAGATGATGGTGGAGAGGGTGGAGGTTTACCTCCAATTTCATTAACTCCTCCTCCTGTAAAACCTTCCCCTTTTAGAGGCTTGGAGCTTTCACCCTGCAGTCTGGTATTCCCCTCTTCATAAAGGACTTTCACCATCTCTGTCATGTCAAAAAAATCCTTCCTAAAAATATTCTCATCCTTTGTCATATTTGCAAGCTCTCCCTCATGTGGCATGCTTACTGAAGCCTCAACTGCAATTTGAGGTAGAATTGGTGGTGGATATTGTGGCAACCTTGCACTCCTTCTCCTTGAACCAACTTCGGGACTTTCAACAAGCTTCCCTTCTCCTCTCTTGAGCTTCAACCTTGTAAGCATCACATTCACTTGCAAATAGTTAAATCCTCCTTACACAAAGAAAACCAAGAGCTCAGATACCAAACATGATCTAAATGGGAAAATTAGTTTTCTTGTGCTAAATTCCTCTTCATAATATGTAAAAGTTCTTTAAGGATTCATGAGGTTAATTTCAAGTTTTAACATGAGTTTTTGAGTGCTTTTATGTAAATTTCATGTACAATTTAACATAAAAAATGACTGAAAATCAGCATATAATAGACATGAACATCACCAAAATAGTATCACAACAACACATGACGAAGGAGTTCACCCCGCTTGGGCTATGTCTCCTTTGTCCACTTCCAATGGCTTGGCCCTCTCTATTATTCTCAAAAGTGTGAATACATAAGTTTACAATGCTCAGATAGCTCTGAAACTTATTCCAATGGCTCCAGAATGCCCAATAATGCATGTCTATCCTCTTTCTTCTCCTGATTTGGTTAAAAATTGAAGAATTTATGGCTTCCCCAAGTCTTTTTGCTAATCGCACCTTGGACTTGTTGCTTGGGGGTAGCAGGTTCGACCCCCACCACTGCTACCCATACCTTAACGAAATTTTTGGTGGCCCTCAGGCTGCCACGTGGTGGCCTCCGGCAGGGCCACGTGGCAATCTATGGTTGGCCACCAACCATCCAATCAAAACACCCATATAAGAACCAATAAAACGATGCCACTTGGCACCACACCATTCACTAGAGGTCAAACATCACTTGCACAGTCACCCTACCATGTAGGTGTTATCACTCAAGTTGTTCCCAAAAGTTGTAAGAAAGGGAATACGGCTGAGGTAACCACAGACCAATCTTTTAGATACAGATTCTAGCCAATCTACATCTAGAGAGGGCTCTCTCTTTATGATTTAGCTTTGTTTTTAAAGGTGTTAGGCTAGCTATGAGGTACAAGGGTTTTGTTTTGAGTTTGGGTGGTGAGATTCAATAGAACAGTGAGGTAAAACTGAAGAGTTCAGTCCATTGGGCATGATCGAGTCAAAGAAGCAGGCTTTCTGGATTTGGTTTCTAATAGAGGATGGTGTCACAGAGCAAGGTACTCAAACATGGAACAATTAAAGAGCTGAAAATAGATGGAATGGGTTTCAAATGGGTGAAGGGAAGTTAAGAATCCTTCATCATATTGAAAAGAGGGAAAGTGAATGATTACTAATAAGGAGCAATTAAGAATTCCTTAGTAAATACTCAACATGAGAGAATTAGGAAATAGGAGCAATTAAGAATTCACTGTTTATACTAATTCTGAAGAAAACATAGAGAATAATAAAGACTGAAAACAGAGTGCAGTCAAGCAAATTCTGAATTAATATTTCTCTTTATCATTCAGATCATGAAACATAGATGACATAATAGACAAGAAAACTGTAAAATACAAGATATAAGGGTACTTATTGATCCATAGGTTGATTCAAGAATTTTGTGACAAGTCCTCTGCATCAATTCTTCATCCAGTAAACCAGACAACAGTTTGTTTCCAACAACCTTTTTATTCCAAAGTTCAGTATTACCGCAAAGTCTAGAGAAATCTACACATACCCAACCCCTTCAAAACTATGATGAAGGGGGTATTTATACAACAAAATATGTACCAACAGATATCTCATCAAAGCTATGTGATAATATCTAAGTTTAACCTAAAGTAATTTACAAGCAAAGTAGATAGAAACAACTTAGAAAATATATCTGATGCTGTGCTGGAGGCTGGTTCTTTAGGGTTCGGCCTGCAGCTATCCTTTATAGCTCTATGCTGAATGTTTGTATTAACTATTATTTAACTTCTGATCTGCTTCTCTTTGTCGGTTCCTGATACTCTTTAATTCTGACTTGAATTGCCTTTAATTCTACACTGATACTCTTTAATGCTCGATCTAATACTCTTTAATGTGTTTTGACTTCTACTCACCACTGTCCGGCAAAAAATGGAACTGCTAACATGTATCCACCGCCTTTCCTCTGTGAATGATGCCTCTGCGGGTTTCCACTGGCTGGGGTAGCAAAAACATCCTGTAAATCTCTGTTTTTTCTTCTTCTACGAACTTGGAGATCCCTCGGTTTACTTTAAACTGTATTAAGAGGAAGAAAACTGTACTGGGCAGGTTTGTTGAGGGCACGGGCTTTATTGGTGCAGCCTTACTAGTCAAGAGGCGGACGAGGACCTGAAACTGTGTTGGTCCCTTTTACGCCCAAAGCGCTATTTTGCAGCAAAATTATAACAAAAATGACCTTTTTACCATATATTGAACAAAAATGATTTTGGCGGGAAATTTTGGTCCAAAGGACGGATGACGTCAACATGACGTATGGGGGGGTACGAGACAGATGACATGGCGGGGGACGTGGCAGTATGGATGGTGACATGGTAGGTGACGTCAGCGAAAGGTCAGCGGGAAGGCGGTAAATGGTTTTGCCTGCACCGCTTTTGGGCTTGGGCGGTTTCGGGCGGAGAGGTAGTGAACAACGCGGGTGGTCGACACGTGGATCTGTATGGGAGAAATACCTCTGATTTCCCGGGGGGTAATTTTCAGCAAATAAAGGGGTCGCGAAATGGATAATAGCTGTCGGATGCAAGGGTGCCGATCAGATGGTGGGCGCTCTGTGGAGATGGCTAGGTTTTAATCACTGCAGGTCCGACACAATAAAATGTGTCTTTTATGTATCGGGCAGGTTTTTCAATGGTTCGGGGCTTTGATTAAGTTATTAATTAACCAGATGTTAATTAATCCTTTGATTTGCGCATGGGGAACGGTTATTAATAAGCTCCAAATGAACTTATTAACCCAGCTTTATATACAGTGACTACGGTTATATTTTAACCAGGGTGGGGATATTAAATAGCAGGGATTTTTATTAATGTATTAACATAATAAGGGAAGGGGAACAATTATAAGGGAGTTTATATAATAAAGTTGATTTGTCAATATGAAAGAAATGTAACTAAAAAGCGCTAAGTGATAGACTTAGGCTTTAGGGTGAAAAGGGGTTTTGAGGTGAGAGAATGTATTTTTCCTAAGTAAAATGAGAGTTCACTTAGGAAAATGATGAAATGGAAGGAGTGGATTTAGTGATATTAAGCAGATCTCAATACCATTGGGGAAGTTAGTAAATGATTAGGGATAAGTGTGAAGGGGAGTTAGTCATGCCTCGCTTGAGCTGCATCCAAATATCTGCCATGGTACTTGTGATAACAGTAAGATGAACATCTTGAGAGACAAAATCAATCACAAGTATGCTTCTGAAACACCAGTCTACCTACCCAGCCTACTTTACCTAACATTTTTTCTTCTCTTTCACTTGGGTGCACTTAGACTAGCAAACCCTTATCAACCTTTTTTTTCTTTTGCATGGTAAGCCTACCTAAGTCTGCACTTATTTCTTCCAAGGGCTCATATTAAATAGTTGAGCTCCTTTGCTTCTCTACCTATCTACTTATCTGCCAAGTTTAAACAGTTTGGACAGATTTTATTCTCTATCTCTAAAACATGAAATTCAAACATGAACTGGCCAAGATTAAGCTATTTGGCCATTCATCAATTGTGGCAAAAATTCAACAAGCTGTACATGATGCTTTATTTACAGAAAATGAAATAGTAGTGGCATTTGGACTTGCACACTTTCCTGGTCTTTTTTATTTGGGGTTCATTTCTTTTCATTTTTTCTTTTGACCATTTATTTTTTCACCCTTTGATTTTTCTTTTAGGGTATACCCTCTTTACATTTTTTTATTTTTTTATTTTTTTCGATAATATGGAAACCTTTACAGCAAGGAAAGGATGAACATATTACAGAGCTCAACCAGTCAATCATGAAATATGACACCTATTACTATAGGAGTATAACACTGGCTCCACTTGGGGATGGCTTTCCCTGGTGGAAAGTCAAGAACAACAGGTTAGATGGCCTTATGAATACCTTTTACTGTGCTCTGAAATCTTCCTTTGCTAAAAGTAGAAACTGTACAAAAGGATCATGTAAAATATATATACTACTCTTAAGCTGATTCAAACAGTTGTACATTTGTTCTGGATAGCTTTCACTTGGATTGTTTGTTGCTGCTCCCAAGTCTTCTTCCACAATCTAAGATAAACTAAAATGAGGCAAAACAAAAATGGTAAAGTTCCTTCATTGATTTCTGAATTTTCTGCACTTTCCTCCTCATTCCTGTTGCTGCAAAAAACAAGCTGACTTCAAGCTGTTTGAACCTGAGTTTTCTTATATACATGTTAGGGTCAGAATATATCAACAAACTAGATCAAAATAATGTTTGAGCATTTGATCATTCACTGGTCCTTCTTTTGTTGCTGTACCATCTAGGCTCTTTAGAAAATAAGTATTGTTCCCTTGCAATGCCTGAATGATATATGGCCCTTTCCACAGGAAGTCAAACTTCCCATGTTTTCCTCTGTCTTCTCTCCTAGAATCACACTTTAGAACTTTGTCTCCAATGTAGAAATCTTCTGCTTTGGTCCTTTTATCAAATATTTTCTTGAGTTTTTCTTGTAACACTTGGGATCTTCGGTGCACTTCTTCTTTGGTCTGCTGCAAATGAATGGTCTGATTTATTCTTCTTTGAATAGAATTGGGTTCTACTTGAGCCTCTTGCAGCAATTTTTTTACAGGAACTCCTAAAGATGAAGGAAATACAGCCTCCATACCATAAACTAGCTCATAAGGGCTGGCTCCAATTGATATTTTTGTAGTAAGTTTGTCTGCCCATAGTGCATTTGTGAGTTTCTTGTGCCAATTTTTCTTGTTCTCCTCCAGTAGTTTCTTAATCATATTGATCAGGCTTTTATTGGAGGACTCAACTAAACCATTACCTTGAGGGTAATAGGTCGTGGAATGGCCTAAAGTGATATGATATTTGCTGCAAAAATTTATCAGTTTCTTGGATTTGAAGGCAGCAACATTATCGATTATGATTTTTTCAGGGTAGCCAAATCTAGACAAGATGTTGGTTTCTGGGAATCTTATAATCTCTATATCATTGGCTTGTCTAGCAGGGATGGCTTCTATCCATTTCGTGAAATAGTATGTGGCAATAAGGATCCATTTATGCTGGCCAGAAGAGGGAGGATGTATTTCTCCAATGAAGCCTAAACCCCATTGTTGAAATGGTCTTTCAGTGGAAATTGGTCTTAAGGGTAAGGGCAACAGTTTCCTTTTGCCTTCAAAAATTTGGCATTTGTGGCAAGCAGTGAAAAACTTCTTTACATCAGCGAACAAAGTTGGCAAGTAAAATCCAGCCCTTAGGATTTTGTCTGCAGTCGATTTCTAGTAGAGGTGTCCACCGCAGTCCCCTGCATGAAATTTTTGAGAACTTTGTCAGCTTCTTCCTTTATCAAACAATTCAATAAAATACATTCATGATTTTTCCAAAAAAAACATTATTTACAATACAGAATTTTGAAGCTTCATCTTTAAAAATATTTTCTTTGTTCTGGATAACCCTGTAGGAGCCTGCAGATTTAATAATACATGAATTATATCAGCATACCAAGTTGATTCTAAGTAGGCCTGGCTGATTTGTGGAGTCGCCATCTCCTATTCGTTATCCAATTCATTGATGTCTAGGGCTTGAAAGTTCGTTTCAGTCATGATTTTAGCCAATCCCTGTCCTTTTATCAGCTTTGTAGGTTTTATTTCAATGTCATACTCCAATATTTTAGCTATCCATTTACCTCGTTTGCCTTCAATTCCATCCTGAGTCAAGATGTCTTTTACAACAACATTTGGTACATACGCTATTACATGGGAATACAGTATATAGATTCTTAAGTCTTGAATAGCTTTCACAAGTGCATAAGCCTATTTTTCCATGATTTTGTAATTCAAAGGTGCATCTTTGAGTGCTTTACTGAAGAAAGCCATGAGTTTCTCACATCCTTGGTCATCTTTTTGAAGTAAAATAGCTGCTATAGTGTGTTCTGATGCAAATGAGAAAATTATGAAGTCTCTGTCAAACTTCGGACTTGTGAGGTCTGGTGTTCTGGTTAAAGCCAATTTAATTTCTTGAAATGCTTGTTTGGCTTTTGTTGTCCATTTAACCTTTGAATCCTTTTTTAACATGTTATTCAACAATCTAATTAATTCAGCTAGATTAGGTATGAATCTTCTCAAAATTTTAATTTTTCCTAAGAAAGCTTATAGTTCTTTGACATTTCTGGGGTGAGGTATTTGTAGAATAGCTTCAATTCTAGTAGGGTCAATTCTGATGCCATCTTTGGAGATGATATGGCCTAAGAGTTTGCCTTCTTCTAGACCAAACAGAGATTTTTTAGGATTCAGTGATATACCATACTTTCTGCATTTTAAAAACACTTGTCTCAAATGATCTAAATGTTGCTGATCTGATCTAGAAAATACAGTTAGGTCATCCAAATATACAACTAGAAAATCATGAATTTCTTTTGCACAAGCTATGTCCATTGCTCGTTAAAAGGTTGCCCCTGTGTTCTTAAGACCGAATGGCATTTTAACATATTTGAATGTACCCCATGGTGTTGTAAATGCAGTTTTTTCTTGGTCATCCGGATGAACTAGAATTTGATTAAAACCTGAGAACCCATCCAAAAGTGAAATCCTAGACGCACCTACTACCCTTTGTAAAATATGATCCATCTTAGGTAAGGGGTAATTATCCTTCAAAGAAACCTTGTTTAAATTTCTTAAGTCAACACATAATCTAATTTCTCCTATTTTCTTCCTGGTAGGCACTAAATTAGAAACCCACTCTGAAAACTTGATTGGAGCGATTATCTCTGCATCATGCATTTGTCTGATTTCTTTTTCAATTAAAGGAATCAGTACAGGGTTGATTCTTCTGAGTTTTTGTTTGAATGGTTTCTGATTTTCCTTGAGGGGTATTGTATGCTGAATTACAGAGGTGTCATAAGATTTCAGATCTTCATAACTCTAGGAAAAAACATCTTAGAATTCTTTGATCAGTTCAACACACTTCAGTTTTTAATCAGGGGGCAAAGTTTTGGATAGTTTTATCATTTTTGGATTCTGTTCAGTTCCTATGTTGTAATCTTCAATGTCTGCTTTTGGAGGTTCCATCTGGGGTTTCTTTGGAATGTCATTGAAATCAAAGAGATCTTCCAAAGGAGTCAATCCTTTGGGCAAATGATTGTCTTTCAGATTGATAATTTCATATTCTTCTTCAATAATCTCATCAACATCTGTTTGTTTGAGCTCTTGTATTTCTTCTTTGGTAAATTTCGTTGGATGAAGCATTTGATTTGCGTTTTCTACTGAAATGTCTGTTTCTATCCGATTTGTTGGATCAAATTCACTCACTGTATCTTTATCTGCGTTAGTGCTGGAAAAATCCTTTGCTAGGGTCAAAAAATTGTTGATCTGGCTATCATTGTCAAACACTTGCCAGTTCTTCACATTATCAGGTATGGCTGGCCTGTGTCTAATTTTTGCTGTGAATTGATGATTTGGTTCAAATGGAAATTTACAGGTGCTGGAAAACATTGCTAGGCTATGAGCTTGCAAGTTATGTTTTCTTGGGATCTTGGCAAGCTGAGTTTCCAAAAACGTGTTGAGGATTTCTATGCCTGTCCCTCTGTATTCTCTCAATCTGTGATCATTTGTCAAGAACTTCCCCTTTATTTGTTGGATGATTAAATCAAAATCTCCTACAACTGACACTCTAGTTGCTCCTAATTTCTTCAGCAGTTTAAGACCTAGCAACAGAGCTTCATATTCAGCCATATTATTAGTGCATCTAAAGTTTAACCTGTAGGCATGACCTTCAACATGTTTGTTTTCAAGGTTGTGCACCTAGACTCCTGCTCCAGCTCCTAGTTTGTTCACTGAACCATCAAACTCTAAGTACCAAATGATTTCATGTTTATAGTTAGTGTCTGGATTTGTAGGGATCCTTTTAGCAGGGAGATCTGGTTTTTCAGACTGTTTTGGTTTATCCAATGTTTCATGATTTTCAGAGATCTCTTGGATTCGGGCACTGGACTTTTCATGTGCTATCTTTTCCGTTTCAGCTGCTAGAACCTTCCTTTCGTGTGGGGGATCAATTTCAGCATTGTACAGGATAAAAGAATCCATGTCTGAATGTACTGAGTAGATAGGGAAATTTTGAGGTTTATCTTGACTACTTACTACATACTTCATTAAGGTTTCTCTGTATAGCTTCTTTGGTTGACCAAACACTGAAATAGTAGCATAAGACATGTCCAACTATAGAGATCCTTGAAGCTTTGCACCCCAAGATCTAGACAATAACATACCATATTTTGGAGGAATACCAGCTACTACTATGTCCATTAAGATGGTTTTGGTAGGATATTGGACTAGCAACACACATAAGTCTTTGATTAAACCCAAACATTTAACCTGACTTGAAACAAAAGAGAAAAGGTCTTTGTTACCGCGAAAAGTGTCTATTTAGAACTGCTCTATCCCACTAAGGTGTGACAGCTGCGTTAGAAACAAACAGAGAAAACTACTTTTGTATTTCCTTTATGAATTAAAGATAGAGGGGGATAGAAAGAACCGACCTGTGTCTTGCGCTAATCCTTTGATCCAATCCCTCTCTTCTTTGACAGCTTCCAGCTACCTGCTCCCTTACTTGCCCAGCTTCACCAAGTTCCTGTAAGATCATAGAAGAAGAAAACTATACAAAGACATGGATCTATATTCATAAATAGCTTAGGATCAGATTTAAGCTAAACATACAAATGTAACAAGCATCAATGATACACAAGCATGTAGGAGAAACTCAAATAGTTTTTATTGATATACAAGAAGATCCAGGAGGAGTTACAACCGATGATTCCTAACCCAGCATCAACCTCCCAGCAAAGAAGCCCCTTCTTCACCTCCAACAAAGCATAAATCACCCAATACTCTGATATCTATCTCAAAACCAATAGCAATTCCTTGTAATGTACAAAATTCCATCCTCTGGATCTCTGGGATGAGGGATCCATATATAGATGTATGCAAGGAGGATGAGTCAGCTTATGATTTGCTTAGTGTCTTCACTCTGTCAGTTCTTGCTTCCACTTGGAGACTGAAAGCCTCTTACTCATCCTTGGTCGAATTCAGTGAGGCAAGTGTCATTGGAGAAGATTCTGGAATCTTCCATTGTCTTTCCACCTCACGGAATGGCACTGCCATTTGTCATTTCCCGCTCAACACACCCTGGTAGTGCATTTAGGTGCGTTGCAACACACCTAGCCAGTGTATTCAGGTGCTATGCAACGCAGCTAGCTAGTGGAGCAGCTGAAATGATCATGTTTTGACTTATTCTTAGCAGTTTCTGGTCGAGAATTTCTGGGAGAAGCTGTAATTTGTTGACCTTGTTCCTTTAGGGGTTAGAACAACACTTTTAGGGACTTAGGAGCCCTTGGTTTATGGACATTTCATGCTTGGAGCTGCAAGGCACAAAAATGTCTATAACAGTTGCCCCCTAAAGTATGAGGCCGTTTATCGGGTGAAATGCTTTATTAGGAGGATCCGAAGTTCTTTCAATGCTGGGAGGAGACCTGTAATAAGATACAATACAATACATTATCTTCATACTGTTTTCATGATCTAGCTGAGGCGAGCATTCCCATGCTCAGCTTTATAAATTCATTTTCATGTACATAGGACAGACAATCGTCTGATGGTAGACTGATGATTCTGATACAGCCATCTTCCTTTTGGTAGGATGATTATCTGTGCTGCAATGCTGTACATTTCAATGTCTTTATTTTCCTGAATATATATCGCAGCCCGGATGGATGAAACTAGATCTGGGGTCTTCAATCTCGTCCGATCTTCACTTGAAGTACAAGTCGATCCATGTGAAAAATGTTTTGAAGTCGAACATGGAAAGACATCGCTTGATTACCAGTCAATGATGTAAACTGTTAACAAGCGCGAGAGGAATCACCGATAATGATAATTACCCTCAAGGTACTGCAGTACAATTCACGTGGTGTGAATAAAGGACTTGGCGTCGAACACCACGCAAAATCTTTCGGTCGAAGGTCATTGATGTAAACCTGTCGCCGGAAGTGAGAAACTTGCCATTGAGGCATGCAAGCTTCAAAGTACTGAATGGGGTGTTCCTAGACCAACTTCTTGGATAATGAGCTGATGTCGACAAGAAGTGATCCGTCATAGGAGGGCCTTAATGAATCCCACATCAATGACACGGAACGGAGCAAATGATTTTGATGGAGGTGAAAACGATCTGATGATATATGGTTCAGGGTGGCGGTCATGAAAGAATGGAGTATAATGTATGGTAGTGGGCGGGACATAGGTGGCCTTTCTGGATGACTTCTCTTGAACATGTTGGCGACACTTATGTGATGGATTGGTAGCATTAACCCCAAATGTGTATGGTATGGTGAGACCATGGCGATGTGACCGGTGAATGAAACAACCCAACCCGACTCGGACACGGAGTGGAAGTGTCATGTTCAAGAGCGACTTGCTACCAATAAAGATTCTTTGAGTTTTCTTCCCAATTTTTCCCCAGTCATTGCTGACCAGTACCTCTATATTTTTGTCAAGCTTGAGGAGGATAACATATGCTTGTTCTATAATTTGCTCTTCGGGCAAACCCATCGCTATGTTTTAACGAGCTTAGCGATAGTGAAACTCGTTCTCGTCTAAAGACAAGTTTGTCGCTATTAATCTTTTTAACGAGTTTAACGACAAAGATAACTCGGTCCTTTTCATTTTTAGAGAGTCTGAAAAGGTACATAAAGGTAACTCCAAAATTCATTTTTCGTCATCTAATCCCTTAAGTCCGAAAAAGTATAAAACAATACAGAAGGGATGAATTTTCGATAGTTTTAACGAGCCGAACAAAACAAGCGCTCGATCTTTTTGTGCAATAATCCCTCAGGTCCAAAAAGATTAAAATCTAGAAGAGGGATAGCACTTCCTGTCCCTTTAACAAGCTGGAAGGCCAAGGACTCGGCAATCTTTTCATATTTTACGAGTCAGTTGAAAAGAGCTTAAAGGAGACTCGTCTTTTGAGGAACGAGTGATAAAATGGGTAGCAGTTGATTCCAGGTAAGGTTTGGAATTTTCCAATCACGGCAGTGTCACAAGGATGGCTAGTGAAATCACTCTTCGAAGTTGTTCCTCAAAATGGGTAAACAATCAAATGGAGGTGAACGATCAGCCAATGTAAAAGTGGAGGTGACGGTGCAAACATGACCAAGGCTTTAATGGCTGAAGTGTTACATTCATGGTGGTCATTTACCAGGGAATAGTTCATTTTTTAACGAGCTTAAACGCGGGTGGAAACATTTGATCGGTGCGGGTTTATTTTTTAACGAGCTTGAACCTTGCGGTAACACTGCTCGAATAATCCAGTCATATGATAAGAATGTCTCATATAAAATGGCAATTTTTAGAGTTTTGCCCCACATCCTTTCTTTATGCAAGTTAGGAAACGACTAATCCAAAAAACAGATAAATAATCGCTCTTCGCTTGCACTCCAAAAGGTTTGCATGCCCCCAGGTATAAAACAGAGTTTCAAGGTCACCCTCTATTCGAGCTGACAAAACATTCGTTTTATCAGGAAGGGTACTACCTCTTACAGGTTACCCAAAGATTGTTCTATTCACACTGCAAACAAAACACTTCTTCGGCGATGTCTATCGAAACAAACAAAGGTGAGCGACGATGCCCGCCAACTCACATAACTTTGACAAGAGAATATTGTTCTAGAATAACCCCTCTTCCAATTACGGATGGGGTACAGACTAGTCATATTCTCCCACAGAAACCTACCCTATACCCGAAGTTTTCCTGCCGAAGCAGACCAGGATGCATGCCCCCTGGGTTTCAGTCATATCCCTCCGAATTACTCGCGCTCATCGGGAGGACGGACTGGAGATTGAGACATTTCTTGCGTGAAAAGACCATTTAGGGATGGTATATGACTATTTGCTATGCGTGATCCGGGAAATGAAAGCTGGTCCATGAGCTTGACCACTCTTCCTTCGTGCGGAAAACACATTACTCTAAAGAGTGAGGAGACAATCGCTCCCATGCAATAAATATAGTCTCGTCCAAGGAGTAGATTGTAATCTAGGGGCCCTTGAACTACCATTACGTTCAGGCGAACAGTTTTCCCTCTCAATGTTATGGGCACATCGGGAAGGATCCCTAAAGGTCGACTGGTTCCTTTATCAAAGCCTGTCAGATTTCTCATCTCAGGCAAAAGCAATGGAGAACCAAGCGCTTTCCAAGCAGTCGAGGAAAGGATACTCACAGAAGCCGCCTCATCTATGATGGTACCAGCCATAACCATTCTATATATTTGAACGATAATTCGGAATGGTATGCTTGCTGGTAAACGGGGTCTGCCTAGTTGATTCCAGTCGAAGGAGACAACTAGGTTGCTTGGAGGTGGGACCGAATAGACGACCGGGTACGACTCTGACGAACTTCCTTCCTGCGGTAAAGGAACGGGTAAATTGCCCCCATGTTCATTGGAGTCTATGCTTATGAAGAGAATTTGGACGGTGTCATCCTTGTTCTCCTCAGTGATTGTATCATCTGAAGATGAAACCTCTGGAGGCAAGATCGGGTCAACTGCCACCTTGACCTTTTGACTTTCGTCTGGTATGGATCCAGATGGTTTATCTTCAATGACAGGCGCTTCAGCCGACCACTTGAGTGGGCCAGCCGGATTTTCAACTAGTGACGGACTCGGCAAGAGTTTTTTATATCCAGGAGGAAGTCGTAACGGTGAAACCAGACGATCATCCAAAACTCTTTTGGCTTCGTCTAAGAAGGAACAACGGTGGATGGCATGGTCGCCTTCGCACAGTTTACAAGGAAATCTAGCTTTCCCTTTTTGTCCTGGGGCTTCACTTTCACTAGTTGATGGTGTGCTTTCAACATGGTCATCAGAGGTTGACGACACCGGGTTGTGCAATCTAGGAGACCAGTCCCTTAATATCCAAGGGATGCAAGGGCAATCTCTGTGAAAGTGGTCTCCTTTGCAAATGACACATGGCGATTTAGGCTTGGTCAGTGCAGTGTGTGGATTTTCATTAGACGACACTCGTTTTCCCCCATTCGCCTTTTGCTCCTTCTTCTTCTTCTCTTTCTTCTTGTTTTCCTTCTTCTCCTTAGGAACTTGATTTTTGGCTTTACCAGCCCCATCAAGCGAAGAGGAAGGAGGAGAAGAAGAATTAGAGGAAGTAGAAGGTTGGTGGGCAACTCTGGACTCGTCTAATTGCTGATTCGATTGTTCAGGAATAGTGGTGTTCTGAACGACGGAGGTTGAGAAGAGCCATACAGGCAAACCAATTGTCAGTCCTGGAAGCGACAATGTGGCCATATGGGGCGCACCAACATCTCCCCAAGAGGAGAAGGGACTAGGATTTCCTCCAAGGGGAATTCCTTGGTTGGTAGACTCCATTTTCTCAACCCAAGATCAACGTAGGAAAGGGTAAGTGAATATTCCGTTTAAATTTTTAGACGCTTTGACACAACTTGTTTTTTCAGTTTTTAAGAGTCGAGAAAAAACAAAAGATGACTCTAGTCTCCTTCGATTTTTAATGAGCCTAAAGTGACAAGTGCTCAGATGGACCTTTTCTGTTAAAGAGTCTGAAAAGGAACGAAAGGGACTGCTCTGGAGATCTAGGTAGAGGGAGTACCAAACCAATCGCAAAACTGCAGAATACTTTTTACGGTACGGCAGTCAATCTTCCCGAATGCTGTGTTTAGTGCATTGCAATTGATAGGGCGGCAGACACGGCTTCCTATGGATAAAGGATTTAAGCCTATAGGGGTCTCCCAAAATATACTCGATGGTACGTGGGAGCACAAGTTCGTACTGGCACTTATCGTCTCAAAGTGGAGGAATCACCCAACCATCAGTGAGGACAACAGTTACCAGGCTTTACGACGCCGGAATATGTCTCTAGCCTAGACCTCTAAATGTAGTGTGTTAAGTTCCAAAGCGTTGTTAGATTCATTGAATTTATTTTAAGTTGATCTTTCTTATGAAGTTTGCCTTTTGGGTTCACCACGAGATGTAGATGTAATTCCTAAAATGCAATCTAAAGATGATAAACAAACTTTTATCTCTTTTCAGCAATGAAAATCCTAGCTACTAGGGGAAAAGAAAGACACAATCTTTTCACAAAGAGCAAAGAGCACACTGTAAATGCACTTTCCTAAATCAAGCCAAACAGACTGTCAATATGCAAATAAACATGTGCATGTATTTGTTTTCGACTTTCTTAATATTGATGCTACAAAGAAAGTTGATGTACAAATCTAAATTTGCTTTCAAGCGACAAACACAAACAAGCTTCTTTTCGAAATCAAAAGATAAAGACGATTACGACGCTTTACGATTTTGAAATAAGTACTTGTTTTTGACACTAGAAAGTCACAAATTCAGACCAAAGGCAATAGTACAAGTACAATCAACCATCAACAGCAATCAAACTTTCTCCTATGATCGAAATCGACACTTGCGACAGATCTAAATCAATGGACAACAGTACGACTATTCTACTTTTGCAATGGAAAACTGTAAATGACGCAACAAACACACAAAAACATCTACAGTTCTTTTGTACAAAGGAGGCGGAATTACAGCAAGGAAAAGGGGTTTTTAAACAGACACATACACTGATCACAGGCTGCAAAAATCAGAGACAAAACTGGAAAGAATGAAGCACAAGAACCTCAGTTGCACAAGGCTAGTCTGATCAGCGCACCTGTAACACAGAGAAACTGGATTGCAGCACAGGTTGCCCTTTCGGGAACTGCGTTGAAATGCAGGATCTCTTCACAGTGCCTGCGCTGGGGCAGAAACGAGAATTCTATCCGGGTTCTGGGTCACGGTTTGCAGTTTAGTCTTTGGTTTTTGGCCGAGTAAAAGCAATCAGTAATGCACAATCAGGGGGTAGATCTAAGGAGGGTCTAAGAGCTATCACAAGGGAAATCAGATCATTTGTGGATCAGCTGTTCAAATCATAAACAAATCCAGTGAATGGATTGAAGTAGCAGATGTCTACTTTGCATTTGTTATGGCAAATGCAGTTCGAATGCTACTTATAAGTTTATGAAACAAACAACAAAAAGATACACAAACAAACTAATTAGACAATCGTCCCCAGCGGAGTCGCCATTTTGTTACCGGGAAAAGTGTCTATTTAGAACTGCTCTATCCCACTAAGGTGTGACAGTTGCCTTAGAAACAAACAGAGAAAACTACTTTTGTATTTCCTTTATGAATTAAAGATAGAGGGGGATAGAAAGAACCGACCTGTGTCTTGCGCTAATCCTTTGATCCAATCCCTCTCTTCTTTGACAGCTTCCAGCTACCTGCTCCCTTACTTGCCCAGCTTCACCAAGTTCCTGTAAGATCACAGAAGAAGAAAACTATACAAAGACATGGATCTATATTCATAAACAGCTTAGGATCATATTTAAGCTAAACATACAAATGTAACAAGCATCAATGATACACAAGCATGTAGGAGAAACTCAAATAGTTTTTATTGATATACAAGAAGATCTAGGAGGAGTTACAACCGATGATTCCTGACCCAGCATCAACCTCCCAGCAAAGGAGCCCCTTCTTCACCTCCAACAAAGCATAAATCACCCAATACTCTGATATCTATCTCAAAACCAACAGCAATTCCTTGCAATGTACAAAATTCCAGCCTCTAGATCTCTGGGATGAGGGATCCATATATAGATGTATGCAAGGAGGATGAGTCAGCTTATGATTTGCTTAGTATCTTCTCTCTGTCAGTTCTTGCTTCCACTTGGAGACTGAAAGCCTCTTACTCATCCTTGGTCGAATTCAATGAGGCAAGTGTCATTGGAGAAGATTCTGGAAGCTTCCATTGTCTTTCCACCTCGCGGAATGGCACTGCCATTTGTCATTTCCCGCTCAACGCACCCTGGTAGTGCATTTAGGTGCGTTGCAATGCACCTAGCCAGTGTATTCAGGTGCTATGCAACGCAACTAGCTAGTGGAGCAGCTGAAATGATCCTGTTTTGACTTATTCTGAGCAGTTTCTGGTGGAGAATTTCTGGGAGAAGCTGTAATTTGTTGACCTTGTTCCTTTAGGGGTTAGAACAACACTTTTAGGGACTTAGGAGCCCTTGGTTTATGGACATTTCATGCTTGGAGCTGCAAGGCACAAAAATGTCTATAACAGTCTTTATATGGCCTAGTGATGTCAAGGTCAAGTTTTTCGATTACAGATTTAGGCATTAAGTTATGGGAAGCACCAAAATCAAACATGGCATTGTGAAGTATTTTATCATGAATGTTTAAAGCCACATAAAAAGGAGGAACTTGTCCCTCTGCTGTTTTTCCATTTACTTCAGGGCCAAATATCAGTTCAGGCTGGTCATCAAAAACGTTTACTGAATCTTCATTCACTGAAATTTTGAGTGATCTGCTGATTTGACTTCTGTAGACATCATGTTTAGCTAATTCTGATAAGGGAACAACTATCTTTAGTTTGCCTACTTCTGTCTCAAGATTGAAAGGTTTCTCGGTCTGAGTTCTTGTATTTTGGACAGCTGAATTTTATGCATTTTTCTCTTCTTCAGGTGTAGGATTATGTGCTGAAATGTTTTCCAAATCATGATCTAGAGACTGTTCTTCTTTTCCTATAGCATGAATAGCAGTGGAAGGCTATCTGTTAGGTATTTGAATGTCTGATATGTCTTCAACAATTGGGTTAGTTGGGTTAGGATCTGTTTTGGACAGAATAAGTACAGGGGGGTTATTGATCTTACCTTTGTTAGGCTGTTTGGTATCTTTTTGTTTGCTAATTTTAGGGACATCAATTCTTCTGCTCCTCAGATTGTATTGTTTGTGGAATTCATAACTGGCTATGTCATATCCCTCCCTAAAGTCAAATGATTCACCTCACTGAGTTTGGAATTGTTTCACAATGTGAGCTTCTTGATCTTGATGGGTCAAGAAAACTTGTTGTTCATTGTTGAGTCCCATCAAATTGATTTGAGTGTCTTCGGTTGGTTCATCAAAAGTTGAGGCTTCAGCATAATTTTCTTGAAATGGGGGCCTAATGTTTTGGTCAGACCCTGTCTTTTCAGTGTTAGGATTTTGATTCTTCCTGAAATTTGGATTTCTTCCCGCATTATTTGGTTGACCATCCCAACGGGATTTTCTCTCAATTGTTTCCACTCTATCACCAAGTCTGTCCATTCCTTTAATAATTACATCTAATTTCCGTTCAATGGCAGAAGGTTCTTATTTGAAAGGTATTCTTCTTGCAGCTCTGGCTCTAGACCGTTTAGATATCAGATTGGCTTCAACACTGACAGCTATGCTCTACATTTCTTCTAAGTTTCGAGGAGATCGTTCCCTAAGTTGGTAAGCCATATCAGAATCAAATGCGTCAGGGAATTTGATCAAGGCCAAATCTGGAGGAGGTCTAAGATTCTGAGGAATAGCATTGTAGATATTATTGAATCTGGTACAGTAATCTTGGACAGTTTCTTGTGTGCCTCTTCTTAGGTTCTCATATTTTGATAAAATGTGGAGAGGATCTTTTTTCTTTTCCCATCTATTCAAGAAGGTCTGATAAAGAGCTTGTGGGTCATTGATACTGTTTACAGGGAGGGCTCTAAACCAGGTTCTAACATCTCCAGTTAAACTTTGAACAAATACTTTCATTCTGACATCATCATCATCAATCTCATAGTTTTCAAAATAGTCAGTCATTTTCTTGGTATGTTGTTGAGCTGTGTAAGTGCCAGTACAGTCAAAATAGGTGATTTTTCTTTGATAGTCTTGAGGCATAGCCCCTGGATTTGCAGGTAAGTTTAGGGGAGTATATCGGTTTGCCATGGTTGTAGAAACAGCTGTGACAACTAGGAGAGTAGGGATAACAATAGAAGTGAGAGTTGTTGCTGGAGGGGTGGAAACGATAGTTGGAGGTGTTGATGGTAAACTTGGAGAAGCTGTAGTAATTATAGAAAGGTCTGGTGTTTTCCCAGAGGTAAGCTCAGATTGAATAGAACTCTAAAAACATCTATCAAGGTGTGAACTAGCAGAATTTTCTTGGCTCCCTTGACTTCTTAGGATCCTAGAAATCATATTAGGATTTTCAAACACAGGTGGGGGATTAGGATCAGGATTTGATCTTTTGTAACGAGTCTTTTCTGAAGCCAGTTTCTAAGTATGTTTATGGTTTTTTCTTGAAATAGTTTTGAATTTACAACTCTGTCAATATCTTCTAGGAGGTTTTGAATGTGAGAGATTTGAACTTTCCTAAAGATTTATTGAAAAGAGGAACTGATCAAGTATTTGGAACTAACTGTTCAAAACACAAACTAGACCGGAGATTGACTGAAGCAACATTTATTTACTTCTGCAATTGCAAAGCAAAAGCAATTTCAAAGGCTACCTAGCTCACTTCAGGCTCCATCTATCGCTTATGAAATAAACAAAAGTAACAGACAATTATTCAGGTCCCCAGCGGAGTCGCCAATGATGTTATCACTCAGGTTGTTCCCAAAAGTTGTAAGAAATGGAATACGGTCGAGGTAACCATAGACCAATCTTTTAGATACAAATTCTAGCCAATCTGCATCTAGAGAGGGCTCTCTCTTTATGATTTAGCTTTGTTTTTAAAGATGTTAGGCTAGTTATGAGGTACAAGGGTTTTGTTTTGAGTTTGGGTGGTGAGATTCAATAGAACAATGAGGTAAAACTGAAGAGTTCAGTCCATTGGGCATGATGGAGTCAAAGAAGCATGCTTTTTGGATTTGGTTTATAATAGAGGATGGTATCACAGAGCAAGGTACTCAAACATGGAACAATTAAAGAGATGAAAACAGATGGAATTGGTTTCAAATGGGTGAAGGGTAGTTAAGAATCCTTCATCATATTGAAAAGAGGGAAAGTGAATGATTACTGATAAGGAGTAGTTAAGAATTCCTTAGAAAATACTCAACATGAGAGAATCAGCAAACAGGAGCAATTAAGAATTCACTGTTTATACTAATTCTGAAGAAAAAACAGAGAATAATAAAGACTGAAAACAGAGTGCATTCAAGCAAATTCTGAATTAATCTTTCTCTTTATCATTCAGATCATGAAACATAGATGGCATAATAGACAAGAAAAGTGTAAAACACAGGATATAAGGGTACTTATTGATCCATAGGTTGATTCAAGGATTCTGTGACAAGTCTTCTGCATCAATTCTTCATCCAGTAAATCAAACAACAGTTTGTTTCCAACAACTTTTTTATTCCAGAGTTCAATATTACCGCAAAGTCTAGAGAAATATACACATACCCAACCCCTTCAAAACTATGATGAACGGGGTATTTATACAACAAAATATGTACCAAGAGATATGTCATCAAAGCTATGAGATAATATCTAAGTTTAACCTAAAGTAATTTACAAGCAAAGTAGATAGAAACGGCTTGGAAAAGATATCTGATGCTATGCTGGAGGCTGGTTCTTTAGGGTTCGGCCTGCAGCTGTCCTTTGTATTTCTGTGCCAACTGTTTGTATTAACTTTTCTTTAACTTCTGATCTGCTTCTCTTTTTCGGTTCCTGATACTCTTTAATTCTGACTTGACTTGCCTTTAATTCTGCACTGATACTCTTTAATGCTCGATTTGATACTCTTTAATGTGTTTTGACTTCTGCTCACTGCTATTCGGCAAAAAATGGAACTGCTAACGTTTCTCCACCGCCTTTCCTCTGTGAATGATGCCTCTATGGGTTTCCACTGGTTGGGGTAGAAAAACATCCTGTAAATCTCTGTTTTTTCTTCTTCTGCGAACTTGGAGATCCCTCGGTTTACTTTAAACTATATTAAGAGGAAGAAAACTGTACTGGGCAGGTTTGTTGAGGGCGTGAGATTTATTGGTGCAGCCTTACTGGTCAAGAGGTGGATGAGGACCTGAAACTGTGCTGGTCCCTTTTACGCCCAGAGTGCTGTTTTGCAGCAAAATTATAACAAAAATGACCTTTTTACCATATATTGAACAAAAATGTTTTTGGCGGGAAATTTTGGTCCAAAGGACAGATGATGTCAGCATGACATATGGGGGGTATGGGACAGATGACATGGTGGGGGACATGGCAGTACGGATGGTGACATGGTAGGTGATGTCAGCGAAGGGTCGGTGGGAAGGCGGTAAATGGTTTTTCCCGCACCGCTTTTGGGCTTGGGCGGTTTCGGGCGGAGGGGCAGCGAACAACGCGGGTGGTCGACACATGGATCTGTATGAGAGAAATATCGCCAGTTTCCCGAGGGGTAACTTTCGGCAGATAAGGGGGTCGCGAAATGGATAATAGCCGTCGAATGCGAGGGCGTCGATCAAACGGTGGGCGCTCTGTGGAGATCGCTGGGTTTTAATCATTGCGGGCCCGACACAATAAAATGTGTTTTTTAATGTACCGGGTAGGTTTTTCAATGGTTTGAGGCTTTGATTAAGTTATTAATTAACCAGATGTTAATTACTCCTTTGATTTGCGCGTGGGGAATGGTTATTAATAAGCTCTAAATGAACTTATTAACCCAGCTTTATATACAGTGACTACGGTTATATTTTAACTGGGGCAGGGATATTAAATAGTGGGGATTTTTATTAATTTATTAACATAATAAGGGAAGGGGAACAATTACAAGGGAGTTTATATAATAACGTTAATTTGTCAATATGAAAGAAATGTAACTAAAAAGCGTTAAGTGATAGACTTAGGCTTTACGGTGAAAAGGGGTTTTGAGGTGAGAGAATGTATTTTTCCTAAGTAAAATGAGAGTTCACTTAGGCAAATGATTAAATGGAAGGAGTGGCTTTAGTGATATTAAGCAGATCTCAATACCATTGGGGAAGTTAGTAAATGATTGGGGAGAAGTGTGAAGGGGAGTTAGTCATGCCTTGCTTGAGTTGCATCCAAATATCTGCCATGGTACTTGTGATAACAGTAAGATGAACATCTTGAGAGACAAAATCAATCACAAGTATGCTTCTGCAACACCAGTCTACCTACCTAGCCTACTTTACTTAACATTTTTTCTTCTCTTTCACTTGGGTGCACTTAGACTAGCAAACCCTTATCAACTTTTCTTTTATTTTGCATGGTAAGCCTACCTAAGTCTGCACTTATTTCTTCCAAGGGCTCAGATTAAACAGTTGAGCTCCTTTGCTTCTCTACCTATCTACTTATCTGCCAAGTTTAAATAGTTTGGACAGATTTTATTCTCTATCTCTAAAACATGAAATTCAAACATGAACTGGCCAAGATTAAGCTATTTGGCCATTCATCAATTGTGGCAAAAATTCAACAAGTTGTACATGATGCTTTATTTACAGAAAATGAAATAGTAGTGGCATTTGGACTTGCACACTTTCCTGGTCTTTTTTATTTGGGGTTCATTTCTTTTCATTTTTTCTTTTGACCATTTATTTTTTCACCCTTTGATTTTTCTTTTAGGGTATACTCTCTTTACATTTTTTTATTTTTTTATTTTTCCAATAATATGGAAACCTTTACAGCAAGGAAAGGATGAACATATTACAGAGCTCAACCAGTTAATCATGAAATATGACACCTATTACTATAGGAGTATAACAGTAGGCATGCCTAGTTAGCGCCACATCAGTTGTACGTACTGTTAACTTGGATGTCCGTATTTTTTTTTAAATTCACCTATTTAGGAAAAAGAACAAAACATGTTTCTAGAAGCATACAGAGTCTATTTCATGCGAAACTAGTTGTGTCAGATTTAGGATGATGAGCACTACGTGGTCATTCAGCGTCCACACTAATCCGACAACTTTGAATTTTAGGCTATTTTTTGAGCACCTGATCACTCACTCGAAGATTTCACATTCTCTCAAACAAATTCTCTTGTACGGTGAAATTTCCAAGTTTAGACATGAAACTATATGCTTTGGATAGAGTATATCATCAAGTGCACTTCATATTGAACATCACTCCTGACAGAAGCCTCACACATAGAAGATTCATTTTAGTTCTCTCATACACATTAATTATTCAGAAGACCCATTTTCATAGAATCGGGGACATGTTAATTATTTTGCATGGATTGCTGACAATTTTAAATGCATGCTATGATTCTTATTATCATTCCTTGCTTCATGTATGATGAGAACAGGAACTCCAAATGAGGATAAGATTTGAACAAGTTGATTGGAAGGATCATTTAGATCAGGAGAAAATCTGCTCATTTAGCAAAATAATTACTGTGACTAGACACATAGTACTTCATCTTATCATTTATTAACAATGGTAGGAGTGTGAACATTAAAATGGAAACATTAAGCCTTAAATGTTGAAGACACCAAAGCCAAATCCCTAAATGGTATTGTTGCAACTAGAAGATTAAACTTATTCTTCAAGCAGAGTATCATATACTAAGGTTACAATGCAAGCAAATGTTGAGCCTTGATCCTAATTATTCTATCAAAACCAGGAAAGATTGGTCTTACCCTATTGGAATAGGTACTCCAGTCAAAGTTAACAATTTCAGTCAATAGATAAAATCCAACTTGAAGAATGACATAGTTGTATAAAATGGCACATATAGAATATTGTTTAAATAATAAAATGGAAAATGTATGCATGAAGAATTAAATCAATAAGGTGGAAAAACAAGTTATCCAACACATTTATATTGAAAGAAATGAGTGACACAAGCAATTTTTTTTAAGCACAAAAAGAATCGCACATTTCTAAGACAAACCAATAATGTTAATAAAAAATCAAAAACAGATTAAAATATGTGGATCAAAATGATATTCTAACTGCAATAGCAGCCCTAAATGCTGGAGAACAACCCAAGAAATTTTAGAGTTATACTCACAAAGAAAAATAAAAAAGTAACCATTATGATGTTTGGCAAGAAGTCAATGGGCATAACATATGCTAACAAAACATGACTAGACAGGAAACCCCGAAATGAAAACGTATGCTTGCTATGAAGTAACATGAAAAGAAGTAAACTTAACAAAATTATGGAACATCACTACAAAGTTATAATAGAAAAAAATTGTCTTTTTAGAGTTTCATTTATCCTTAATACAGAGAAAATGTATACTAACAGGAAACAAAATTATATATTAGCTCATTTAAATAATAACTACTTAAAGTTTGTTTAATTATAAATAACAAGTGTCACAATACCTTTTTAAAACTACCCTAAAAGGCTTCATAATTTCAAAGCAAAATAAAAATTGACTTCTTAATCCTGCTCTGCTGAATACACTCAAAAGTTTCATAAAAATAAGGGTTGTTAAAACCACCCAATTTAAACAATTTAAAACACAAATAAGTCTTTGGAGGGCACCAAGTCCTATTGATCACATGGCCAATCAACATCATTAGTAGAAAAAACTTTCAAAATTAGAAATGGAATTGTATCAGAATTCAGAGTGAATGCTTAGAAAAGCTTTGATTTAGGTGAATATCCAATGTCAACAGAGTAACTGCAGACCTAGGTTCCATTGTTTAGATTTTAGATGTGGCATTCCTACCACATTGAAATGCTAAACATACCTTTTCAAGAATTTATTACCTACATAAAATCCCATACTTGAAGCATGCTTAATGATGAATCATGTACTAAATTATAATAATGTACAACAAAGAAATGATGGGATTTAGTAACACACTGAAGATGGTTCAGGGAGCTACTCACATCATAGAGAATTAATGTCTCATAGTTGTGTATTCTCTTCACTATCATGCTTTTCATTAGGTTCATGTGATACTTCCATTTTCTCTATAGGTTATCCATTCTTAGAGTTGTTGATATTAGCTCCAACACATTTATTCCCCTCCTTTTCCTTCATTGATTATGTTGGCACCAAATTTTTTATCTCGATATACATTAATCACAAATCTTCCTCATTCTAATAGTACAGATCTAGAAACAAATTATTTTAATAATGGTTTCTTCCCTTGTATCCAATTTGCATACCAAGTCTCCCATGCAATTTTAATACTAACCTTGGATAAGAAATTATGCTAAAAAAAGTGTGATGGTTGCATCTTGAAATATTGTCAAATTGTCTACATTCAAGGAGACAAGCACCCAAAATTTTCATGAATTTCATGTTCACACCAATACACAGGGAAAACCATTCCAAGACAAATTTTCTTTGTCAAGCTAACAATGTTTCAAGACTTAATGCAACAATATTTATTCATCCATTGTATCTTCTCAATAGGGAGATTGACACTATGAACTAAAGTGTATCAATATAAGATCAATAACAAGAGTTTAATTAGTTGATGCTTTAGTCAATTGTTCAATCATTCATAAAAAGCTATGAAATGTCACAAGAAATCTACCACACATAGGTTTCTTCCGGAGTGTAACCATACACTACTTCAAATGGATACATGCCTCGGGAAATCCACATTACACATGTTTCCTCAAGTGTGTACACTATAAACCAAACACCTCTTTAAATAAATCTACACCTCAATGCAAAAGATCACCTATATCTATAGATCCAAACCAAACTACCTACAATACACAACAATCTTTATATAGTCAAATTCATACACAAAAAGAGGAAATTTACAAGACTAGCATGTACAATCTAGTGTAATTTTTTCTACGAGCCAATCATAATAGCCCATCAAACAACGATCTAGGGAACATCATTCAACACAAAAACACTTCCTATAACAAGGTTTACGTTCTACAGAATGAGGGAATCCACAAAATAGTTTATCAACGTTAGTTTTTAGGGTCTCACCCATGGTTGCATTATGTATATTGACTAGTATCCTAAAAATTTTCCAAATACAAACTTCTTACACATGTCACAAATTCCTACCTTCAAGAAAAGTGTTGTATATATTCAATAAAATCATGCTTTGGAAAATATTCACCCCATAAAAACCAATGTTCACTAAAAGAATTAATAGGGTTAAATAAAGGTGCTTAGAATATGGATGGCTAGAGAATTATCTAAGTTGAATATTATCTTTCAAAGTTAAACAATTTGAGAATTATGATGGTTATAGTTTTCTAGGTCTAGATAGTTTTTTTGTCTCTTGAAAACATTTAATAGATGGTTAAGTAAATAGAAAAGTTGTTCTTTGGAATTCTAATCTTTAGAAGAGAAGTAAGAAATTCATAGATATTGTATATGGACATGCAACCAAGATTCCTTATGGTAGACAAGGTCTAAAACCAAAAGGTATGTCAGATAGCCATATATCATGACCATTGGCAATGTAAATGACATAATTTTAAACTATTCAAACTATTTCAGGTTGAAAACCACAAATGATAAACGGTGATGTATTTCATGGGATTCTCTATTGGATTTTCATCAAATTTCAAAATATTAGGGGATAATTTTATATCCATTGGTGGATTTTGGGTGACTCATTGAATATGGGATCATTTTTTAGTTTACCCAAGTCCAATAAATCAAGTGATGTGAGAAATTGTAACTAGTTCTAATTAAATGGATTTGGGGGAATGGATGGTATCCTCAATAGACCTAGTGATTCTCCCATATACTAGCTTCTTGATTTTCCATAACTACTAAACGGAGCATTTCTCATAGTGTTCTAAAGCCCTAGTGAAAAATTTCTAGCAAAATGGTTATTTCCCCCAAGGGGATTATCCTCAAGGACACATGTTTTCCCAAATGCATGACTACCAACAGGACCATATCGACCCCTGAGAGGATTTATCCTAAGAAGAAAAACACCATTGAATGTAGGAACACTACTAGAGAAAAGGGTATTAATAGGGACATTTCCCCTAGAGATATGTGAACTCCTAGAGACACTAGGACCTCCAAGGAATAATGTTCCTATTAATGTCTAACCATCCCATGGAGTATTGAATCCTAAAAATAGATCACTGCTCCAATTATTACTAGGAATAGGCATAGACCACCTTGAAGACTTCCCCCAAATAGAAAAATATTTGAACATAAATATGATCCAAATGTATACATGCCTAAACAAGATTCCAATGACACTACATGAAATAAACACTCAAATGTAGAAAATATTTTTTTCATTGAAAGGTTTACTTCCACCTTCTTAATGACGCAAATAATAAAAAAAAAACAAGAAAGAGAAGAAATATTAGGCCTATAGGACATGGCGGTGTCCAAAGAGCTAAAAACCCCAATGATCTACAAGGAAAAAAACCCAAACCTAAATCAAGATGTACAAAAGTAATGCAATTTTCAAAATTTCACTCAGAAGATAAATGAAAGAAGTACTAATAAATTATCCAAAACAAAAATAAAAAAAATCAAGACACCGTTCACATCGATGTTCACCAGGTATCATGTTCAATCTAACAAAACAAGGTAATACATCCAAAGTCACACCAAAAAGACATTCTAATTCACAAATATTATTGATTTTTGGGTATAATAAGGTATTATAAATCTATCATAAAGGGATCAATCCCTCTATGGACTCCAATACCAAGATCACAACTAGAACAAACAAAAAAAATGCAAATTTCACTCAAAGAACTCCACCTACAAGCTTCATTACTCTATATAGGAAGAGAATGAGTGATGCATTAGAATGAGTAGACCAAAAATGAGAAATGACCAGGTGTTGATTGCTCTATGCAAGCTAATGGGGAGTGATAAAGGGGGAAGATGAGTTTTTCCTCTGATATTTGGATTAGATATGATAGAACAAGGAGTAAGCTTGCCTAGAAAGTGTCAGAAATAATTAATTACATAAAATACTCAAAAATCCAAAGAAAAAATAAATTAAACCAAATGAGAAAGGACCAATATATTCTTCCTTAGTGGAGTCACCATGTTATAGGCCATTTTGTCACATCTGGTCAATAGGCCTACAAACTGGATCAATCAAATCCCTGTTTTTCTGAACTTGACTGCTTCATTTCAATGATTTTAAGGCCCAACACACCCTAGCCCTTTAGGGACCTGCTTCCAGCAATAGGTTGCACAATTATACACCTTCTCTGATCATAGTAGGTTGTCCCTTGTTGGGGGTGTGCTGATTCTAGAAATTTGAGAAAAATAAAAAAATTATGAAGCTTCCTCTTCCAAAAGCTTTTAGGAGTTGTTACAAACATTTAATTTGGATAAGAACTTTGAATCCTATCTCATCCTACCTTGGATATTTCTCCTCTTATCCCTTGAGCTCATCCTCCCCTCCTAAGTGGATCTCAACCCTAGATTGGCAAATGGATAAGAATTCCTAAAATACCACTCTCTCCTATAAATATTATTGGTTGGGTGGGTCCTGACCCAGGTTTAGAGCTAAATTTTCCAAACAAATCCCTACACTAATGGCCCTTTCAGCCTCAACTCACGGAGCATGGACTGAAGTCTCACCCGAAGCAATATGGGGGGATGCTGGAACCAAGTTTCTGCACCCAGAGATTAGTGTAATGTCATTTTATGCCCTAAACCTGCCTTTGCGCAGATCGATAAGCCTTTAAGGCTTATCGATATAACTTCCTTTAACCAACCTCTAGACCTTCGCAAAGGTCTACGACTGTCTTTCACAGACCCTACACAAGTGAATCGACCACTTACGCACCTCTGTGATTACTCCTACTTCCGTATTTACCCAAATCAATTGAAGTGTTCGATAACTTTAACATGCAACAAGATATTCTTCGTGTAAACAGTTATTATTACTTGCGTTCATATGACAATATAAATCACGTAAAATCGCACATCAATACAGTATTAATTCATAAACCCATCATTGATCATAACGTAATAGCGCATTCACTCATAACAAAAGGAAATAGATAAACACAGGAATTTCTGGAATAACCTCTTTATTAATACTTCAATTCTTCTTACAGACTCAAGACCCCCCTGCACACTCAGCTATAGGGGCCCATGCACTCAATTGTGGACTCTACTCTAGGCCTCTGGGCACACAGCTGCAGAGCCTCTTTTATACTCTAAGAGTTCTTCTCTCTTCTGCCTACTGACCCATTACATTCATCTTCATCCTCTTCGTTATCTCTGCCTTAGAATCTCTAAGACTCTCCTTTTTATACAATCCCATGGTTCGCAAACCATGGGTGGATCTACAAAAGGTGACATAACTTACATAAAACAAAGGTAAAACCCTTTATGATACTTTACTATCTACGTGCTCTTTAACTACAAATTGCGGAGACTTTACATTCTTTACAACAAAACTTGGGCTTTTGCCCTAAAATTGACCCTAGGGGACCCTATCCCAATAGGCCCCCAACACAAATATCATGACTCACGCTCGAGTCACTCTGTAGTGCAAAGATATTACTACGAAGACCTCTGAACTCTACTTGTGCCACTGTTACCTCAGCCGCGCTCTACGTGGCTGCCTGTTGGATCTGCTCCACTAGCTGCTATGTTGTTGGTCCTGCACTATCATCCTTGATCTTCTACTACGTTCTATGTAGGCTTGCCAAATTTTCCTCAATGTTGGTAGAGATAACATAGGCCTCATCCATCCAAGGCCCCAATCTAGCATTGAGGACTACCTGTTTCCTTTGCATTGCCTCAACCTGTTCAAGGAACTGTTTTGCCTCATGCAGCTTGGCCAATCATTGTGCTATAGTGACACGCATGCCGTTGCTCTTGTTTCATAATACCGCTACTGCAATTCACAGGATTATGTGTTTAACCTCTGTATGTTAGGATCTTCCTGTAGCGCCGTGACTACCTCCATGGATTTCTCAAAAAGCACAGTGCAATCCACCACCATGGCATCCAATGCTGCAACTCCATCCTTCACAGCGGCTTCACGCTGTTCTTTAACCTCTGGCAGAGTTGAAGGTTGTGACTTCAACTCTAATTCTGTAATATTTAGGTTCAGTTCAAACTGAACCTTGGCCACTTTCATCTTTGCATCGCACACACCTGCAGCCAACTTCCTAATCTTCGCATCCATCGATGCTTCCTCTAGGATATGTAGTTCAGGGACTGTTCTGCATGCCTTGGCCACCACAGCTGCAGTTTATTCGATTTGTGCCTGAAATTTCTTCCATGCTTCCAGCACTGCTGATTTCTCCACGAACATCTATTTGTTGTTGATTTTGTACTCGTTGAACATGCTCACCGTGCACTGCTCCCGAGCCTTAAATTCTGCTATCACACCTGCTTGCAGTGTGTGAAGGAACTCACTAGGGAGCGCGGCCAGGTTGAGGCCAATATTCTTCAAGGAGCTGAAAATAACCTTGTCCGTGGTCGTCTCCGCACTCAAAGCTCCATCAGGGAGCACGACTGCTTGGAGATCCATTGAGTGAACCATCTCTGTTGCTTGAGTGGTCCCCGGTGCCAAACTGGTTGATGCAGCAGTATTCTATCATGTAGCTTCCTCAAGTCTAGTCGTTTGCATCTATAACTTGCGCAGACCAGCCTGGATGGTGCTCAGTGCCTACTTTTGCTATTGTTCAAACTGCTACAACAGTTTTGTTGTTGTATCATGCACCTTATCTCCAATATCATCCAAGTCGCCCTCCGTCAAGGTAATTGGATTTAGTGACGACTTGGTGGCTTTTGATTTCTTTTGCTATCCTTTATTTTCCTACTCCCTATACCGCTTCACTCAAAAGGGATTGCTCTCTTGCTGATCTCCATTGCCCTACTCTAACCGCTCTTCTTCCTCCGTGTGGGACGAAGGAGACTTCTGACTTCTTTTCGAGCCGTGCTCTTCTTGCTCTACCTATTCCTTCACGGTGCACTCTGCTTCTACGTGGGCCTTCTCCTTGGCCTCTTTCTTCCTATTTTCAACCAACTGCTGAACCTTTTGTTTGGTCGATTCCTTTTTTTGTTTCTCCACAGACTTTCTAGTCCCAGTGGCCACATCAGATGCAGAATGCCAATCTGTGGGCCAACGCTTGATGACCTCTTCAATAGCGTCATGCTTATCCAGATAGGGTAAGTCAAACCATTTCTGCTTGGGGTCCTTGCACGCTCGATGTAAACATGGTGGAAGTCCGTTTTGAACTCCACATACCCCTAGAGTTTCTCAAACATGGTTATGACAACCACGACTTCTGGTTGATGGCCATCCAAATGCTTGCCTCCATCAGTACCCAAAAGACTTTTCTCTCTATGATCTGCGCAACATCTTTGGTGGCCAAAAGAGATGCAGACTTCGCCACTTCCGGTAAATCATTCTCCACATGAGGAAACTGGCTATCCTCTGGGAAATCCCACGCGACTAGTACAATTGAGAGCAACAACCATGAATAGTGAAAGGGTTTACTATCGTTCTGTGCCTCTCTACAATTCGCGGGGAAATCGCTACACAGGTAGCACACCTAGTTGAACTGTATGCCCTCTGTGCACTAAGCTACCAATGAAACCACTAGTGTCGGCACCTTGTTCGCATAGCACTTTCGCATAAATTTTCTAGCCAGAATCTACGTGGAAATCTTGACTGCGGGGTCAGTAATGTTGGTAAACTTGTCCTTCATCTTCTCAGCGAGGTCGCGCTCACTCGTCTTTCCGCCAAACACCTTGGTTGGATTCAGTCCAAAGTGTGGTAATAATGTGATCTGATGGATCAACATATCTATGATAGGGATCGGCTCATTTAACCACAAGCACCCGTCATGCACCAGGCATAGTAGCTGCTTAATGATAGTTAGGTTGATATTTGACCAATGATAGTGTGACACCCATAATAGGTTTAGCAACCCTGACTTGTTGACTCCGCGAATCCATTCCACCAGCTCCAGTGCGATGACACCAGACTCCTTGTAGAAAACAATCTACATGAAGGTCTCAGTAGCAAGGGGGGGGGAACCGCTCGTGGTCCACCAAATCCTAGTCTTCGAGCTTCAAGTGCGGGACCTACGCTAAGCGCGGACCTTCAAAGGTGATGTTCTCCGACAACAGGGGTGTGTTGAGGGAGAACTGTCTGGCATCTGGGTCCTTCAGGACCTTCACCTTGCCCTTGCGTGGAGGGATATACTCTGGTAGCTTAGAAATAGGGTCCACCCCCTCAATGTCGATATCTTCTGCACCCTCCTCTACCTCTAAATCTACCACCTTCCCCTTCTCCTTCACGCTCAGCTTTTCTTTTCTCTGAGCCTGTGTAGCTGCATGCTTTCTCGATGACTCGCGCACCGGCATCAGCTTCTTTTTTTATCCTTCTTCGGCTTGGGGATCTCTCTCATCGGCGTAGGCTTCGGCCTAGGTGACCTCGGCATTGTAGGCACTGCTACTGGAACATCCATACTCACAACCTCTAGAACAGCTCCCTTAGAGGCAATAGTCCCTCCAGTTCTTGTAATTTCTGTGGGACCTGGTCCTAACATGATGTCACGGATAAGCTTTCTATCTAACTCGGGATACTGATCAAACACGGGGCTTGCGAGAAAATCCTCAAATAACTCACAGTTCATGCACAACAGACATCACAACACAAAAATTATCAGAATGAAAAGTGTTTCTTGTTGGATGGACACACATATTTTATAGGCGGATTTGAATTCAAATTCGACCATTCCCCACAAAATCTGTCCATAAATGCTATATTGGTGGTAGATTTCCAAATATTTCACTCTTAAATTTAGCCTTAAATTCCTTAAATGTCAGCCACTCGCTCCTCTTAACCATCTTCTGACAGTCAAATCATGAACAATGACAGTAATGGTCACTTTCTGGCTACACTGTGTAGTCTCCCCTCCTATAGTGCAGCTCCCTTCGTGCTTCTTCTGGTACTGTGACACCCTCTTATTTCGTGCAGACCCCTTGTCGCGTAGCTCTATAACCCGAGCAGTGTAGTTTATAGTCTCACGCATCCTTACAATTGCCTAGAGTGCTAAGACTGTGCTACTATCGTGTAGTCATTAGACCGGATCCTTGGTGTATGGCTTCAATCAGCTTCCATTTACCTTTCCCAGAAATGGATCTCCATTCAATTTCACAAGCTGAACTACTCCACCATCGGTAATACCTTTGATGACATATGGCCCCAACTAATGCATCTAAAATTTTCCTAGAAACTTATCAAACTTACTGTCATATAATATAACTAAATCATTTACCTTGAAGGTGTGCAGTTTGATGTGTTGATCATGCCATGTCTTTTCGCGTTCCTTTTGAACCTACTAATGGAATCCAACCAAAAACCTATCTTCCTCAAGCTCCGTCAGCTACGCGAGCTGTTCTTCTAAGGCTCTGCGGTCCACCATCCCTATGAATTCCACTATGCATATACTAGGCACGATATACTCCATAAGCATCACAACCTCTATGCCATAGACCAACCTAAAAGGTGTCTGACCAGTAAGCTTTTAACAGATAGTTCTGTAAGCCCAGAACACAGCTGGTACGTGCACATCCCAATCATTCCTCTCTGCATTGCAAATCTCTGTTAGCACATTCTCAAATATCCTATTAAACATCTCAACCATCCCATTCGCCTAAAGAGGATATGGTGTACTCTTCTGGTGATAAACCTGGAACTCCTTTGTCAGCGCGTTGATCGTTTCATTGAGGAAATACGTACCGTGATTTCTCATCAAAATATTCGGGCAACCGAACTTGGTCAATACATATTCAAATAAGAACTTCATTATTGTTTCCCATGTGTAGTCCTTCACGAGCTGTGCCTCCACCCATCTGGTCAAATACTCGATCACGGTGATAATATACCGCGCAACCATATTCTTACCCGAAGGTTGAATCGGTCCTATAAAATCAATTTCCCATTTCTCAAATGGCTACAATGATACCTACAGATTCAAAGGAAACGCATCCCTTTGTGATGACCTACCGGTTCTCTGACATGCATCGCCCGCCCTACAATATGGTTTGGTATCCTTATGCAATGTTGGCCACCACAACCCAATGTGTAAAATATTTTGTGTTGTTGCTTTCCCTGTGATCCAGGTGGATATTGGTGGCCACCTGCCAGGTCCACCTGGACCCCCACCATTGTCTTTCTCAGCATTTTCAGTTTCCTTAATTGTAGCACAGTTTACTATTTTTAGTAGTTTTTCAGGTCCTGAACTTCCGGAGCCGTTTTGAGGCCCTGAACGACGTTTTTTTGGAATTCTGGGGCGACCGAGCCCTATGTTGCCTCCCAAAGTGGTAGTACTCGGATAGATCTTTCTAACGAGCTATCGTACGCGTCAAACGGAGATCGTATGCCAAAGTTACGACCCCGGAAATTGATGTACCAATTTACCCAAACGGGGCCCACAATTTGGCGTTTCATCTTCTAGGGTTAGGTTTCGGTATGTGAAGGGTTTTCCATTGTTTCTCAACAATAAATAGGCCTTCGAGCCTCATTGTAATACAGTTCAGAACAGTTCAGAGGCATGTAGCCATCACATCTCTTCTCAGAGATAAGCTACCATCGCCCTAGCTAGTTTATTGCCATTTCTGTTTGTAAGCATATGTCAGTATTTTCCATTAATGAAATGAAGTATTATTTCCGCTGCATCTTTGTGTATATGGTTATCTCTGTAATTTGTTGCGTTCCTGCTTAAATCTGGATCAGTGGTATCAGAGCGGTCTGCTTTTTCTCTGTTTTTCTTTGCATGTCCCCAACAAGGTCGGGATATAAGGAGTTAGGGCTTGAACTGGTTGAACCTTTGCAAGACCAGCCTCGCAAATCCCGACGGCCTCCCATGGCGGACGAGAAGAAAGACGAGGGGGCAGGAGATCCCATCAAAATCTTGCTCGAAGAAGCGCTCGAGCGACAACGGAACGCGATGATGGACAGCTTTGCGCAGATCCTTCAGCGGCTACCCAGAAGCGGCGCATCGGCTTCCAGCAGCTCCTCTGGAAACGCCACACCCTTTAAGGTACAAGTTAATTTTGAAATCCCCATATTCGAGGGTCAGATAGACGCCGATGCCGTAGATAAATGGTTAAATCTGCTAGAGGGTTATTTTTCTGTTCATGAATTTTCGAGTCGGGAAAAGATTGTTTTTGCTCTTCTCAAAGCAGCCCCCCACGTCAAGGACTGGTGGGAAACCTACTGCGAGCAGAAGGATGAAAGTACTGGCTCACTATTTTCAGCCGCACCCACCTGGGATTCGTTCCGGGATGCCATCAAGGAGCAGTACTACCCTGTCGGAAGCTATGAGGATGAATACATAAAGTGGACCACGCTGCGGCAGGGAAGGGACCAAGATGTGCCGGAGTTCACCAATCTTTTCCATACCCTTCGCACAAAGTTGGGTATCAAGGATTCGGAGCAACATTTGATACTCAAATACCGTGGCTGCCTGCACAAGTACATCCAGGAAGAAATACAGTTCCTAAACATCCCCTCGCTCGGCGCAGCATACCGGTATGCCGTCAAAGTCGAGCAGAAGTTTAAACAAAAGAAGCGAGACTTTGGATCTGCGAATCCAAAGCAGGGGAAAGGTGCCCCTAAACCACAGAACAAAGGACAAAGCCAAGGCGGGACAGCCCAAGACAACCAGCTGAAGCTGCAAGCAAAGAGCAACGCCGCGAAGCCGAGAAAGGACACTGGAAAATGGTGCGAGTTCCATAAGAGCTCCACTCACAACACAAGTGAGTGTCGGGCCAAACAGTCACTGGTGGCTGAGCTAAAGGTTTCAGAATCAGATGCATGTTCCGACTCTGAGTCAGAACCCGATAAGGGGTATGAAAAAGGGAAGCAGATCATTGATGCGGATCCCAGCGCCACTGTTGCTACCGCAAAGATCCAGAAAAATGAACCCGAAGATCCAGAGGAGGAGGAGCGTCTCTTCCACTCCCAGATGTGGGTCAAGGGCTCCCCGATACAGTTCATTGTTGATAGCGGGAGTCAAAAGAACCTCATTTCGGCAGAGGTCGTGAAGCGGTTGGGCTTACCGACCACAGCACATCCACAACCATACACCATTGGGTGGCTTTACCAAGGGCGAGATCTTCGCGTGAGCCAGCAGTGTCGCCTTCCATACAACATCAAGCCCTTCACGGATGAGGTATTGTGTGACATTGCTCCCCTTGAAGTTTGTGATGTATTACTAGGACAACCATACTTGTGGAAGCGACATGCTGTGTATGAATCAAGGCCCCGTGCTGTTATTATTACATTGGGAAATAAGTTGTTCAGGATACCAGAGGTACCACCACCTGCCGCCATCTCTTTGATTACTGCAAAACAATGCAGTAAGATCATTTCCAAAACCAGGAAATTTGTTTTCCTGATGATACGCCCTCAAGGGAAGAAGAAGACAGTGGCCGCGGCCTCCAAACGAGGTCCCTCTGCACGGCAGCTACAAATGGACAAGATTGTGGAGGAGTACAAAGACATCTTCACCTCCCCGGCAGGGGTTCCTCTGCACTGTCAAGTCAAGCACTCCATCGATCTGACCCCAGGTGCGCCGCTACCCAATGGACCAATTTATCGGCGCTCCGTTCTGGAGAACAATGAAATCAAGAGGCAGATTCAGGAGCTCCTACAGAAAGGTCACATCCGTCCGAGTTCTTCGCCCTGTGGGAGCCCGATAGTGTTGGTACAGAAGAAGGATGGGACGTGGAGACTCTGTATTGACTATCGGGCGCTGAACAAGATCACTGTCCGTAATAGGTACCCGATCCCGCGGATTGATGACCTCCTAGACCAACTAAAGGGGGCGAAATATTTCAGCAAGATCGATCTGAAGTCAGGATATCACCAGGTACCAATTGAACCCTCAGATGTGTGGAAGACTGCCTTCAAATCCAAGGAGGGCCTCTTCGAATGGTTGGTCATGCCTTTCGGATTGACGAATGCTCCTGCAACCTTTATGAGGCTAATGGATGACATCTTGCGGCCATTCACCAACTCCTTTGTAGTAGTATACTTGGATGACATTCTGATCTTCAGCCAGAGTTGGGAAGAGCACCTCCACCACATCCGACAGGTTCTCCAAACACTGCGGCAACACAAGCTATGTGCCAATTTGGAGAAATGCACTTTTGGCATGACCGAGGTCCAGTATCTGGGATACATCATTGATGAACAGGGGGTGCATGTCGATCCAGCCAAGGTCCAAGTCATTCGGGATTGGCCCTCTCCAACCACTCTAACAGAGCTCCGCAGCTTTCTAGGTCTTGCCAACTTCTACCGCAGGTTTGTGTTGGGATTTTCTCATATTTCTTGGCCCTTGAGTCAAGTCACCAAGGGCGGGGCGAAAGCAAAATTCTTTTGGTCTGAATCTCAACAGAAGGCATTCAGGGAGTTGAAGGATCGCCTCTGCACGGCACCAGTGCTCGCGTTACCAGATTTACAACAACCATTTGAGGTCGAGACAGATGCCTCTGACTATGCTATTGGGGCAGTCCTTACTCAACATGGACATCCAGTGGCATATCACAGTGAAACACTTTCAGACACAGTCCGGAAGTACCCCACTTATGATAAAGAGATGTATTCCATTGTACAGGCCTGCCGACAATGGAAGCATTACATTTTGGGGAAGGAAACGGTCATCCACACAGACCACCGACCTCTGCAATTCATACAGACCCAAGGGAAATTGCAGAATGATCGCCATCAGAAGTGGTCTACATACCTGCAACAGTTTCACTTGAATATCAAGTATAAAAAGGGCAGCACCAATAATGTTGCAGATTGCCTCAGTCGACCACCGATCATGGCGCTAACCACCGTGCTCAACTCTTGCGGGCACGAGACTTCTGATTGGCCACTTCTCTACAAAAGCGACCCAGAATTCGGCCACACATACCAGACACTCTTGGAGGGTCGGCAGGTTGCAGATTTTCACCTCCAGGATGCCCTATTATGCCACCTCGGTCACCTTTGTGTTCCTTCAAGCGAGCGTGCCAAGATGATTTGGGAAGCACACTACAGTCGGGCTGCTGGGCATTTCGGGGTCGAGAAAACAGTGGCAGTACTGCAAAACTATTTCTATTGGCCGAATCTTCGACAGGATGTTGGGAAGTACATCCGATCATGTACTGCCTGTGCCATTGCCAAACCGACCATTAAGAAGCAAGGCCTCTATACCCCGTTGCCTACCCCTAGTCGACCTTGGGAATCCATCTCCATGGATTACATGTCAGGCCTTCCTTCCACTAAGCATGGAAATGACTGTGTTTTTGTGGTCGTCGACAGGTTCTCAAAGATGGCCATTATGATGGCCTGCAAGAAGAATATCACAGCAGAAGCCACTGCTAAACTCTTCTTTGAACGAGTGTGGGTGCACTTTGGGATCCCACAGTCTATCATCTCAGATCGGGACAGTCGGTTTCTCAGCACCTTTTGGTCCAGTCTCTGGTCAATGCTGGACACCAAACTCACGAAGTCCACAGCCTTCCATCCTCAAACTGATGGCCAGACAGAGGTTGTCAACAGGATGATTGTGCACATTCTGCGCATGTATAACTCAAAGCATCCACGCACATGGGACGAGAGCCTCCCCTATGTTCAGCACAGCTACAACCGAGCTCTTCACAGCTCCACTGGCCATAGCCCTTTTCAGGTGGGTTTAGGATTCCAGCCACTATGCCCCATTGATGTGGCCATGCCACTTGCAGCTACTCACATGAATTCAGCTCATGTCCAGTCCGAAACAGATAAGGCCACCAGCTTCATTGAGCGCATCCAACATATTCGCCAGCAGGTCCATGACATTCTTGAGAAATCAAATGCCAAGTACAAGCAGCGACATGATCAACACCGGGTGCCACACAAGTTTCAGGTGGGCGACAAAGTCTGGTTGCATTTGCAAAAGGAACGCCTTACTGGAGCCTATCGGAAATTGAGACCACTTCGATATGGTCCTTACACCATTACTAAGGCTATGGGAGACAATGCATTTGAGCTCAGCATTCCCCCATTCCTTGGCCTGCACCCAGTGTTCAATGTGGACCGCCTTCGGCCATACTTTCCACCATTGCTAGACACATCCGACATTGCAGAACAGCTCAAACCCACAGAATTAAATCCAGATTGCATGGAACAAGCTGCAACTGATCGGATCATGGACACACAGATCAAGAACACTCGCCAACAGCATATCCAACTGTATCGAGTTGTCAAAGCAGGCCAACTCCTTCAGCAGGGCAAGTGGCTCACCAGGGAACAAGTTCAGCAGAGGTTTCCTCATCTCATGGAGGAGCTCAACGCAATGGGGACCATTGCTTCCTAAGGGGGGAGGAATGATCCAGGTGGATATTGGTGGCCACCTGCCAGGTCCACCTGGACCCCCACCATTGTCTTTCTCAGCATTTTCAGTTTCCTTAATTGTAGCACAGTTTACTATTTTTAGCAGTTTTTCGGGTCCTGAACTTCCGGAGCCGTTTTGAGGCCCTAAACGACGTTTTTTTGGAATTCTGGGGCGACCGAGCCCTATATTGCCTCCCAAAGTGGTAGTACTCGGATAGATCTTTCTAACAAGCTATCGTACGCGTCAAACGGAGATCGTATGCCAAAGTTGCGACCCCGGGAAATTGATGTACCAATTTACCCAAACGGGGCCCACAATTTGGCGTTTCATCTTCTAGGGTTAGGTTTCGGTATGTGAAGGGTTTTCCATTGTTTCTCAACAATAAATAGGCCTTCGAGCCTCATTGTAATACAGTTCAGAACAGTTCAGAGGCATGTAGCCATCACATCTCTTCTCAGAGATAAGCTACCATCGCCCTAGCTAGTTTATTGCCATTTCTGTTTGTAAGCATATGTCAGTATTTTCCATTAATGAAATGAAGTATTATTTCCGCTGCATCTTTGTGTATATGGTTATCTCTGTAATTTGTTGCGTTCCTGCTTAAATCTGGATCACCCTGCATAATGGCCTCCCATAGCCCCTCCATGAGCTTCAACTAGGACACTATGTCGTTCAAAATCAGGCACATAGCATCGTAGTATCTCGTCTAATCCCATATTATACAAGCGACCTGCAATAACAAAAAAATCTGTCACGCGCACCACCAACACCTTCTTCTGTTGACTAGTGTATCCTTCTGGAGTTGTTCCCGTAGTCAGGAAGTGGATAATTTCTGCAAAGTGATTATTAGTTACGCGCACCGCAAAGAGTTGCGCATCAGGCAACCCTTCTTTAAATTAGTAGGCTCCTCTCCTATGTTAGTGTGTGACAGGTGATCTGGCCTTGTATTCAATGGTAATGGATTCACAATTACTTCGAAATCATACTCCTGGAACAATAGCAGCCATCTGCATATTTCTCCCCTCCAAAACAGGCATGTTGACTAGGTATTTTAATGCATAATGGTCTGTATACATCTTAAAGTGTCCAACTAGCAGGTAATATCTGAACTTCTGGAGCATGTACACCATAGCCAACCCTTCGCACTATGTCATCAAATAATCCTTTCAACCTTAGACAGATTCCTTCTTGCAAACGCTATGGGGTGATCCAATTCTCCTTCACCAGACTGTGTCAGCACTGCTCCCAATGCAATACATGAAACATCCAATTGCACATGAAACTCCTTCTTCCAATCTGGGAAGACTAGGATCAGCACAGTGACCATTTTCTCCTTTAATACATCTAGTCTCTGCTGACATTCTTCATCCCAACAAAATGTAGCATCCTTCTTTAGTAGTTTTTCTATCGACGTGGTAATCTGGGCATAGCTCTTTATGAACTTCCCATAGTATCCAGTATGACCCAGTGTTGCGCGCAACTGTTTAACACTTCTTGGTGCCTCACAATTAATTATGACCGTGATCTTAGCATGGTCCACCATTAATCCTTGTTTTCATACCACATGACCTAACAAGATTCTGAAAGGGACGCAGAACAAACATTTCTTCAAGGTCAACGCAATCTGATACCTTCGGCACGTATCCAAGATCAAGTGCAAACTAGCTACATGGCACTTTACAAGTCCAAACACAATCCAATCATCAAATTATACCTCCAAAAATTTGTGAATGAACTCTTTGAATGCCAAGATGACTACGCACAAGAAGGTTGTCGGCGCATTCTTGATTCCAAAAGGAATTACCATATATTGAAAGCATCCCCACTCAATCGCAGAGGTAATCTTACTCCTGTCTTCTAGCACGATCTTTATCTGATGGTATCCAGAGAACCCATCAGTGAATGAATATGCTTCCTGCCCTCCAACATTATCCAATACCTCATCTGTGAATGGAGTTGGGAAAGGATCATGAACGAAGACATCATTGAGCTTCCTGAGATCTACGCAAATTCTGATTTTGTCCTTTTTCTTATTTTCCTAAACTACCATTTGACTCACCTAATTAGATTCTTCCACTGGTTCAATAATACCTGTTGCAAGCATCTTGTCCAAATCCAAGCGGACCTTTTCCTTATACTTGGGATTAAGGCGATATGGCCTCTATTTAACAAGCTCCGTGTTTAGTTTCAAAGTTATTTTCATCACTCCCAAATCACCTATGATGCCTTTTAAGCCTGAAAACGTTGTGGGAAAAAAATCCTCATATTCGCAGAGCAACTCAATGACCTTATCCACCGTAGCATCATCCCAATAGTCCCTTATCTTCACAAACTTTGGTTCCGCCTCTATTCCAATGTTCACTTGTCTAGTTTTCAGTGGCGCAGTGATATCTAGATTCTCTATCTACGGTCCATCCACTTCGCAATGGCCTTCTGCCTCTGGGATATTAATGTTCCTTAGATCCTCATCTTCTTCTTCAGCAATCACATTGTAGCACTCCAGTGCATGGAGCAACTGAGTGGTTCGATCTGGTTGAATCAAATCCAAGGGATCCTGCAATATTCTAAAGATTGCTACCTTGACCTCCTACAATGCTTCATTGATGCATTTGAATCCATCCTCAAAGCTAAAAGTCATCAAAAATCCCTATCTCAAAACACCCCACTCTTCATTGCTGTGGCGAAGCTTTGTTTCCATGTACCAATTCATTAGTATTACATCCAAAGTATGGCATAATAAATGTATCCACTCAGGTTGTGGCTCCGCTCCATAAACGTCAGTCCATTTAGCTAAATGATCACACAGATCACTCCTTCCATCATATTTTACTGTTAGTCACACTTTTGGGTGACCAAACCGCAACCTCATCATTCTTTTGTATTCATGCCATCCATCAAAACTATGTTTATGCATACCCCACCACCTTACGAGCATAGCGCGCAGTTCCAAATCCAAGGATTGGAAGCAATGCTTCTCTAGTACTTCCCTTTCAAATGCATCCAAACATTTATCTTTATCAGTTAGACCATCATAATAAGGCAAACTCCTTACCTCCAATGATACACAGTGCAACGATTTAGTCATCATGTTACAGCGCAACGTAGATACTTCATGCAACCTATTATGTTAGTGTTCCAACTCCTCATTTGAATCTGATGTACAGGAACTTTCGCAGTCCCATGCAATGCGTCCATCTGCTGTCGGATTCACCCAATCTTGGTCTCACGTTGTTATTTTGTAGATCTGGTCCAAATCATCATCACTTTCGTAATAGCGGACCAGTTCAGTATAGCATGGTCCTTCTGCAGGGTCCAAAGGTACTACTACGCAGAGTGACTTCCTTTCAAATGACATTGTCTACTTCTTCAAATTGATCACCCCATTCATGTCAATAGCCCAATCGATCCCAAGGAGCACGGGTAAGGATTGCTGTCATCGACAACCTCTATCACTTCAAAATTAGCCAACACACTCATGCCTTCAATATCTCTTGTCACTTCCTGCAATCTTCCCATGGGGATAATCTTCTGTTGATTTGCCATCCTCAATTGAATTGGAGACCACTGCAACGTAGGTCTACCCATTCTCTCCCATGTTTGTCTAAGCAAATAATTCGCATCCGACCCAAGATCCAAAATAACTTGGTCCATTTCATATTCACCTATTTATGCAGTGAGCCTCATCTCACACCCTATTCTTGCCATATGCTTACCAATTTTTCAAACTACATGAGGTCCTTCAAGAGAATTTTCTTTATCGGCACACTTATTTATCAACTCTTGTAATCCTTTCATGACCTTGCTATTGCTAAGCAGCTTCATACATGTCTCCAAGAATGTGGTAAGCATGGAGGGGTCCATTTCTTCAGATAGCTTATCCTGACTTCTTGAGGTAGAGGCCTCAGCAAAGATTTTCTTCACTTCCATGAATGTTTCTTTCACGCACTCCAAATCAAATCCAACCTCCTTTTCTGGAGCTTTTCGGACCCACTCACTTTATTCAAGCTTCTTTCCTTTATCCTCACTAGTCATCATTCCACTTCGCAGCATGATATTCATGTTAGGAACTTCTTCGCAAGGTTCAACCCTCGTCATCTATAGGTTCTGGGTAGGCTACTGAGGTAGCACCCTTTCCTCCTACATTTTATCTATCAATACAGGGCAGTCTTCTGTTGTGTGGTCAAACTGAGTACAGTATCAGCACGATAGGCACGTCGGTCTCGTAAACTCCTGTGCGTAGTGTCCTAGCACTCCACAGTTGTAGAAAATAACTTTTCCCCGACCTCTTGCAGGTCCTCCTCCGCCTCGACCTCGTCCATGCCCCTGATATCCTCCTCTCGCTCCCCCAACACCTTGATCCAAAGGCTGAGTTTATGTCTGCATTCGATACGTGGGCATTCTTTCCATCATCAAATCATAGCTATGGCAATTATAATCATTGTGGCCCATTGATTTACAGAAGTTGTAGAAGAGTTGTTGCGGTGTTTGCACAAATTTTTGCAGCAAGGGACAATTATCTGTTACATGTTTTCCAGCTACCTGATAGATAGCGCACCACAGCACGGGCCCTGTACTCGGCCCTGCTTGAGCTTCCAGCCTCAGAGGTATTGGCACTCCTCCTGCAACATAATTTTTGAATACAGGGTAGTGATCTTTATCATGCCCCTAACTCTTACATTTCAGACACCAAACTTCTTCGCACACCTCTAGCCCCACTCTATATTTCTTCAGACTTTGGAACTATAGGAAAACATTCTACAAGTCCATGTGAAACTACAGAACTCCCAAAGAATCATCTTGAATCAGTGTCTCATGCAATCTCATTTCGATTTCCACGGCTTTCGCCTGGGTCCCAATATTTTGATATGATAAGGTGACCCTCAGGTGAGGCAAGAGCAAAGCTATGAACCATTCGTGGTGTTGGCCATCCGTAAGATTCATGTTAGCTTCACGGATCTGTAATTTCAATCTCTGATATAGCTCCTAGGGTGTTCCTCCACGCCTCATCATGATTTCCTTGAATCCAGTGACTGATTGTGATTCAGACTTGGGCCTACTAAATTCCTTATTCAACAGAGCCTGAATGTCTGTTAACGGAGCCGTCAGGTTATTGCTATAGTAACCAATGTTTCTTTCTTCATCTGGTCATATATAATATTTTGGGTTGTCCACACGGCCTTCGTAACGAACCAGAACTAGTCCAGGTCCTCATTTCCCAAGCCCTTGAAAACGGGCAACTTCACTATCTTCGCCATATTGAATGACAGCGAAGGTGGTGGTGGTGTGGATGAAGGTGTAGGTTGTGGAGGTGAATATGGAGGTGGTGTGGGCAAATGGGGTATTCAGAGGAACCCTTCCCTTATTAACTAGACAATGCTCTACGGTGAATCCTGTGCTACTCCTTCGTCATCACTCAAAGGAGGCTCAATCAGTGGGTTATATTTAGGGCCTATTCTTCCTCGATCCCTGAAGATCTTTCCACTTCGTGTAGCTCCAAACATCAAGGTAGTGGCACAACCCGCTTTTCACACAAGAGCATATTAATCCAAGTATTCAAAGATCTTAAATGCTCACCTCACAATCCCTTGAATAAGCATCGCTCTACTTGGTTGTAGTTGACCGAGGTATCGAATGTGAATTCTATCACAAATCCTTCGATGACACGATCAATCCAGTGATCGACAACGTGCGTGGTCTTATCTTCATAGGCTTCCAATATCCACATTAACTCCATGGTCCACACTATTGGACCGTCAAGCCTCCACCTTCCTTGGTCGTCTGCCAATTTAGTGATCCACTCATATAGCTCGATCAAGAAGGAACAGAAGAAAATTTCATGTATCTCTATGTTCAGATACCTATCCAACCACTATTCTTTTGTCAGGCGCGGATTTCTGCTTTCTTGCACTGCGAATTTTTGGATCTTTCTATCCAACCACTCCTCAATTTCTTTCTTTGTTGGATTCCAGTAATATGACATCACACATCTCTTTATGCAGATCCCAGTCCCGAAAATGGAACCATTTGTTGGATGGGTGGGTCCTAAACTAGGTTCAGAGTTAAGTTTGCCCAACATCCCTACACTACTAGCCCTTTCGGCATCAACTCGCGGAGCGCAGACTAAAGTCTCACCTGAAGCAGTGTGGGCGGATGTTGGAACCAAGTTTCTGCACCCAGAGATTAGTGTAATGTCGTTTTATGCCCTAAACCTGCCTTCTCGCAGATCGATAAGCCTTTAAGGCTTATCAATATAACTTCCTTTAACCAACCTCTAAACCTTTGCGAAGGTTTATGACTATCTTTCATGGACCCTACACAGGCGAATCAACCACTTACGTGCCCCTGTGATTACTCCTACTTCCTTATTTACCCAAATCGACTGAAGTGTTGGATAGCTTTAACATGCAGCAAGATATCCTTCACGTAAACAGTTATTATTACTTGCATTCATATGAAAATATAAATCATGTAAAATATCGCATCAATACAGTATTAATTCATAAACCCATCATTCATCATAACATAATAGAACATTCATTCATAATAGAAGGAAATAGATAAACATAGGAATTTCAGGAATAATCTCTTTATTAATACTTTAGTTCTACTTATAGACTCAAGACCTCCCTATGCACTCAGCTGTAGGGGTCCGCACACTCAACTACAGAATCTACTCTAGGCCTCTACGCACACAGCTGCAGAGCCTCTTTTCTACTCTAATATTTCTTCACTCTTCTGCCTACTGACCCAATACATTCATCTTCATCCTCTTCCTTATCTCTACCTTAGACTCTCTAAGAATCTCCCTTTTATACAATCCCATGGTCCGTGGACCATGGGTGGATCTACAAAAGGCAACATAACTTACATAAAATAAGAGTAAAATCCTTTATGACACTTTACTATCTATGCACTCTGCGACCACAACTTGCAGAGACTTTACATTCTTTACAACAAAACTTGGGCTTTTTTTCCCTAAAATTGACCCTAGGGGACCCTGTCCCAACAAATATACAACCATCTAAAACATCAGCGTTGGATTTTGGAGACTAATCATACCCTCATGTTGATGTTTTGATCATAAGAGAGTTATTATTCCCATGGATTAGGGTGATCTTGAGGTGTACATTGTGACAAGGAAGGACAAGTCAAATTGGGTAGATCTATACAAGATAAACTTCCACCTTCAGTTGTAAACTCTCTCCCTTTCATATTAATACAAAGATTATATCATTTTCCTATAGGTGTTATGATATATTTCAATGCTATGATGATCCATTGAATAGAGTGATCGGATAATGCTACATATATGTTGTAGATATCTGGCTTGCGTTGATTTTTTGTGCAAGTTCTAATTATAGGAATCGGAGCTACGGTTGTAGCTTATAAGCCAAGAGGAGAGAAGAACTTGGGATGGATCACAGGTAAGCATCCTTCCATTCTCCAATTTCTCTAAGAAGAACTTTATAGTATTTGATTTTTGTTGTTCTAGACCAAGCCACGAGTTCTAGGGAAAATACTTTTTTGTATAAAAAATTGGTGACTCCCTTGTTACACCTCTTGAACAAACCTCTAATACCTCACTCAGTTGAAATTGACCCTAGGAATACCTTTCATTGCATTTCGTTTGATTTTTTGTGTTGGAAACTCACTTTTCCTTGATCATTGCACCCCCTGGTTTTTTGACAAAGCATTGTAGATAACCCTAGCCTTCCCTACACCTACATTGTAGAGTACTAGTGCCCTTTAAGCACCTGTGTTGACCCCTATTTCATGCAAAAAAAATCCTTTTCATGCTTTTCTCTCTTATTAACAGGCTTCTAGTTGGTCCTCCTTGTGTATTTGACTGTGTTTAGGTCTCTCAGAAGCCTTCATCTTATTTTCTTTTGGTTTGGATGCCCTTGATAAGATATTGTTTAGATTTTTCTTTGTTCTTGTCATTAGGTCATTAGAAAATTGATTTATTAATCATTGGGTTTCTTGAAGGAATTGGTGTTTCAGTCACCTTTCTAAATAGTTTTTTTTATTAGTGATTAGGGAAATATCTTAGTTTTCATCTAAAAATTAATTAGAATTAAAAAGAAAAATCTTATGCATCGTGCATTGCATATAGGGCTTTAATTTTGATTGGAATATTAAAGTTGAGGAGATCGATTGTTGCATCATTTGTTTATTGCATTATTGATTGTTTTTTTTTTCACCTACTTATTTAGGCCTTTCATTGTTAAAAGGAAAATGAAAAGAGTCATTTTTGTCATATTAGTTGCATCATAGGTGTGTTCAGGTGACATAACTTTTTGGGCTTTCATATCAAAACATAATTCAAGGTAACCTCTAAAATTCACTCAATTAATTTGAGTATTTGAAACTTAATGACACACATAGAGGTCTAGGCTAGAGATGTGTTCCGACGTCTTTAAACGTAGGAGCTATCATTTTTTTCCAGTATTGAATTCCAGGGGTGATATCTAGTTCCATGTACGTAAGTGTATCAAATCGTTCTCCACATACCTATGGGTATATTGGATGTTGCTCCACACATGAAAATTATATGGGAATGTTCTCATCAAACAGTTATACATTAGGCAACACTATCATGGAGTGTGCTTCCATAAAACATCAAGTATATTTTGGAACTCCACCATAGGTTGTTATCCTCACCATAGGTAATCGTGTCGGCCTCCTTGTACACTATGATACACCGAACACATCATTTGTGGATGTTTCTTGTCTGTACGTAAACCCTTGGTTCACCAAGGTGGTATATTTCATTTCACGGTTACTTGGTAAACCCTTTTGCATAGTTACCCATGTTTTGTTTTGTTCTGTGTCTTTAATTTCTAAAATTAAACAACATCCTCCCCATCGAACAATTCCTTAGTGAATCTTAGGTTGGGACTAATGGAAATAGTTCCTAAGTCTACTAGTCAAGGAACCCCCTCTAACAGGAATCCTATACATTTTCCTTCTTTTGGAAATATTGGTTCTCCTTATATGGAAACAATGTCCCTTCCTGAATTTACCATTGGTTTGCTAGTTTGGTTGTTCTTGACCTATATGGTTCTGAATGTCCATACTACTTCTCAACCAAGTTCTCTTCCACCTGAACAAAATCAACCTCAAGTTGATCCTAAAGTTGACCCTTGTCCTTCTTTGTTCTTTATTTATTCATCCCTTTCTTCCTCCTCGCCTAGTGAAAGTCTTGATTCTAGTAACCAAGAAGCTAAGAAGAAGAAGAAAGGGAAGAAGAAGAAGTAGACGAAGAAAAATAAGTAGGGGGGAAACCAAGCAACCATTGTTACGGATGAAACTAGTATGGATAAATATTCCAATCAGCTTCACAAATTTAAATTCCCTTACAAGTTATGTAAGGGTGACCACCTTCTTAGATATTTTCCTCATATTCTCAATGTATTAGAAGTGTAGTCCACAAGCTCACATCATCCTTTGTCATCGGCCTTTGAATATCATGCTAGTGATAAACCATCGACTAATGATCATAAGCTTTCCGGAAAGAAGGTTAAATTTAATTTTCCTTGTAGTTTATGTAAAGGGAATCATCTTATTCACCATTTTCCTTATATGGATGAAGAGTCAAAAGTGTTCGAAAACTTTACAGCTTCTCTGCCTCGTCTCCTATCTGGTTATCAAAATATTTCTCCTAATCCTCCACTAGTTGATGAAGTGATTAATCAGAGTCCATCTCCAGTTAATCCCACTCTCTCTAAAAGTGAATCCCATGAGTTTGTTCCCAACCAACCATTGGTTGAGAAAATGATTGAATTGATTCCACCTTCAGTTGATCATACATGTACCATAGAGAGTGAACTTCATACCACTCAGGTTCTTCTCATTATTCATATTGCATGAACTAGGGGACAATCCTCCCATTCCCATGGCATAGGGTGGAAATACTCTCATTCCCATAGCACAAGGGAGCAATTCTCTCATTCCCATAGCACAAGGGGGCAGTTCTCCCATTCCTATGACACCCCGTCCAAGTAGTATGGTCACTTCCTTTCATTGGAGTCGACTAGTAGGATATTGCCTTCCTCCTTACATGCCCTTCCAGATCATAGTACATGCTTAAAATTATGCTCGTACCTGGAATAATCATAGATGAAGGAACACCTATTGGTACTATTTCGTCAACTACTTGGAAATATTTAGGTTCTCCGCATCTTGTTCCTCTTACCCAGAATCTATTGGCTTTTAATAGAGGAACCAATCAACAATTAGGGATCCTTCCTTAGTTTCCTATTACTCTGGGAGGAAATAATTTCTATATCAATGCAATGGTAGTCCAAGGACCTTTAGATTTTAATTTACTCCTTGGATGTGACTATGTTTACGACATGAGAGCTCTTGTCTCCTCACTCTTTCATGTGATGTGTTTCCCACATGAAGGAAGAATCACAACCATTGACCATATTTGATTTGGTAGTCCTAATTTGACTCCCATTCAAACAACTTCCCTAAATGGTTCTTATATGTAAGTGGTATCTCCCCCACCACATATTAATTATGTGGCAACATGTTCTATGCTTGCGTCTACATATGATCTAGTAGGTTATGTAGTGCATCATTTACTTGGGGAATTAGAGTCTAATATGTACATTAGATCCTTTGATCCATTCTATAGAATTGTTCTCCCATCTTATGAGAACCTCTTAGAATCCATGGCCATTTGCAGGTCATGATAAAGGTTTTTGTATCACAGTTCCTTTTCTTATGTCAAGCTCGTTAAAAAATGAAACGATATCTCTTAGTAGAGTTCCTTTTCATGTGTCAAGCTTTTAAAAAATGAAACAAAGTTTCGGAGTAGAGTTCCTTTTCTTATGTCAAGCTCATGAAAAAATGAAACAAGGTTTCATGCGCATAGTTATTTTATTATGTCAATCTCGTTTAAAAAATGAAACAAATCCCCTTCAATTTGAGCCTTTGCTTAGATCTCATAAATTCCCAGTTGATTCTTTCACTTGATCTCATAAATGAACCTTCATTCATCCACCTAGTAACCATTAGTCTACTTAGGTGAATGAAATGAAGCTTGGGGGAATGTACCTCAAATTGAGTCATTATGCTGGGGGCATGCAAAATTATATCAAGCATAGTTTTCCTTTATTTCAAGATCGTGTAAAAATGAAACCAATTTCAAGCGTAGTTTCCCATGTTTCAAGCTTCTGTTAAAGTGAAAACATTCCCATTTTATCCCTCACGATTGCCATTTTTATTAGCTTATTTCTTCCAGATGAGCCTTGGTTTTTGCGTTCCATCATCATCATCTGTTTGGTCGATCATATGCTTTCACTTGGTTATTTTACCCTTTCATGAGGAATCACTGCATTGAGTGGTCTTATTAGTTAGATTATTGACCTTTTCATGTTTTGAGCAGTTCCATCATGACCACAACTAGTTGTTACCTTTATACCACTCATTCCTACAAGAGGAGTCCTCTTTTAGCTCCTTTCAAACTCCTAAAATATGAAAATATTTTCGAGCACTTGTCTTTTCAAACTCGTTAAAGTAAATGAAAATACATCTACTAAGTATAAGTTTAATCCATTTCTGGACTGAGATAGGCTATTTATGAAAAAGGAATACCTTAGTCGAACATGGCTAAGAGGTTCCCTTGAGTATTTTTTTCTATAGTTTTAGACTCAAGAGACTATTTATGAAAAGGAACTTTTGGAGTTATCTTTTTCATCTCTTTTTCAAACTCTCTAAACATGAAAAAGGATTCGAGTTACACCTTTGATGGACTCATGAAAACACCAAACAACGATGGAATCATCGAACATGATGATACCAAACCACTCCTTCTCAGAGACATACTCGGAGGGCTTCATCTGAAGGATGAAATTACAGATCAAGCATATGTTATCCTCCTCAATCTTGTTAAAAAATAAAGAGGTACTAACCAACAATGGTTGGGGAAATTGGGAAAATGGGATACTCCACCTATTAATGGAAGTGAGTCGCTCTTGAACATGACACTCTTCCCCTTCATCTTTGTGCTTGTTGGGTTGGGAAATATTCTTGTCTTTTTGGTTCATCGCACCATTTCAAAGCCTTCGTTTTCTGTTTTGGGTATATGCTACCAACTCCATTCAGTGTCGCCGATGTGTTCAAGAGAATTCATTCAGTTGATATTTTCTATGATACTCTTAAGCCTTCATTCCATGTCTGTTGTTCCTAAAACAATTCTACATCAATGTCATTCTATCTCAAATCATGATACTCGTTTTGTGTTGTTGATGGGGGATACATCAAGGCCCTCCTATGACGGGTCACTTCCTGTTGACATCAACTCATTATCCAGGAAGTTTACTTAGAAACTCATTTTTTAGTACCTTGGTACTTGCATACATCAATAGCAAGTTTCGTCACTCTCAGCAACAAGCTTACATCATTTGCCTTCAACTGAATGATTTTGGGTGGTGTTTGACTTCAACTCATATATTCACACCATATGGATTGTATTGTTGTACCTTGAGAGCCATTAACATAATAGGTGGTTTCTCTCACATTTGTTAACGACTTACATCATTGGTCAATAATCTGACGGTGTCTTCTATGTTTGACTTCAACTCCTTTATTCACATGGTTGGACTCATACATTGGATGATCGAGTGAATGAGATAGAAGACCTTGTATCTAGTTCCATCCATTTGGGCTATGATCATATAGTCATCAAATCATGGATCCACACTTGATCATCATTGGACATGACTTCTTGATCATTGTACATGTAATGTTAGCCTATGTAATGAGTATGGGTATCCCTCCCTTATCAAAGATATTGTGATGAAACTATATTATAACAGATGATAATCTGATAGTTGTTCTTGATCCAAACTTGTCACAACGTAAAGCACTTCAGTCATTAGTTTCCATTTTTGACTTTGCGCTTTAGGGGAATATCTGTTATAGGTTATTTTGTCACACCTAGTCAACAGGACTATAAACTGGATCTATCAGCATCCATGAACACCTTGTCATCAACCCTACAAAAATACCTAAGCATGACTCTCCCAAATCCCTGAGTTTCTAACCTTGATTACTTCACCCTGGCCCTTTATGGACCTACGTTCAGCAACAGGTTGCATAGTTCTGCACCTGCTTTGATCGGAGTAGGTTGCCCCTTATTGGGCATGTGTTGATTCTAGAAATTTGGTAAAAATAAAAAGAATCAAGATGCTTCCTCTTCCATAAGCTTCTAGGAGTTGTTGCAACAATTTACCTTCGATAAGAAATTTGAATCCTATCTCATCCTACCTTGGAATTTCACCTCTTATCCCTTAAGCTCCTCCTCCTCTCCTTAGTGTATCTCAAGCCTATATTGGTAAATTTATAAGAATTCCTAAAATACCACAATCTCCTTGTTACACAAAAATATCGTCGCCATGATTATTTGCAGTCAGTATGGGTCTATCATCACTTGTACTGTCCTCCTGAGCAAGTCTCAGACCTCAGTTCTTCAAATCAAGCTTTGGAAATGAGAGAAAGACATTAAAAATCAATGTAACTCTGGTTTCGCACTTTCTCTCATGGTCACCTGCGGTCCCGCACCTTCTGTGTACAAAAACTGCGGACCTGCCCGCTCTATCCCTAACGGTGTAGGTGCGTACCCCTGTGAAAGTCAAAAGGCGCAAGTTTTATCTTAAAAAACTCACTTTGGGTTAATTCTAGAGGTTTCTAGAAGGAATTTTGACGTGGATTGTTCGCTCTGAGGTGGTTCATGCATCCCAAAAGAGAAGGAGCTAATCCCTTGATGAGAGGAGCTATCCCTTTGAAGGAGGGATTTATCCCTTTGAAGGAGGACCTAGTAACCTCCCTCCATTGCACTATAAATACAGGCATTGGGCTGGTTGCTGGAGAGGTTAGAAGCTGAACATTTTTTAGGGTAAATGCTGGTGAAATCAAGACTTCCTAGTTGAGCTTAAGAGGAGAGATCACACATCTTTTTGGCTTCATTGGGAGTGAGTGAAACTTGTCAAAGTAGAGGAGACTTCTTGCTGGACCCTGGGAGGAGCTTGTACAGCGTCAAGGCAAAGGTTGTAAAGTTCTTCTTCTTTTGAATTAATACAATCAAACTCATTTTTCTCAACAAGTATCTTATGTTATTTGTTTCATGGACTCCTTGACTTTCATGTTAAATATGTTTTATGCAATTAGCTTTTCAGGTGCTATTTAATTTGTTTGCCTTGTTTGTGTTTGCAGATTCGCGAAAAGGAGCTCACTTGGATCAAAGGAGCGAGGGCATCCACAAGCTTGCGTTGGACCTAAGGTAGGCCCTAAAAACACTTGTTTCTATTTGTTTATCAAAGCATATTTAGAGAAAGATAGTTTCTGGTTGGTTTGCTTGTCATTAGGTCTTCTTTAGATTCTAGGAAGGTCTATCTTGTCCACAAGATCGACTTATTCTGTGTGACACTCCTATAAATATACAGTAATCTACAACATCAAGGTTGGATTTTGGAGACTAATCATACCCTCATGTTGCTTCTTTGATAATAATAGAGTTATCATTCCAATGCATTAGGGTGATCTTGAGGTGTACATTGTCACAACGAAGGACAAGTCAACTTGGGGATATCTATACAAGTTCAACTTCCACTTTTGGTTGTAAACTCTCTCCCTTTCATGTTAATACAAACAGTATATCATTTTCCTATATGTGTTATTGATGTTTACATTCATATATTTCAATGCTATGTTGATGAATTGAATAGAGTGATTAGATAATGCTACATATATGTCGTAGATATTTGGCTTGTGTTGGTTATTTGTGCAGGTTCTAATTATAGTGATCAGAGCTACGGTTGGATCTTACAAGCCAAGAAGTGATTCGAATCTCTTCAACTACTAGAATTAACCAAGATCTTTTACTTCTGTGATGTTAGCAGAATTGAATATGAAAGAGTATGAAAAACCACATGTGCATATTTTAAAGAAGAGGAAACATAATGACAACCATCAAATGAAAGAACACACACACATTGATAACGGAGTTCACTGAGTGTAGGTTACGTCTGGGCCCGATGTCAAGAGTGGGGAGGCCGCTTCATTAAAAGTTGCATGATGATGATGATGTACATGGTATATTCTTTGTCATTACAAGGATAAGCTACATCAATAAGAGTGGCATGTCTCTCCACGAGACATTCTCCTATAGGAACTCTCACTCATATGGGCCCTCCTTTAGCATGACAAGATCTCTAATTCTTACATGAAGTGACATACAAGCATCATTCAACAAAATAGAAAAGAAGGATCTCAACATCAAGGCATCATCTCAGCAAATAAAAAAGAAAGACATGGCATCACTGCATCATATACCTCCACTTTTGGGGATGGCCTTAAAATGCACAGCTTTGCTAAAGAAATGGTCTGCACCATTGAACTCGTGGCATGAAATCGTGTCGAATGATTGTAAACTCGACCCCTTTTTGACACCATCAAAATCTAGACCCTCAGAAATCTCAAAGATTCCCCAAATATTCCTTAATGTTTACTACCTGAAATTCTACTTCTCAGAGGAGGAAACTGATTGCACCATTAGATTCCTTGTCGAAAACCGATAAAAATGAGTATAAAGTTGACATACTTCTATTGCCTTCAAAAATTACCCCCCTCCAAGGGAATCTCCAAGATTACTTAAAGAATATGCATAAAGAATATACTGTAGAATATTCCCTTTGAATATTTTATGAAATATTCCTTCATCAAAATACATGCCCAAGCAGACCCCTCTAGTCTCGAATCCAACTCGTTCTCACTAGCCTTCCATTTCTCTCATTGGTTCCCCACCTCCTCCTTACTAGGCGAATGAGAAATGCAGGTTTAAATAAATGTAAAAGGGAAGATTTAACAAGGTTGTGCCCATTGGACATTTGGTTAAGTCATTTGGCTTGGGGTACAAACTTCCTAGAGTCGAGCCTATGGGCCTCCCCCATATAACATGCATTTGTAGTATTTCTAACAATGGGCACTTTAATTTAATTATTTGGCGGTCTTTATTTTGTTTTAAGTTGGGCCGCCGTGTTGGGTTGCCTAACCATCTGGCTAACATGGTTTCAAATCCCACCAGCCCATTACATATGTGCCATACATACAGTTTTTTGGGCATGTCCACTGGCAAGTGGCCTTGCCACCATTATATATATAATAACCATGGTTGCGGTGGTGGCTCGTTACCCCCTTTTTAATAATTTTTTTTGTTTTTCAAAACAAGTTAGTGGAAAATTTTGCGCTAGATTTTTAGGGTCACCGGTAAAATTAAAGAGGCGAAAAAATCACACATTCTAGCAGTCAGAATCTGTGTGGCAATAAATTCCAAATTGTTGCCTCGTTAGTGGTTGCCACTGGGCCTAGTTTGACCAAAACTTTGACCAACCATAACTTTTACGTACGAACTCGGATTGAGGTTTCATTCACGCTGTTGGAAAGATTACGTCAAGATATTCAATCAAACCTTGGTTTAAATTCAATCCAGAAACTTTGATTTTTGAGCATTTCCAAAGCCACTACTAAATTCTAAGCATTTTTTAGCCACCTGGATCATTCCTCCCCATTGAGGATATTTTGGTCCTCCAAAAGCATGAACATAATCTGCAATTGTTGCGTTACATTTTCTGCACAATAGGTGTCCTGATGGGTCACACTTCCTTCTCCTTCACCCTTGTTCTTTGGAGCCATAATTGATGAACTGACACCTACATCCTCTAAAAGCTTGTAGTAAAATATTTGGAAACTACATGTTTAATAACTCAACCAATCATGACCCAAGGATCCCCATAATTGCCAAGAGTTTATAACACACACTCTGTAGTAAATTTTATATCATAATAGAAACCAACACCCCAACTATCAATAAAAGGCTCAAACATCATTGTTGCTTTAATAAGTGATGGAAAACACATCATCACTTTTACAATTATGTTGCAACACATGATTTACAAAATGCGGCCATGACAAGCTACCATATCTAGTCAAAATGTCTCTGATTGATCAAAGTGAATGAGTCATCATCTTGGAGTTGATTCACTTGTTGAACAACTTTTCAACTGGTTCTTACACGAGTGCTTTGTCCTTGAGACATTGCTCTAGATGGAGCCTCCAACATGTGTATCTTTGATGTCCACCTCTATTGAAATGATTATGTTGAGCTAGTTGCATAACATATTGCAAAAATTCTCCTTCCTCCAGACCTGTTTCACCTTCTTCCTTCCCTAATGTGGAGAAGGCCTTTCATGCCCCATCCTCTTTCTTGTTTCCATTCTCTTCAAACACTCAACAACCACGTGGTTATTCAAGCCACAAAAACTACATGGTTTTCTACGCCATCCTTTCTTCTCATCGTTAGCAATATGCTTGTAATCAAAATGAACTTTAGAATACTCAGACTTTTTATACCTCTCTTGACTGTCTCTGGTACAATCCTGGTGATGAGAGCTTGCCTTAGCTCTTCTTCTTCAATGTGCACTATCATGGGACAGTTGTGATGTGTTCTAACCATCATGTTTCTCCAATGGCTTCTGCAATTCCTTGGAAGCTTCTGCTACCTTTGAGCACTCTCCTTCAGTGTATCCCATCTTGGTAAGGAGTCTCAGGTCGGTTTCTGAAATGGGTACCTGAAGGCTTCCAATAGAAGTAGTGTCATGTGAAAATGAAACTGAAGAACAATCAACATTTTTTACCTCATATGTCGATTTTGAAGCAGGTAATGATGGCTTTGTTAAGCCTTCGTTGTGCCTCAACTCTTCCAAGGACTCTTTCGTGGCTCGTAACTAAAGTTGCAATCTCTGCTTCTCCTCTTTTTCTTCTCATAGAAGTCTCCTTAATTCAACATTCTCTACTTGAAGTCTCTGATTGATATCCCCATCTGAATGATGAGAAGATGACAAAGAAGAATAATGTTCACTCGAGGGGGTATATGGAACACCTTAAACTGCTCTTTCTTTCTCTCATTCCTCTCTTGCCATCTTCTACTCATAATCTTCATACATTAAATCTACCATGTTGATGATCTTGTAGAAGGCCTCATAGGGATATCTGTGGTCCTCCATTTTCCTTCTATATGCACATTAAATCATTCACACTCACAATTCACATCAGAAAGAAGACCACTCTGATACCAACCTTGACCTAGATCTCTTCAACTACCGGAATTAACAAAGACCTTTTGCTTCTGTGATGTTAGAAAAATTTAATATGAAAGAGTATGAAAAACCACATGTGCATACTTTAAAGAAGAGGAAACATAATGACAACCATCAAATAAAGAACACACACATATTGATAACAGAGTTCACCAAGTGTGGTTTACGTCTCCAGGCCTGGTGTCAAGAGTGGGGATGCTGCTTCATTAATTGATGCAAGATGATGATGATGTACATGGTATATTCTTTGTCATTACAAGGATAAACTTCCTCAACAAGAGTTGCATGTCTCTCCACGAGACGTTCTCCTATAGGAACTCTCACTCTTATGGATCCTCCTTTAGCATGACAAGATCTCTAATTCTTACATGAAGTGACATCCAAGTTTCCTACAACATAATAGTGAACAAGGATCTCAACATCAAAGCATCATCTCAGCAAATAAGAAAGAAAGACATGGCATCACTACATCATATAACTCCTCTTCCGGGGATGTCTTGAAAATGTACAACTCTGCTGAAGAAAGGGACTGCACCGTTGAACTCATGGTGGGAAATCATGTTGAATGACTGTAAACTCGACCCATTTCTGACACTTCAAAATCTAGACCTTCAAGAATTTCAAAGATTCCTTACTATTGACTACTTGAAATTCTACTGCGCAGATGAGGAAATTGATTGCACCATAAGATTCGTTGCCCACTATTATATATATATATATATATATATATATAATAACCATGGTTAGGGTGGCGGGGATGGTGGCTCGCCACCCCCTTTTTTAATATTTTTTGTTTTGTTTTTCAAAACAATTTAGTAAAAAAAAAATCTACCATATTTTTAGGGTCACCAGCAAAATTAAAAAGGCAACAAATTCACCCATTCTGGTGGGTGAAATCTGTGTGCCGGTAAATGCCAAATAGTTGCAATCTCCAAGTTCCTTAAAGAATCTGCATAAAGAATATATTGTAGAATATTCCCCTTAAAGAATCTGCATAAAGAATATATTGTAGAATATTCCCCTAAAATATTTTGTGGAATATTCCTTAGAATATTCCTACATCCAAATACTTACCCAGGTGGACCCCTATGTTCTTGAATCCAACTTGTGCTCACTGGCCTTCCGTTTCTTTTCCTCGATTCCCCGCCTCCTCATTGTTAGGCGAATGAGAAATGTAGGTTTAAATAAATGTAAAAGGGTGGATTTAACAAGGTTGTGCCCATTTGGGCATTTGGTTAAGTTGTTTCGCTTGGGGGACAAGGGTCCCGGGGTCAATCCCATGGGCCTCCCCAATATAACATGCATTTGTATTATTTTTAAAAATGGGTGTGTTAATTTAATTGTTTCACGGTCTTGTTTTATTTTAAGTTGGGTTATTGCATTGGTCAGGCCAGCTAACGCGGGTTCAAATCCTGTCGGCCCATTAAATATGTAGCATACATACGGTTGGTTGGGAGGGTCTGTCAGTGGGTGGCCTACCCACCATTATATAATATAATAATCATGGTTGGGGTGGTGGGGGTGGCAGTCCACCACACCCTTATTTAATATTTTTTATTTTGTTTTTCAAAACAATTTAGTAAATAAAATCCGCCTAATTTTTAGGGTCACCATCAAAATTAAAAAGGCAACAAATTCACCCATTCCAATGGCCGGAATCTATGCATCGGTAAATGCCAAATTGTTGCCTCGTTAGTGGCTGCCACTGGGCCTAGTTTGACCAAAACTTTGACCGACCATAACTTTCACTTACGAACTCGGATTGAGGTGTTGTTCACATTGTTGGAAATCTTGCGTTGAGATCTTCGATCTGACCATGGTTTAACTTCAATCCATCACTTTTATTTTTTATTTTTTCCAAATCCACTTCTAAATTCTAAGCATTTATGGACCCACCTAGATCAAGAGGAGAGAAGATCTTGCGGCTGATCACAAGTAATCATCTTTCCATTCTCTAATTTCTCTAAGGAGAACTTTATAGTCTTTGATTTCTATCGTTCTGACCAGGCCATTAGGTCTAGAGAAGATACTTCTGTCTACAATTGTAAATTCCGTATAACACACCATTTCTATTAGGAGGAAATTTTCCCTATGGCCAAGTGAATAAATCCACAAATCTTCTTAAGATTTCTATAAAAATATACCATCTGGGGTTTCACCTAGACCTAGCTTCCAAAAATCTTTGATAAATAAGGAAATAGAGGAGGATGACCTTTTGATACCTTATCTCTGAAGTCTAGTAATGACCCTATCTAATTTTGTTGTATAATATCTTGCCTCGTCTCCAATAGATCTTGTCTCCACCACAAATACCTGTGTCTTGCACACACAATTTAAATTCAATCCACTTTCCTAACAAAGATTCATTAGAGATATAAACTAAGTATATTTTAGATCATTCAAGCTAATCTAGATCTAATTAGATTCATATATTGAACAATAGAAATTGGGGGAAATAATGACATTTATATTAACGAAGAAAAGATGAATATACTTATATATCTTAAATCTAAGAGATCCCTTCTAGTTCCTTGGTCCAAGCTCTTCCTTAGCTAATGATCACTAGTAAGGCTACCTATTGATTTTAAGGAGTCTCTCTTGGAAATTTTGTAATATTTTATTACATAATTGTTTCTCTTCCATTATCCCTTAGGAATATCCTCCTTACATAGATTTCATAAGGATATAAGAAGATAAATGTAGAAACCTAAGTCATAGTGAGTTTAAAATCTATTACAAACTCCTAGGTCATTTGACAAAGTTTCCCTCATCCTTCTCGAACATATCTCTTTAGAAATGAGAAAATATAGAAGGTATGCAAGGTCATCACCCTTTACTAGTGCATTTGAGATGATCATATCTCCTTGTTAAGGGAGCAATAAGAAATGCATCACAATTTGCTAATGTGGCAAGAGTGATGGAGCTCTAAAATTAGCTTTCCAAAGGTCAGAATTTAGTGTCTTAACCTTATAATCAAGGTGGGTCCCTCACTTGATCTAGTGGATGACAAATAAGGTTGTAACACTTTGAATGTTGCAAGTGCCTCCATCTTATGATTGGATGTAGCACAATGGCCCCATGCTAGCTCTAAAAGAATTTTTGCATAAAAATTAAAGAGTATCTTCCTTAGAGCCACCGCCTCGATTATCTCACGAAATTTAATTAGCATTAAAAGTAATGTTATTGAGTATTGTTTTCAAATGTTAAAATAGAATATAGGTCTTATTGTTTTATGTTTATATAATATTTAATGAAAGATGCATATTTTTTTCTCGAAGAAAAAAGATGCATAATTTTATTCATCAGAGAAGAAAAAAATTACATTTTTCATATGCATAAATGCATTCCAGAAAAATTATATTGAGAACCATAGAAAATTGCTAGAGATTTTAGACTAATTCGAAAACCATAGGGGCCACATGTACAAACCCATTGACAAGCAACCAACGTTGAATGATGAGGCATAGATTCCCCAACAAAATATATCCAAACAAAACCTGACAGGAAAACATCCCTAGAAGAGACTATAATAGGGCACACAATACCCTAATAGCCAATAAAACAAGCCCAAAAATCGGGAGACAAAGAAGTAGGGCCAGATAGCCCTAGAAAAATATGCAGTGACCCATCAACTAACACCAGTGAACAAAAGTTGCGTGACAACAAGAAGAAACCCCAGGCGAAAAGAAACAAGGCCACAAGACCTAGAATGAAATTGGTGGTGACCCCAAAATAACTACTAACTGACGTAGCAACAAAGAAAGGCAACAGTCAGTGGCAAAAAGTTTGGTGGCAATAAGATCCTTAGCGCCAAGGCTGAAGAAACAAACCTGACAGAAGCAAACTTGAACACACACAACAAACACACCACAAAGAAAGCACCCGCGAATAGCAATGACACCCACACCAACAAAGGAAGAAGACCCCTAGGAACTCGGTCAAATAAAAGCACATACCAGTGGGTCGAGGTTGCTAGAGCACTAGAGCAGTAGTCACCCTACGCCATGCTCCCTGAACTTCAATAAATTCTGAATAATATATATTAAATGTATAATTAATGTTTTTAACCAATAATAAATATTTAGATAAATAATAAAAATAAATTAATGTGAAAATAAAAATAATATATAATTTAATTAAATAAATAAAAATTAAATATCAATTAAAATTAAATAATATCTATTATTTAATATAATATAAAATAAACATAAAAACAAATGCAATTATTATGATTTTTATTTATTTATATAATAGGTTATTTTTTTTATTAAAAATAAGTATTAAAGTGTATATGCAGCCAAGAAAATAAAATTTATTTAATTTAGCTAATATAATTAAATGCATTCCAATTGATTTCAATTAGATAAGAAGTAAAATTCATTATTTAACGTGTAAAAATAATATAAAATAAATAATAAATGTTAGGTCTATTAAAAATAGCAAAAACTAACAAATAATAAGAACTACGTACAAAGAGCAAGAGCTGTAAAATTAGATGAATAATAAAAAACAAAGTAGATATAAAAAGATATAATTAATTAATTATATAAATAAATGAATGATAAGGGTATATGAAACATTAATTAATTAATTATATAAATAAATAAATGATAATGTTATATGAAATACATTATACCAGTATATTAATTGAAATTTAAATTATATGAATGTAAAGCAATATTAGAAATATAATAAAAAAAAACATTAAAAAGTCAAAAAGATTCAACGTTATATAGATTGGATTAATTAAAATGTGAAATTTGATATATAATGTAATAAAGATATAAAGAAACAAAAAGAAAAAATCTATAATTAAAAAAAAAAAAAATTAAAAAATATCAAGATACGTTGATTTAATTGTTAAGATGAGAAATTAAATATTTATATATTAACAAAAATATAATAAAGATGGAAAGAGAGAAAGAAAGATTCACAAACAACACAAATATTAAATATTAAATTAGATAAAAAAGGAAATAAGACACAAGGATTTAGTGAGATATAAAAAAAATGCGATGAGATGTATATAGATAAAAAAATGTATACATAAAGAGAAATTTGATTAATTAAGATGCAAAAGTAAATATAATAATATGAAACAAAATAGATGAAAAAACATATATATATATATATGCATTGAGATGTAAACAAGAAAGCTTGAGATTACTATTATGCAGGAATATTAGAAAGGGGTGTTGATGATGTCGAGATAAAATTGATCTATTTCTAAAAGAGTTTCATTTTTTCAATATGTCAAAGTTTTATAAGATTTTTATTTTTTCAATATGTCAAAGTTTCATAAGAGTTTTATTTTTTCAATATGTCAAAATTTCAATGTTTTTATTATTTTTGAAAAAATTAATAATATAGATTATTTAAAAATTGGCCAACAGTTTATAGATAAAATTCCTATTACATAAATAGAATTTTAACTTATAACATAATTAAAATTTAACCACATAATTTAAAATTTAAGTATTATTTATCTCATACTTTAAAAATAATCCTTTAAAACATTAAAAAAATATAAAATACCACCAACACAATTAAAAAAATGTTTAACTAATCACTATTAAATAAATTTATATTTTTATATTTTTCTAAAAAATATAACAAAATTAATAATATAATTATTGAAAAAATCACTATATTATATTATTTAAATCATATTTATAATTAATTTAATATTCTAAAATACTTACAAAACATTTTCAAGAACTAAATTTTACACTATTAAAATTTCAACCATATCGTAATCAAAATTATTTAAAAAATATAAAATGAATAAAAAACTTAAAATGCTTAAACTAAACTAACACAATCTATATATACACAAAACATATACGTAAACAATGACATCCAAGTTAATGTATCCTTAAACAAACTCTGAGATGATTGGTCAATAAATAAACCAAAAATAATATACCACTAAGAGAGTCGGTTTCTTCATTATAATTTAAAAGGGAGAAAACAAAAAGATGCCGAAGCTTTTATTGGAGTGGTTACAATAGATGCTTCAACATATTCATAATATCATAGGAAGGGTGACTTCAATATTCATTAAAGTCCTCGTACAAACACAAGTGACAAATCATAACCAGTGCAATTTTTGCCATTGAAAAAGACAGAACAAAACAAAAATAATAAATACCATGAAAATAAGAAACATATACACCAAGTCCCTCTCCACAATTTTAAATATATATCCATTAACCACCCATTGAAAGCAATATGAATTTATAAATCTAAGCATGCATTTAATATGATTTGAGAGATTATTTTTTTTTATTGTATATTTTTAGGTATCTTTCAATATTAATTTAATTAAAATATTTTGTTTATAACTTATATTGGATATTTTATTATGTACAACACTAAAATAATTATTTTTTTATTTTTTTAGATAAATATATATGAAATTTGAAATACTATTAGTAAATGTCATTGGTTGTCAAAACCTAAAACCTAAAAATGGTAAAACTTCATATATATATCTATAAATATTGTAATGTTGTATATAATAAATATCCAATGTGATTTGTGAATTAATAACCAAAAAAAATCATTTTAATGCGACTTGATCTAAGCTGGTTATAGCTGACATTGCTTTTCTATTTAGAGAACATTTTTTTTGTATTTTAAAATGGATACTTGTCAACTCCAAATTGAACACAGACATACTTACACATTACATATGGTCTTCACAATGGATTGTAGAATAAGTCTATGGGCTCAATGAATACACAAATCAAAAAGCCACCGTTTGAGTCATCTCTAATTTCTTTTAACAACTAAAACCCAATTAAAATTACAAATCTTTCTGTGTTTGTTTCACATATATCATTTTGATTATATATATTTTTATCAATAGAACAAATCGATTGAGCTTGGCTGAGGAATGATTTGCTCACAAGTCGAATGCTCATTAAGATTGTGTCAATTATCCTCAATAATGTTGGAGTTAATGGAGTTAATGCTTACATTCCATATTTGAGAAATTGGTTTGTGATGGTTGAGAAATTCTCTCAACCTCTCTATCTAAATTAGGAATAAGTTAGATCTCAGAAACTCTATTTAATAGAGTAATCTGAATGTAAATCTGTGTGTGAGTGTCTTTGCACATACACCATTTGTGTATAATAAATGATTGAGTGTTTGTGATTGTGTGATTTTAGCTGTTTCTATCATGGTATCAAAGCTTAAGATCAGAGGCCTGTTGTGCTGTGTTGTGATAAAATTCCTAGAACTGAAATAAGCTTGCGTTCAAGAGCTGTTTGCTCTGCGTTCTGGACAGCGTATTCTCCATTTTTTTTAACTGGCATTGCTGCAAATGTTCCAGATGCACGCCCTGTAACTGGAATTCGATCTTGCAAGGTCTCTGCAATGGCATTTCGCTGTTGAGGTTTCCGCTTCATGCCGACCAGGACACCAACTGCAAGCTCGTATCGGATGAGATGGGAATCGCTATAATGGTACGGCTTCAGGAATCTGACCCTGCTGTATGAGCTTGATATCAGCAATAACAGGTTTGCTGGGCCATTTCCACTTGTGGCTGTTTGATTAATTGTTCGAGTTGCGCAGAACTGTGAGAGCATTGCTGGAAGGGGAATAACAGACCAGTATGTTGAGAAACCCGTGATGCGGTGAGGGTCGTTTGGTTATCAGAATAGTGTGCAGTGCCTCTGAACTCTGTTGCAAACATGACAGTAGACGAAGGCCAAGGTGGAGAAGCCTCTGCGTTTGATTGCAGAAGTTTTTGAAAAATTATCGGCCATGCTCATAGCCGAGAACGATGATTTGGGTGTGGCCCGGTTCTCTGAAGCTGCTTCATTGCTTTCTATACTCTTTGGTTCCTTGGGAATCACCTTCAGGTTTGTTGAGGTGGATTATGCAGCCAAGGTGACATTCTCGCTGTTTCTTTTACCTGTTCTTCAGTATTGTAAATTTGTATTTTGAATGGGTGAGAAGTGTGAATGGTTCGAACCCTGGTTTCGACATCTTGTGTTAGGAAGGATATTGCCGCGCTGTAGCATTTATGTATATTGCCATGCACAATGGCTCAAATGGGAGAGAAGGGCGTTGTTTTCATCTGTCACCTGGAGACTAGTTCGAGCGGCCAACGACCGTGGCGTGAGCGGCCCATTTTGTTCTGACTTGAGAAGGCAGTGTTTGGTGTATTTTTTGGGATTTATTAAACTCTTTTAAAATAACTAGCAGTTCAACTATGTGTCTGATGCCAGTGTTTAAAGATCAAGTAGTAGTAAGGCTCAATATGGATGGTTGTCCAGATAGTATGGCAGTTGCGGATCTAGGGAAGGATCCCTCATTAGTGGTAGACGTGGAAGTGGTTTCCTAATGAGGTTATGCGACAGAATGGGATGCTGTCTAGTAATTGACTTCGGGAGGTCCTTGATTCAGGAGTTGAGGAAGGGAACTCGGGAATCCAACTTGCCAACTACACCTTTCCGAGGGTTACGAGGCAACTTGATGGAGCATCTACTGATAAGCTTGATTATTTTGTTATTTTCATGTAATGTAATCATTAAGGGGGGATGTTGGAGTTAATGGAGTTAATGCTTACATTCCATATTTGAGAAATTGGTTTGTGATGGTTGAGAAATTCTCTCAACCTCTCTATCTAAATTAGGAATAAGTTAGATCTCAGAAACTCTATTTAATAGAGTAATCTCAATGTAAATCTGTGTGTGAGTGTCTTTGCACATACACCATTTGTGTATAATATATGATTGAGTGTTTGTGATTGTGTGATTTTAGCTGTTTCTATCAAATAATCATTTTACAAACAAACATGTCATAACATGAAATTCAAACCCAGCTAAATAAATAAACAGAAAAACAACCTGTCATTTCCATCACACAACCTACACTCTTGAATATACCTATCACTATCACTGATGTATAATACAATTCCCTGAAATTCATCTCAAAGAAAATCATGCAACACCTGACCTGAATCCAACACTAAATTCATCTCAAAGAAAATCGTGCAACACCTGACCTGAATCCAACACCAAAACTAGTTATAAAGCATGCAACATTTATATATGCTGCAATATCACTGCAATTTACAAATTTCTACAGACAATTTGTTTGTCTGAGAAAAATTATTCAATGTACTTTTTCTATAATCAGCATAGGCGGTAAGCTCAAAACTATTTAATGGTCAGTTCCACGATCCATCCCTTTGTCACTTGCATTACCATTGCTGGCCAATGATTGCACAGTTTTCTCGGAAATAGAAAACCATTTTTGCTCATCTCCCCGTGGATGCTTGGTAAGTGGAAGCAGAGTATTGTTATTTCTGCTGCGAGACTGAAATCTGTTGAAGCCGATGATCTCAGACATGGATCTCTTCTGCCCAATCTGACCAGAAGATCCACCCAATGTTTTTGCTTCTGTCGGTCTGCGACTCTTTCCCAAGTACTTTGTGGAATTTACATCTGTGAAAGCCATGCGTCCGCTATCTGTCGTTATCATCTGGGAGCTCAGAAACAATAAATCAGAATGCTTGATATCGCTCCATCGATGTTGACACATGACATCGGCCACGACTATACGATGAGCAAACCGACGAGAGAATTGCAGCTCCTTCGACTCCTCATCGGCCTCTGAGATCAGCAGCTCTTTCTTTCTCCCGCTGCCAAAACACCCAGTTGACCCCACAGCTTCCGATCCCCCGCTCGGCTCTCTGAAGCTGCCAGCTGGCACCCTAAAAGACTCGGACTCTCTTTCCACGCTATGGGCATTTTCTCTCTGCACGAAGATTTGCAGGATCTGAGGCGCACTGTCATCGAATCCCTCGGCTTCCTCGCCATCGTCATGTCGGTTTACCATAGACACGTCATCGGCCTCTACCTTCTGTCGACACAAGGGACAGGTGGAATTAGATTCCAGCCACGTGTCCACGCAGCCAACATGAAACGCGTGGCGGCACTTGGGCAGCAATCGCAGGACCTCCGAACCTTCGAATCTGCTCAAACAAACCACGCATTCTAATCCCTCTTTCAGGCCTTGCAGCGACGCGAATTCGAACACCGGGAGCGCGTCTATTAACGAACGCTCCACGCCCGTGTCCCTTCTCGGCAAAACACTTGCCGAAATAACCGGCCGAGCTTGGCGGCCGGGACTCCGATCGAGGTGCCCGGGGCCGCGATGGACGATTAAGCCTCTGCGCCGTCCTCTGTTCCGGGCCACCCTGCGGTGCTTGGCATACACGAGCAGGAGGAACGCTAAGGTGAGAAGGGTCGTTAGAACTACGATTATGACAGCGACATTTGTACGGAATGGAAAGACTAAACGCTTACCCGAAACACCATTGTTCGTGTCCTTCCAGGCAGAACCTGTCAGCTGTGCTGATCCAGCATCAGCACACACCATCCATACCGACAATATCAACAAATACACATTTCTCACAGACTCCATTAATTTACTGCATCTTGGTAGCAATCATTCAATCCCTTAACATAATCTGCATGTTTCTATCCCAATCTCATTTTGAGCTCAATACTGCAGATTTAAGTTACTTAAGAGATTCAAGGCAAACATCCACAGATTCTGCAGAAATGCATATAGGAGAGATAATTACAAATGAGCTCTGCCAAATGAATTCTGCAGTGCAATGTTACGAGCAGAAGAAGCAGGTTTTATTGAATCATCCGAGAACGAAAGTAGCGCCATTTTTTTTTGGGGAGGGCGGCGGGCAACTACTCTTGGCGTTTATCAAAAAAGCAAGGGACCCCACCTTCAATTCTCGATAAGAAAATATTTTCAGGAATCACTTATGGGGGCCAGAACGAACTAAATTTAAAGTGTGTGCTGTATTCTCGCCTGGTTGGTAAAATGGAATGAAGTGTCCATGCATTGACTTGGTTGAGCGTGAGGGTTTCTATCTTCTTATCAGTTAGCTGTTCATGCGAATACCTAATTTTCTCGTATTTAATTTTAATATGGTATTTTTTTAAGTTCAAAAAAAAAATTTATAAGCTTGGCAAAATTACATTTTCATCATGTTCAATACATCACTTTGACTTGGGTGGGAAATTGAACCACTGACTTCACATCAAGGTACTAGTGACTTTATATCAAAGAGTGCCTTAATCCCCTCTATCCAAGTGTACTAGTGACTTTACATCAAAGAGTGTTTTAACAAAGCACCCAATCACCCTCTATCCAAGTGTACTTGTGACTTTACATCAAAGAGTACCTTAACAGAGCACCCAATCACCCTCTATCTAAAAACCAATATACCAAATTTTTTCCATTTAATTTAATATCATAATTTTTTTAATTTTATTATATTTAATTTTAATATACTATTTTTGAAAATAAATATGTTTTTTTTCCAGACATGAGACATGTGGAGATGACTTATACGTTTTATGAAATAAAAAATAAAAATAAAATGATAAAAGAGTTAGACTTGGTCGGCACTGAGTTTTGAGACATGTGGATATGACTTATACGTTTTATGAAATAAAAAATAAAAATAAAATGATAAAAGAGTTAGACTTGGTTGGCACTGAGTTTTATGACTAAATTTTCAATGTACTTGGTAGAGACATTTTTATAGATTTTTTCTTTTCAATGTGCATGGTATCCATAGTTTTTATAGATGTTTTAATATATTTTTAATTTACATTTATATATAAATATAAAGAATAGAAGAAAAATATGTAATATTAATTTAATTTTTTATATTTAGTTGTATTTTTCATCATTTATTTTCTATTTTAAAAATATTTGATAAAGAGATTAAAATTCAATAATAACTAGTATAGTTATATAAATTAATTGACTAATAAATATCGATAAACATTAATTCATGATAAGGATCAAAATACTTCATAATACATCTTATTTGGTCAAAAATTAAAAAAAATCATAAAATTAACTAAATTATAATTTTATTTTAAATTATTATTATTAATAATTATAAAAATAATTAATGTAAGTTAAACACACATACAAAAACATGTAACAAGATTTTAAACCATAGAAATTTATTCCACTTTATTATGGAGATTTTTAATTTGTTACAATACTATAGGCTAATACCACCACTTATAAATGCCACATGCCCAAAGACCATAAAAAAGTGCAAAGAGCATAACTATTTTGGAGATAAATATCAACCTACTACCAAGAATATATTCTAGAGTATTATGTAGAGATTAAATCCTTACTTCCACTTAATAATTATTGATAGTTAAATTAAAATTATAGGAACCTTATTTCAAAATAAACATACCTATAAACATAAACATAAAAAAATTTAAAGCATTAACTTTTGAAAAGTGAAAATCTATTAATATAATAATTTAATGGTAAGTAGTTGTCACTCTACATACATATAATAGTTGAATAAATGTCGCTGAGTATCTTTCTTATCGGGAGGTCTGGGGTCAAATCTCCTCAACGCCCTTGGGGTTAGGCCTACGGATAGATCCACAGGACACATTAAAAAGAAAACACCATGAAAGAGATGAAATCATGCACAAAATGAAACATGGAAAAGATGTAAAAAAAGACTTAAGGTGACATAAATGTTAACAAATAACCTAAAATATTGATTGGAAGACAAAGAATATGCCTAGAAATACCAATAATGATACATAACATTACACCACATTAATTTAATTGACACATATACCAGAAGACACAAATTTGACCATTTGAGACCTAAAAACTTATGCAAAGACACTAACAATAATAACATAAAATAGACCGAAAGAGATATAAAGATATGCATTGGGAGATAAATATGATGACATTACCTACAAATGAAGGTTGTAAAAAAATGCAAAGGAACTCATTGAGATGTAAAAAAGAGTCATAATCATGTAATGTATAATATAATTCCTAGTAAGAAAAGATCATCGGCTTGCAACTAAGGATGAAACTGCGATGAAAGTATTCATCAACTACGAGGTATCAAATTTTAAGGTAGGATACACTGACCTAAATCCAAGACTAAAACTAGTTATAAAGCATGCAACATTTATATACGTCGCAATACCACTGCAGTTTACAAATTTCTACAGAAAACTTGTTTGTCCTGGCAAAATTATTCATTTTACTCTTTCTACAGTCAGCATGGGTTGTGAGCTCAAAATTATTCAGTTGTCTGTTCCATCCCTTTTTCATTTGCATTACCAGTGCTGGCCAACGATTGCATAGACTTCTGGGCAATATAAAACCATTTTTTCTCATCTCCCAGTCCATACTTGGTAACTGGAAGCACTATATTGTTGTTTCTGGCACAAGACTGAAATCTGTTGAAGCCGATGATCTCGGACATGGATCTCTTCTGGCCAATCTGAGCAGAAGATTCACCCAATCTTTTTGTTTGGGTCGTTCTGCGACTCTTTTCCACTTCCTTTGTCAAATTTACATCTGCGAAAGCCATGCGTCCGCTGTCTGCCGCTATCATCTGGGACCTCAGAAACAATAAATCAGAATGCTTCATATCGCTCCATCGATGTTGGCACATGACATCGGCCACGACTATACGATGAGCAAACCGGCGAGAGAATTGCAGCTCCTTCGACTCCTCGTCGGCCTCTGAGATCAGCAGCTCTTTCTTTCTCCCGCTGCCAAAGCACCCAATTGACTCCACGGCTTCCGATGGCCCGCTCGGTTGTCTGAAGCTGCCAGCTGGCACCAGACAAGGTTCAGGCTCTCTTGCGACGTTATCGACATTTTCTCTCTCCACGAAGACTTGCAGGAGCTGAGGCGCACTGTCGTGGAATCCCTCGGCTTCTTCGACATTGTCGTGTCTGTAGACCTTAAACACGTCATCGGCCTCGACCTTCTGTCGACACAGGGGACACGTGGAGTTATATTCGAGCCATCTGTCCACGCAGACGACATGAAACGCGTGGCGGCATTTGGGCAGCAATCGCAGGACCTCCGAACCTTCGAATCTGCTCAGACAAACCACGCATTCTAATCCCTCTTTCAGGCCTTGCAGCGACGCGAATTCGAACAGTGGGAGCGCGTCTATTACCGAACGCTCAACGCCCGAGTCCCTTTTTGGCATTGAAACAACTGCCGAAAGAACCGGCCGAGCGTGGCCGCCGGCGCGCCGTCGTCTGTTGCGGGCCACCCTGCGGTAGATGGCATACATAATCAGGAGGAACGCTAAGGTGAATACTGTCGATTGAAACGGAAGGGCTAAACGCTGAACCGAAAAATCAACGACCGGGTTTTTCCAGGCAGGATCGGTCAGCTGTGCTGATACGGCATACACCATCCATGCCGACAATACCAACAAATACCCATTTCTCACAGACTCCATTACTGCATCTTAATAGCAATCATTCAATCCCTTAACATAATCTGCATGTTTCTCCCAATATCTCAATCTCATTTTGAGCTCAATACTGCAGATTTAAGTTACTCAAGAAATTCGGAACAAACATCCACAGGTTCTGCAGAAATGCATATCCGAGAGATAATTACAAACGAGCTCTGCCAAATTCACTAATGGCAGTGAAAAGTTTTAAGCAGAAGAGGCATATATTATTGAATCATCTGAGAACGAAAGTAGGGCCAAATCTTTTTGGAGGGCAAGTTTGCAACTACTCTTGGCCTTTCAAGAAAGCCAAAGATCTTTGTACTCGGTAAAAAAATATTTTCGGGAATCACTTTCTAGGGCAGAGCGGGTGGTCGGCAAAATGGAGCCAAATGACCATGCGTCGACTTGTGGAGCGTGAGGGTTTCTGTGTTGTTTTCAGTTATCGGCGACGATGTAAAAGTGAGGAGTATATACTTTATTCGATTTTCTTATATATTTAATTTTTAATATAATTTTTTTTCCCTTAGTTTTCTCATATTATATTATTTTTGAATTTCGAAATCATATACATAGTAATTTCAAGATATCATATAGGGCCTGGAGTATGTCTAAAATTGTTTTTGTTTGGTTAAGAGCTAAATTTTTTTGGATTCAAGGAAATAGGGTAAAGGCCTAAGACCCAGAGGTATTTGGTAGGAGTGAGACCCTGTCTCCTTAGATACCATGAGTCCACCACCTAATTATTCAAGGTGCCGTAATTTTCCTTAAATAACAGTGATAAGTTAGCTACCACAAATAATTGTCCTCACTACTAATTTGATAATTTATAAATTTCCTGATCTATAAAAATAATTAAAATATCAAATATACTAAAATTTTATGACCAAATTAATTCCCACTAAGTTTTCTCAAATTTATATTTTTATTTATATATATGAAAATAATTTCAAGATTATCACATGTGTGGGGATGATACATTACGTTTTATGAATTAACAGATAAAACAGAATTAGTTGGCATTGAGTTTTATGGACTAACTTTTCACTAGATAGCGTAAGTTTTTAATAATTTTCCATTTGTATATCAATACAAATGTGAAAAAAAAAAAGCGGAAAAATATGTCAGATTCAATTTAGTGTTTTATGTTCACTTTTTTCCATTGTTTAATTTTTATTTTTTCCTTTAAATTGGTAAAGAGGCTAGAATCAGGTATTAAATATAAAGACATGTATTGTTTTCTTAAAAATGTTTGGTAAGGAGGTTAGAATTAAGTAATAAATATAAAAACATGGAAACCATGGTTAGAAAATAAGGTTAAAATATTACTTTTTGAAAATCTATTCAAACAATATCATATTAGAATAGACCAATATGTGTTATCACAATAATTTGATAGTAGATAATGATAATGTGTAAAGTGGTTGGTTGGATCAAGAATTAAGATGTTTAAATGTTTAAGAGAAGACCTAAGTTTATTAATAGTTTATAATTGTTTTTTTTTAATTTTTATTTAATTTTAACCTATTATTTTTAAAATTAAATATTACATATATATATAAAAGAGAGAGGTGCGGAAATGATGGTTTATGTTTTATAAAAAAGAGAGATGTGGAAATGATGGTTTATGTTTTATGAATTAAAAGATAACAATAAAAGATGAATGAGTAAATTGACATTGAATTTTATGGATTAATTTTTCATTATAGATAATATAATCTTATAATAAGTTTCAAATTGTATTTATATAAATGGTTAAAAAATCAAAAAAATATAATATTTAATTTATTTTTTAAGAAATGCTTAAAAGAACCCAAATTATAAGTGTTTAAAAGAACTCAAAAAAATATGTAATATTTAATTATGTTCCTTTTTTCATGGATTATTATTTTATTTTACTTTTATTAGAAGTGTTTGGTAAAGTGATTTTTAAAATAGGTAATAAATATAAAAGAAAATTAAAGAATTTGTTAAAAAAGATTTCTCGTAATAAATATAAAAAAATTAAAATATTTATTTTTGAAAAGTGAAAATCTATGAATATAATGTCATATAAGTAACATTTGTTAGTAATAATGTGGTAATTTGATGAAAGGTAATGATTGGTTTATATGAGTAGAATTGTTGAATAAATGGTTTGTTGGATCAAAAATTAAGATGGTTAAAATGTTTGAGAAAATATATGTGTAGAATTGTTGAATAGATGGTTTTTTGGATCAAAAATTAAGATGGTTTAAATGTTTGAGAAAACAATTAAGTTTGTCAATGGTTTACCTATGTTTTTCAAAACTTTCAAAGATTAAGATATTTATTAAGGTAGTTGAGTTTTTTTTGTCTTCACTTTTAATCAAGAGTTAAAAAAACTTTCAATTGAGGACTTATTTTATCCCTCAATCAAATCAATTTTTCCTTGTTTCCTTATTTAAAAGGTGCAATACCTTTTCATAAACTGACATAATTATAGTCTAATTTAATTAGATTAATATCATTAAATACATGCTAATTAGAAATCAATTAGAACAAATAAATTATATTATCTAAAAAGTTGCAAAATAAATGCCATCATCATTAAAAACATTAATTTAAATAAGACAAAACAATTTCACAACCATGACACACCAATGATGAGCCTTAGACACAAAGAGACATAAAACATGGCACATAATAAAATAGAAGTAGACACAAAAAACATGTAACTAAATGCAAAGAAAAAAAACAAGAAACTGATGCAACATAATGCATGGGTCACATTAAGGATGAAAGCACAATGAAAAAGATACAAATATGGATAAAATAAGACATGAAAAAGATGTACCAAAAAATGCACAAAGATAGAAAAAAAAAGATACAAGGTGGCATAGATTTAATAAATAAGACGTAAACCTAGACATATAGATACTAACTAAAACACAATCAAGATGCCAAGAGACACAAAAAAAAAATGATACATACAGTACACGGACATAATCAAAATGCCAAGAGACACAAAGAATGATGCATAACACTACATAAAGATTAATTGAAACATCACGGAGATGTGGCACGAGACACAAATGCAAAAGAAATTGCAAAAAAACACAGATTTGACTAATGAGATGTAAAGGCATATGCAGGGACACTAAAAATAACATAAGATAGATGGAAGGAGATGCGAAGATGGATGCATTGAGACAGAAGTATGAGGGCATGAGTTGAAAATTGATAGTTGTAAGAAAATACAAAGGAACTCTTTGAGATGTTAAAAAGATGTAGTAAGTGATTTACACACAATAAGAGGATGCTAAAAGAGGCATTTTAGACACAAATATAAATAAAAATATATATGATCAATGCAATGAGATGCATAGTCATATTGATAGTGCTTGATACGGTCAACAGATAGGGGATTTCCCTTATATGAATTCCCATTTAAACCTCATACTGTTTGGTGTAAAATTCTCATCTAGAATACAACCCAACTGCTATTTACCTAAAAAAGCACAATTTGTATTAATATGAGGGTAGAAAGTTACAAATGTCAGCTGTTGTTCGAAACATAAGCCATTTTGGCAATAAGAAATAGCAAGTGATACAACTATTCTCTGATTAAACTGTATAGGAACTGAAAGGATATAAGTTAGATACAAAAATACACAAAATTACAGCCAACAATGGTATGCCTATTTTAGGATACTCTATGGTCTTGTTGAAAAAACACCATCTATGATGGGGAAGAAAATCCCTCCTCGCAGAGGACACTGTTTTATGCCCATTGGCCAGAGAGCAAAATAATCTCCAACATAAACAAAACCAGACTTCAGTACTGCCTAGGAGAGAGCAGATATTCCTGGAAAAATAAGGTCCTCCATGACATAGGTGTTGTTCTCCTATTTGATGTTCATATACCATTTACCAGATTCTTGGAACATACCTTTTTTTCTAAATTTAAAGTGTGTAATGTATTCTCGGCGAAATAATCTCCAACCTAAACAAAACCAGACTTCAGTACTGCCTAGGAAAGAGCCGATATTCCTGGAAAAATAAGGTCCTCCATGACATAAGTGTTGTTCTCCTATTTGATATCCATATACCATTATTTGATGTCCATATACCATTTACCAGATTCTTGGAACATACCTTTTTTTCTAAATTTAAAGTGTGTAATGTATTCTCGCCTGGTTGGGAAAATGGAACAAAGTGTCCATGCATTGACTTGGTTGTGCGTGAGAGTTTCTATCTTCTTATCAGTTAACTGGAAAGTGACGGTGAGTTTATACAAATATCCCATTTTCTCATTATTTAATTTTAATATAATATCTTTTCCAAGTTTTTTCAATTTAATTTTAATATATTTTTTTCCCTCAATCTTCCTATACTTAATTTTAACAAACTATTTTTGAAATAAAAAATGGTTTTTTTGTTTCAAGATATGAGACACGTGGAGATGACCGTTCTACGTTTTATGAAATAAAAAAAATGATAAAAGACTAAGACTTGGTTGGCATTGAGTTTCCAATATACATGGTAGAGATATTTTTATAGATTTTTTTTAATGTATATGGTATAGATATTTTTATAGATTTTTTAATATATTTTTTTAATGTACATGGTATAGATATTTTAATATATATTTTTATTTGTGTTTATATATAAATATAAGAAAGAGCAGAAAAATATATAATATTATTATTATTATTATTTTTTTTTTTATAGTTTATTTTCTATTTTTAAGAGTATTTGAAAAAAGAGTAGAATTAAATAATAACTAGTATAGTTATATAAATTATTTGACTAATAAATATAGATAGGCATCAATCCATAATAGAAATCAAAACATTTTATAATACATTTTACATAGTCAAAAAATTAAAAAAATTATAAAATTAATTAAATTATAATTTTATTTTAAATTATTATTATTATTATTATTATTATTATAAAAAAATAATATAAGTTACATATATAAAACTATGTAATAAGATTTTTAACCATAGAGATTCACCCCACTTTATTATGGAGATTTTTAATTTATTGCAATACTATAGGCCAATACCATTACAAATACCATATGCCCAAAACACCCTAACTCATTTCATATAACATGTGTTCATATGACATTTTTCTTTAATTAATCAATTTAATTAAAAAAGTAAAAATGCAATAACTATTTTGGAGATAAATATCAACCTACTACCAAAAATATTCTAGAATATTTTGTATAGATTAAATATTTACCTCTACTTAACTGATAATTAAATTAAAATTATAGGAACCTTGTTTGAAAATAGACATTTCTATCAACATAAATATAAAAAAATTTAAAGCATTAACTTTTGAAAAGTGAAAATCTATTAATATGATAATTTAATGGTAGGTAATTGTCACTCTACATACAACCCGACTGCTATTTACCTAAAGATATCTCTAAAAATATCTTCAAGAATTACTTTCTGGGAACAAAGCGAACTAAATTTAAAGTTCCTAATGGTTTTTTTTTTTTTTTTTAACGAAAAAAGCACAATTTGTATTAATATGAGAGTAGAAAGTTACAAATGTCAGCTGTTGTTCAAAACATAAGCCATTTTGACATTGTTTGTTAATTAAAACAGGCTGTAATTGCAAGTGATACAACTATTCTCGGATTAAACTGTGTATAGGGAACTGAAAGAATATAAACTAGATACAAAAATACACAAAATTACAGCAGCAATGATATGCTTATTTTAAGATACTCTATGGTATTGTTGAAAAACACCATCTACGATGGGGAAGAAAATCCCTCCTCGTAGAAGACATTCCAGTGGCCAGGCAACTGAATAATCTCCAACATAAACAAAACCAGACTTCAGTACTTCCCAGGAGAGAGCCTATATTCCTGAAAAAAGAAGGTCCTCCATGATATAGGTGTTGTTTTCCTATGTGATGTCCATTTACCATTTACCACATTTACCGTTTACCAGATTCTTGGAACATACCTTTTTTTTGAAATTTAAAGTGTGTAAAGTATTCTCGCCTGGTTGGGAAAATGGAACAAAGTGTCCATGCATTGACTTGGTTGAGCGTGAGAGTTTCTATCTTCTTATCAGTTAACTGGAAAGTGACGGTGAGTTTAAACACATATCCAATTTTCTCATTATTTAATTTTAATATGATATTTTTTCCCAGTTTTTTCAATTTAATTTTAATATATTTTTTTTCTCAATCTTCTTATACTTAATTTTAACATACTATTTTTGAAATTAAAAAATGGTTTTTTTGTTTCAAGATATCAGACATGTGGAGATGACCGTTCTACGTTTTATGAAAAAAAAAAAAAAATGATAAAAGACTAAGACTTGGTTGGCATTGAGTTTCCAATATACATGGTAGAGATATTTTAATAGATTTTAATTAATGTACATGGTATGGATATTTTTATAGATTTTTTTAATATATTTTAAATTTTTACGTTTTTTTAATGTACATGGTATAGATATTTTAATATATTTTTTATTTGTGTTTATATATAAAGATAAGGAAGAGCAGAAAAATATGTAATATTAATTTATTTTTTTAATATTTTTTATGGTTTATTTTCTATTTTTAAGAGTATTTGAAAAAAGAGTAGAATTAGATAATAACTAGTATAGTTATATAAATTATTTGACTAATAAATATAGATAGGCATCAATCTATAATAGAGATCAAAACATTTTATAATACATTTTACATAGTTAAAAAATTAAAAAAATTATAAAATTAATTAAATTAAAATTTCATTTTAAATTATTATTATTATTATTATTATTATTAATTATAAAAAAATAATATAAGTTACACATATAAAATTATGTAACAAGATTTTTAACCATAGAGATTCATCCCACTTTATTATGGAGATTTTTAATTTGTTGCAATACTATAGGCCAATACCACGGCTTATAAATACCACATGCCCAAAACACCCTAACTCATTTCATATAACATGTGTTCATATGACATTTTTCTTTAATTAATCAATTTAATTAAAAAAGTGAAAAAGCCATAACTATTTTGGAGATAAATATCAACCTACTACCAAAAATATTCTAGAATATTTTGTATAGATTAAATATTTACCTCTACTTAACTGATAATTAAATTAAAATTATAGGAACCTTATTTCAAAATAGGCATATCTATCAACATAAATATAAAAAAATTTAAAGCATTAACTTTTGAAAAGTGAAAATCTATTAATATGATAATTTAATGGTAGGTAATTGTCACTCTACATACATAGAATCATTGAATAAATGATTTGTTGGATCCAGAATTATGATGGGTTGAATGTTTGAGAAGAGAAATTAGTTTGTTGACGGATTATATGAGTTTTTTTGAAATCTCCGAACACTAACACATTGATGAAAGTATTTGAGTGTTTTTTTTATTAAACATCTAGGGTTAGGATAAAATCCATTATTAAGCTTAAATCAAAGAATTTTGGATTCATATTAACCTTCAATTTAGAACTTATTTTATTTCTCAATCAAAGTATTGAGCCATTAAGTGAGGTTCCACTCAAATGGCTCTTCCCTCTTCTCTTGTCAAAAAGTGCAATACCTCTTCATGGACTCACCTAATTGTAGTTTTACTTAACTACCTTAATCTTATTAAATGCATATTAATTAGAAATTAATTAGACCAAATGAAATCTATTATTTAACAAAATGCATAAACAATGCAAAACAGAGGTCATCACCATAAAAAACATAAATTTAAACAAGATAAAAAATTCTCACAACCATGACATACCAATGATGAGAATTTCATGGTAGAGTGCCACAACTAAGCTACACTTGATTCAAACACCAAATGATACCACTCAAATAAAAAAAATATTCACAGAGGAGTTTGGGATATTTCTCCTTTCTTGCTTGGAACAACAAATGCATTGACTTCCTATTTATACTTTGGGAAAAAGAGATGTAAAATTCTCAAGTGATAATTTCTTTCCTAGTTTTTTGGAAAAAATTTGAGAAAAAAACCTACAAACCTATCCTAACTTTTTCCTAAATAAAACATTTTTTTTAACATATTTGTTTCTACACTTTTTAGACACTCTATATTTTCTAAAAATCTAAATCCATAATTGTATAAACCTTCTTAAATTTAGAAAATTAAACATATATTTGATTAGAATGTTCTTGCAAGATTATTAGAGACAAAGAGACACAAAACATGGGACATAATGAGATAGAAGTAAACACAAAAACATGTAATAGTAATAGAAGGATTAGCTCTTAGTAATAGAAAGACAAGGCAAAAAAAAAGAGCAATGAAGAAAGCAATTCAACAAGTAAATACACAGGAAATCAGGAGAAAAATAGAACAGAAATTAGATGCACAAAAATAATCAAACAAAATTAAAATGAACATGTTGAGATGTAAATAGGACGCACCATAGTGCACGGGAAACATTAAAAATGAAAACACATTGACACATAATGCATAGGACACATTAAAAATGAAAACACCATGAAAGAGATGAAAACATGCACAAAATGAGACATAGAAAAGATGTAAAAGAAGACTCAACGTGACATAAATGTGAACAAATTAAACCTAACATATTGATTTAGATAAGATGAATATGCAAAGAGATGTGAACAAATTAAATCTAACATATTGACTTAGACACGATGAATATACCCAGAGATACCAATAATGATGCATAACACTGCGCTTTAATTGACACAAAGATACAAATGCAAGAAGACACAAATTTAACTATTTAAGACATAAAAACATATGCAAGGACACTAACCATAATAACATAAAATAGACCCAAAGAGATATAAAGATGATGCATTGGGGCATAAATATGATGGCATGACCTACAAATGAAAGTTGTAAAATGCAAAGGAACTCTTTGAGATGTAAAAAAGAGTCATATCCATGTAATGTATAATACAATTCCTAGTCATTGATCTCAAAGAAAAATCAACGGCTTGCAACTAAGGATGAAACTGCGATGAAAGTATTCATCGCGAGGTATCAAATCTTAAGGTAGGATACACTGACCAAAATCCAAGACTAAAACTAGTTATAAAGCATGCAACATTTATATACGTCGCAATACCACTGCAGTTTACAAATTTCTACAGGAAACTTGTTTGTCCGAACAAAATTATTCATTTTACTCTTTCTACAGTCAGCATGGGTTGTGAGCTCAAAATTATTCAATTGTCTGTTCCATCCCTTTGTCATTTGCATTACCAGTGCTGGCCAACGATTGCATAGACTTCTGGGCAATATAAAACCATTTTTTCTCATCTCCCAGTCCATACTTGGTAACTGGAAGCACTATATTGTTGTTTCTGGCACAAGACTGAAATCTGTTGAAGCCGATGATCTCAGACATGGATCTCTTCTGGCCAATCTGAGCAGAAGATTCACCCAATCTTTTTGTTTGGGTCGTTCTGCGACTCTTTTCCACTTCCTTTGTCAAATTTACATCTGCGAAAGCCATGCGTCCGCTATCTGTCGCTATCATCTGGGACCTCAGAAACAATAAATCAGAATGCTTGATATCGCTCCATCGATGTTGACGCATGACATCGGCCACGACCATACGATGAGCAAACCGGCGAGAGAATTGCAGCTTCTTCGACTCCTCGTCGGCCTCTGAGATCAGCAGCTCTTTCTTTCTCCCGCTGCCAAAGCACCCAATTGACTCCACGGCTTCCGATGGTCCGCTCGGTTGTCTGAAGCTGCCAGCTGGCACCAGACAAGGCTCAGGCTCTCTTTCGATGTCATCGACGTTTTCTCTCTGCACGAAGGCTTGCAGGAGCTGAGGCGCACTGTCGTGGAATCCCTCGGCTTCTTCGACATTGTCGTGTCGGTAGACCTTAAACACGTCATCGGCCTCGACCTTCTGTCGACACATGGGACACGTGGAGTTATATTCAAGCCACCTGTCCACGCAGACGACATGAAACGCGTGGCGGCACTTGGGCAGCAATCTCAGGACCTCCGAACCTTCGAATCTGCTCAGACAAACCACGCATTCTAATCCCTCTTTCAGGCCTTGCAGCGACGCGAATTCGAACATCGGGAGCGCGTCTATTACCGAACGCTCAACGCCCGAGTCCCTTTTTGGCATTGAAACAACTGCCGAAAGAACCGGCCGAGCGTGGCCGCCGGCGCGCCGTCGTCTGTTGCCGGCCACCCTGCGGTACATGGCATACCCAATCAGGAAGAACGCTAAGGTGAATACTGTCGATAGAAACGGAAGGGCTAAACGCTGAACCGAAACATTATCGTCCGGGTTTTCCCAGGCAGGATCGGTCAGCTGTGCTGATACGGCACACGCCATCCATGGCGACAATACCAACAAATACCCATTTCTCACAGACTCCATTACTGCATCTTAATAGCAATCATTCAATCCCTTAACATTATCTGCATGTTTCTCCCAATATCTCAATCTCATTTTGAGCTCAATACTGCAGATTTAAGTTACTCAAGAAATTCGGAACAAACATCCACAGGTCCTGCAGAAATGCATATCCGAGAGATAATTACAAACGAGCTCCGGCAAATTCACCGATGGCAGTGAAAAGTTTGAAGCAGAAGAGGCAGATTTTATTGAATCACCTGAGAACGAAAGGAGGGCCAAATCTTTTTGGCGGGCAAGTTTGCAACTACTCTGGGCGTTTCAAGAAAGCAAGAGACCTCAGTCCTCGATAAAAATTATTTTCGGGAATCACTTTCTAGGGCAGAGCGAGACAAAATTTGAACGGTGTACTGTATTTTTGGCTGGTCGGCAAAATGGAGCCAAATTTCCATGCGTCGACTGGTTGAGCGTGAGGGTTTCTATGTTGTTTTCAGTTACCTGCGACGATGTAAAAGTGAGGAGTATATACCATTATTCGATTTTCTTATATATTTAATTTTTAATATAATATTTTTTCGTAGGCTTTTTTATTATATTATGTTTGGAATGATATATATACATTAAGTAATTTAAGATATTAGATAGGGTTTGGAGTATGTCGTAAAATTGTTTTTTTATTTGGTTAAGAGTTGGTTTTTTTTGGGCTTTAAAGAAACAAGGTAAAGTATGTTGTAAAATTGTTTTTATTTGGTTAAGAGTTGGTCTTTTTTGGGCTTTAAAGAAACAAGGTAAAGATCCAAGACTCAAAAGAATTTAACATGAGTAAAAACCCTGTTCCTTAGAGACCACCAACTCACCAGTTAAGAGTGATGAATCAGCTGCCAAAAATAATTGTCATAACTACTACTCTTAAAATTTTTTCAAGATATAAAATATATAAAAATTCTAAGAATTAAAAAATAAATAAACTTAATTTCCACTGCAGTTTCTCACATTTATATTTATTTATATGAGAGTAATTTCGAGATATCATATCCGTGGAGATGATACATTACGTTTTATGAATTAACACATAAAACAGAATTAGTTGGCATTGAGTTTTATAGACTAACTTTTCACCAGATAGCATAAGTTTTTAATAATTCTGCATTGGTATTGATAATATAAATCTACCCAAAAAGCGGAAACATATGTAATATTCAATTTAGTTTTTTATGTTCACTTTTTTCCATTGTTTAATTCTTATTTTTTTCTTGAAAGTGTTTGGTAAAGAGGTTAGCATTAGGTAATAAATATAAAAACATGAAAACAATGGTTAGAAACTAAGGTTAAAACATCACCCTTTGAAAATCTATTTAAACAATATCATATTAGAAAAGAACCAATATGGGCTAGCAATAATGTGATAATTTGATGGTAGGTAATGGCAATGGGTAAAATGGTTTGTTGGATCCAGAACTAAGATGTATGATGTATGTTTAAGAAAAGAAATATGTTTGTTGATGGTTTATAATTGTTTTAACTTAATTTTAATATATTATTTTTGAAATTAAATATGAGAGATACATATATATGAGAGGTGTGGAAATAATCATTTACATTTTATGAATTAAAAGATACAAATAAAAAGATAAATAGTTAGAGTAAATTGACATTGAATTTTATGGATCAATTTTCCATTATACATCGTATAATTTTATAATATTTTTCAATCTGTTTTTATATATAAATGGTTAAAAGAGTTGGAAAAATTAATATTTTTCAATCTGTTTTTATATATAAATGGTTAAAAGAGTTGGAAAAATGTAATATTCATTTTTTTTTTTATAAATGCTTGAAAGAACCAACAAAAAATGTAATATTTAATTATGCTCACTTCTTTTTCATGGTTTAAATTTTTTTTTATTATTATTAAAAGTGTTTGGTAAAGTGATTTTTGAAATAGGTAATAAATATAAAAAAGTTTAAAACATTTTTTAAAAAGATTAAAAAAAAAAGTTTAAACATTAATTTTTGAAAAGTGAAAATCTATGAATATAATGTCATATAGGAATAGATTAACATTTGTTAGTAATAATGTGGTAATTAGATGAAAGGTAATGGTTGGTCTATATGTGTAGAATTGTTGAATAAATGGTTTGTTGGATAAAAAATTACGATGGTTTAAACGTTTTAGAAAATAATTATGCTTGTTAATGCTTTATCTATGTTTTTCATAAATTTCAAAGATTGAGATATTTATTAAGGTGGTTGAGTTTTTTTTGTTTTTTCCTTCACTTTTAATCAAGGGTTAAAAAAACTCTCAATTGAGCGTTGATCAAGGTTCTATTGGATTCATAATAGATCCTCAATTGAGGACTTATTTTATCCCTTAATCAAAGTAGTGAGACCTTGAGTGAGGATCTACTCAAATCAATTTTTCCTTTTTTAAAAGGTGCAATACCTTTTCATAGACTCACATAATAGTAGTCTAATTTAATTAGATTAATATCATTAAATGCATGCTAATTAGAAATCAATTAGAACAAATAAACTATATTATTCAAAAAGTTGCAAAATAAATGGCATCATCATTAAAAACATAAATTTAAACAAGACAAAAAATTTCACAACCATGACACACCAACAATGAGTTTGAGACACAAAAAGACATAAAACATGGCACATAATAGGATAGAAGTAGACACAAAAAACATGTAACTAAACACAAAGCAAAAAAACACAAAGCAAACAGGTTGAGATGTAAAATAGGATGCAACATAGTGCATGGGTTACATTAAGGATGAAAACACAATGAAAGAGATACAAATATGGATAAAATAAGACATGAAAAAGATGTACCAAAAAATGTACAAATATGTAAAACAGGATACAAGGTGGCATAGATTTGAATAAATGAGACTTAAACCTAGACATATAGATACTAACTAAGATGCAATAAAGATTCCAAGACACACAAAAAAATGATGCACACCACTACACGGACATAATCAAGATGCCAATAGAAACAAAGAATGATACATAACACTACATAAAGATTAATTGAGACATCAAGGAGATTTAGCACGAGACACATAGATGCAAAAGAAAATGTAAAAAGACACAGATTTGACTAATGAGATGTAAAATCATATGAAGGGACACTAAAAATAACATAAGATAGATGGAAGGAGATGCGAAGATGGATGCATTGAGACACAAGTATGAGGGCATGAGTTGCAAAATGATAGTTGTAAGAAAATGCAAAGGAACTCTTTGAGATGTTAAAAAGATGTAGTAAGTGACACACGCACAATAAGAGGATGTTAAAAGACGAATTTTAGGCACAAATACAAATAAAAATATACATGATCAATGCAATGAGTTGCATGGTCATGTTGACAGTGCTGGATACTGCCAACATACAGGGGATCTCCATGATATGAAGTCCCATTTAAACCTCACACCATTTGGTGTAGAAGTCATGTTGACGGTGTTGAACATGCCAACAAGTCAGGGGATCTCCCCAGTAAGAAGTCCCAATTAGACCTCAGACCATTTGGTGTAGGAGTCTCGGCAGTGGGTCGTATGGTAATGCCTTGACTGCGGTTTCGCACAGAGGCAAGTAAGATGTCCCTATTGGTAGCAAGGGTGTGATAGTTGCAGCAAGAAAAGGAAGGTGCATGAAAAGTTCTAACACATGGAGAGTGGGATGAGTGCGCCCCTGGGAAACCCATAATAGCACGCGGCTTGGAAGGGAACACACGAGCAAAGATGCATCACAAACTTGAAAGAAAGTTAGCTAACAATCCAAAGTAATGGTTAAACCAATCAACACATTTCAGTAAGATTCATACATACTTATACAGAATAGTCCATACATGCATGCGTAAGCAAACAGATACATACACCATTTAGAATAAACAAGATAGCTGAAATACAATATGACATATTCATGAAACGTGTTGGCTCTATTATATTAAGAAATGTTTGTTCCATTCATACAATACATCCATGTCCATCTACTAGTTCTAATAGAGGAACATTACACCCACAACCGCCTGCTCCTCCAAAGAGATATACTAGCTCTGCACAGTGGAGAAGCGAAGGTGTGTTACAATACTGTCCAAGTTCTCTCAAAGATAGTCTTATCAGAAGCTCAGTTGACCAAAATCCTATACAATGAGTTATGAGGGACTATTTATAGCAAAGGGTGGGGTGGCCCTTGACATTCTCCTTTGTGACAATTCATCTACCGTCATGACTCTTCATCTACTCTATGATTGTTACATCCAATTATCGACACTTTAACTTCCACTTAACAAGACGTTACATTACAATGCACATGTACCCATGTGAGACAAAATGGCTTGAGCAAGCCATACAAGACATCACTAACACTCGAACCGTTGTGGTGAGACCAACTCTTTGACATCTTTGTGATGGTCGATGGTGGCGAGCTGATGCCAAGCTTGGTCATCCATGATGCTATCCATGTGCTCAATGATGACATCTTACTGAAGCAAACTCTTGCCTCTGTTGCATCTGGGTACAATGATATGGTTCGTCTGTCCAACTCGTCTGATAGCATGCACATGGTTGTCCTCGGTGCGACCAGACTGGCAACATGTTAATGCATAGTGTCTATGCTGATCTCCAAGCATGTGCTGGTGGTCGTGCGCATCTACTTGTCAAAATACATGTTCAACTCTAATTGGACTTGCTTCTTGTATTTGCCTTGGTGAGTGTGTCAAATGGGTGGGATTACATGTGTGCACACAATGACATGCATGCTGCTGAATTCCCTTGCATGTGATCAACATCACTTCTCACCTTGTCTGCTCCGTGCTAGCTGCTGGGATGGATCCATAACTTGTACGGGCGCAGTTTCATCTGTCTGTGCATGTTTCCCCCCTGCTACACCTGTTCCTGCTGCAACTCATTCTCTCATCTATGCAACTCTTGTTCTTCCTTAAGTTGCTGCTTCAGCACATGCAACTCCTTCTCTGTTCCATTTTCTTCCTTCACGTGATCTTCATGTCGCGTCGTCACCTCATAGCCTCAATCTCCAAAGCTACTTTCGTCATGAGTGGATCTTCTTTGAACTTGCAGCTTTTCTCTACCTCTATGATGTCAACAACCTTCCTCTTGCATTCATCATGTGTAGGTGTGTTGCCTTCTGCTGCTGCTGATGGTGTTGCTTGTTGTGATGTCGTTTCCATTGATCTTGATGTCCTCATCCATGAGCAACTTGATGTCTTCATGGATAGGCAAGTTCATAGACACTTGACCGACTGCATCCCCAGTTGCACTCTTAACAGTGTCTTTGACTCTACTCTCTTGGAAGTCATTGTACTTTTGTTGCTGAGAGATAGAAGAACACCTATGATGCCTGGAGACATAACAACACTCATGGTAAGCAATCTGTCATTCAAAAACCAAAATAAACTTGAGGATTGACTTGCAACATACCTGTGTGATTGAACATGAAGGTTGCGCGATTTCGACTCAGAGGTCGGGAGAGTGACTGCTAAAACTTCACAAGGTACATTCTGGGCTATCAGGAGGCTGCCTGACTGTTGGAACTGCAAAATGCACAGTCCATCCTAGCCTGCTAAGGACAGAAACTGTGCAATGCACAATTTAAGTTAGCAGTGACATGTAACCAACAAACTGCATTGCGCAGTTTCTGGGGCTAGCAAGACACTGCCTCTAAGAATTGCGCAATGCAAGCATGGAGGTCAGTGATTGGCCTGGATTACACAATTTTTGGAGGGAAGGGAGAACCTTCACTTCTGGAAATGTGTAGTGCTAACCGAGCAAGGCACGATCCGGGCCAAGGTAGCTTAGACTGGCCGACGAGCGACTGAAAGCATGAGAAGTGTGAATACATGGTGAGATGAGTACAAATGAGAGTGAATGATCATGCATGCAAACAACAAGTGTAGGATTTAGAAAATGGGAAAGCATGCATGTGTGTGAAGCAAGTCGCCACAATGGAAACCGTTTGTGCAAAAACAATGTCATGCATGTGGTAGTAGTGCGATGCAAGTGAAAACTAAAATGGTGCTTCCACAAGATAACATACTTAAAAATGATAGAAAGCACTCATTGAAATCAAGCAGACAACACTCACACAAAGCGAATCCCAAAAAGCGATAGAAATGCAACGCAAGACATGAAAGCAGGCTTACCTGAAAACAGTTGAGTTGAATGTGTCGATGACTCCTAGATGCAATGTGGGATGTCAGAGATGCAAGGTCAATGTGAGGAATGAGCTCTACAGTGCCCGGTTGATGAGTTTTGATAAAATCAAGGTTGTGACACACATGCCACAAATATAGGAAAAACGACACTTGACAGGAGGTTTCTGAAATGATCCTTGCTTGTAACCTCTAGCTACTAAAAATAGATCCTTGAATTAAGGGATGCCTTTGCATGCTGCCTTGGGAGAATCAGTCCATGCATGCAAATCAATTTTTCTCGGTCCTAGAGGGAACTGGTCAACCCAATTGCACATGAAACTGTCTGCTCAGCTGAGGGGAAAAAATTGCACATTTCTGGGAGGGAGCTAGGCTGGCTTCCCAGAGGGATTGTGTGATTTCTAGGTAGAGCAGCTGACTGCTACCCAAAATTGCGCAATTTCTAGGCTGAGCAGTCCTGCTAGGAGGAATTGCGCAATTTTTCCTATGAACAGTGACATGAATATTTGCACAATTCTGGAGCCCAGCAAGCTTCCTGACAGAATTACACAATTTCTAGAGAGAAGGCTAGTTCCCCTCCAGAATCATGCAATTTATTGAGGAAGCTTCTCAGCCTGCAGCTGGACCAAGTCCGGGGAAACAATATGTGAGGAGGATGCAACAAGCTCTGATGCACAGGCTGGCATTCTGTAAGAAAATCACTAAATCTTTTGTACTTGACAAGGCAACGCATGCTGCTATGAAAGGTTGGTATGAAGGCTCCAAGACGAAGCTAAGGAAAAATTTTGGAGGGTGGTTGTAGCCACCACAATACTTGGCAACACACTGGTAGAATTTGAGCTCTCTGAATGGACATTATTCGTGAAAATCACATGTCTATCACCTTCAGAAGTATTGTTCAGTTCTTAGTTCGTCTTGGTTTCCACACTTGCTTGATTGTAAGATGTAACATCTGCCAAGCTCTTGGTCGATTGACACACATTCCAAGCCAAGGCAACACAATTGTTTAGCTTAGGGTTGAGGGGTATATTGGTGCACAAGCAGTATAGTCGTCACAGTCTTAGTTTCATCTCTGGTGTTGCTCCATTGCCAGCAAGCCTTAACAATACCCCGGTGGAGTCACACAAGAACACAAGAATTGCCCCGCTTACAGCGAGCCTGGTCAGTACCCTGGCAGAGTTACTTGCGTAACCTCTCTATGCAGCAATCCTTTCTCTTCTTTCGCCTTATTCATTTTTCATTTTTGAAAATTTTCACTTTTATTTTGTTCATTTTTCATTTTCATAACTGTGCATAGCACTTATTCATTTCAGGGGTGGAAGAGGGATCCCGACTTATTGAGAGAAGAAGAGGTTGTTCCTTTAGAGAAGTAGTTTATTATCTACCTCTCACGTGCCTATTAAGCTTTCCCCCTCACCTTACTCTACTTGACTGAGTTGATAAGGGTTAACCCAAAAACAACTGACTAGAGTAGGTGACACTAGTTAGCGTGCAAGCATTGTGTTTTCACCAAGGTTCACTTCAAACAGTACATATTTTCCATCAACGTATCATGGACCAAAGGTAACAAGTTCTTCATACAGAGGCAGGATGGTAGATAACCAAGTAGTGATAGCTACACAAGGCCTCTTGTACTTTACCCAACTTGTTTCAAGAGTCGCGCATGGTTTCATGCAACACTAACCTACGAACAAAACAAGAAAACAAACAACAAAGCAAAGCAAAAGTAGAAATAATTGCGAAAGTAAAGTGAGTAAGAAAAAAAGCAAACAAACAAACAAACATGCAAAGTAAGAAAACAAACAAGCATGCAAGAAGGAAAACTGAAAGAAAACACTATTCCTACTCCTAAACTAATGCTGCATGGGCCTAATCACATGAAGTGATATTTCCAATGCAGCCACCAGTGCATTGGTTGACCCACATTAGTGAAGGATTGGTCCACGAGCAACCCGGTTGTGTGAACCAGCAAACAAGAAAGATATAACAATGAAGAAAAACACACTTTATGTTTAAAAGTGTCCACAGGACATAAGTGAGTGCAAGTACATGACATGTGGTCTGTGGACTTGTCATGGTGTTGTATGACACTACATGTAACTTCGAAGCATACACATACTCTTGATTGTGACATGCAAGCAAATGAAAGAAACAAGGACGACTTTTGTCGTGCACACGTGCTTGCAATGTAAGATTCCTCCTATGCATGAGCGATGGGATTGTGCAATTTGAGTGGAGGAAGCATGATCTGTGTGTGATATTGATCTTTAATGCATACAGAAGAGTGATGAGGAGTCTCGGGTGATTGAACGATTTCCTGATCGGAGGTGAAACCAACCTTAGGACAGTGAGGGCTTGACACAACCATCATCTCGGGTTGAAGTGCCTCGATAGTCTGGGGTGTTTCAACTTCATCATAAGATAGATCATCATAAACAGGTGGCTTCGAAAGATCAACTACGATAGAATCATGATCATGATTGAATATGGGAGTAAATGGATCACGACAACCATGATCAGAAAAATCAATGATTTCATCGGCATCCTCATAATCTGATAAATCAAATAGAGGGGTAGATGAGGAGTGAACAAATTTATCCTCTGTGTTTCGGGTAAAGGTAGATATGAAAGGTCAAGTGGATTTTCAATGAATAATATATCCTCTCCATTGTCAAATGATGGAATTCCATCTGTTATGTCCTGTGAGTGATCAACAATGGGTGGATCTGTAGATGAAGATACACATGCGAAATCGTGGATGATAGGTTCAGCAAAGATGTCAAGAAATAACAGAGGAGGCTCGGATAGAAGGGATTCATCCTTCGCCGAGTGTTAATACTCAAGCTCCCAGTCATACTCTTCATGAATGACAACACATGTTGGTTGTGCAACACCAACTCCGTCAGTGGCTTGATCCTCATTCACAAGAAGTGTAGAGTCAAAATGGAATAACACAAGACAATATCATCTGGAGGAACAACCGAGTATGAAGATAGAGGTTGTGGTACAAAATGCATATGACAACTTGATGGAATCACAACCAAATCTACGCGAAAATTAAGGGAAGTGATGTTGGGAGGATGTGACAGCTAAACAAATGTTTAAGCATGATATATTGCATCACTCTGTAGCGGTGGAGTTGTTTGATGAGGGGACAACAGACAGTCACTTGTGACAGTGACCGTATCCGTCTGTGATTGCGTAGCTCCATCACTGAAGAATACTGAACGAAGCTTGAGTTCAAACTTCTTCTTGGGATGGACAGATTTCTTAAGACAATACTTGAATCTATCCCAAAGATAGAAAATTTTCATTTGGCTCTTCGAAGCTTGAAACTACAAATTACGAAAGTGCTTCCAAAACTCCATAGGCGATTCATGCGGAGCCTTCCATTTTTATAACAGTTTTTGGTTGAGATGTTTTGGATCAAAATGATAGAGAGTGTCTTCAATGAGATCACAAAAGTGCTCAAGTGAGTGCACGTTGTTAGCTGGTAGGTTGCACAACCACCGATGTGTAGGTTCGCGAAGTGTGTATGCAAGCAAAAAATAGGCATGTTCATTAGAACATCCTTCATCCTCATGAAGCAAGGCAAGGAAGTCATGTAAGAACTCAGGCCAAGCCACTTTGTCTTCACCATCATACGTGTGTGGACAAGAGATCAAAGAACTCCCTCATGATGGTAACATATTCAGCATGCGAAAAACATCATGGAGTGAGAAGAGTGCAAGACTCCATGATAGATATGAAAAGGTTCAAAACAGGATGAGAGGACATAGCTTGTCATTTGGCCCTCCTTCTAGCGCTAGAAATGTTGACGATGCTAGACCGACCAACATGTCAGGGGATCTCTGTGTAAGAAGTTCCAATTAGAGCTCAGTCCGTTTGGTGCAGGAGTCCGAGTAGTGGGTCGTATGATAATGACCTGACCGCAGTTTCGCACAGAGGCAAGTAAGATGTCCTTGTTGGTAGCAAGGGTGTGACAGTTGTGGCAAGACAAGGAAGGTGCATGAACGGTTCTAACACACACAGAGTGGGGTGAGTACGTCGCTTGGAAACCTACGATAGCATGTGGCTTGGAAGGGAACACACAAGTGAAGATGCATCACAAATTGGAAACAAAGTTAGCTAACACTCCAAAGTTATGGTTAAACCAATCAACACATTTTAGTAAGATTCATACATACTTATACAAAATAGCCATACATGCATGCATAAGAAAACAAATACATATACCATTTACAGTAAACAAGATAGCTGGAATACAATATGACATATGCATGAAATGTGTTGGCTCTGTTATATTAAGAAGTGTAAGTTCCAGTCATACAATACATCCATGTCCACCTACTAGTTCTGATAGCGGAACATTACAACCACAAATGCCTACTCCCCCAAAGAGATATAGTAGCTCTACATAGTGGAGAAGCCAAGGCATGTTACAATATTGTCCAAGCTCTCTCAAAGATAGTCTTATCGGAAGCTTGGCTGACCAAAAGCCTATACAATGAGTTATGAGGGAATATTTATAGAAAAGGGTGGGGTGGCCCTTGACATTACCCTTTGTGACATTTCATCTACCCCCGTGACTCTTCATCTACTCTATGACTGTTACATCCAACTATCGACACTTGAACTTCCACTTGACAATATGTTACATTACAATTCACATGTACCCATGTTAGACAAAATGGCTTAGGTAAGCCACGCAAGACATCACTAACACTTGGACCATTGTGGTAAGACCAACTCTTTGACATCCTTTTGATGGTCAATGGTGGCGAATTGATGCCAAGCTTGGTCGTCCATGATGGTGTCCGTGCGTGCAATGGTGACACCTTGCTGAAGTGCACTCTTGCCTCCGTTGCATATGGGTACAATGATATGGCTCTTCCATCCAACTCATCTGATAACATGCACATGTTTGTCCTTGTCATGCGGAAAGAGTCGATAGTGCGGACACAACCAACCTCCCTAGAAGCTTAAGGCTTTCTAGTGACAAACAAGACAATTAAGAGCAATCCTTCTCTAAATATGCATTTATCATACAAGAAATCCAGTGTTTAGATCCTACCTGTAACCCAACGCTGTTGTAGTAGTCCAGCCTCGTCGATCCGGATGAGCTCCTCCTTCTCTTCGAAACCTGCATTCACTAACAATCAAACGATTAAATAGCACCTAAATATCTCATAAAACAAAACATATTTAACATACAGACCAAGGAGTATATGAAACAACTCATAAATAACAAATTGTTGAGAAGAATGGACTTATTTGTATTAATAGGAAACAAAAGAAACCATTACAACCTGAGCCTTGGTGTTGTGCAGGTCCCTCCCAGGGTCGAGAAAGAGTTTTCCTTTACTTTGATAAGCTCACCCACTTCCAAATGAAACAAGAAAGGATGGGAATCTCTCCTCACAAGCTTCTACAAGGAAGTCCTAATTCCAGCAGCATCTACCCTTAGGAATGTTCAGCTTTCAACCTCCCCTCCTTCTGGCCCAATGCCTGTATTTATAGTGCTCTAGAGGAAGTTATTCAGGTCCACCATCAATGGGATAAGCCCCTCTTTGGATGGGATAGCTCCCCTCTTGATGGGATAAGTTCCTCTTTGGTAGGGATACATGAACCATCTGGAGGCGCTTCATACACGTCAAACAAGCTTCTAGAATGCTCTAGAAATGACCACAAGTAACTTTTTTGGAGTGAAACTTGTGCCTTTTGACCTTTACGGGAGTACGCGCCCATTGCTTTACAGACAGAGCGTACAAGTACGCAGGTATTGTGAACTTGGGGTGCGTACACGCAAGTAAGGCTAAGAGAAACTGTGTACCCAGAGATATATAGATTTTTAATGATTTTCTCTCTTTTTTGGAGTTTGACATGGAGAGCAGAGGTATGAGGCTTGCCAAGGAGGATAGTATGACAGTTGATGGAGCCATACTAACTGCAAATAGCCATGGTGACATTTTTTAGTGTAACAGATTGCCCCCTAAAGTGCGAAGCCTGTAGTAGATTAGGGTTTTATATCATCTAGGAAGGGTGAAGTAATTTATCATTTCAAGGATTATCTTGTGGAGAGCCCGGTCAGAACCTGCAAATATTCAACACAAAATACATATATAAGATCATATCATCGCTGAGGTAGGCATTCCCATACTCAGATTGAAAACTTTAACTAATTGACTATCTAACTACTGCTCTGATACAGGAATGATTTTGTAGTACATCACAATCATAGACTCATGTAGACACAGTATGGATGCAGCCATCTGTTTATGATTAGTCTACTATATAATGAATACAAAACTCCTCGCAGCCTGGATGGTGGAAACTAGATCCAGGGTCTTCATTTCTACTTCCCGAATTGGTACGATTCTATCCATGCGAATAAATGAGTTGATGTCGAACATGGTAGAAACCACTTGATTACCAATCAATGATGTAAACTGTTAACAAGCGTGAGAGAGACCACCAGTGATGTCAATGGTTCTCAAAGTACCCAGTACAATCCATGAGATGCGAATGAATGGGTTGATGTCGAACATGTCACGGAATCCTTCGATCGAAAGTCAATGATGTAAACTGTCGTCGAAGGCGAGAAACCTGCCATTGATGCATGCAGACTTCAAGGTACTGACGATTTCTAAGTCATCTCTCTAGATAATGTGCTGATGTCGATGGAAAGCGACCCGTTTCAGGCAAGCCCACAACACGAAATCATAGTTCAAGTTGAAGAAATGTTGCTGTAAGGACTGACTCAGGGATGGTCAAAAGGGATGACAAGTATTTTGCATATGAATGGTTTATTTGCAGAGACCTCTTGAACACATAACGACACGACAAATGGCTTGGCGACAATTGACCCAAAGTTAATACCTAGAAATGGTTGAAGACTTTCAAAGCGGTTTAATCAACTTTAAGACAAAGGATTTCCCAACCCAGGTGAATGAAAAGTGTCGTGTTCAAGAGTGGTAATAAGTTTTTTTCTGTGACAAAGGATAACAAATAGGCTCATTCTTCCCTCTTTTCCCCCACCATTTCTGGCAAGTACCTCTTTATTTTTTACAAGCTTGAGGAGGATAACATATGCTTGATTATAAGCTCATCCTTCGAATGAGTCCAACTTAGTTTTGATTCGAACCCTAAGAAGGAGTGGTCCGTTCCTGTTTGTAATCGAATAGGTCCTTTACTGTGAAATTTTAACGAGTCCAGTATAGGAGAAACTCGGTGTTTTTCATTTTCAGAGAGTCTGAAAAAACTAAAGAAGACTCCAAGTTGAACTTTTTCGTAAATTTGTGTCTCCCAAGCCCGAAAAAGTATAAAATAATACCTGAGAGAACCGCTTGATCTTGCGACCAAGGAGTACTTTCATGATTAGTGCCTTTGACCTAAAAAGTAAAAAGCGATCAAGGACACGTCGTTTTATTTCCAGTATCGAGTTTGAAACGACAAAAACTCGGCAATCTTTTCTTGTTTTTACGGTCAGAAAAGGGCTATAAGGGGACTGTCTTTTAATTCCGTTTTAACGAGTGTAAAAGAAACGCTCGGCAATCTTTTCATGTTTTAGGAGTCAGAAAAGGGCTTAAAAGATGACTCTGATGCTTTGGTTCGTGAAAAATGATAGTTTTACCTAGAAGTCCTTTTGTCCTGCACAAAAACAACACATTACTCATACCTGTTTAAGATAGGCAAAAATACATTGAAAAATATCCTTCCATGGTGAAAAATAAACAAACTTAGCATTCATTTATCCAAAAAACCTATAAAAAGACTTTTTACCATGTCATTTTTACCATTTTACTGTTGAGGGAGAGAAAAGGGCTTTTGACAAGAAACTTCCCGTGGACTTTGCGGAGAATCCGACCATCGGAATCGAGCGCCGTCTCTTTTAGGTATTTCACAACATCCTCCTCTTTGTTTTCATCCATTTAGAATTTCATTTTAAGCCCTAGTTTGATTTTTTGGGGGCTTTGGGGTTTCAAGATGCGCTTTTCGGGGTACGCAGGTGCCCCATGGGTGACCTGCGTACCCCGACATTTTCTCCATTGGGAAAATGGTCGGGGTACGCAGCCCACCTTCAGAACAGCTGCGTACCCACGCTCTGTTTTCTGAACGCGGGGTGCGTACTCCGCGCAAAGCGATTTTCAAAACCCCAAACTCAAAACCTAACCATCAATTCTTGATTTAATGAATTCTAATGAATGTTTTCTGGTGTGTAGATTGCCCACCATGCTTGATTGGCGCGAAAGAGAACACGAAGATGTCGATTTGGCCGCAATAGATCATCAACCTTCCATTGATGCTTTGAAGGCATGCGGTCTCTACAAATACTGGGCCATACCTGGCATGAGGGCCCAGGTGCGATTCTTAGAATGGCTGGTTGAAAGGTGGAACGTTCAGGATCAATGTTTTTACATCGGAGGGCACCAGCTCGAGATAGAGCCCTCAGACATATATTTTCTCACTAGTTTGCCTAATAGGGGCGAGCAACTGACTCTGTCCGGGACTAGGCCGGGTGGCCAATCCCTTGCTAGTCTCCGGCTAGAGTGGTGCAATAATCAGCACCAGGAGAAAGGGATAGAAATCAAATACATATCCCTGCCTGAACTTATGGTAATTGCCTTTACAGTTACCAGACTCTGCGGCGCAGCTGCTTTGCATATTGCCACCGGGTCCCAAATGCGGATGGCGATTGATTGCTATCGAGGCACCATTTTCAACTGGTGCGATGCTGTGTTGGCTAATATGAAGGGCCAACTGACTAGGGCAAAGAACGGGCAATTAAAGACCTTTGGGTATGGGCCTATAGTTGTGAGCTTTGCCCTAGAGAGGGTTCCGATGCTGATCCCACAGCATCTCACTGTTGCAATTGGGCCTCCTCGGGAGCCAAAGTTGATGCGATGGGTTGCGGTGATGGCCCGGCATCCTGATGAGGGAGCGGGAGTTGTCCGATTTCCTGCGGGTTATTTTCACTGGTTGGAGAACCAGGTCTTTGCAATTCAGGATTTTCCTTATGCCGGAGTGGATTTTCGCGGTGATCCGGACATGGTTCTTCCACAGGGAGAACAATGGGACGACAGAGGTATTTCATTTTTCACAAATTTTTAAATTATCCATATTTTTTTGTTTTTATATCGTCTCAAAACTGACAGTGACAATTTTCAAAATGCAGATGTAGGTCCACAGCGTCCGGCCAATCTCCAGCCATTCGAGAGAAGAGTACCAGTTGCACCAGCACCGGCCCCACAGGATGCGGCCGCAGAGACCTTAGCCGAGCTGGAACAGGACCTAGAGCGTCTTACGGCGGACATACCAGAGATGACTATAGACGATATTCCTATCCGACTTCAGCACTATGTGTCCCAGGACCTTTCAGGAGGTTCCTGTGTAGGGTAGCGCGGGCAATGGTCTCGTATAGAGAGCACCACCAGTGATTGGCTAGTCACTTTTTGTAGACACATGTGACATTTTGGTTTTTTGTACTTATCATTTTTGCCGATCATAAGGTGTTTTTCAACCTATGAAGACGATGTATATTTTGACACACTCCTATCTATATATATCATTATTACCAGCTTATCTTGTTAAACATGTGTGATGAAATGTTTTTAAATTTACATGTATGATTATCGCAAATGTCTGTCTAACATTCGAGAAGCAATTGCATCTGCTAATGTATTTAATGACCTTGGAATATGCTGATATTCAATGTAATCAAATTCACGTTCCAAGAAACGCACCCTCAAAAACAATCTTAATAACACTGGATTTCTAATGGCATATACTCTATTAAGCTGTAATACAACGAGTTCAGAATCTAACCTCACTATCAAACTCCGAATCCCAAATGAAATAGATTCAGCTAATAAATCAATCACTGCACTATATTCTGCAATGTTGTTTGTTGTTTGACCGAGGCTCACCCCATGCATAGAAACTAACTCGTCAGAGGGCGAATAGATAACCCAAGCTGTGGAAGAGATATTCCGTGTACTACGACAAGCACCATCAGCGAATCCAATGTACGTTTGGAGAGGCGTCGACATCTGCAATATCAAGAGTAAAACCAAGATAAGCCAGAATAACGACGAAAACACACTTTCTAAGCTAAGCACACTGTCTAAACTAACAAACACACCAGCTAGAAAGAGAAATTAACCTAACTAACCTAACTAAAATCTCCACACCCATCATTTAAGCATAATACCTCTTTAGGTAAAGTCCATTTCTGGGTTTACCCAAAGAGTCCCCATCAAAGTCAACCAGCTCATAGGCCCCTTTTGCTAGCTTTCGCTTAACAATGTAGGGCCCATGCCACATAGGAACTAATTTTCCAGCACCTAATTTATCGTTAGCTTGATCATATAATAGCACTAGGTCTCCTTCCGAAAAATTTCGAGGGGTCACATTACGGTCATACTGAGCTTTCATTCGTTTTGCGTGAGTCTCGATTGCCAAAGCAGCGTCACGTCGAGTCTCATCTAATTGAGCTAAGTATAATAGACGTTTCTCCTCTTCGGAAGTAGCTGGAAGTAATTCGACAGCCATTTGAAGTGATGGGATTTCGCATTCAATAGGCAGCACAGCTTCCAAACCATAAACTAGTTGGAAAGGAGTGAACCCTGTTGATGTTTTCACTGAGGTTCGGTACGCCCAAAGCGCTGAAAATAACATGTTGTGCCAATTCGACCGATGAATACCAATGATTCGTCGGATCATGATAACTAGAACTTTGTTGATGGACTCAACCAAACCGTTTGCTTGGGGATAATAAGGAGTAGAACTATCATGACGTAAACCAAGCTGGCCTGTAAGTTCTGTCATCATAATGTTTCGAAAATGGCGCCCATGGTCAGTGATTATCGCTTGCGGGACACCAAACCTAGCAATAATGTGATTGAATACGAAAATTGCAGCTGTCTTGCCGTCAGCCTCGAATGTAGGCATCGCCTCGGCCCACTTAGTAAAATAATCAACCGCAAGGATGATATACGCATGCCCCCCGGCCGAGTGAGGGTTACATGTAATAAAGTCAATACCCCATTTGGCAAAAGGACCAACGACAATTATAGGGTGGAGAGGAGCTGGTGGTGCGCGCATCTTGCAATCAAACACTTAACAGTTGTGGCATTTTCGGACCGCAATGATACAATCTTTAAACATGGACGGCCAGAAGTAGCCAGCACGCAACACCTTCTGGGCTGTGGCATACCTAGACATATGACCGCCACATGCTCCAGAATGACAGTCATTCATAACCCTTTCTGCCTCTTTGTGAGTTAAGTAACGACGAAAAACCAAGTCCGCCCCAAGACGATTAAGAGTATCTCCAATAATTTTGTACTGTTGGGACTGAAATCGAATTTTCCGATGTTCCTACTTGGAAGCTTCGGGCCGAAAGGATTGGGTTTGGAGATAGACGATTATATCCCCATACCATGGATCTAAAGTGCTGATGAGAAACAAAGATTCGTCCGCAATGGGTTCCTCTGCCACAGTTTCCGTGTCAGCACGCGAGAAGTCACACATCAACTCTGCAAAAACTAAAGATTTCTTAGACTTAGATTTTTCAAACTCTAAGTCGAACTCTTGCAGGATAACGATCCATTTAGAGTACTTGCCCCCTAGCAATTGTTTAGTCAAAATGTAGATCATAGGGTTGCAATCCGAAATGACTGTAGTTTTACGGAGAAGAATGTAATGACGAAAACGTTGGACAGCCTGAACGGCTGCCAGGGCCAATTTCTCCACATGCGAATATTTTAGCTCAGTGGGATTTAACGTCCTACTAAGATAATATATCACATGTTCCGTTCTGACTTCATCTTCCTGAACTAACACCATTCCAATAGTGGAATGAGAGGCGGCGAGGTACAAAAAGTAATCTTGGTTGTAGTTGAGAGGATGCAACAACGGTGCATGGGTCAACGCGTGTTTAAGTGCATCGAAAGATTGCTGAGCTATCTCATCCCAAGAGAATTGAGCGTTCTGTTTCAACAACCGCGTAAAACCTTTTGTGACCTCGACGTAGTTAGGAATGAATCGGCGTAAAAAGTTTGCTTTCCCCTGCAAACTTTGGAGTTGGCGAAGACTCGAAGGAGGAGGCAATTTGATGATAGCTTCTACCTTCGAGGGATCGACGCGAATGCCAGCTTTTGAAACTAAAAATCCCAGCAATCGTCCCACTTCTATACAGAAGACACATTTGTGTGGGTTCAAACGTATACGATAATGCCTACACCTCAAGAAGATTGCTCGTAAATGGACAAGGTGATCAGCTCGATGTAATGAATGAGCAAGAAAATCATCGAGATACGGTTGCACAATGTGCTTGATGTCATGAAACGCATAAGACATTGCCCTTTGAAAAGTGGCTCCGACATTCTTAAGCCCAAAAGGTAATTTGCAATAAACAAATGTCCCCCATGGACAAATGAAAGCCGTTTTTGGTTGATCGGTAGGTAGAATATTGATTTGATTGTAACCGGAAAAACCATCCATAAAGGAAAATATTTCACTGCCGGCACAGTCATCAATTATTTGATCGATATAGGGCGTAGGATAGTTGTCTTTTGGACAAGCACGATTAATATCCCTATAGTCGATGCATATTCTTATTGTTCCTTGTTTCTTGTTAACTGGAACAATATTCGATACCCAATCCGTTAACGGGATCGGATAAATGAAACCTGCTTTCAACAGCTTCTCAACTTCTGCTTTAATCGCAGCTGCTTTCCGAGGGTGTATCTGACGCAGACGTTGCCGAAAGGGTTTAGCGTCCGGGTAAGTCTTGATCTCATGAACAACAATGGAGGGATCAATTCCTAGCATTTCCTCATAGGACCAGGCAAACACGTCACAGAATTCTTCAAATAGGGCCTTGTATGTTTGAATTTCGTCATCTGTACATGAGGCGCCTATATGAATGTTCTCAACAATTCCAGCTTTGACTGAAATGTCAATGGCAATAGTTTGGGAAATGTTTCCCAAATTCAACTCTGAATCAGGATGTTTCATGGGATTCTGAGCATCCTTGACATATTCAGCCGTAAAGATTGATGAAAAATCATTTTCAAAGCCATCATCCTCAAGTAAAAACGAAGATCTATGATGGAGATCTTCCCATGGTAGATCGTCTACACTTAGGATTTCGCGAAGTTGCTCGTCAGATGACACAACTTCAGGAAATGCTATCCGTTCTGAGGTTGATGTGAAAAGTGATTCCTCACCGACCACATTCATTAGGTCGATTTGGGTTGAACGCGGGTCAGTAAAAGACTGCACGACTTCATAAGCAATTTCATATGGACTCAAAGGCATAGCATCACCGAATGAGTCTATCTCAGATTCAGATGGGACAATCCAAGGAAAATCGTAAATAATAGTATCTGACGTAATCATATGAATGAATGCGAATGAAGGGTCTACGTTGATTGGAGGAAAAGGAAAAGTTCCCAGTAAACCGGAATCTTTAACTAATCCTACGCCAACATCCTTATAAGGGATAGTCGTTTTACCAACATGCTGGATACTCTCTGAAGAGGCTGGGTCGGATGAAAAGAAAGCCAGCTGGTCTATTGTCACGATCTTGCCATTATGTGGAAACTTTATAACTCTGAAGACCGATGAGACGACCACTGTCATAGCGTAAGACCAACTTCGACCCAATAGAAGGTTGTAGTCTAGAGGGGCATCAACCACCTCCACATCCAGACTAACAGTTTTTCCTTCAACCCCTATAGGCAAATCCTGTAAAATGCCAAACGGATGGAACCCACGGCCATCAAAGGCCTTAATAATTGTCGGGGATTGGTTCAGCGAAGGAGAACCAAGCGATATCCAACACTGAATCGACATAATACACGTGGAAGCTCCCTCATCAATTACAGTCTGATGAATAGGCATGTTTTTTACTATCACTGGAATCTGGAAAGCCATCTGATGAGGGAGACGCGGTGTACTATTTTCTAGATCAAAGATTATCAGGTTCGGGTCCTGAACATCAACAGCTCCTATAGCCGACAAAAGTAATTTTCGTTGTGCTGGGCATGATTGCAGCACTTCTAAAGCTGACATTGCTGAGGGTGAAACAGATAAATCCTCAACAATGTTGTAATTCTGGGCCGCTCTCGCATGTGGATTGAAAGCAGACCTTCGAAGTACACCCTTGGCGGGCGGTTTAATTACTAAGTCAGGGTTAGGTTTCTCGATCTGTAGTGGATCGGAACCGGGAGCTGAGGTTGATGGATTTGATTGAGAAGATTCTGCTTCTTTCGATCCATCAACGGGACTCTTACTACCATAATCGTGTGAACGAGTCGCAATCCTTACATGAGACATCATCAATATGGGTTCTTCACTGGCACTCGAGGAAGAACCTATCATCTTACTCTCCTGCTTTGGAAATGGATCTTTCAAAACAATAGGAGTTGGGGAACCCTTGACGATTTTCACAACCTCGGCCCGATGAGGGAAATCTCTTGTAAAATGATCCTCTTCACAAATAAGACAAGGATATCGAGGTTTGCGCTTTTCGTCATTGGTTTCCGACTTTTCTTTTTTCTCCTTTGGAGCCTTGTCTGCTTTATCCTTCTTCTTGCCTTTCTTTTTCCCACCGTTTTTTGATTTAGCCATAGATGACTCTACAGCGTGAATATCAGCGGAAATTTCAGGAGAAGATTCTCCTGTCGGGGAGTCTGGTGAGGTTATAATGGGCGAATAATTCTTTGAAGACTTCTTCTTGCTTTTAGTATTTACTGTACCAATCATGCCATCAGCAGCATGAGACCCCGAAGGAGTAGCAACAATTTGATTTGACTTTGGAAGATCTGGGATCTTTTCGTGTAACGTACCCGATTGAGTATAAACTAAGTCAAGGTACTGCGCTTGAGCAATTACTTGCTCTTTAGTAACTACTCCGGCCTTAGCTACGTCTTCAGTAATCTTCGGTAATAATGATTTAACAAACCATTCAGCTAAGATTTGGTCCGGGATAAAAACTTTCACTAATCGCCTTCGACGTCTCCATTCATGAATATGATCGGAAATATAAGTGGACGTCGACTGTTTTAATGAAGTTAATAACTCGGTGCCATTATCATACCTGACCGGCAACAAAAAATGTGTTAAGAACGAGGTAGCTAACTAACTAAAATTATAAAAAGAGGCCCGTGGTAACTCAATGTACCACTTCGCCGCGAGACCAATGAGCATACGCTGAAAAAGACATAAATGGATCGAATCATCCGAGATAGAATTTGAAGCACACCAGAGGTGGTAAGTCATCACGTGATTTGATGGATCCTCTCCAGACTTACCTTCGAACTTGAGTATGTCACTGGGCAACTTATTTGGCATTGGCGGCCAGAACGGAAGATAATTTATTGGATCGTTCGTTAGGCGCGTCAAGTCTGGTAAATCCAAAGTTGCGATAAATGGCAATTGCCGATTAGGATCCCTAAAACTCTGGGTCACAAGACCAGTCCCAGGAGGAGGATATCTAGGATAAGTTGGAACGGGAATCGCATTCGGGATATTGTATCCTCCCGGAAAACCAGGATTAACCGGACCGTACTGGGGTTGCTGTGGTTGTTGATAAGTGTACCCAGGATATGGTTGATACTGGTAAACCGGTTGTTGGACAGCAGGCCCGTATTGGTACTGTCCCTGGTACGGTTGATAAACAAATTGTGGTTGACTAATGACAAACGTACTTAAACCAGGCTGCCCCACAGGCATCTGAACCGTAGTTTGAATCGTGGATCCAGACAATGGTAAAGATGTCTGCGGAGTAGTGGCAGAGACAGTAGAAACCGGAGCTGTCGATACTCCAGAAGTAAGTGCGGTGGAAGAAACAAATGCTGCGGTAGTTGCAGCAGTTGTTTGAGATGGAGTACTAGGTGCAATTGGCGACTGAGTAACTACCGAAGGTACAGAAGTTTGAACATTAGACTGGACTGGTTGCTGGGATGGACCAGAAACCACAGGTTGTCCAGTTTGAGATGACAACTGTATGCTTGGCTGCAACACTTGTTGAACTTGCGATGGATCCCACACTATGTTCATTCCGGGGTATTGACCCATGACAGGTTGAGGATATTGAGATCCATAACCGGATTGAGGGTAGGATTGATAACTGAAAGGCACAGTTCTTGTACCTTGAACATATGATTGACCTTGAGGTGGTTGATAACCTTGACTCGAGTATTGACCTTGAGGTTGATACCCTTGAGGTAAATACTGATACTGGGGTTGACCTTGACCTTGAGGTTGATACCCTTGAGGTAAATATTGATACTGAGGTTGACCCTGGGGTACATATTGAGGCTGGGGTTGACCTTGAGGAATGTATTGTACTATGGGTACATACTGTCCTTGAGGTTGCCCCCCAGACGCAACTTGTGTACCTTGAGGTTGCTCCCCAGGCGTTAATTGAGGCTGCCCCCCAGGCGGTAATTGGCCACCTTGAGGTTGAGAATCGGGAACTGAACCTGACATCATATAAATGTCTCCTACACCCAACGGTCTATTACCATTGTTTCCAGCTAATAACCCATGTTCAATGGGTTGAGGAGATGCTCCCGCAAAAGTACCAGAAAGTGACTGATACCCAGAGGGAACAGAAGGACCGCCATACAAGAAAGATTCAGGAGATTGAGTGAACACGGACGACTGACCAGACATATTTACAGGAGTATAAATACCTCCAGGTGGAAAAGGAGTACGAGGTGGAGAAAAACTTATCCCTAAGTTGTCTAAACAATTGGTTAACGAAAGGTACCAAGTAGTACTTCTAGGAGGACTGTAAAAGATGGATTCACGCTCCCTTAGATCAATAGTAGGTTGATCTTCAAGGGTAGAAACGCCAAATTCTTCCTCTGGAGCAAGTTCTTCAATAGCTATCAAACCAGCAGGAAGATTTTCGGTGATAACTCTTTCTACCCTAGGTGAATCAGGTGCACTAGAAGTTGGAGTAACAGGTTCAGATACTTCAGGTTCTTCGCCTATATCACTAGTAGATGAAAAACTACCAGCAAGCTCGGAAACTGCAACTGCTTCGGGATTATAACCTGTTTCTAGACCTTGGTAATCTGGATGGACTACCAACGACGATTCTCCTTCTTCAGGTGAACCTACTTTACTGCCACTAGGAGGAGTTACAAGGACTTTCAAACCTTCGTAATGACTCGGGACGTCTTCAGGAGGTTCGCCCCGCAATCTACGGGATTTCCTCAACAAATCGGCCATAGTAACAATCTCAGGAGACTTGCCCCGAAGTCTACGGGACTGTCTCGGTAATTCCGCCACAGTTAAAACTTTTAACTACTGCACACGCAAACAAAGTAAAATCCCAAAGAAAACCTCCTAAAGTCTCTAAAGAACCAAACAAATTTGAATCATACGCCTAAAGAATCTAGGGTGTCAAACCATACACAAACAGTAGCCTTCCGGACCGAAAACACTAGTTGGTGATGAAGCCCAACATCGCCGAATTCAGTACAGAAGTGGAGGGTGGAACAGTTACCCCGACAACCTGCTTAATGAATAGACCAGCACAAGTTCCTCCACTTAAACCATCTCGAGTGAAGTGAACCCCCCGGAAAATCCAAGTGAGTCTAGCCGACGTCTGCTCCAGGTACAATGGGATCTTCCCTCCATCGTCACCTCGGGTAGAAATCTAAAGATAATGGTCACTAAGGTTACCAATAGCAACAAATACACCTGGGGGAACAGTCTACACTCCAACAGCACGCAAGGGCAGAGTATCAAGCTCAATCCCCTTGCCGGCTCCTTGACAATAATCCAAGGTTTACCGATAAGTGACCCCTGGCTCCTCGACAATGGTTAATCCGAGGTTTACCGTTTGTAATACGTGCGTGTCTGGCGTCGTTCCCAACGAGGGAGGATTGATCCCCTCACTGGTTCAGACACGAGCTCGTGCTTCTCCTTTAAGAGGAGCTTTCCCAGAGTATAAATGCAACAGTTGGATTTATCCTACCACAAGATAAGCTACTTGTTTGGTTTTGCTGTCTTGGAGAGTTAATTACTCTCCTACTCCAAGACACTAGCCTGATCTATATTGGTGTTTCAGAGCCCTAGTAAATAAAAGTTACTACGTTGATTTTACTTTAAGCGTTAATTTTTATGGCTTTTCTTTAAGACAAAAGGTAGCGGAGATGAAACTGATGGTGTGTAGACTCGACTCAAATCCACTAAAAAGATGCACTTAGGATGACTTATACTAATTTTCTTTTTCAATGAATTCCCTAGCTAAGAGAGTTGGAGAATGCAAAATTTATAAAAAACAACTTTCTTGGCAAAGACAATCAAAGAAAAAATCTCTTTATCTTTTCCAAAACATACAACACATGACCACTAATTATTCTACGAAAATTCCTTTTTCTTTCAAAGACTCAAATGCTACCAAAGCAAACTTTCCTTCAAAAGATATTTTTGTATTTTTTCCTAATTAATAAAGCATGTAAAACTTACTGTAACAAAAATCAAAGTTAAAAAAGCTATGGCAATCAAATCAACTCAATTTCACTCAAAAGCAAATCTAGAGAAATGTACCTAAAAACTAAATCAAATGAGGCAAAAGCCTACTAAAGATGATTCCTGGATGTTTTACTCAGTCAAAATGCAACTAAGGACCAGTTAATGCAGAACCAAAAACCAGTCAAAAACAAAAATCAAAATCTTTTGTTCTTTTTCTCAAGAATAAAATTCAAAGTTCAATCAACAAACTTTTTCAAGATTCGCAAAGAGAAGACACAAAGGTAGGTCTCTCACAAGGATGAATTCTATAACAGGCCCGACTTCTAAGAGGGTTGAACAAAACCAGGGAGATTCAAAGTTTGACAACCTCTAACGCCAAAGTCACTACAAGACCAGTTAAAAATCAAACCCTAAGGCAAAATCTCTATGAATTTCACTAAAACTCTCGACACTGACGAAACAAGCTTAGGTGAAGATTTATGGCCGAAAACCAGTGGATCTGGGCAAAAAAAACAAATTAAAAACAAAATCTAAAAGGCAAAAAGAAGAAAATTGAAATTTTCTTAATTTTGACAGGGTACGCAGGCGACCTGTTTGCACAGGTGCGGGTACGCTCTGTGCACAAAGCTGCAGTGCGTACAAGTACGCACTGTGCTCAACGCAGAGGCTGCGTACTTCTAGCAAAACAAAGAAAAAATAAAATCTAATTTAACCCTAAGCTAGCCCACCCAAAAACACAGTCAAACAGCCAAAAACCAGAAAACAAACGACTTTTCTCAGATCAAAGTTTCAGACAAAGGAAAAATCATTCACATCAATGGATTCCCCAGTATGGTCGCCATTTTGTCATGCGGAAAGAGTCGATAGTGCGGACACAACCAACCTCCCTAGAAGCTTAAGGCTTTCTAGTGACAAACAAGACAATTAAGAGCAATCCTTCTCTAAATATGCATTTATCATACAAGAAATCCAGTGTTTAGATCCTACCTGTAACCCAATGTTGTTGTAGTAGTCCAGCCTCGTCGATCCGGATGAGCTCCTCCTTCTCTTCAAAACCTGCATTCACTAACAATCAAACGATTAAATAGCACCTGAATATCTCATAAAACAAAACATATTTAACATACAGACCAAGGAGTATATGAAACAACTCATAAATAACAAATTGTTGAGAAGAATGGACTTATTTGTATTAATAGGAAACAAAAGAAACCATTACAACCTGAGCCTTGGTGTTGTGCAGGTCCCTCCCAGGGTCGAGCAAGAGTTTTCCTTTACTTTGATAAGCTCACCCACTTCCAAATGAAACAAGAAAGGATGGGAATCTCTCCTCACAAGCTTCTACAAGGAAGTCCTAATTCCAGCAACATCTACCCTTAGGAATGTTCAGCTTTCAACCTCCCCTCCTTCTGGCCCAATGCCTGTATTTATAGTGCTCTAGAGGAAGTTATTCAGGTCCACCATCAATGGGATAAGCCCCTCTTTGGATGGGATAGCTCCCCTCTTGATGGGATAAGTTCCTCTTTGGTAGGGATACATGAACCATCTGGAGGCACTTCATACACGTCAAACAAGCTTCTATAATGCTCTAGAAATGACCACAAGTAAATTTTTTGGAGTGAAATTTGCGCCTTTTGACCTTTACAGGAGTACGCACCCATTGCTTTACAAACAGAGCGTACAAGTACGCAGGTATTGTGAACTTGGGGTGCGTACACACAGGTAAGGCTAAGAGAAACTGCGTACCCAGAGATATATAGATTTTTAATGACTTTCTCTCTTTTTTGGAGTTTGACATGGAGAGCAGAGGTATGAGGCTTGCCAAGGAGGATAGTATGACAGTTGATGGAGCCATACTAACTGAAAATAGCCATGGTGACATTTTTTAGTGTAATAGTCCTAGGTGTGACCGGACTGGAAACATGTTGATGCATAGTGTCTATGTTGATCTCCAAGCATGTGCTAGTGGCCATGCGCATCTACTTGTCAAAAGACATGTTCAGCTCTTGTCTTTGCCTTGGTGAGTGTGCCAAATGGGTGGTATCGCATGCGTGTGCACAATGACATGCATGCTGCTGAATTCCCTTGCATGCGATCAATAGCACTTCTCACCTTGTCTTTTCCTTGCCAACTACTGGGATGGATCCATAACTTGTACGGGCGCAGTTTCATCTGTCTGTGCATGTTTCACCCCCTACTGTACTTGTTCCTATTGCAACACATTCTCTCATCTATGCAGTTCATGTTCTTCCTTAAGTTGCTACTTCAGCACATGAAACTCCTTCTCTTTTCCATTCTCTTCCTTCATGCGATCTTCATGTTGCATCATCACCTCATAGCCGCAATATCCAAAGCTACTTTCTTCATGAGTGTATCTTCTTTGAACTTGCAGCTTTACTCCGCCTCTATGCTGTTAACAACCTTCCTCTTGCATTTGTCACGTGTAGGTGTGCTTCCTTCTACTGCTGCTAATGGTGTTGCTCATTGTGATGCCAGTGCCATTGATCTTGATGTCCTCATCCATGAACAACTTGACGTCTTCATGGATAGGCAAGTTCATAGACACTTGACCGACTGCATCCCCAGTTGCGCTCTTAACAGTGTCTTTGACTCTGCTTTCCTGGAAGCCATTGTACTTGTGCTGCTAAGAGATAGACGCACCTATGATGCCTGGAGACATAGCAACACTCATGGAAAGAAATATTACAGTCGAAAACCAAAACAAACTTGAGGACTGACTTGCAACATACCTCTGTGATAGAATGTCAAGGTCATGCGATTTCGGCCAGGAAGTCAGGAGACTGATTGCCAAAACTACGCAAGGCATAGTCCAGGCTTCCCGGAGGCTGACTAAATACTGGAGCTACACAATGCACAGTACATCCTAGCTTGCTAGTAACTGAAACTGCACAAAGCATAATTTCAGTGAGTAGTGACATGCAACCAGCAAATTGCATTGTGCAGTTTCTAGGGCCAGTAGGAATGTTGGGCACGAGATACCCCAAGGGAAGTTTTGGGGCTTAAAACCCAGATTTTGACTAAATTCGATGTAAAGGCTCCGTGTTTTGTGTGCATGGAACGCGAACTTGTAAATGAGTCATAGGGTTATCCGCCCTCATTCTGTAAATGTAGTGTCGGCTTTAGAGATCTACCCATGGTTCACGAATGATCTGAAAATGGGGCACTTAGGCTTCTTGTCTATCTTACAAGAACCTCTCCCACTTCCAAAGCTTGAATTTTCCCAAGTCTATTTGATTAACCAATGTGGAATTAAGAAATGCTTTAAAGTATAGGCATATGCTTGTTTTTATTGTTGGTTGTTATGTGCTTTAAAATCTACTGTGTATGCTGATATTTAAATGTGCTTGAACATATACGTAAATGCATATAACAGTGAATAGTGCAGCAAAGAAGCAAACATATAAGACAACAATGTAATATGGAGTTCACCCTGATATCTTGGGCTACATCTCCTTGAGCTCTAATCAACTCGATTAGACTCTTTGGGATTATGGCTGAATTCTTTTTACAAGTCCTTGAGTCAACTCCATGTGTTTTACAAATGAACCAATGGGCTCAGAATACCATCTTACCCCTGGCTGTCCTTTAGCTACAAACTGTTCTAGGCTTCTCTGGATTAATTCTTTCAGTCAGTGCTATGAGACTCCTTTAAGCTTATGGCTTCTCTGACTCCCTCAAAATTGATTACTGTTTCTAGAATCCTTCTTCTGTCTTCAACTCAAACTACACCAACAATAGCTCAAGCATTCGGTCTCTTTGCTGTCTGATACTTCACTGAAGTATTTATGCACTACCTCCAACCTCTGGTGGCTTCTCCTATCAAGCACTCTAGCACACTGAGCTTCCCAATGGATTCCTCAGTGCTCCAATTCTACCCACACATTCACTGCATGCTATGGACTGCCCTCCTAGCAAATTCCAAGCCTCTATTTTTGCTTATGTTCTGTCTCAATGCGTCCTTCTTGCCTCCCCCCTTCATTCTGTGGCTTTTTTTTCTTTTAATCACTCGGCATTGGTTGTTTTGTTTTCCCCTTCGGGCTCTTCGGCTCCCTGGCCTTTGTTCGCTCAAGTCCCCTTCTAAGCATTTAATAATCATTTTCTAACGCTTTCAAGTAAGAATGCCACCTATTTGGTAACGGAAGGGCAATCGATGCTTTAAATTCTTTAGAAACAGTCATTCTGTGTTTTACACAGAGAATGTTGCAAAACACAGGAAAATCCACATAAAACACTGCTCTGGACTTCAAAGTTTCATAACTACGCTTTGTATGCCTATCAGGTCTGCCTTTATATTGCTATCGCAAGTCGCAAGCCGTGGGTTCCTTTGTATTTCAGTTTATAACAGAAATACGTGAAATACAAAGAAATCCTGATGAAAAACTTTATTATCGGTCTTCAAATTTTTTACAACCACGACTATAATCCCTTTCGGGTCCGCCCCAATCGCAATCGCATGTCGCACGGTATAGGGCTTCCCTTTGCAGTGCTGTGATCCGATCTCCAGTCTCTGATTGCTCTGATCGGTGCTATTGGCCCATCACTATATCGTTGTTTTAGCATATCGGTAGTCACATTTTCGCATGCCAATGACCCTTTACATTGCGCAACCCAATCGCCGATCATCGATTGTATCGGCGTATCGCCATCGGCCCTTCGCAATGCTATGGGTCCTTCCCCTTGGGTTATGTGCGATGCAATATTGTGATGCGATAATTGCAATTGCAAATCCCTTCATCCTTCGACCTTTTGTTAAGTCCTCCCTTTGGCTTTTTATGATGCGATGGAGCGGTTATCGCATATCGCAATGCTTTAAGGCCTATGGCCAAGTCCTTCCCTTTGGCTCATTTGCGATGAGATATTTCCTCTTAGGCCAATCAAACACGGCCACGTGGCCCAATCCTGGCCTGCCATGTGTCAGCTGTGGATTGGCTCGTGAGCCTATACTAAAACCAAAATTTTCAATAGAGTTCAGAATTTAATGAAATTGCTTCGTTTTCTAAGGACATTAGGTAATTTTCATTTTACAATAACTCCTTCATCCGGAGTCCATTTTCACCCATTCAAGTTGCGTTGGATTCAGAACGAGGAGATATCTGCAATGAGACTATTTCTGAGAGCATCTTTTGAATTTCATTTTCCTCTGATTTACACAAGATTTGTGCCATTTGGCACCTTTTACCTCTTACATGAAGTCTTTTAGACTTATAGGTTTATCCAGGATCCATTTTTGGATCACGCCTTCCCACTAAAAGAACTTTTGGTCTCCAAAAGACTAATATACTGATTTGAATAGTAAATGAGAGTGACTCACCCTCTTCTTTCAGCCTCCCTACACTTGCCTTTGCATAGTGCCTTTGGACCAAAGCTTCTAACAACTTCCTTTCTTTGGATGGGCTGGTCTTCCTGAGAAGAACTGTCTTCCTCCTTGCCTTCCTATAGAACTTCTACTGAAATGGTCATAGAAGGTAGTTTTGAGCTTCTTTGCCTTGATTATTGTTCCAAGGTGGCTCAAACAAATTTGAAGTACATCTGCTCCATAAAAATTTCATTTGTACCTATTTGACAAGTTGCCAACAACAACTGTTAACAACAACATGCATACAGAGAACAACTGGATGGACTAAAATCCTACTTCAACAAAAGAAACAGATGTTTATATCTTGTGAACACCTCCATGTCTTACATCTACATACAAATGATGGACTAGATAACAAGCCCACAAAAAATGTTTTTAAAGCAATCAACCCTTCAAGTCAATCACACACACATGTTCCAAAAACAAGGAAAACATCAACATCCCTGTGTTCATGCACATCATCTCATGCATGAATAGACATGCAATCTTTAATTTTACATTGTACTTTTGAAGCTAAAATAAAATATAATGTTGCAGCAACAAAATGAGCTTCCCACTCAACTTCTCCATTCACCTTCTTGGTAAAATCCTGCAACTTGCATTCCATTAACAAAGAAATGCAAATAGATGCATCAATAGACATGCAACCTTTAATTGGATAAGAACTCTAACCATTTCTTACCAATCCATTTCAAAGGTCCTTCCTTTGTCTACACATTAGCATCAATATGTGAATCATTCTGAGACACATCAATCATGGAATCTTCCTTTCCATTTCTGCCATTTTCTCTTTCCACCTTCTCCCTCAGCTTTAGTGGAAGCATTGCTGGATTCAGAGTCCAACACCTTTTAGCAAGATGCCCTTGCTTATGGCAATAAGTGCACTGCATGTGAATCCTCTTAACAACATGATTTGCCTTGTCCAATGGAGCTTTGGCTGCTTGCATCTTTTGCTTCAAAAGTTTCCTGTATGTGGCCATTCTCTTCCAACATCTACAAACATGATGGTTATCCAAATCACAAAAGGAACAAGAAACTCTTTTTCCATATCTATGTGGAAATTTATCATGTTTTACAAAATCAAAAGGACTATGGTTAGCACCATATTTATATCTGCCTCTTTCACATTTATTGCCTTCATGAGGAGGTGAAGGAAATGAAGAAGTGGCTCCCTTTGGAATTCCATCAATCTCTTCAAGGCTATCAGAGTTTCCACAATTCTCTGGTTCAAGGGTGTGCTTCTGAACACCTGCATCCTACAATTGATGTTTCAAGCTATTGCATTCCTCTTGAACACAATCTTCACACTCTTGAGATAGAGGACTTGCAATGAAACTCCTTCTTGGAATGGTTTCAATGGCTTTCATGGCAGCTTTGGAACTCTCTCCATAAGACTGTCCATAGCCAACACCCAAATACTTAGGCCTTTCCTCAATCATTATTGGTTCAATGATACCTTGTGCATGCTTTTCCAAGCCCTTTCCTTCATAGCCCATCTTGGACATTAGCTTGGAACCTATGCCTTTAGTATGTTTTTCAAAAGAACCAATACAAGCATTCTTAGAAGAATTTGAAGACAAACTGGAATGGATTACCTCTTATTCAAGCCGATACTTGACTAAGGCTTCTTTGGCAACAAAGAGCTGTGGCTCCAACTCATGCAACCTTTTCAGGTTCATACTTGTAATATGAAGTTGCCTCTCCATTTTCTGCAGTCTATCAGCAAGCAACTGCTTCTCTTCCTTCATGGAATTCAGCTGCTTTCTAAGCATGCTGCTCTTCCTTCCATCCTCATACATTTCTCTCACCATATCCATCATGGTGGACAATTCTTGCCTCATGTATTCATCAAGGAATCTTGTGAAGAATGTAGAATTTGAGGACCCACTTGTAGAAGTTGTCATTATGCCAATGAACAAAAAAACATCAACAAGATAAACAAAGGGCTTATTTAAGCAACCTCTTGCAACAAACCTCTTGTGCTTTGGATTTCCTTGAGGTCCTTTGGAATAGAAGAATGCCTTCAGCTCTTCTTCCTTCTACAAACTCAGCAAATAGTCAATCTGCAAACAAGCATATGATCAGCCTCTTGCTTTTCAAACACCTTTCAGACAAGCAGTCTTTGCTTTGTCAATCAAGCATTCTGATATATGTTAGAAAATTATATATTACAGAGCAATGGAACACATAAAATATTGCAGAAATATAAACACAAAAAACGCACAAAACAAGAGAGACACAGATATACGTGGTTCACCCAATTTGGGCTACGTCACCCCGAACAGCCAGTCCTTCCTTTCTATTATCCAACAAAATGAAGAGACACAACCTACAACAAATCTGTTGTAATATCCTCTGTTTTCTCTCACAGTCTCACCTCTCTATTTCTCGCTCACAGAATACACATCTATCACACAACCTCAAAATACAATACCCTCATACAAAGAGAGGGGTTGCCTTCTAGGGCAAAAAACCCTAAACTAAACATAAGTTCTACCATCAGATCACCCGCCTAATGAACGGCCTAGATTGACTAGAAATTACTATACTTTTACAAGGAAATTTTACAATTGTTTTTAGCTTTGGGGGCGCTGCCCCCGAAACCCCCCGCCAGGGGGGGGCTCCCAAAGGTTGCAGCCGCCCCCCCCTGGACCCCCCCTGCAGCGAATATTTTACGGGGGCGTTCCTGCCCCCATTTCGAACTGGGGTCCTATGTGGCGATACCTTTGAATATAGAAGATAATCAGGCTCCACACCCAACAATCTCCCACTTGGAGACTGATTGTAGCAACTCCATCGCTGCTCCATTTGCTGGACAATGACTCCTCTTTGGACTTGGTTGTTTCTCATCTTCATCGTCATCCTTGAAGACCAACTGAAACTGAGCATATTCTCAGTTTCTCCCTGGTTACAGCTTTTGTTAGCATATCTGCAGGATTCTGGCTAGTGTGTATCTTTTCCAGCTTCAACTCTCCATCTTCCAACACTGATCATATGAAATGGTACTTGAGCTGTATGTGTTTATTCCTAGAATGAAATGCTGAGTTCTTTGCAAGATGAATGGCACTTTGGCTATCACTGTATAACGTGCCCATATCATGCTCCTTACCCAATTCACCCATAAACCTTTGTAACCAAATCATTTCTTTACTAGCCTCTGTAGCAGCAACATACTCTGCTTCTGTTGTTGAAAGTGCAACAACACTTTGGATTTTTGAAACCCAACTGATCGTTTTTCCTCCAACAGTAAATTCATATCCTGTAGTGCTCCTCCTGTTATCTCTGTCACCTGCCATATATGCATCAACATATCCTTGTAGGGAGATGTTTGAACCACCAAAGCATAATGCTTGATTTGTGGTACCTTTCAAATATCTGAGAATCCATTTCATTGCCATCCAATGTTCCTTTCCTGGATTGTTCATGTACCTGCTTACAACTCCCACTGCATGTGCAATATCAGGCCTTGTGCAGACCATTGCATACATTAAGCTTCCAACTGCTGATGCATATGGAACTTTAGACATATAATCCATGTCTTCTTGGGTCTTTGGGCACATTTCCTTGCTAAGTTTGAAATGGCTAGCAAAAGGTGTACTAACTGGTTTTGCATTGTGCATGTTAAATCTTTTCAACACCTTTTGTATGTACTCATTCTGAGACAATGTTAATTTACGATTTTTCCTGTCTCTAGTTATTCTCATACCAAGGATTTGTTTTGCAACTCCCAAATCCTTCATTGCAAATGAATTTGCCAATTTTCTTTTGAGCACATTTATTTCCTGCATGTTAGATCCTACAACAAGCATGTCATCTACATACAATAACAATATAATATAGCTGCCATCATTTTGATTTTTCAAATAAACACAATGATCAGAGTGACATCTAGTATAACCTTGTTCAGACATAAACTTGTCAAATTTTAGATACCACTGCCTTGGAGCCTGTTTTAAGCCATACAAGCTCTTCTTCAACCTGCACACTAGTTTCTCCTTCCCTTTCACCTCATATCCTTGTGGCTACTGCATATATATATCTTCCTCCAAATCCCCATGGAGAAAGGCTGTCTTTACATCTAACTGCTCAAGATGCAAATCTTCAGCTGCTACAAGACTTAAAATAGTTCTAATTGAAGTCATTTTAACAACAGGATAAAATATTTCATCAAAATCAATACCTTTCTTCTGTGCAAACCCCTTCACCACAAGTCTAGCTTTATACCTCTGTTTTCCTCCATCTTCTTCCTTCAGCCTGTAAACCCATTTATTCTTCAATGTAGTTTTTCCTACAGGAAACCTGACTAAATCCCAAGTCTGGTTATGCATTAAGGAGTCCATCTCTTCTTCCATGGCTACCTCCCACTTCTTCATGTTTTCAACCTGCATTGCTTCTTCATAACATTCGGGTTCACCGGAATTAGTCAACAATAAATAATATAATGAAGGAGAGTATCGTTCAGGGGGTCTACTTATGCTGGTAGATCTTCTAACACCACTTTCAGGTGTTTGGGGTGCCTGTTGTTGTTGTGGTGGTTGCTATTGTTGTGGTTGTTGATTATTATTATTTTCAGGCACCTTTACTTTTTCAGTGATTTCATCAAGAACTGCGTATTCCTTGTTTTCCTTTTCCTGTTTCTTTTCCTGCAACTGATTCTTATACAAGACCTTTTCATTGAATATTACATCTCTGCTCCTAATGATTTTGTGATTTTCGTAATCATATAAGCGATAACCAAAATCATTAACACCATATCCAATAAAGGTACATTTCTTTTACTTTGCCTCAAGCTTTGTTCTATTTTCTTTATCAATATGGACAAAGGCCTCACAACCAAAAGGCTTTAAAAGAGAGTAGTTTACCTTTTTACCTGTCCATGCTTCCTCTGGAACACCACCATCCAAGGAACTTGAAGGCGCTCTGTTTATTAGATAAACAACAGTATCTACATCATCTTCCAAAAACTGTAAAGGAAATCCTGCATGCAATCTCATGCACCTTGCACGCTCCATGATTGTTCTGTTCATCCTTTCTGACACACCATTTTCTTGTGGTGTTCTTGGAACTGTCTTCTCTCTGCGAATTCCATGCTCTGAACAGTACCTATCAAACTCTTTACTGCAATATTCACCTCCATTGTCTGATCTAAGACACTTCAATTTCTTTCCTGTCTCAATCTCAACCAAAGCTTTCCATTTTTTGAAAGTATCAAATACATCAGATTTATTCTTAATACAATAAATCCAAGTTTTTCTAGTTGCATCATCAATAAAAGTAACATAATAACGAGAGCCACCGAGAGATGATACCTGAGCAGGTCCCCATACATCTGTATGCACAAGCTCTAATTTTTCATTCTTCTTTTCTTTCCCAACTCTGAGAAATTTGACTCTCTTCTGTTTTCCATAAATGCAATTCTCACAGAAGTCCAAATCAACATTCTTCAAACCTGGCAACAAATTCCTTGAGTGAAGAATCTTCATCCCCCTTTCACTCATGTGTCCGATCCTATGATGCCATAATGTTGCATCTGCTCCTTTGGAAGTTAAAGCATTAATAGAGTTAGAAATACCATTGCATAAATACAATGTACCAACCTTTTTGCCTTTTGCTATTACCAGGGCTCCTTTGGTGACCTTCCAAGATTTATCTGTGAAAGTTGTCACACAACCTTCACCGCCTAACTACCCTGTTGAAATCAGATTTTTCTTTAGATCTGGAACATGCCTTACATCATTTAATAGCCATTGGTTTCCATTCTGCTGTTTTACAAGAACCTTACCCATTCCAACGATTTTACAGGGTTTATCATCACCCAGATGAACTTGTCCAAAATCTCCTTGAACATAGTCATGAAACTATTTCTTATTAGGTGTGGCATGGAATGAAGCCCCTGAATCTACCACCCAGGAATCAGTAATATTTTCGAAAGAAAGAATCAAAGCATCTTGTAACACCTCACCTGTCACATTTGCTTCATGATTGTTTTCTTGCTGTGCATCTCCTTCTTTTCCCTTTCGAGATCTACAGTCTTTCTTTAGGTGTCCTTTATTTCCACATTTCCAGCACACTATCCCCGATCTGGACTTGGATCTGCCTTTCCTTGATTTACTGCGATATCCTGAGCTCTTTCCTCTTTCCATTTTTCTTCCTCTAGACTCTGCACTCAAAGCATTTCCCGATGTCTCACCGGAGCTTTTCCATCGCATTTCCTCGCTAAGGATAGCACCGACAACATCATCAAACTTTAAAGTACTAGATCCAGAAACAGAGTTACTAATGGCCATTACCAAACCATTCCAACTTTCTGGTAATGAGCACAAGAATAACAGAGCTCTAACTTCATCATCAAAGTTTACCCCTACAGAACTTAACTGACTTGTAACTGTATTAAAATCATTTCAATGGTCTGCAACAGATCCACCTTCCGACATCTTCATATTAAATAACTATTTCATAAGAAATACCTTGTTTGAGGCCGAGGGTTTTTCATATAGTTTCGACAGCGTCTGAATCAAACCCTCTGTCGTGGTTTCCTTCGAAATGTTGAAGGCGACTGACGCAACAAGGCACAACCGTATTGTTCCGAGTGCCTTTCTATCAAGAAGGTTTCATTCTTCGTCTGTCATACCCGTCGGCATATTTGATTTTCCACCCAATGGTAGGTATAGATCTTTCTGATACAGATAATCTTCCATCTGCATCTTCCATAGCGAGAAGTTTTTGCCGTTAAATTTCTCGACCCTAAACTTACCATCTTCTGCCATTGCTCCCACTCGAACCAGGAACCCTTCTTTCCTGCGAGTTTATCAGCCAAATAGACCTTCGGCTCTGATACCAGTTGTTAGAAAATTATATATTACGGAGCAATGGAACACATAAAATATTGCAGAAATATAAACACAGAAAACACACAAAACAAGAGAGACACAGATATACGTGGTTCACCCAGTTTGGGCTATGTCCACCCCGAATAGCCAGTCCTTCCTTTCTATTATCCAGCAAAATGAAGAGACACAACCTACAACAAATCCGCTGTAATATCCTCTGTTTTCTCTCACAGTCTCACCTCTCTGTTTCTCGCTCATAAAATACACATCTATCACACAGCCTCAAAATACAATACCCTCATACAAAGAGAGGGGTTGCCTTCTAGGGAAAAAAACCCTAAACTAAACATAAGTTCTACCGTCAGATCATCCGCCTAATGAACGGCCCAGATTGACTAGAAATTACTATACTTTTACAAGGCAATTTTACAGCTGTTTTTAGCTTCGGGGGCACTACCCCCGAAACCCCTCGCTAGGGGGGGGCTCCCAAAGGTCGCAGCCGCCCCCCCCTGGACCCTTCCTGCAGCGAATATTTTACGGGCGGCGTTGCTGCCCCCATTTCGAACTGGGGTCCTATGTGACGATACCTTTGAATATAGAAGATAATCAGGCTCCACACCCAACAATATAACCTTCTTAAAGGTGTGGTTAATCAATCTTAAGCTCCGATACCATCTGAAATGGGGCACTTAGGCTTCTTGTCTAGCTTACAAGAACCTCTCCCACTTCCAAAGCTTGAATTTTCCCAAGTCTATTTGATTAACCAATGCGGAATTAAGAAATGCTTTAAAGTATAGGCATATGCTTGTTTTTATTGTTGGATGTTATGTTCTTTAAAATCTGTTGTGTATGCTGATATTTAAATGTGCTTGAACATATACATAAATGCATATTGAATAATGCAGCAAAGAAGAAAACACATAAGACAACAATGTAATATGGAGTTCACCCTGATACCTCAAGCTACGCCTCCTTGATCTCTAATCAACTCGACTAGACTCTTTGGGATTATGGCTGAATTATTTTTACAAGTCCTTGACTCAACTCCATGTGGTTTACAAATGAACCAGTGAGCTTAGAATACCATCTTACCCTTGTCTGTACTTTAGCTGAAAAATGTTCTAGGCTTCTCTGGACTAATTCTTTCAGTCAGTGCTCTGAGACTTCTTTGAGCTTTTGGCTTCTTTGACTCCCTCAGAATTGATTACTGTCTCTGTAATTCTTCTTCTCTCTTCAACTCAAACAAAACCAGCAACAACTCGAGCATTCGGTCTCTTTGTTGTCTGATACTTCACTGAAGTATTTATGCGCTGCCTCCAACCTCTGGTGTCTTCTCCTATCAAGCGCTCTGGCACACCAAGCTTCCCATTGGATTCCTCAGTGCTCCAATTCTTCTCACACATTCACTGCACACTGTGGACTACCCTCCTAGCAAATTCCAAGCCTCTCTTTTTGCTTCTGTTATATCTCAGTGCAGCCTTCTTGCCTCCCCACTTCATTCTGTGGCTTTTTTTTTCTTTTAATCACTCGGTGTTGGTCGATTCATTTTCCCCTTCGGGCTCCTTGGCCTTTGTTCACTCAAGTCCTGTTCTGAGCGTTTAATAATCATTTGCTAATGCTTTCAGGGAAGAATGCCACCTATTTGGTAACGGAAGGGAAATCAACGTTTTAAACTCTTTAGAAATAGTCATTCTCTGTTTTACACAGAGAACACTGGAAAACACAGGAAAATTTGCATACAACACTGCTCCCGACTTCAAAGTTTCATAACTGCACTTTGTATCCCTATCAGGTCTGCCTTTATATTTCTATCACAAGTCGCAGGTCGCGGGTTGCTTTGTATTTCGATTTATAACGAAAATACGCAAAATACAAAGAAATCCCGACGAAAAACTTTGTTATCAGACTTAAAGTTTTTTACAACCATGACTATAATCCCTTTCAGGTCCACCCTGATTGCAATCGCATGTTGCATGGTATAACGCTCCCCTTTGCAATGCTAAGATCCAATATCTGGTCTCTGATCACTCTGATTGGTGTTATCGGCCCATCGTTAAATCATTTTTTTGGCATATCAGCGGTCACATTGTCACATGCCAACGACCCTTTACATTGCGCGACCCGATCGCCGATCGCTAATCGCATCGTCGTATCGCTATCGGCCCTTCGCAACGCTATGGGTCCTTCCCCTTGGGTTATGTGTGATGCGATAATCACAATCACAAATGTTCTTCGGCCTTTTGTTAAGTCCTCCCTTTGGCTTTTTGTGATGCGATGAAGCGGTAATCGCATATCGCAATGCTTTAAGGCCTATGGCCAAGTCCTTCCCTTTGGCTCATTTGCGATGCGATATATCCTCTTAGGCCAATCAAACAAGGCCACATGGACCAATCTCAACCTGCCATGTGTTCACTGTGGATTGGCCCGTGAGCCTATACTAAAACCAAAATTTTCAATATAGTTAAAAATTTAACGAAATTGCCTCCTTTTCTAAGGACATTGGGCATTTTTTATTTTACAATAACTCCTTCATCCAGAGTCTGTTTTCACCCATTCAAGTTGCATTGGATTCAGAACGAGGATATCTATGTAATGAGACTATTTCTGAGAGCAACCTATGACTTTCATTTTCCTCTGATTTACACAGGATTTGTGCCATTTGGCACCTTTTACCTCTTGCATGAAGTCTTTTAGACTTAGAGGTTTACCTAAGATCCATTTTTGGATCAACGAACCATGGGATTGTATAAATAGAGCGAGGCTCTAAGTTGTAAATAATCGAATCAATTGATGAGAGAAGGGTGGAGAATTGAGTCTTATCTAAGTGTAGAGTCAAGTCTTGGGTCGTAGAGTAGGAGAAGGCTCTGCAGCTGAGTGCATAGAGGCGTAGCAATCTGCAGATGAGTGCGCGGACCCCTACAGCTGAGTGCGCAGGGCGGGTTGAGTCCATAACTGATTGAAGCATTAATAAAGAGAAGTTTTATACGATTCCTGTGTATTTATTTACTATTTTCTACATTGAATGTATTGGGTATAAATTACATTTCTATTGTTTATATGATGCGTGAACTTATATGATTGTGTTGATTAATTGAATATAAGTTAAAGCATCTATTTATGTGAAGTTAACTAACAATTATAAGAAGATAAGTAAGATCTGAGGTGTAACTTGGGGAAATAGCACAAGTCACTGCCTTAGCAGCATGAAAGCATCTCAGCCCCTGGTTAGGGTTGCGCGAAGGCGATTATAACAGATCACAAAGGCCTCACAAGTCATAGTAGTGCGCGAAGTAACCTGCATGAAGGTATTCACAGTTGGACTAAATCAACCCCTTAGACATCTCAAGGGTGCCGAAACTTGGTTCTATCATCCTGCCATTTGCTTGGGGTGAGACCTCAGTCTACACTCCATGGGTTGTTGCTAAAAGGGCCAGTAGTGTAGGGATTTGTTTGGCTAATTAACTATGAACCTAGGTTAGGCCCCCTTAAGCCAAAAAATGGTTTCGTTACCAGGATCAAAATCTGCACAGAGATGTCTGATGTCATATCATTGGAATCCAACAAAGAAGGAAATTGAAGGTTCGTTGGACAGGAGAATTCACGAGTTCATGGCATAAGAGAAAAGAAATCTGCTACTTACAAAAGAAGAGTGGTTAGACTACTATTTGTACACAAAAATCCATGCAATCTTCTTCACATCTTTCCCTACTGAGCTGCATGAGTGGATCGCGAAGCTAGCAGATAGCCAAGGAAGGTGGAAACTTGACAATCCTATTGTGTGGACACCAAAGTTGGTGCGTAGATTGGAAGCATCAGAGGATAAGATCACATGTGCTATTTATCACTGGCTCGATCGGATTATAGAAGGATTCATTACTGAGTTCGTGATAAATACTTCAGTCAGCTATAGCAAGGTAGAGTGATGCTTTCTCAAAGGACCACGAGGTAAGTATGTAAAGTCTCTGAATACTTGGATTAAAATGTTATTGTGTGAAAAGAGGGTTATGCAATTACCTTGATGTTTGGAGCTATGCGAAGTGGAAAAACCTACAGAAATGAAGGAAGTAAGGGACCAGAGAATATCCCTTTGAGTTCACCTTCATGAGGGGACAAGGAAGAGGTCGCGAAGGTCTCTCCATGAAGTGTGATCCATTTGATAAGGGAGAGGATTCCACACATACCACCCCCACCCACACCACTTCCATTTTCATCATGTTCACCTCCATCTTCACCCATACCACCTCTGCCACCACCGCAAGTCAATATGGTGAGCACGATAAAGTTTCTTGTGTTCAATGGAGTAGGAAATGAGGATCTAGACCAGTTTTGGTTCGTAATAAGAGCCGCATAGGAAGCACGGAGAGTTATAGATGACAATATAAAGAAAGAGACAATGGGTAGCACCCTACAGGACCGCACACTGACCTAGTATATTATGCATTCTAATGGCAATCCGAATGCGGGGATCGCTGATATCCAAACTGCACTAAAATAAGGAATTTAGCAGGCCGAAGTCAGAAGCGCAGTTGATCATTGGGTTCAAATATATCAAGTGCTACTAGGTGAGGCTCCTTGGGAGTTGGATTAGAGGTTGAAGTGCACATTTTGCGAAGCTAATATGACTTTTACGGATGGACAGCACCGTGAATGGTTTGTAGCATCGCTAACGCCACATTTGAGGAACGTGCTGTCACAACAGAGGTTAATGACTCAAGAAGAAGCCTTGGGGATCGTGATGAGACTACATGAGACCCCGTTGCGGGATCCTAACTTGGGAGTTCAGAAGATCCACGCACAGTTGAAAAACTTATGCCTTGAAATGAAAACTCTGAAACATGATAGATCAGCTCGACCAGAAGTGCGCGAAGAGGTGTGGTGCGTAAAATGCAAGTGTTAGGGTCATGATAAGGACCATTGCCTGGTGTTCATGAATTACCTCATGAGAGGAGGACCGATGCCATTAAGATAGGAGGCAAAGTAGGACCTAGCACTGTGCCTACTTTGTGGTTCGCGATTTGTCAAATAGGAGGGAAACATGCTACAGAGAACTGCCATTTGTTAGAGAAGTATACACAAAATTCACAGCAATTGTTCTGTAACTTTTCTAGGTCACTAGGACACTATGAATGCACTTATAGAAGCTATGAGTTAATGATGGATACATCTCCCACCTACAGATTTCAGGTCGAATGGCGGCCCGTAGGCCCAAATGCAGGAGTGGCACGAAAAGGATTTCAGGGATGCGAACAAGGCCGAGGTGGAGGAGGACCTGGAAGAGGTCGCGGAAAACTGATATGCTACAATTGCAGAGGGCCAGGACATTATGCCTATTATTGTATGAACCCAACCCATCCATCATGTCTATATTATACCTTGTTTGATAATGAGACAAAAGATTGTCCTACGCTGATAACTAGGATACGTGACAAGGGAGCGCTACCGCCTCCCCCGACTTAGAACCTGTAGATGATGAGGTCTGAGACACGCGAGGAAGATCCAAATGTGAACATTGTGCTTCGAAGTGGAATCACGACAAGAGATGATAAAGGCAAACAACCCGAAGATATTACTTGGGTTTGCAAGGCTCCGACGAAAGAAGCAGAGTTTGATTTGAAGCACGCTAAGGAAACCTTCATGGAAGCTAAGAAGAGCTTCACTGATTCCTCCACTTGAGGAAGAAAAGATAGATCAAAGCCAAAAATGGACCCATCTATGCTTACGACGTTCTTGGAAACATGAATGAAGCTACTGAGTGACAGTAAGGTTGTAAAGGGACTACAGGAACTCATTAATAGATGTGCTAGGACTGCGCCAGGAGAACCATGCGTAGTCTGGAAGATTGGAAAGCATATGATGAGGATAGGAAGAGAAATGAGCTTAATCATGTAGATTGGAGAATATGAGATGGACCAAGTAATTCTAGATTTAGGATCAGATGCGAAATTTATGCCAAAGCAGACATGGGAGGGCATGGGGAGGCTTACGCTACGGTGGTCTCCTATTTAGCTGCGGATGGAAAACCAACAAAAGATAAACCCTATGGGAAGATTGCAAGGAATCACTGTGGATATTGAGGAAGCAATCGTTTTAGCAGAATTTAAAGTGATAGAGATTGTTGATGACAACAATCCCTACCTCGCGCTCTTAGGAATTGATTGGGCCACTAACATGAATAGGGTGATTAATATGAAGAAGCGCAAGATGATTTTTGAGAAGAAGTCTCTTCACGTAGTTATACCCTTGGACCGCGCTGAAGGATCATGCTATACAAAGCTAGTGTGTGACTATGAAAGTGATGATGATTTGGACTACATCTACAAAATAACCATGCGAGAGTAATATTGAGTAAATCCCATTGTGGACGGACAGATATCATGGGAGCACGAAAGCTCCTGTATGTGGGATTCAAATGAGGAGATAGAGCGATGGCAGAACTGGTTACACGAGGTAACCACACTTAATTGCAATATGATGATAAGATCACAACACTGCATATCAAAATAAGTGAGAGAGCTACCTACTTATGATGGGTTAAGTGAGGTGGATGCCTTCTTGGATAGATTTGAAAGGGAGGTGCCAGAAAAAGAACGTTTCCAGGCCTTGAATTGGGTACTGTGTGCTACGCCTACGAGGTGGTGGGGTATGCACAAAGGAAGCTTTGAAGACTGGCGCGCATGTAGAGGATGATGTGCTCACAGTTTGGGAAACCTATAGTGCGATTGGCGGATAAATACAATGGACAAGATGGTCAGTGCACACATCTGTCCAGGTGGGTATAGGCATATGGTAAACAACCTGTGTGGATGCACATGAACTTCGTGTTGGGAAACATGGTCAATAAGCATGTGCTGGGGGGGAAATTCACAGACGGTTCCTCAAGATGGAACGACAAAGTCTGGGGAGAATGAGCACGCAGAAGTTTATCCACGTGGAAGCATTTAACAAAGTGTGCGAAGCATTGAACAAGGTATATAATGCGCAGCGAAGCAGTGGAACCTATGTGTACCAACAACCTTATGGGCTTATAGGACAACGTGCAAGAAACTGACGGGACAGGTGCCTTCTAGGCTGGCCTATGGGGCAAACACTGTAATATCAATGGAGTATATCATGCTGAGTCTGTACATAACAGCGCCCGCGGATATGACAGATCGTGGAGCCTTGGAAGAAGGGATCGCGCAGTTGGAATATCTCGAAGAAGAACGCTTGGGACTTGATGAAGAGATACAATAGGGTAATCTTAGGCTCCAAGAACTCATGAATGAAAGTGTTCAGTTGAGGGAAAAAAGCACTGTGATGGAAGAAGAAGTCAAGAATCTTGAGAAAGGAATACAGAAGGAATTTCTTCAAAAAAAAGCTAGTGATAAAATAGGATGCGCACGATTATGTTGACAAATTTTGGGACTACCACCGAGAGTCAATCAGTTTGATGCCTTGGATTGGACCATATGTTACCAAGGGGATCACAGATGATGGTGTGATGCAGTTGGTGAAGTTAAGTGGTGAACCCTTCCCGGGAGAAGTAAGTGATTTTCAGTTGAAGCTGTATACAGGTGGCCCAACCACCTGACTAGCCATGGGAAGCATGGTCTTAGCACCCCAGGTAGTTGAAAGGAGGCGCAAGACTATAAACTACTCTGCCCGAGAGTTGCACAATGTCAGGGTTGCGTGCAGGAGCGAAGTGTCACAAGGTCTGTGACAACGCAAGGGTAGCTGCGCTGCCACACGGGTTGGCTGGGAAGTGACCGTTTCAGTCACTATTCACAATGTGATGCTTGGTTTGAGACCCAATGGAGTGGGCAGAAAGCATTTAAGGAAAACTTTATGGGTTACGTTTGGGAAAATCTGCCGCCAAGGGAGCATTAATGTACCGTATTTGGAGGGAATGGTCGAATTCGAATTCAAAAGGTGCTATAAATTGCAAAGGGCTACCCAACAAACAACACTTGGCCATTCGAGAATTGAGCTATTACGCATCCTAAGATTCAATAACTCTGAGCTGTTTGATTCTTTAAACTCAAAGGCATTATTTGAGCACCTACCTAAATTGTTGAGAGATTTGTGGAACAGCAGTATGGCCACGCCAGAGGAAACCATGGATATTAGTGAGATGACCACTAAAGAGGCCATGCAGGCCATGATGATAGGAGACGCCCCAAAAATCGTCGGTCTAGTTGCAGAAATCCCTAAATCACCGCACATGTCGTGACCCAAGAAAGATAAGTAGCCCATGGTTCCGGTGTGCGTGTCCCCTAGAAACCTGTTGTGAACTAAACTGACCATGGAAGAAAAGGGGAAAGCGATAAATGTGGAAACTGATGAGGAGGAGGAAGACCTTGAGGATATCTTGGTCGAAGAGGAGGAGGACGAAGAAATGGAGTAAGAAACCTAGGGTATAGACCCTCTGACTAGGTTGCCCACATATGTTCCTCCGCAGAAAGGGAAAGAAAGGGTACCTAAGGACCTAGATGAGAGCAAGAGCTCTCTACAGACTCCGCTACTACTTGATGATATCATTTTTGAAGGAGCACACTTGGGATGGGTGCCGGGTCTAAAGTTTGAAGACTTGGATCTCATGGACCACGAGAAATTCCCACACTTGGCAACCTCACAACTCATGAGGTTGAAGAAAAGCACTGCGATGGAAGTCATAGAGTTGGAGCTGCACAAGTTGTTGCATGGAGTAGAGAAAGCAGGGTTGTTAAACCTGTTCTGGGTGCCACATTACCATCGCGCCCAGTAACTATCTTTGTCATCAGGTAGCTGATTTCCCTGGTGCATGATGGGTGCTTGTGGATGGAGGAGCCCATCCCCATCACGGACCACCTAATCCATAGAATTACCCAACTCCCTTCTAAGGGGGAGGACCCAGTGGATATTTCGGAGGGTAAGAGCAATGGCTTGGCCATCGCAAAGGCCATGAAGGAAAAATTGAAGCTGGAGAAAAAGAAGAGAGGGTACACGATCTCCAGTATCAACAATAATGTAGTCAGAGTTGCTACCCAGATACTCGTTGCTAAGGTTATGCGAAAGTGCCACACGGATGAGGTTCCCACGCCGGTGATAGCACTTGCAATGCAGTGCGTGGAGGGGGTCCAGTTTAACTGTTCTAGGTACTTGTGCAAGGAGTTCTTGGAGAATTGTCTCAAGGCACAGGAATAGGGGAAGACATTCCACTATGCATGGCTTCTGCTATCCTTAGTGCTGGTGGCTTGGGAATTGCCTGAGGATAGAAAGTTCCCCACAATTGCACGGGATCTTCTGGAGACAGCGAATTATGCTTCGCTATGGGCCACTAAAGATGCGGAGAGGATCCGAGACAGTAAGATATTTTGGGTGTTCATGGGTATGAACATCAGAATGGGGATTAACCGTAAGCCGCGATTATCACCCACTCTCTATATTAGTCTACAAATCTTCGTAGAGTTCAAGGCGGACTTCCATCACGTGTATATCAGGGCATGCAAGGACCCTGCGAAGAAGTGGAATGAGCTCCCGTACCTGGCCATGGATGATGTCATATTTACCATACTTGAGTCTTGCTGTGCTCCAGCTATCTTTGCATGGAAACAAAGAAGTTGGTTGCACAAAGGAAGAAGGAGGAGGCGAAACTGCGAATGGCATAGTTGGCAGAGAAAAGAAGAAAAGAGGCAGCAATAGCAAAGGCATAGGAGGTGCGGGATGCTACGAAGGCAACAACAGAACAACAGAAGGTAGCCGCAGAGTAGCAACAGGCAGTAGAGAAGGAGCACGATAGCCATAAGTCATCGTCGCCTAAGGAAGAGCCTGAGACAGAGGAAGGTGGCGCGGACCCACAGACAGCGTCTACACAGTTGAAGCGCCAGCGCCCGAGAGAGCAGTTGGGGTTGTGGAAGAAGTCAAAAGCCTCCAATACTTCTTTCGACCCAATCACCCTCACTGAGGGGGGGTCTGCATGACATACGGGAGACGATGTGTGATGTCACTGTGGAGGCCCTCTAGTAGTTCGCAGAGGAAAATCATATGGCATTGGGGGCCCTCTGGGCACAGATACAAGAGTTGTAGGTGCGCACTCCTTAGGTGGGTACTCTATTGACTAGCCTCGTAGTAGGAACGACCGCAACCGAGGAAATGTTGCACACACGCATGACCAAAACTATAGTGTTGCCAGAGGGGGCATTAGTTACAGAAAATGAGGCCTACAGGCCTATGGTCAGTGCACTAAAAGGAGTGGGGATCAACATGGCTGCACTCCCTCAGGAGATGATATATGTTCTGCGGGATAGAGTAAATGAAAAACTATGGGCTAGGGAGGGCTGCGCACTACAAGTGTTGAGTGAAAAATGAATTAGCATGGAACAACTTAGCCTGCAATGTGAGGAGGTCGTAGCACAGATTAGGCATCTAGTGCAGGTGGTTGAAGAGGCCTGTTAGATGGTCCCTGAGTTTGCCATCCCAGCAGAGGCACCAACAAAGGTATGCATCTGGAGGTTAGCAGCAGGGGTGCGCGAGGCGTGAGAAGAAATGGTTAAGGTTCAACTTGAGCTAAATCTTCAGATAGCAGAGCTATATTTAAAGGCGCAACCTTAAACTCCACCAGAGGTGAGGGAACACCACGCCAACGCCATCACAATGGGAACAGAGGAGATCAGCAATGCAGTGAAGGACTACACCAAACTTTTGGAAGAGTCATTCGAGGTCCTCACCACTCTACAGGAGGACCCGAACATACAACACTTAGAAATAGAGGTGCATGAGCTGAAGCAAAGATATGCTGATATAAAAGGGACCATGCAGACGGTGGCCCTTACATAAAGGCTTGCACGGATGCAACAGGAAAAAGCGCTCAAAGAGAGGGTAGACATGACGCAATATAAGGAAACGGTTTTGAAGGCACGCATTCAACCATGGATCGATGATGCCTTCATCATTACAGCCTCGATCGAAGCCTAGCTCCCACAGATGCAGGGAACACAAGAGCATATGCAAAGAAGCAATTCAGATATCATGGTATCTGAACAATGCGTGCAGGAGGTACAACAAGCAGCTACTCAGTGCACTGCCAAATCTTGCAACAATATAGGTAGAGTTGGGAGGTCTCTGCGTAAAGATCTCCGCAGTGACAGAGTGACTCGAGGATGAGTCATGATGTTTTTGTTGGGGGCCCGTTGGGTGTGGGATCCCCTAAGGGAAGCTTTGGGGCTTAAAGCCCAAATTTTGACTAAATCTGATGTAAAGGCTCCACGTTTTGTGGGCGCAGAGCACGAACTTTTAAATGAGTCATAGGGTTGTCCGCCCTCATTTTGTAAATGTAGTGTCGGCTTTAGAGATCTACCCATGGTCCACAAACCATGTGATTGTATAAATAAAGCGAGGCTCTAAGTTGTAAATCATTGAATCAATTGATGAGGGAAGGATGAAGAATTGAGTCTTATCTAAGTGTAGAGTCGAGTCTTGGGTCGTAGAGTAGGAGAAGGCTTTGCAGTTGAGTGCACAGAGGCCTAATAGTCTGCAGCTAAGTGCGCGGACCCCTACAGCTGAGTGCATAGGGCGGTTGAGTTTGTAACTGATTGAAGCATTAATAAATAGAAGTTTTATACCATTCCTGTGTATTTATTTTTTTTTTTCTGCATTGAATGTATTGGGTATAAATTATATTTCTGTTGTTTATATGATGTGCAAACTTATATGATTGTGTTGATTAAGTGAATATAAGCTAAAGTATCTGTTTATGCGAACTTAACTAACAGTTATAAGAAGATAAGTAAGATATGAGGTGTAACTTGGGGAAATAGCATAGGTCGCTACCTTAGCAACACAAAATCATCTCAGCCCCTGGTTAGGGCTACGCGAAGGCAATTATAACAAATTGTGAAGGCCTCACAGTTTAGGGTAGTGTGCGAAGTAACCTGCAAGAAGGTATTCACATTTGGACTAAATTGACCCCTCAGACATCTCAAGGGTGTGGAAACTTGATTCCAACATCCCCCCGTACTGCTTCGGGTGAGACCTCAGTTCGCGCTCCACGGGCTGTTGCTGAAAGGGCCAATAGTGTAGGGATTTGTTTGGCTAATTAACTCTGAACTTGGGTCAAGCCCCCCCAAGCCAACAAGGACACCGCCTCCAAGAATTGCGCAATGCAAGCTTGGAGGTCAGTGCTTGGCTAGGCTTGTGCAATTTTTGGAGGGGAAGGAGAGCCTTTGCTTTCGGAAATGTGCAGTGCTAGTTGGGAAAAGCACAGTCCAAGCCAAGAGAGGCCAAACCGATCGATGGGTGACTAAAAGCATGAGAATTCTGAATGCATGGTGAGATGAGTGCAAACAAGAGTGAATGATCATGGATGAAAATAGCAAGTGCACGATTCAGAACACAGGAAAGCATGCATGTGTGTGAAGCGAGTCGCCACAATGGTGACCATCTGTGCAAAAAGAGTGTCATGTATATGATAGCAGTGAGATGCGAACAAAAACTCAAATGGTGCTTCCACAAACTAGCATACATCAAAATGATAAAAAACGCTCAGTGAAATCAAGAAGAAAGCACTCACACAAAGCGAAGCACAAAAAGCGATAGAAATGCAATGTAAGACATGAAAGGCGAGCTTACCCAAAAATAGCTAAGTTGAATGTGCCAATGATTCCAAGATGCAATGTGGGATGTCAAAGCTACAAGTTCGATGTAAGGAATGAACTTTGCAGCATCTGGTTGATGAGTTTTGATAAAATCAAGGTTGTGACATACATTCCTGAATCAAGGGATACCTTTTCATGTTGCCTTTGGAGAAGTAGTCCATGCATGCAAATCAGTTTTGTTCACTCCCGAAGGGAACCGGTCAACCCAACTGCACATGCAACAGTTTTCTCAGTTGAGGGGAGAAAATGTGCATTTCTGGGAGGGAGTTGCATTGGCTTCCTAGAGGGATTGTGCAATTTCTGGGCAAAGCAGCTGACCGCTGCCCATAATTGCACAAGTTCTGGGCTGAGCAGTCCTGTTGTGAGGAATTGCGCAATTTTTCCACTGAATAGTGATAGGCATATTTGCGCAATTCTGGAGCCCAGCAGGCTTCTAGATATAATTGTATAATTTCTAAAGGGAAGTCTGGTTCCCCTCCAGAATTGCACAATTTATTGAGGGAGCTACTCAACCTGTAGCTAGACTAAGTCCAAAGAAATAGCCTGTGGGGAGGATGTAACAAGCTCTAATGCACAGGCTAGCATTCTGCAAGAAAATAATTGAAGCTTGTGCACTTGACAAGGCAAGGCATGCTGCTGTGAAAGATTGGTAGGAAGGCTCCAAAACGAAGCTAAGGAAAAATTTTGGAGGGTATTTATAGCCGCTACAACAAGTCCCATCCATAATACGACCCAACTACTTTTTACCTAAATATATGCCTTGGATTTAAACAATGTAAACTTTGAAACGGGAACTCATATTATTACCTGTTTTGTAGAGATAGCAAAAAAGTGACTGATTTTGAAAAGGGGTGATGCAGAACACACATGTTTTTTTTAGAGCATAGTTTTTGGCACTATAATTTTTTTTTATGTACATTGCATTTTAGAATGGTAGTGTTTTTGATGATGATTTAAAAAGGTGGTGATTCTACACCAGGCCCTTTTTTTGAAAGGCTTTTTTTTTTTATTTTTTTATTTTCTAATGTATGAAATGTAAATAATTATTTTGTAAATTTAATAATTTTTGAAGTGGTCTTTTTCTTCATATTTTCTTGTTTTTATTTTAATTTTAATTTTTTTGTAGTGAGGTTTTTATTGTTTTGAATCTTCGATATTCTACATATTTATACATCGTTAATTAATTTTTCAATCCACATGAAATAATTGTTTCTAAAAAACATTATTTTTTAACAATTGACATAAAAATAACCATTTTTAACATAAATATAACTTATAAACTACACGTTTTGATCATTTTTTGCTAGAAATGACATGTCAAAATCACAATTTTTATACGAAAAATTTAACTAAAAATGGTTAAATAATAGTTTTTTTTAATGAATTTCATGTCAAAATAATAATAATAATCAATTTTTTTTCAACAAATGATGATTAACTTAAAAATTAATGCGAAAATCACATATTACAAATATTGAACACATAACAACCTTAATTGAGTGCATATTCTTCTCATAAAATGTCAAAGTCAAAACATTACAAATATAACTACTTGATAGTTACAAAAATGAGCTTGTTTTCTAAGCATAACTTAAATTTAATCAACAATGTCACATAATCCAAACTCTTTGTCCTCTAGAGTTTCATCATTGTCTTCTTCCACAATATTTTTTGCTTCCTTTTGCTCATTTTCCTCTTCTAATGGATCTTTGATGTCTGCGAATCTACCAATGTATGTCTTTCCAAACATTACATGTAATGGTGGTTGGGGTTCCTTTGCCTTTTTTGCCACACGTGATTCACTAAAGTCCCCTTTCTTCAACCTAATTTCTTGCATTGCATCTGGAAGAAATTGAAGAGCATTAATTCTTTGTTGCATGAAATTGCCCTGTATTGGATCTTTTTCAATTGCAATGCAATTTATTCCTTTTTGAAGGCAACATGCTAGTGTTGTACTTAATTATCAAGCACAAAAAAAATAATGAAGTAAATTAGTACAATGACATATTAATTAAAAAATAACATATTGAAATTCAATTCCATATAATAAAACTTACCTAAGCCAGAAAATAAATCCAGAACCCAATCTCCTTCATTTGAACATATGTCTATAAGATAGTTAATCAATAATTGTGGTTTTTGCTAAATGTTAACTATCTCTCCTTTTTCTTCTTTGTCTTCATATGTTAGTTTTCTCACAACAGCATCACAAGTCAGTATTTGGCTATGGCTCTTTCCATCGAATCAATTAAAAATCATAGACATATAGCTATCATCTTTTGCCCAACTATCAATATGAATGAACTCACAATCATTTATAAATAGTTGATCTTCACAGTTAAGAAGATTTGACTTTTGCCTGTAACATGAAATAATAAAAGTTCAATTAACTTGTACATAAATGAATTTTTCAACATTAATCAAATATACATTTTAAACGTCTTACCATGTAAGCTGCATCCTTGAGTTTGTTTTCCCCTTAAAGCTTGACAATACCATTGCCAATTGTGTGTCTAAATGAAATGTCACAAATCTCCATAATGGTGATGACGTGACTTATATAAATCCTGCAACCACTTTACTAAGAGCTTGATAAGTATAAGGGTTACTATCATAGTCAATGTTTGGAATATTGAAACCAGGAGAATATGTATAATAACTAAAGCATAATCCCTTTTAGGTATGAGTTTAGTAATGTATTCACAGTCGCCTTGTATTACTTGATATTGAATAGTGTCTAGCCCATTCCAAATTAAATGAGTAAGAGTTGGATCAAGTTCAACATAATTAATATGTTGCTTCCTCAGTCTTTCGATCTTTATTTTTTCAATAAAGGTTCTAAAACTATCTGGTGCTCCATTATCATCCTTCTTCATCTTTTATAAAATAAACAAATATGTGTAAGTTATAAATTAAAAATAGTACACAGATGAATAAAAATGAATGTATAAACCAAGATACCTTTTTAAATGCAAGATAAAAAACTTTTAATGTTGATGTAGAACTTGAATCTAGATAGTTGCATACAACATCATCCCAAATATCTTCATTCAACAATTTAACCATTTGTTCTTGAACTTTCATGTAAACTTTGTGGCTGCATAGATAAAGTAACAAAAAGTTAATATAATGATATGTATAACAAATACTAACAAGAACAATATCTTTTATTTAAAAGAAAATTAGAATCTAGAAATAAATAAAAATAATTCAACAAACATACTTTTGAAATTCCTCAGACATTTCCTCCAATTATAATTCCCCTAACCTCACACGAGATAATATTGTTTTGACAATTTTTTCATCTTTCACTCCTTGCATTGCTCTCCAAGGTGTGATAGTCATATCTTTTGGAAGCTACTTCATTTTAGGACCTGATTTACTACTGCTACATATCAATGGCTTAGACATTTTGACCTTCTGGCTTTTAATGCCAATGTTTTCCCACATGCTAAAAATATCATTAATCAACTCCCATACATCTCTAGTTCTGAATGCCAACTGGAAAATGTTATCAACACCTCTAAATAAATCACTAATGTTGCCACCTTTTCCACCTTTTGAATTGATTTTCTCTTCAATTTGATAGCCTATTTCCATACAACATTCCTTTCAGAAATCTACAGTAACATTATCCTATCCCCACTACATTTTTCTTGAAATTCACTATGAATAAATCTAACCCTTTGGATGAAAGTCATAGACATCCTATATTCATTATCTAAATTATGATCCCATGCCACTAACTTTGCTTCTGTATTTGACAAACCAACATAAATGATACATTTCATTGTTTCAAAACGTGTGTTATTAGGATATTCCTCCATCAATTATCATTGAGCTTTTACAGAATGGTTACCCCCAAGCACATAATAATTGTATTCAAAACATTTTGACTTATCAAATGCTTCTTTGCTGGGAACTTGAATTGGATCAACAAGAAGCACATAACTAACCACATGAGCATATGGATTGTACCTCATCAATGTCTTCAAATTGTGAACATGCAGATGATGTGGCTTTCTAACTTGATATTGACATTGTCCTTCACTTGCCTTATAGGTTTGTCTGACATTAAGCTGAAATGTACGACCACCATCAATTAAGTTTCTCTTTGTCAAATTCTGTCAAATGGAATTTTGTTTTGTTTTGATAATTCCATCCTCTAAATCAGCTCCTAGACTAATTATTTCTCTGCTTTCTTTTGAATTTTCACTAGGTTCGTGACTGCTGGTAATGACTACTTCAAAATCTTCAAATTTACTTTTCTTCTTCATAACATTTTGATCATTAATTGTAACAGATTTATTCTTGGACATTGTTACTTTTGGTCTTTTACGACTCTTCTCAGTTGCAATGTCATCTTCAGTAACGGCAACATATGCTTCACTGTTAGTTTCAACTTCATCGTCTTCAAAAGTAGCTTGTCTACCCTTGCTAGATTTATCCACTAGAGGCATTTTTTCCTGATCCCTTGGATGTAGTTTTGTAGCATCATCAATTACTACATTTTGCTTGTTTTCCATATCTTCTCTGACACTGAGTAGAAACTACTGACAACTTTCATAATATCATGCTCTATGAAATGAATGCTTCCCAACCTAATTGAACAACTTTCAACAAAATTCTGCCAAACAAAATATCATATGTCAATAAAAACAAAGTTAAAAAAATATAGTGAGACAGTTACAAGAACGCAAAATACAAATATAAATAACAATACTTACGATGTTTTGTTTCATCTCATTTACGATTTGTTTACACAACTTTGTAGATACCTCTCTCGTGTCATACAATGAATATGATAGTCAGTATTTAATCCTTTCATGTGACTTGAGAGGTTTTGTAAGTATGTAAACAACTTCAGTGTCTGGTACCGAACACATATCATGACTCTTCCCATCAACTCATAAATTTCATTATCATTCGGTATATCAATATATAGATATATATTCACATTTTGGCTTTCTCTTACTTTCACATACTAGATTCTTGATGGAAATTTCACTTCTTTTGAATTCTTCTAGTATGAAATCATCTTCTTATAATTTGAGGCACTTGAAAGATTTGTAGCGATGAACTCAGGTGGAGTTCGTTCACCAATGTTTTTTGAAGATCCACCTTTAAGACTCTTTGGTCCAGAAAGATTCACAGAAATCTTCTTTGATGCCATTTTCCTGAAAAAAAATAAACACATAAATCAGTAAATAATGAAAACATATTAACCTAAATTAATAATGAAAATATATCATAAATTTTTAATTTGTATAATCAGATCATTGAAATTAAAAAAATCTTAATACTAAGAAAATCGCCCGCCACCCCGCGGGCAAGCAGGCTGCCGGGGTGGCACGAGGGGAGGCTCTGGCAACAACCTCTACCATTTCTCCCCACATTGATCTCCTTCTTCGTCTTCAATCTACCCCTCAGGGGGGAGGCCGAGGGGTAGATTGAAGACGGAGAAGGAGATCAATGTGGCAAGAAATGGTAGAGGTTGTTGGCATAGCCTCCCCCCCGTGCCACCCCAGCGGCCCGCCCACTTGCGGGGTGGCTGCCAGGGTGACGTGGGGGGCTTCCAAAGCCTTCCCCCTATGCCACCACAATGACCCACCAGGCAGGGTGGCACGAGGGCGGCTGCAGCAACAACTTCTACCATTTCTCCTCATATTGATCTCCTTCTCCGTCTTCAATCTACCCCTCAACCTTGAGGGGTAGATTGAAAATGGAGAAGGACATCAATGTGGGGAGAAATGGTAGAAGTTGTTGCTGCAGCCCCCCTCGTGCCACACTACCCCTAAGGGGTAGATTGAAGATGGAGAAGGAGATCAATATGAGGAGAAATGGTAGATGCCCCCCAGTGCCACCCCGCCCGCCAGCCTGCCCGCGGGGTGGTAAGCGATTCTAAGAATCTCCCAAACCCCACGGGTAGGTGGGTGGGCCGCCGGGTTGGCGCAAGGTGAGGCTACCGCACCCCCACCCCGCGCCACCCCGGTGGCCTGCCCGCCTACCGATAGGGGTTAGGCGATTCTGCCCAACCCCCACGGGCGGGCGGGCGGGCGAACCGCCGAAGTGGCATGGGGTGGGTGGCAACCCCACCCCGCGCCACCCCGACGACCTACCCGTCTGCCAGCAGGGGTTGGACGATTTCGAGAAATGCCCAACCCCTGCGAGCGGGCGGGTGGGCTGCCAGGGTGGCACGGGTGGGGCTGCGGTGCCCACCCCATGCCACCTCGGCAGCTAGCTAGCAGACCGCCAGGGTGGCACAGGGTGGGGCTACGGCACCCACCCCATGGTACCCTAGTGGCCTGCCCGAAATCGCCCAACCCCCTAGGTGGGCCGCTAGGGTGGCACAGGGTGGCGCTGCGGCCCACCCCACGCCATCCTAGCAGCTCGCCCGCCCGCTCGTGGGGTGGTAGATAGGAAGACTGCTGGGGTGGCACAAGGTGGGGTTACAACTCCCACCCCCCCGCCTCCCTGGCGACCAGCCTATAGGGGTTGGGCGATTCTGAGAATCGCCCAATGACCCCCCGACAGCCTGCCTACCCACCCGCAGGGGTTGGGCGATTCCGAGAATCACCCAACCCCCACGTGCGGGCGAGCAAGCCACCGGAGTGGCGCAGGGTGGGCACCACAACCCCACCCCGTGCCACCCCGACAGCCTGCCCTCTCGCCAAGGTGTGTCGTAGCCCTACCCCGGTGCCACCCCGTCAGCCTGCCCACCCATGGGTGTTGAGACCCACCCCAACGGCCCGCCCGCCTACCCGCCGAGGTTGGGTGATTCCACCCAACCCCTGCGGGTGAGCGAGTGGGCCACCAGAGCGGTGCAAGGTGGGCCGCAACCCCACCCCGTGTCACCTTGGCGGCCTGCCCGTGCGCCTGCAGGGGTACCCCTGCGGGTGGGCGGGTGGGCCGCCGAGGTGGCACAGGGTGGTGCTACGGCGGCCCACCCGTGCACGGGGTGGGGCTATGGCACCCACCCCGCACCAGCCCTCCCACCGGCAATGGTTGGGCGATTCTCGAAATCGTCCAACCCCCGCAGGTGGGTGGGCGGACCGCCAGGGTGGCGCTGGGTGGCGCCCACCTCCCGCCACCCTAGTGGCCCGACCACTTACGGGGGTTGGGTGATTCCGAGAATCGCCCAACCACGCCTTGGTAGGTGGGCGAGCCGCTAAGGTGGCGTGAGGTGGGGCAGCCCACCCCCCGCCACCCCGACAGCCTGCCCGCCTGCGTTGTGGTAGGCGACTCCGAGAATCACCCTGCAACTCCGTGGTCGGGCAAGCCAACCATGCTCAATGCCCCTAACCTACAGGCCTGTTTGGTCATCATGAGCTTTACCGGGCCCACCATGCTCACAACAGACATATTGGTTAATTTAGCTCACAAAAAGTTTTAATTTATAAAAAAAACTACTTCATTGCGAGAAAAATTTAACTAACCTTTCAATTGCGAGAATTCTTCATTGAATATGTTGTTGATAGCAATGTAGCTGCTCCACAAATTCGCTCCAAGTCTTTCAACGAACCTCAGAAAACCTTGATGTGATGTGAGTAATAGTGATAATGGAATTTATTATATATGTGAAATTACGAAGATGTTTTACCGTACGGTTAATGTGGGATTAATTTGTTTTAAAAAAATTTAACATGTTAATTTTTTTATGTTGACGAAGGAAAATATGATAAAGCAAATATTATGGAATTGTTTTACAGCGGGGTGAATGTGGGATTAATTTGTTTTAGAATGTATTATAAAAATTAAAAAAAACATTCAATTGTTTAGTAAATATTATATACTTTAACTATTAAAATAATTTAGGTAGAAGTTGTAGTTTACAATTTTAACTTTAATGATTTATTTCATAAAAAAAAAATAGTTTACATTTTTCAATAAATTGTAGAATAAAATAATGAAGGGAAATAAATCTAACAAACTTTTTGGAGGGAAATATTTTTGCAAAACTTTTTGGATGGAAAATTTCGTTCTCTAAGCTATATAATATCTTTAGGATACTCTCCATTTGTATCATTCAACATATTCTATTTGAAAGGGATGGATTATCCTGATAGTGAAGTTTCAATTTGGACAGCATCAACATCTTCATCGCGTAACAACTCTATTCATTGAGGAATTTAGACTTCTGTGATCCATAATATTGTAAGATAATCTTCGGCAAAATCACATAGCGAATCTTTTGTCGACGCGTTTCGAACCAACCAGTGTGGTTCATCGTCAGGACAAGTTGAAGAACCAATCTAGCTTAGCGTGAATAAATAGAGTGTGCAGAGATCCCAACGGCTACATTTCTAACGGCTAATTTGACCAAGAGACCCTGGTCAAACTACTAAATTTTTTTTTTTTTTTTTTTTTTTTTTTTTTTTTTTATTAAAAAATTATTATTAAATTATTCAATTAATATTTCTCTAAAAAGCTAAATATAGGTAAATATTTGGTAAATTTTAAAATAATTAGGTAAATAATTAGGTGTATTATTCTTATTATGTACATATTTAATTAAGATGGTTATTATATCCCCTAATATATATCATATTTAATTATTATTCCAATGTCAAGGTAACCAAACCCTATTTTTCTACTAGATAGTTGTGTGATCATTAATTCATGGTCTTTGGTAAGTAAGATCTATATCATATTTAATATTTTTAGTTAGATTGGTCCATTAAATCAATCAGTTATATAAGTAAATAATAATCTAAATATTCTTAGAGAATTAGCTATATTAGGTGAAAATTATAACTACTATTATGGTAAATCATAATTACCTAGTAATAATTATTCCAAGGTAAACTATTATTACTAATAATTTAAGGTCGATAGTTTATTATTAAAACTAATGTTATTGGTACCTAAAGGTTAAAACAATATTTATTAAAAAGATTTTTATTCCAAATTTATTAAGGTCATTATTATCTATTATAAGTTAGGTCTATATCATATTTATTATTTAAATAGATTGGTCCAGTAGATTAAAAGTTTATTACATAATCTAAATCTTCTTGATAGATCTAAACAATTTGTTCAACTATTATTCCTAGAGTTTTATTATATTAGGTAAATATTAGGTAAATCATAATCCAAAATCTATTCTTACTTATAATCCAAGGTTGATGAGTTTATTACTAAACTAATATTAAGGTATCTTTAAACCTACAGGTTAAATCACTAATTATTAAAACGAATATTTATTCCAAATTCTTATTAAGGATAACCATATCAATATTATTAATTATTGATATTTATAAGGTTTAAAAAGCGTTAATAGGAATTCGTTTAAGGGAAACTTAATTTTAAGGTTAACCTAGAGATACTTAAATAGTATAATACTAATATGCCCCATAGATACAATAATAGCCCGAAACAAACTCAACCGTTCCAAGATCATAGGACAAAACTGACAAAAGAAAAATAAGGGAGGGGGAAGACAGAAACCCTAAGACCTAACGAAAGGTAATGAGAAGGCTAAGAAGACAAGGCTGGGACCCAGCAACTGCTAATCTTCCAGCCATCATCCCTATTAAGGTTGACCGGCCTTTTTTCGATCTCCGGGGCCTCCCTAAATTTGCGATGGTGAAAGTGCGCAATTTTGGCAATGACTTGAGCCTCCTCTATACACACATGATGCATAGTCTTTCCCGCATGCTCAGCCAGGGCCGAGGACTTGATCCTTCCATGTCTTAAGTCAGCCGAATGCTCGCTTATCCGTTGATTAATAGAGCAACCAGTCTCACCAATATAAGGGGTCCCACAGGAACAGGGAATGACATAGACGCCCTTCATGTCCTTAGGGTCAATCGGGTCTTTCACCGACCTGAGGGAACCACGAATAGTATTGAGAGGTCTAAAGGTCGCGGCCACATCGTACTTCCTCAGAATCCTTGCAATCCTGTCCGTGGTTCCTTGGATGTACGGAAGGTTCACACCCATGATATGATCCTTGGGAACCTTACGAGTAGAAGGCTCCTTCTTAGCCTTGAGGAAGGCTTTTTGACCGAGGCGTCTATCATAACCATTCTTCACAAAGACTTCTAGGAGGTGAGCCTTCTCCTTTTCTAGGCTCTCCTCATCCGAAATTCTAACAGCACGGGTGGCAAGCGTGCTAAGAACACCTAACTTTTGAGCAGGGAAATGGTGGGAAGAAGCATGCAAGTATTGCTCAGTATGCGTCTTCTTCCTATACACCTGATGAGAAAAGGAACCATCCTGGTCAAAATTTTTAGTAGTTTGACCAGGGTCTCTTGGTCAAATTAGCCGTTGGAAATGTAGCCGTTGGGATCTCTGCACACTCTATTTATTCATGCTAAGCTAGATTGGTTCTTCAACTTGTCCTGACGATGAACCACACTGGTTGGTTCGAAACGCGTCGACAAAAGATTCGCTATGTGATTTTGCCGAAGATTATCTTACAACTCTATTCATATTGATGAATATAGCGGGAATTCTTCCACTATGAATAGAAAGTCAATTCTTTAACTTAGTCCTGATCCTAAGGACTATGATAGCAGCACTGATGAAAGAGGGGATGGAGAATTTCAAATAAATAAAGTGTCACATATTCCACTTAGTCCTAATTCTAAGGACTATGAAATCTGCAATGATGAAGAGCATGATGACAAATTTCAAAAGAATGGAGTGTCACGGTGTCCACTTAGTCCTAATTCTAAGGACTATGAGAGAAATAGTGATGAAGAGCATGATGGTGAAGTTCAAAAGAATGGAGTGTCATGGTGTCCACTTAGTCCTAATTCTAAGGACTATGAGAGTAGTAGTGATGAAGAGCGTGATATCGAATTTCAAAAGAATGGAGTGTCAAAGTGTCCACTTACTCCTAATTCTAAGGACTATGAGAGCAGCAGTGATGAAGAACATGATGATGAATTTCAAAAGTATGGAGTGTCACAGTGTCCACTTAGTCCTAATTCTAAGGACTATGAGAGCAGCAGTGATGAAGAGCGGGATGATGAATTTCAAAAGAATGGAGTGTCATGGTGTCCACTTAGTCCTAATTCTAAGGACTATGAGAGCAGAAGTGATGAAGAGCATGATGGTGAAGTTCAAAAGAATGGAGTGTCATGGTGTTCACTTAGTCCTAATTCTAATGACTATGAGAGCAGCAGTGTTGAAGAGCCTGATGATGAATTTCAAATGAATGGAGTGCCACGGTGTCCACTTAGTCCCAATTCCAACGACTATGAGAGTAGCAATGACGAAGGATAGGATGATGCACTTAGTCCTAATTCTAATGAGTATAAAGGTAGCAGTGACAAAGGACAGGATGTAGCATTTTTAGTAAGTAAACAGTCACATTTTCGACGTAGTCCTAATTCTATGGACTATGAGAGCAACACTGACAATGCACATGACGAAGAATATCCAATAAACATCGAGTCAAATTTTCCATTCAGTCCTAATTCTAAGGACTATGACAGTAGCACTAAAGAAGGGGAAGATGAAGAATATTCTCCAAGTCAATATTTGAAAAGCACAATTGATCATAGTGTGGATAACATTCCTCTTAATGATGATGAAAATCCTTATACAAATGATGATCCAATGATGGAGATGTTGCCAAGAAATATTGTATCGAGGAGTAGGAGAAGACCTTTTCGTATCAATGCAAGATGTTCTAGTTATACAAGGGGTAGAGTAGAATATCTGATGAGAAGAATTTCTATCAGCGCTCTCATTTCAAGTGAATGTTGCCAAAAAGATTTCTTGAAACATATGGATTTGAAATTTGCATTAGAGAGTAGGAAAAGATATTTGTCAATGAATAAAAGCATGCAAAATTCATATTTAGTTGGGTGCATGTAATCTACATTGTCAGGTTATGATTATCATATTGGGACTTTATTTATCTATAGAAAATCTTTCAAAATCTTTCATTCGATTGGGAATTTTCGTCTCTCGAGAATTTAAGAAAATTTGGAAAAGGATTCCACATTTTATTTAGAAGTACATCATAAAAGACAGTTTGGGCCATTATCAAATACTGCAATGTCGTGGATGAAAGATTTCTTTTCAAAGCATGGAGAGTGTATGCCAAATAGAGAGACAATACATATTCCAGATAATTTTTCAAGATGAGAAATCTACAACTTATACAAAGAATATGCAGAAGGTGCTGAGGGACATGGCTGGTTTATTACATATCAATATTTTGGTAAGGTATGGAAGAAAGAATTCAACAATGTCCGTATTCCTAAGAAGACAAGGATGGGGATTTGCAATACATGTGCTTCTCTTAAATAAAAAAGGGACAAATGTGAAGGGTCAGAAAGAGGTAAGCATTCATAACTTTAACTTTTAAAATTGTATAGTCATCAACTATGAAAACATATTTCTTAATGTCTTTCTTTTATGTTGTGTAGATTCAATTGTCAAAGAACTTTAGGAGCATCGCGAACAACAAACAAATGAAAGGAAAAAGTTGTAAAAGCATCGAAAGAAGTGTTATGATAATCTAAATAAATATTTGGGTTTGATAATTGATGGTATAGACCAGAAGAAAACACTTTTACCACATTTTGTTCGCACACCCAAAAATTTACAAGAGGAAAATTTTATTTAGTATCACTTGGTTGGTTGTATGGTCTTCAATGGGAAAATGTTGCCAAGTGTGTACTTCACAGCTCCAAATATTCATAATGATGCAAATCTGACCATAACCATAATTCATGATGTGCTTTCTCATTGGTCTAGTAATCTTCCTAAAGTTTTGTATCTACAATTGGACAACACTTGACGTGAAAACAAAAATCAGGTTGTTTTTGGATATCTAAACTTGCTTTTTGAATTGAGAATTTTTCAGAAGGTAAAGGTTGGTTTCCTTCTTTTTGGGCACACTCATGACCATATTGATCAGATGTTCAGTCATTTTTCAGTCACATTGAGGAGGAAGGAAGTTGGGAGCTTGCCATCATTAATTGAATGTATTAAGAAATCATACATGCCAGAGCCTAGTTTTGATGTGTTGGAAGAAACTGTTGACATGCAAAGGTTTATTCTGGGATCATATGGTGAAGGGAAATGCATTGAACAACTTAATGACATTAGCTTCCAACATCAATTTCATATTAAAAAATTGATGGGAAAAAACTAATATGGGGCAAGAAGTATTCAACCACTGCGGAATGGGCACCGTCATCAGGTTTGCAATTTTTGAAGTTCATTCCAGATCATCCAATATTTGCATCAAAAATATTGTTATTACAATCAGTTGGTGAAGTTCATAATGCACGCAGAAAAAATAGAGATATAAATTATTCTGATTGCCTGGAAGAAATTAAAAAATGTATTTTATATACATATGAGTACTTTGACATTGCTGATTCAATTTGGTGGGAGTCATTTTTCAATAATCAAAGTGATATCATTTCAACAACAACAAATGAAGATATACCTTTGAAAAATACATTTATTTGGCCACAAAATGTGTCGAATGAACATGAGGGAATAAACATTATTGAACAGCAACAATCTCAAGGTATTATTAATTCTTCACAGGCAGAGGAAAGAGAGATGTATATTGGTTCTAGAAGATCTCATGCACAACGTGAAGCCATGGAAGACCTTTATAGGGGTTCAGTACAGGATATTAAGGAGGGTTGCATGATCGCAGTGCTAGCAGATGGAGATCCCAATGGCTATCCATTCTGGGTTGCTAAAGTTATAAAGGTCTCGACAGAAAATGCAGATGTTACAGGTGTTGATGTACATTGGCGTGCCACAAATACACACCCATTCAATGGTGTGTATAAGCCAAAGATGGTAGTTGACAAAAAAATGGCAGAAAGAGAAAAAGGAAGGGTACAAATATAAATCGCCGCCACACAGACATATTAAAATTGGAGGATGTTGACATACTTGTTTATGACTTCAATTTAACAAAGAGAGGAACTATTCGCTTCAAGATGATAGAGATTTTGAAAAGGTTGTTACTAGAAGGAATACTGTTGAGATGGGAGTTTGCTAAAACCAGTCATAGATCTAGAAGAATTTTGAGCATGTGGACTTAGATGGGGCACTAGTTGATGAAAGAGAAGAATATGGAACATCTTCGTCAACATCCAGTCACTCATCTGAAGATGTGAATTCTGATGGTGTGCAAGAAAATATTAGTGATTTTAAATAATTGTTTAAGACAGTTTATATAACTGATGTTTGCATCGTGTCTTGAAATAAAATTTTTGATTTCCATATGGTGTTAAATGAGAAGTTATGAGTCATTTTTATGTTGTTGGATTATATGTCTTAATTATGATAATTTTATTGTTTAGAATATCTACAATGCAACATTAAATTAGAGATATAACGTATGTTTCATTCAATATACAAATAATGACTTTTGAATTCATTTAGTGATATAATTTGTTCATAATTTCATGGTTTTTTAATTTTGCTGTTGAAAAAATTTCAATTTCTTTTGTATCTAGCATGTTATGGTTGAGAACATGTTGAATTTATACTTAGGAAAGAAAAATTTTATTCTACCAAAAACATTAGTGTGTTTTTTTCCTCATAAACAACTTTGTTTGGCACATAACAATTCGGTTTTACTAGCATTGTCATGCGGAAAGAGTCAATTTTGCGGACAAAACTGACCTCCCTAGAAGCTAAGGCTTTCTAGTGACAAACAAGACAATTAAACACTATCTTTCCCTAAATATGCATTTAGAATACAAGTAATCAGGTGTTTAAAACATACCTTTAGTCCCACGCTGTTTGTAGCAGTCCAGCCTCTCCGATCCGGATGAGCTCCTCCTTCTCTTCGAAACCTGCATTCACTAACAAGCAAACGATTACATAGCACCTGAATAACTCATAAAATAAAACATATTCATCATAAAGACCAAGGAGTATATGAAACAAATTATGTATAACAACTTGTTGAGAAAAATGAGCTTAATTGTATTAAGTGGAAACAAAAGAAACCATTACAACCAGTGCCTTGGTGTTGTGCAGGTCCCTCCCAGGGTCCAGCAAGAGTTCTCCTTTACTTTGATCAGTTCACCCACTTCCAAATGAAGCTAAGAAAGGATGGGAATCTCTCCTCTCAAGCTCTATAAGGGAGTCCTAATTTCAGCAGCATCTACCCTTAGGAATGTTCAGCTTTCAACATCCCATCCCTCTGGCCCAATGCCTGTATTTATAATGCTTTGGAGGAAGTTAATCAGGTCCACCATCAATGGGATAAGCCCCTCTTTGAATGGGATAGCTCCCCTCTTGGTGGGATAAGTTCCTCTTTCATAGGGATACATGAACCATCTAGAGGCGCTCAATACACGTCAAACAAACTTCTAGAATGCTCTAGAATCGACCACAAGTAACTTTTTTGAAGTAAAACTCACGCCTTTTGACCTTTACAGGAGTACGCACCCACCCCTTTACAGACAGAGCATACAAGTACGCAGGTATTGTGAACTTGGGGTGCGTACACGCAGGTAAGGCTAAGAGAAACTGCGTACCCAGAGTTATATAGATTTTTAAAGACTTTCTCTCTTTCTTGGAGTTTGACATGAGTAGCAGAGGTATAAGACTTGCCAAGGAGGATAGTATGACAGTTGATGGAGCCATACTAACTGCAAATAGTCATGGTGACAAATTTTAGTGTAACAAATTGCCCCCTAAAGTGCGAAGCCTGTAGTAGATTAGGGTTTCATATCATCTAGGAAGGGTGAAGTACTTTATCATTTCAAGGATTATCTTGTGGAGAGCCCAGTCGGAACCTGTAAATATTCAACACAAAATACATATGTAAGATCATATCATCACTGAGGTAGGCATTCCCATACTCAGATTGAAAACTTTAACTAACAAACTAACTACTGCTCTGATATAGGAATGATTTCGCAATACATCATAATCATAGACTCATGTAGACACAGTATGGACGCAGCCATCTGTTTATGATTAGTCTACTGTATAATGAATACAAAACTCCTCGCAGCCTGGATGGTGGAAACTAGATCCAGGGTCTTCATTTCTACTTCCCGAAAAGGTACGATTCTATCCATGCAAATAAATTAGTTGATGTCGAACATGGTAGAAACCACTTGATTACCAATCGATGATGTAAACTGTTAACAAGTGTGAGAGAGACCACCAGTGATGTCAATGGTTCACAAAGTACCCAGTACAATCCATGAGATGTGAATGAATGAGTTGATGTCGAACATTTCATGGAATCCTTCGACCGAAAGTCAATGATGCAAACCGTCGTCAAAGGCGAGAAATCTGCCATTGATGCATGCATATCTCAAGGTACTGACGATTTCTAGGTCATCTTTCTAGATAATGTGCTGATGTCGATAGAAAGCGGCCCATTGCAGGCAAGCCCACAACACAAAATCATGGATCAAGTTGAAGAGATGTAGCTGTAAGGACTGACTCAGGGATGGTCGAGATGGATGACAGGTATTTTGCAGATGAATGGTTTATTTGCAGTGACCTCTTGAACACATAACGACACGACAGATGGCTTGGTGACAATTGACCCAATAGTTAATACCCGGAACCGGCTGAAAATTTTCAATGTGATTTGACCAAACTGTTAGGCAAAGGATTTCCCAACCCAAGTGGATGAAAAGTGTCGTGTTCAAGAGTGGTGATAAGGTTTCTTTTGAGACAAAGGATAACAAATAGGCTCATTTCTCTCTCTTTTCCCCCACCATTTCTGGCAAGTACCTCTTTATTTTTTCCAAGATTGAGGAGGATAACATATGCTTGATTATAAGCTCATCCTTCGGATGAGTCCAACTTAGTTTTAGATTCAAACCCTAAGAAGGAGTGGTCCGTTCCTGTTTGTAATTGAACAGGTCCTTTACTGTGAAATTTTAACGAGTCCAGTATAGGAGAAACTCGGCGTTTTTCAATTTTAGAGAATCTGAAAAACTTAAGAAGACTCCAGGGTTGAACTTTTTCGTAAATTTGTGTCTCCCAAGCCCGAAAAAGTATAAAATAATACTTGAGAGAACCGCTTGATCTTTTACGACCAAGGAGTACTTTCATAGTTAGTGTCTTTGACCTGAAAAGTAAAAAGCGATCAAGGACACGTCGTTTTATTTCCAGTATCGAATTTGAAACGACAAAAATCCAGCAACCTTTTCCTGTTTTTACGGTCAGAAAAGGGCTATAAGGGGACTGTCTTTTAATTCCGTTTTAACGAGTGTAAAAGAAACGCTCGGCGATCTTTTCATATTTTAGGAGTCAGAAAAGGGCTTAAAGATGACTCTGATGTTTTTGTTTGTAAAAAATGACAATTTTCCCTGAAAATCCTTTTATCCTACGCAAAAACCAACACATTACTCATACCTGTTTAAAGATAGATAAAAATACTTTGAAAAATACCTTTTCATGGTGAAAAATAAACAAATTTACCATTTATTTACCCAAAAAACCTATAAAAAGGGCTTTTACCATTTCATTTTTACCATTTTACTGTTGAGGAGAGAAAAAGGGCTTTTGGCAAGAAACTTCCCGTGGACATTGCGGAGAATCCGACTGTCGAAATCGAACGCCGTCTCATTAGGTATTCTACAACATCATCCTCTTCATTTTCATCCGTTTAGAATTTGTTTTTAGGCCCTAGTTTCATTTTTTGGAGGCTTTGGGGTTTCAAGGTCCGCTTTTCGGGGTACGTAGGTGCTCCACTGGTGACCCGCGTACCCCGACATTTTCTCAGTTGGGAAAATGCCGGGCGTATGCACCTTGCCTTAAGGGAACCCGCGTACGCACGCCCTGTTCCTAAAGGCAGGGTGCGTACCCCGCAAAACGAATTTTTAAACCCTAATTTCTTCAAAATGGACCAAAATTTTTTGATGTCATTGATTATAACAGATGTTTTTTGGTGTGTAGATTGCCCACCATGCTTGATTGGCACGAGAGAGAGCACGAAGATGTTGATTTGGCCGCCATTAATCATCAACCGTCCATTGATGCTTTAAAGGCATGCAGCCTCTACAAATACTGGGCCATACCTGGCATGAGGGCCCATGTGCACTTTCTAGAGTGGCTGGTAGAGAGATGGAACGTCCAGGACCAGTGCTTTTACATTGGAGGGCACCAGCTCGAGATAGAGCTCTCAGATATTTACTTTCTCACTGGTTTTCCCAAGAGGGGCGAACACTTGACTCTGTCCGGGACTAGGCCGGGTGGCCAGTCCATCGCTAGTCTCCGACTAGAGTGGTGCAACACGCAGAACCAGGAGAAGGGGATAGAGATCAAAACTATATCCCGCCCTGAACTTATGGTCATTGCTTTCACAGTTACCAGACTTTGCGGGGCTACCGCTTTGCACATTGCCACTGGATCCCAGATGCGGATGGCGATTGATTGCTATCGAGGCACCATTTTCAACTGGTGTGATGCTGTGTTGGCTAACGTAAAAAGCCAACTGACTAAAACCAAAAACGGACAGCTGAAGACCTTTGGTTATGGGGCTTTAGTTGTGAGTTTTTCTTTAGAGAGGGTTCCGATGCTGATCCCACAGCATCTCACTGTTGAGGCTGGGCTTCCCCGAGAGCCCAAATTGACGCGATGGGTTGCGGTTATGGCCCGTCATCCTGATGAGGGCACGGAGGTTGTCCGATTTAGACCGGAGTATTTTCACTGGTTGGAGGACCAGATCTTCTCTATACAGGATTTTCCTTATGCCGGAGTTGATTTTCGTGGAGATCCGGACATGGTTCTTCCACCGGGAGAACAATGGGATGACACAGGTAATTCATTTTTCACAAGTTTTTAAATTATCTATTTTTTTTGTTTTTTATATCGTCTCAAAACTGACAGTAATAATTTTCAAAATGCAGATGTGGGCCCACGTCGTCCAGCCAATCTCCGGCCTTTCGAGAGGAGACAACCAGTTGCAGCGGCGCCGGCCCCACAGGACGAGGCCACAGAGACCTTAGCTGAGTTGGAACAAGACCTAGAGCGTCTGACGGCAGATATACCAGAGACTACTATAGACGATATTCCTATCAGGCTTCAGCGCTACGTAGTCGCAGTCCCAGGACCTTTTAGAAGGTTCTTGTGTAGGGTAGCTCGTGCAGTGGTGTCGTATAGAGAGCATCACCAGTGATTGGATGGTCGTTTTTGTAGACACATGCGACATTTTGGTTTTTTGTACTTATCATTTTTGCCGATCATAAGGTGTTTTTCAACCTATGATCGAAGACGATGTATTTTTGACACACTCCTATCTATATATATCATTATTACCGGCTTATCTTGTTAAACATGTGTGATGAAATGTTTTCAAATTTACATGTATGATTATTGCAAATGTCTGTCTAACATTCGAGAAGCAATTGCATCTGCTAATGTATTTAAAGACCTTGGAATATGCTGATACTCAATGTAATCAAATTCACGTTCCAAGAGACGCACTCTCAAAAATAACCTTAATAACACTGGATTTCTAATGGCATATACTCTATTAAGCTGTAATACAACGAGTTCAGAATCTAACCTCACTATCAAACTCCGAATCCCAAATGAGATAGATTCAGACAATAACTCAATCACTGCACTGTACTCTGCAATGTTGTTTGTTGTTTGACCGAGGCTCACCCCATGCATAGAAACTAACTCGTCAGAGGGCGAATAGATAACCCAAGCTGCGGAAGAGATATTCCGTGTACTACGACAAGCACCATCAGCAAATCCGATGTATGTTTGGAGAGGCATTGACATCTGCAAACATCAAGCGTAAAACCAAGATAAGCAGAATAACGACGAAAAACACACTTTCTAAGCTAAGCACACTATCTAAACTAACAAACACACCAACTAGAAAGAAAAACCTAACCTAACTAAAATCTCCATACCCATCATTTAAGCATAATACCTCTTTAGGTAAAGTCCATTTCTGGGTTTACCCAAAGAGTCCCTGTCAAAATCTACCAGCTCATAGGCCCCTTTTGCTAGCTTTCGCTTGACAATGTAGGGCCCATGCCACATAGGAACGAATTTTCCAGCACCTAATTTATCATTAGCTTGATCATATAATATCACTAGGTCTCCTTCCAAAAAATTTCGAGGGGTCACATTTCGATCATACTGAGCTTTCATACGTTTTGCGTGAGTCTCGATTGCCAATGCAGCATAACGTCGAGTCTCATCTAATTGAGCTAAGTATAATAAACGCTTCTCCTCTTCGGAAGTAGCTGGAAGTAATTCGACAACCATTTGAAGTGACGGGATTTCGCATTCAATGGGCAGCACAGCTTCCAAACCATAAACTAGTTGGAAAGGAGTGAACCCTGTTGATGTTTTCACTGAGGTTCGGTACGCCCAAAGCACGGAAAATAACATGTTGTGCCAATTTGACCGATGAATACCAATGATTCGTCGGATGATGATAACTAAAACTTTGTTGATGGACTCAACCAGACCATTCGCTTGTGGATAATAAGGAGTTGAGCTATCGTGACGCAAACCAAGCTGGCCTGTAAGTTCTGTCATCATAACTTTTCGAAAATGGCGCCCATGGTCAGTGATTATCGCTTGTGGGACACCAAACCTAGCAATAATTTGATTGAATACGAAAATTGCAGCTGTCTTGCCGTCTGCCTCGAATGTAGGCATCGCCTCGGCCCACTTAGTAAAATAATCAACCGCAAGGATGATATACGCATGCCCCCCGGCCGAGTGAGGGTTACATGTAATAAAATCAATACCCCATTTGGCAAAAGGACCAACGGCAATTATAGGGTGGAGAGGAGCAGGTGGAGCGCGCATCTTGCGATCAAACACTTGACAGTTGTGGCATTTCCGGACCGCAATAATACAGTCTTTAAACAAGGACGGCCAGAAGTAGCCAGCGCGCAATATCTTTTGGGCTGTGGCATACCCAGACATATGACCGCCACACGCTCCAGAGTGACAGTCATTCAGAACCCTTTCAGCTTCCTCATGAGTCAAGAAACGGCGAAAACCCAAGTCCGCCCCACGACGATAAAGAGTATCTCCAATAATTTTGTACTGTTAGGACTGGAATCGAATTTTCCGACGTTCCGACTTTGAAACTTCGGGCCGAAAGGATTGGGTCTGGAGATAGACGATTATATCCCCATACCACGGATCTAAAGTGCTGATGAGAAACAAAGATTCGTCCGCAATGGGTTCCTCTGCCACAGTTTCTGTGTCAGCACGTGGGAAGTCACACATTAACTCGGCAAAAACTAAAGATTTCTTAGACTTAGATTTTTCAAACTCCAAGTCGAACTCTTGCAGGATAACGATCCATTTAGAGTACTTGCCCCCTAGCAATTGTTTAGTCAAAATGTAGATCATAGGGTTGCAATCCGAAATGACTGTAGTTTTACGGAGAAGAATGTAGTGACGAAAACGTTGGACAGCTTGAACGGCTGCCAATGCCAATTTCTCCACATGTGAATATTTGAGCTCAGTTGGGTTTAAAGTCCGACTAAGGTAATATATCACATGTTCCGTTCCGAATTCGTCTTCCTGAACTAAGACCATTCCAATGGTGGAATGAGCGGCGGCGAGGTACAAAAAGTAATCCTGGTTGTAGTTGGGAGGATGCAGCAATGGTGCATGGGTCAACGCGTGCTTGAGTGCATCAAAAGATTTCTGAGCTATCTCATCCCAAGAGAATTGAGCGTTCTGTTTCAACAACCGGGTAAAAACCTTTGTAATCTCGGCGTAGTTAGGAATGAATCGACGTAAAAAGTTTGCTTTCCCCTGCAAACTTTGGAGTTGGTGAAGACTCGAAGGAGGAGGCAATTTGATGATAGCTTCTACCTTCGAGGGATCAACGCGAATGCCGGCTTTTGAAACTACAAATCCCAGCAATCGTCCCACTTCTATACAGAAGACACATTTGTGTGGGTTCAACCGAATACGATAATGCCTACACCTCATGAAGATTGCTCGTAAATGGACAAGGTGATCAGCTCGACATAATGAATGAGTGGGCAAATCATCAAGATACGGTTGCACAATGTGTTTGATGTCATGAAACACATAAGACATCGCCCTTTGAAAAGTGGCTCCGGCGTTCTTAAGCCCAAAGGGTAATTTTCAATAAGCAAATGTCCCCCATGGACAAATGAAAGCCGTTTTTGGTTGGTCGGCAGGTAGAATATTGATTTGGTTGTAACCGGAAAAACCGTCCATAAAGGAAAATATTTCACTGCCGGCACAATCATCAATTATTTGATCGATATAGGGTGTTGGGTAGTTGTCCTTTGGACAAGCTCGATTAATATCCCTATAGTCGATGCATATTCTTATTGTTCCCTGTTTTTTGTTAACCGGAACAATATTCGATACCCAATCCTTTAATGGGATCGGATAAATGAAACCTGCTTTCAACAGCTTCTCAACTTCTGCTTTAATTGCAACCGCTTTCCGTGGGTGAATCTGACGCAAATGTTTCCTGACGGATTTAGTGTCCGGGTAAGTCTTGATCTCATGGACAACAATCGCGGGATCAATTCCTGGCATTTCCTCATAGGACCAGGCAAACACGTCGCGGAATTCTTGAAATAGGGCCTTGTATGTCTGAATTTCGTCATCTGAACACGAGGCACCTATATGAATGTGCTCAACAATTCCGGACTTGACTGAAATGTCAATGGGAATCGTTCGAGAAATGTTTCCCAAATTTAGCTCTGAATCAGGATGTTTCATTGGATTTTGAGCTTCTTTGACATATTCAGCTGTAAAGATTGATGAGAAATCGTTTTCAAAACGATCATCCTTAGGTAAAAACGAAGATCTGTGATGGAGATCTTCCCATGGTAAATCGTCTACACACAGGACTTCACAAAGTTGTTCGTCAGATGACACAACTTTGGGAAACGCTATTAACTCCGAGGTTGACGTGAAAAGTGATTCCTCACGGACCACATTCATTTGGTCGATTTTGGTTGAACTTGGGTCGGTAAAAGACTGCACGGCTTCATAGGCAATTTCATATGGACTCAAAGGCATTGCATCACCAAATGAGTCTATTTCAGATTCAGAAGGAACGATCCAAGGATCGTCATAAACAATGGTGTCTGAAGTAATCATATGAATAGATGCAAATGAAGACAAGGCGTTGATTGGAGGAAAAGGAAAAGTTCCCAGTAAACCGGCATCTTTAACTAATCCTACTCCAACATCCTTATAAGGGATAGTCGTTTTACCGACATGCTAGATACTCTCTGAAGAGGCTGGGTCAGATGAAAAGTAAGCCAGCTGGTCTATGGTTACGATCTTGCCATTATGTGGAAACTTTATTACTCTGAAGACCGATGAAACGACCGCTGTCATAGCGTAAGACCAACTTCGACCCAAGAGAAGGTTGTAGTCTAGAGGGGCATCAACCACCTCCACACCTAGACTAACGGTTTTTCTTTCAACCCATATAGGCAAATCCTGTAGAATGCCAAATGGATGGAACCCACGGCCATCAAAGGCCTTAAGAATTGTCGGGGATTGATTTAGTGAAGGAGAACCAAGCGATCTCCAGCACTGTATCGACATAATACACGTGGAAGCTCCCTCATCAATTACAGTCCGATGATTTGATGAGGTAAACGCGGTGTACTATTTTCTAGATCAAAGATTATTAGGTTCGGGTCCTGAACATCAACATCAAAAGTAATTTGCGTTGTGCTGGGCATGATTGCAACACTTCCAAAGCCGACATTGCTGAGGGTGAAATAGCTAAATCCTCAACAATGTTGTAATTCTGGGCTGCTCTCGCATGTGGATTGAAAGTAGACCTTCGAAGTACACCCTTGGCGGGTGGTTTGATTACTAAGTCCGGGTTAGGATTCTCGATATGTAGTGGATCGGAACTTGGAGCTGAGGTTGATGGATTAGAATGAGAAGATTCTGCTTCTTTGCCATCAACAGGACTTTTACTACCATAATCTTGCGATCGAGTCACAATCCTTACATGAGACATCATCAATATGGGTTCTTCACTGGCACTCGAGGAAGAACCTATCATCTTACTCTCCTGCTTTGGAAATGGATCTTTCAAAACAGCAGGAGTTGGGGAACCTTTGACGATTTTCACAACCTCGGCCCGATGAGGGCAATCTCTTGTAAAATGATCCTCTTCACAAATAAGACAAGGATATCGAGGTTTGCGTTTTTCGTCATTGGTTTCCGACTTTTCTGTTTTCTCCTTTGGAGTTTTGTCTGCTTTATTCTTCTTCTTACCTTTCTTTTTCCCACCGGATTTTTATTTCGCCTTAGATGACTCTACAGCGTGAATATCAGCGGAAACTTTAGCAGAAGATTCTCCTATCGGGGAGTCTGGTAAGGTTATAATAGGAGAAGAATTCTTTGAAGACTTCTTCTTGCTTTTAGTATTCACTGTACCAATCATGCCATCAGTAGCATGAGACCCCGAAGGAGCAGCAGCGATTTGATTTGACTTAGGAAGATCTGGGATCTTTTCGTGTAACGTACCTGACTGAGTATAAACTAAGTCAAGGTACTGCGCTTGAGCAATCACTTGCTCCTCAGTAACTACTCCGGCCTTAGCTACCTCTTCAGTAATCTTCAGTAATAATGATTTAACAAACCATTCAGCTAAGATTTGGTTCGGGATAAAAACTTTCACTAACCGCCTTCGACGTCTCCATTCATGAATATGATTGGAAATATATGTGGACGTCGATTGTTTTCATGAAGTTAGTAACTCCATGCCATTATCATATCTGACCGGCAACTAAAAATGAGTTAAGAACGAGGTAGCTAACTGGCTAAAATTATAAAAAGAGGCCCGTGGTAACTCATTGTACCACTTGGCCGCGAGACCAATGAGAGTACGCTAGAAAAGACATAAGCGGATCGAATCATCCGAGATGGAATTAGAGGCACACCAGAGGTGGTAAGTCATCACATGATTCAATGGGTCCTCTCCAGACTTACCTTCGAACTTGGGTATGTCACTGGGCAACTTATTTGGCATTGGCGGCCAAAATGGAAGATAATTTATTGGATCGTTCGTTAGGCGCGACAAGTCTGGTAAATCCAAAGTTGCGATAAACGGTAATTGCCGATTAGGATCCCTAAAACTCTGGGTCACAAGACCAGTCCCAGGAGGAGGATATCCGGGATAACTTGGAATAGGAATCGCATTCGGGATATTGTATCCTCCCGGAAAACCAGGATTAACCGGACCGTACTGGGGTTGTTGAGGTTGTTGATAAGTGTACCCAGGATACGGTTGATACTGGTAAACCGGTTGCTGGACAGCAGGCCCGTATTGGTATTGTCCCTGGTACGGTTGATAAGCGAATTGGGGTTGGCTAGTGACAACCGTACTTAAACCAGGTTGTCCTACAGGCATCTGAACCGTAGTTTGAATCGTGGATCCAGACGATGGTAACGATGTCTGAGGAGTAGTTACAGAGATAGTAGAAACCGAAGTTGTCGATACTCCAGAAGTAAGTGTGGTAGATTGAACAGACATTGCGGTAGTTGCAGCAGTCGTTTGAGATGGAATACTAGGGGCAATAGGCCCAGACTGAGAAACTACCGAAGGTACAGAAGTTTGAACATTAGACTGGACTGGTTGCTGGGGTGAACCAGAAACTAAGGGTTGTCCAGCTTGAGATGACAACTATACACTTGGCTGCAATACCTGTTGAACTTGCGATGGATCCCACACTATGTTCATTCCGGGGTATTGACCCATGACAGGTTGAGGATATTGAGATCCATAACCGGATTGAGGGTAGGATTGATAATTGAAAGGTACATTTCCCGTACCTTGAACATAAGATTGACCTTGGGGTGGTTGATAACCTTGACTCGAATACTGACCTTGGGGTAGATACCCTTGAGGTAAGTACTGATACTGGGGTTGACCTTGAGGTATAAATTGATAATGAGGTTGACCTTGGGGTACATATTGAGGCTGGGGTTGACCTTGAGGAATGTATTGCACCACGGGTACATACTGTCCTTGAGGTTGCCCCCCAGACGCAATTTGTGTACCTTGAGGTTGCCCCCCAGGCGTTAACTGGCCACCTTGAGGTTGAGAACTGGGAATTGAACCTCACATCATGTAAATGTCTCCTACGCCCAATGGTTTATTACCATTGTTTCCAGTTAATAACCCATGTTCAATGGGTTGAGGAGATGCTCCCGCAAAAGTACCAGAAAGTGACTGATACCCAGAGGGAACAGAAGGACCGCCGTACAAGAAAGATTCAGGCGATTGAGTAAACATAGACGACTGACCAGACATATTTACAGGAGTATAAATACTTCTAGGTGGATAAGGGGTACGAGGTGGAGAAAAACTTGACCCTGAGTTGTCCAAATAATTAGTTAACGAAAGATACCAAGTAGTACTTCTAGGTGGACTGTAAAAAATGGATTCACGCTCCCTTAGATCAATAGTAGGTTGATCTTCAGGGATAGGGATGCCTATTTCTTCTTCTGGAGCAAGTTCTTCAATAGCTATCAAACCAGAAGGAAGATTTTCGGTGATGACTCTTTCTACCCTAGGTGAATCAGGAGCACTAGAAGTTGGAATAACAGGTTCAGATATCTCAGGTTCTTCGCCTATATCACTAGTAGATGAAAAACTACCAGCAAGCTTGGAAACTGCAATAGCTTCAGGATTATAACCTGTTTCTAGACTTTGGTAATCAGGATGAACTACCAACGACGACTCTCCTTCTTCAGGTGAAACTACTTTACTGTCACTAGGAGTTACAAGGACTTTCAAACCTTCGTAATGACTCGGGACGTCTTCAGGAGGTTGGCCCCGAAGTCTACGGGACTTCCTCAACAAATCGGCCACGGTTACAATCTCAGGTGACTGGCCTCGAAGTCTACGGGACTGTCTCGGTAATTCAGCCATAGTTAAAAACTTTTAACTACTACACACGCAAACAAAGTAAAATCTCAAAGCAAACCGCCTAAAGTCTCTAAAGAACCAAACAAATTCGAATCACATGCCTAAAGAATCTAGGGCGTCAAACCATACACAAACAGTAGCCTTCCGGACTGAAAACACTAGTTGGTGATGAAGCCCAACATCGTCGAATTCAGTACAGAAGTGGCGGGTGGAACAGTTACCCCGACAACCTGCTTAATGAATAGACCGGCACAAGTTCCTCCACTTTAACTGTCTCGAGTGAAGTGAACCCCCCAGAAAATCCAAGTGAGTCTAGCCGACGTTTGCTCCAGGTACAGTGGGATCTTCCCTCCACCGTCACCTTGGGTAGAACCCTAAAGATAATGGTCACTAAGGTCACCAACAGCAACAAATACACCTGGGGGAATAGTCTACGATCCGATAGCACGCAAGGGCAGAGTATCAAGCTCAATCCCCTTGCCGGCTCCTTGACAATAATCCAAGGTTTACTGACAAGTGACCCCAGGCTCCTCGACAATAATCTGAGGTTTACCGTTTGTAATATGTGCGTATCTGGCGTCGTTCCCAATGAAGGAGGATTGATCCTCTCACTGGTTCGGACACGATCTCGTGCTTCTCCTTTAAGAGGAGCTTTCCCAGAGCATAAATGTAACAACTGGATTTATCCTACCACAAGATGAGCTACTTGTTTGGTTTTTCTGTCTTGGAGAGTTAATTACTCTCCTACTCCAAGACACTAGCCTGATCTATGTTGGTGTTTCAGAGCCCTAGTAAATAAAAAGTTACTAAGTTAATTTTACTTTAAGCGTTAATTTTATGGCTTTTCTTTAGGAAAAAAGGTAGTGGAGATGAAACTGATGGTGTGTAGACTCGACTCAAATCCACTAAAAAGATGCACTTAGGATGATTTATACTATTTTTCCTTTTTCAATGAATTCCCTAGCTAAGAGAGTTGGAGAATGCAAATTTGATATAAAGACAACTTTCTTGGCAATGAAAATCAAAGAAACAATCTCTTTATCTTTTCAAAAGCATACAACACATGACCACTAATTATTTCACGAAAATTCCTTTCTCTTCTCAAAGACTTCAAATGCTACTAAAACAAACTTTTCTTCAAAAGAGATTTTTTGTATTTTTTCCTATATTAACAAAGCACGTAAAACTACTTAACAAGAATCAAATTTAAAAAATCTATAACAATCAAATCAATTTTACCTAAAAGCAAATCTAAGAGAAATTCACCTAAAAGCAAACCTAATGAGGCAAAAGCCTACAAAGTATAATTCCAGGATGTTTTACTCGGTTACTATTCAACCAAGGACTAGCTCATGCAGAATCATAAACCAGTCAAAAACAAAAATCAAAATCTTTTGTTCTTTTTCTTAAGAATGAAATTCACAACTTTAACCAACAAGCTTTTCGAAATTCCGCAAAGAGACAACACAAAGGTAGGTTTCTCACACAGGTGGATTTTATGAAAGGTCCGACTCCTAAGAAGACTGAAAAGACCAGGGAGATCCAAGGTTTTACAACTTCTAAAGCCAAAGTCACTACAGGACCAATGCAAAAATCAAACCCTAGGGCTAGAACTTCTATGAATTTCACTAAAACCCTTGACACTACTGAAACAAGCTTAGATGAGGACTTATGACAGGTAACCAGTGGATCTGGGCAGCAAAAACAAATTATAAACAAAATCTAAGAGGCAAAAAGGAAAAATTGAAATTTTCTCAACTTTTGACAGGGTACGCAAGCAGCCTATTTACACAGGTGCGGGTACACTCTGTGTACAAAGCTGCAGTGCATACAAGTACGCACTGTGCTTAACGTAGAGGCTGCGTACTTCTAGCAAAACCAAGAAAAGTAAAATCTAACTTAACCCTAAGCTATTCCACCCAAATTCACAGTCAAACAGCCAAAAACCAGAAAGAAAACGACTTTTCTCAAATCAAAGTATCAAAAAAGAGAAATCAATCAAATCAAAGGTTCCCCAGTGGAGTCGCCATTTTGTCATGCGGAAAGAGTCAATTTTGTGGACAAAACCGACCTCCCTAGAAGCTAAGGCTTTCTAGTGACAAACAAGACAATTAAACACTATCTTTCCCTAAATATGCATTTAGAATACAAGTAATCAGGTGTTTAAAACATACCTTTAGTCCCACGCTGTTTGTAGCAGTCCAGCGTCTCCGATCCGGATGAGCTCCTCCTTCTCTTCGAAACCTGCATTCACTAACAAGAAAACGATTACATAGCACCTGAATAACTCATAAAATAAAACATATTCATCATAAAGACCAAGGAGTATATGAAACAAATTATGTATAACAACTTGTTGAGAAAAATGAGCTTAATTGTATTAAGTGGAAACAAAAGAAACCATTACAACCAGTGCCTTGGTGTTGTGTAGGTCCCTCCTAGGGTCCAGCAAGAGTTCTCCTTTACTTTGATCAGCTCACCCACTTCCAAATGAAGCTAAGAAAGGATGGGAATCTCTCCTCTCAAGCTCTATAAGGGAGTCCTAATTTCAGCAGCATCTACCCTTAGGAATGTTCAGCTTTCAACCTCCCCTCCCTCTGGCCCAATGCCTGTATTTATAATGCTTTGGAGGAAGTTAATCAGGTCCACCATCAATGGGATAAGCCCCTCTTTGAATGGGATAGCTCCCCTCTTGATGGGATAAGTTCCTCTTTCATAGGGATACATGAACCATCTAGAGGCGCTCAATACACGTCAAACAAACTTCTAGAATGCTCTAGAATCGACCACAAGTAACTTTTTTGAAGTAAAACTCACGCCTTTTGACCTTTACAGGAGTACGCACCCACCCCTTTACAGACAGAGCATACAAGTACGCAGGTATTGTGAACTTGGGGTGCGTACACGCAGGTAAGGCTAAGAGAAACTGCGTACCCAGAGTTATATAGATTTTTAAAGACTTTCTCTCTTTCTTGGAGTTTGACATGAGTAGCAGAGGTATAAGACTTGCCAAGGAGGATAGTATGACAGTTGATGGAGCCATACTAACTGCAAATAGTCATGGTGACAAATTTTAGTGTAACAAGCATTTTTTTTAAATGTTGAAGATTGACCCAAAAAAAAAATCATCATTCCAGTATCATCACTTTTTCAGTTTCAAGCTGTTTTTTTCTCGCTCAACTAGATCATTCACTGTTGTGATCCTCACGGAACCATATGAGATAGGGTATGGACCGCAGTGCTTCTTAGCCCAAACCCTAATGCCAACATCACCTCATCGAAGGGTATAAGGAAGCACCTCCCCTTGTGGCATCATATCAATCACAAATAGATGTCAACCTGTGCCAGGATCAAGAGATCTGTATGAAGGGTAACCATCAACTGGCGATCCGCATCCCAACAAATGACCAAATATCACAAGAATTTGTCCTGCGACCTCATCAATGGGTTCTGAAGGAACTTCAGTAACCCCCACTACATGAGTTACTGCTTCACACCAGAATCCTGCATCACAACATTCTAGAGAGGAGTCTAGTATCTCTCTCTCTAGATCATCCTACCATCAAGGATGCCACAAATCAGAAAGGAGAACCCCTCGGGTCCTCAAAAAACCAGAATGGGTTAAAAGCGCGCATGTTCTTCGGAGTAGTGCATGGTGCGTGCGCTTGTATCCCATACAAGTGCATGCCCGAAGGGCATTCTCTTTATAAACACGCTATGAATCTGGGATAGGTATCGTTGCACAATGTATTAAGTTAGATGCACACAACACATGTCTGTGTATTCATTATACTCAGGATCTTTGTGTATAAACCCAGTTATGCACGAAGACCATGCAACTCAACCGGAGTTGCCCTCGTGGTCCTAAAAAATGGACAAAAAAACCGTACAGGCGACCCTTGGATGACCTACCTAATCTACCAAGGCTGACAATTACACACGTATGGGCTCAGGTTCCTACTTGTCTTTGACTACACTAATCCCAGGGACACAGGCTGACCCTAAAGGCAAGAAACGCTCCAGAAAATCTCTCTGACCTCCATAGCTCAACAATGCCAATGATTGATATTTGGGCCCTATAGCCCTATCTATCACTCTATTTTCCATATTTGGGGGAACATTTCAAAAGCCTCAGATCTCCATTGACAAAATCAAAAGAGACATGAGGATAAGTCCCACAACATCTTCATCATGCAACTCTTTGTTCCTGAAAACACCAAAAAATCATTTTTTAGACCTACTACACATGTCAAGTAATTCTCTAGTTCTCTATGTCCATAAAATTCATTACATATTTATGTCTTGAACGATGCTTTCACTTTAGTTTTTGGTTGTATCCATCGCAAGAATATCACACATGTTCAATTTCAACCAGTGCCTTAATAAGCAAAAAAGAGCAGGTATCATTCTCCACTCAGCATGATAGGCTTCCTCCTGAAAAGATTTGCATATCCTGACATCATTTTACCAAAATGCACCATAAGGTCCAACATCTCGACCATGTTTATCACCATCTCACACTTTTACATGATAAGAATTCACGTCGGTCGATAGAAATCCCCTGCCCCCCCAATGGCTCCCTTCATCATTGTCGATCCTTCTTCACACAAAGGAGCCATGACCACTCACTTCAACCCGGGAGAAATCTCACATGCATATCTGAAATTTTAGCCTCATTACACTACATTCATTTACTCATTCACCCTATTCTTCTGTGCCCCCATACAAATACTAATGGATGCACCTCCGCGTCCTACATTTGGCCTATCGTTCATTTGCATCACATAGCCCATTTTTACTACCTATCCCACCCACCCAACATAGAGACCAACTGTTATAGACATATTTGGGCACTTCAACCCCAGTCACATATGTCGATAAACCAAGGGCTCTTTAACCCCTAAAAGTGTTGTTTCATACCCTAAAAGATCATGGTCAACTGATTACATCATCCCCATAAGTTCCACCTGAAAAATCACTTAGAACTGGCCAAAACTGAACCAAACTGATTGCTCCATGGTCAAGGTGCGATGCATACTGGCTGCTACACTAGCCAGGTGTGATGCATACTGGAGAGGCCTTCTATAGGGTGTGATGAGCAAGAATGGACAAATGGTAGAGATAGTTTGCTAAGTGGAAACTCACGGAATCTTCTAGAAACTTCTCCCATGACATTTGCTTCTCTGAATTTGCCCAGTGATGAGTAAGAGATCAATGAAATCTCCAAGTGGAACCAAGAACTATCAGTGGAATGACACTAATCAAAAACCCAGAGCTGACTCACACCCTTGCAAGACATCTATAAATGGATCCCTCATCTGAGAGACCTTGAGGCTGGAATTTTGTATTTTGTAAGGAAGTGTTGTTGGTTTATCTGTGAGAAGAGACATTGTATTGTTAGGTGATCTTGCTTTTCATGAGGGGAAGAGGGCTTTGATGCTGGGAGGATGATGCTAGATCACATAGCTAGGTTGTAATCCTCTCTTCTACTATTAATAAAGCTCTTTGAGTTTTCCTCCATATAATCGTGTATTTGTGAATCTTGTTATTTGTGAATGCAATTGTATGGTCAATGTATTTCTGATTCTGTATTGTTTATGATATTATAGATTGAGATGCTTTGATGGTGTTTAGTTACTTTGACTCTATAGGTATTCTCTAAAGCAGGACAAGTAGGAGAGGAGTGGCAAGCTCTAACAAGGGAGAGAGAAATCAAGCAAGGAGCCAAGCAGAAGATCTAGGTTGGTCCCCTTTGCGTCTCTCTTATCTATCATACATAAAGGAAATCACAAATTGCTTTGATTGTTTGTTTCTAAGATAGCTACCCATCTTAGTGGGACTAGTAGATCGAAAAGATACTAGTTTCCCCGAAAACAAAATGGCGAATCCACTAGGGAGTGAATAGTTTGTTTGTTTTTTATTGTTGTTTGCTTTATAAACTACAGACGGAGCCTGAAGTTAGCCAGATAGCCTTCGAACCGCCTTTGCTATGCAATTGCGAAGTAGATGAATGCTGCTTCAGTCAATCTCCGGGTTGGTTTATGAACTGAACATCTGACTTACAAGCATTCTAAGCGCCCTTGTGGTAGCTCAATAACCTCATAAGATCATACCCCTGTACTTTGTTCTTTACTGTTCATAATAGCTCAGCCTTAATCCCTGAACTCAGCTACAAATTTGACCAAAAACCCAACTCAGTTTTGCTCCCTGGCCCATCGCACTTTCTGTGAGTGGAAACCAGTATGCATCGCACCTCCCGTGTGTAGCAGGTGAGATGCATCCCTGTTTCTCTGAAGGACAGGTGCGATGACTGAGTGATCTCATTTCTCTCTTGGAAATTTGGTTTTTTGTCCTTGTTTTCAACTCTGTTTGATTGTATTGCTGCTTATGATCAGTATCTCATTGCTGAAGCCTCCTTCCTTTACATACTTTAGCCTCCATTGATTAGGATTTGTAAATGTTTTTATGTATTTGTCCATCATTTACAGTCCTTATTTGTCAAAAGTAGCTTAATAGAATTGTCGTTTTTTATGCAAAAAGTGTCGTAACTGTCATTTTGAGTCAAAAGAAGAGTGTCATAAAGTCTTCCTCTTCTAGATAGTCGATTGTACTTTCGTCATTGTATTTGATTTGAATTGTTAATATTTGAAGTGTCGAAAGCAGTTTTCTATTCGAAATTGAAAAGTGTCGTTTTAGTCTTCCTTTCGTTTTTGAAAAGAAATTGTTGAAATGTCGCTTTGAAGAAAAATAGTTCAGATCTATACTTAGTTTTCCTTTTTGGCATTCTCACATTAAGGAAATGAAAAAAAAATACATGCATGTGCATTTGCATTTAGACTATTTGTGAAAATGATTTAGGAAAAGTGTATTTAGTGTGTCCTCTTTGCTCTCTGTTGAAAGAATCATAATCTTCTTTCCTTAGTAGCTAAGATTTTCATTACTAAAAGAAAATAAACGATTGTTTATCATTTTAGATTGCATATTTAGGAAATTACATCTACATCACGCGGTGAACCTTGAAAGACAAACTTCTAAGCAAGATCAACTCTAAAATAAATCTCAATGAACATAAAAACGCTTTGGAACCTAACGCAACACATTTAGAAGTCTAGGCTAGAGACATGTTCTGACATTGTAAAACCTGGTAACTATTGTTTTCATCGAAGGTTGGGTGATTCCTCCTCTCTGATATGACAAGTGCTAGTACGGACTTGTGCTCCCCGTACCCTCGAGTATATATTGGGAGACCGCAATAGGCTGATATCCTTTATCCATAGGGAGCCGTGTCTATCGCCCTATCGATCGCAATGCACTGAACACAGCACTCGGGAAGATTGACTACCATACATAAGTCCTTGGTAATTTCTCTTTAATTTATCACCAAGGTGTATTTTGCAGTTTTGTGATTGGTTTGGTAATCCTTCTGTCTAGATTTCCAGAGTAGTCACTTTCATTCCTTTTTGACTCCTTAAAAGAAAAGGTCCATCTGAGCACTTGTCACTTCAGGCTCATTAAAAATCGAAGGCGACTAGAGTCACCTTTAGCTTTTTCTCGACTCTTAAAAATTGAAAAAGCAAAGTTGTGTCAAAGCGTCATTAAAATTTATTTAAATCGGAATAACATCCCTATTCCTTCATTGATCTTAGGTTGAGATAATGGAGTCCACCAATCAAGGAACCCCTCTTGGGGGGAATCCTAGTCCTTTCTCTTCTTGGGGAGATATCAGTGCTCTGTATATGGTTACATTGTCCCTTCAAGGAATCACAATTGGCTTGCCAATATGGCTATTCTCAACCTCTGTCATTCAAAATATTGTGATTCCTCAGCAATGGAATCAGAACCCATATGATACTGAAGTTGTCCCTTCACCTTCTACTTTGCTTGTTTCTCTCTCCCCTTCTTCCTCTTCACTTGGTGAAACTAGTGATACTAAAAACCAAGTAGCTAAGAAGAAGAAGAAAGGGAAGGAAAAGAAGAAGAAGAAGTCAATTAAACAAGGGGGCAACCATGCATCATCCAGTGAAAATCCGCACACTAAACTTTCCAAGCATAGATCTCCATGCATAATTTACAAGGGAGACCACCTTCATCGAGATTGTCCTTGCATTCTGCAGATCTTGAGAATGGTCTTCCCATTCACACCATCTGGTGTCATCAACCTCTGGTAATCATGTTGACAGCACACCATCAACTAGTGAAATGAAGTCAATGGACAGAAAGGAAAGGTCAAATTTCCATGTAGGTTATGTGAAGGTAATCATTCTCTTCATCGTTTTCCTTTTATGGACGAAGCCAAAAGTGTCTTGGATAACCGTCCTGCTTCATCGCAGCGACTTCCACCTAGATACAAGAAACTCTCACCAAGTCCGTTACTAGTTGAAAACCCAACTGGCATGACTCAATTATCGGTCGAAATGCCTATCATTGAAAATGAACCTTCTGAGTCCATATCGGACCAAAGTCAATAGGTCGAGATGCCAGTCGACCCAGTCTTTCCTTCAAAAGGTCCACCTTCAAATGATACAATTTCCAAAGAGAATAAGAACGACACCGTTCAAATTCTTTTTGTCAAAACAGAGTCTAATGAACTTGGGGGCAATCCACCCATTCCATTACAACAGGAGGAAAGCCCCCCAGTTCATAAGGTTCATCCAGCCATTTATCTGGTACCTCCTCCGAGCAGTCTAGTTGTTTCCTTTGATTGGAATCAACTATCAAGACCCCACCTGCCATCTAATGCACCATTTCGAATCATAGTACAAGTTTATAAAATGATCGTGTCTGGCACCATCATAGATGAAGGGGTTTCAGTGAGTATCCTTTCCTCAACTACTTGGAAAGCGCTTAGTTAGCCATCGCTTCTGCCTGAGACACAAAATTTGTCAGGCTTTAACAAAGGAACTAGTCGACCATTAGGGATCCTTCCAAACTTACCGATAACTTTGAAAAGGAAAACCGTTCACTTGAACGTGATGGTAGTCCAAGGGCCTTTAGATTACAATCTACTCCTTGGGTGTGACTATGTTTATAGCATGGAAGCTATTGTTTCCACACTCTTTCGAGTGATGTGTTTCCCGCATGAAGGCCAAATGGTGCAACTTATTGACCAGCTTTCATTTCCCAGTTCAAACACAGCTACGAGTCAAACATCATCCCTAAATGGTCTCTTTGCATCAATAATGTCTCTTCAACCTTCATTTCATCCACCTAATTACCACGGGTAGTCCGGTGAATGTAACGAAGCTTAGGGGGCATGCACCTTGGTCTGCTTCAGCAGGAAAACCCAGCTGAAAAGATAGGTTTCCCGACAGGTTATGTGATTGGAAGCTCACACCATTCACCTTCGTCTATTTTGATGGACAAAGCCAAGGAAGTGTTTTTGTCTACCGCTGACAGAAACAATCCTGCCTAACCGCAGGGACTTCCATATGGTGACCTAGAAACTCTCCTTTTCTTAATACCTGGGGGCATGCAAATCTTTGTATGCAAGTGAAAAACGACCAATTTCATTTTTTAGCTTTTTAGCATTTTTAGATTTTAGCTTTTTAGTTCACCTTCTTAGATTAGGTGATTGGTCCGATCTACCATTCAAATTTTTCTGCATCGCGTGGACAAACCAAAGGAAGTGTTTTGCCTCAGCAGAGAACAAAACCATCCTACCTAACCACAATAGTTCCTTAGCTTTAGTGTAGTTAGATTCGTAGTTTGGTCGTTTCTAGCTTACATAAAAAGGCAATGAGCACATGTTATCGTAGAGTTCAAGCTCACTAGAAAATAAATCTACCAATGAGGGACATCTTTAAATGACTGGCATGAGCAATGTTTCTACAAGGTTCAAGCTCGTTAAAAAATAAACCCGCCTTTGAGAAATGTTTCCGCAAGATTCAAGCTCGCTAAAAAATAAACCCGCCTATGAGCAATGTTTCCGCAAGGTTCAAGCTCATTAAAAAATAAACCCACCTATGAGAATAGTTTCTCCCAGCTCAAGCTCATTAAAAAATGAATCTACCCTCAGTAAATAACCTTTGTGATTACCTTGCTATCAGCCTTTTGAACCTTGGTTGTGTTCCTACCGTTGTTATAGACATTTTTGGGCACTGCAACCCCAAGAATAAAATGTCCATAAACTAAGGGCTCCTAAGTCCCTAAAAGTGTTGTTCTAAGCCCTAAAGGAACAAGGTCAACTGATTACAGCTTCTCTCAGAAGTTCTCCATGAAAAACTTCTCAGAACTGGTCAAAACAGGATCATTTCACCTGCTCCATAGGCAAAGTGCGTTGCATCTCACCTAAGTACACTATGTGGGTGCGTTGCATTTCAAAAAGCCCTTTTATGGGGTGATATGGGCGAGAAGTGACAAATGGCAGTGTCAATCCGCGAGGTGGAGAGGCATGGAATATTCCAGAAACTTCTCCTGTGACACTTGCCTCTCTGAATTCAACCAAGGATGAGTAAGAGGTCATCAATCTCCAAGTGGAAGTAAGATTTATCAAAGGGAAGACACTAATCAAATCACAAGCTGACTCATCTCCCTTACAGATATCTATATATGGATCCCTCATCCCAGAGATCCAGAGGCTGTAATTTTGCATCTTGTAAGGAATTGTTGTTGGTTTCTTGAAGAAACATCATAGTGTTGGGTGATCTAAGCTTTGCATGAGGTGAAGAAGCGCTTACTTGCTGAGAGGATGATGTTGGGTCAGAACAACTTGTTGTAACTCTCTTAGCTCTTTCTTGATTATCAATAAAGCTATTCAAGTTTTCCTCCATACTCTTGTGTCATTTATGTTTCATGCATTTGTATGGTCAATTTACATCTGATCCTAGATTGTTTATGATAATAGATCCATGTTCTTGTATAGTGTTATGCTAATTTGATTCTACAGGTACTCTGTGAAGCTGGGTGTACAAGGAAGCAAGTAGCAAAGGACTATCAGAAGAGAGAGGAATCGAACTAGGAACCAAGCGCAAGACAGAGGTTGGTCTCCTTTATTCTTCTCTCATCTATATTTCATAAAGGAAAACGAAAGTAGCTTTACTTTGTTTGTTTCTAAGGTAGCTACCACACCTTAGTGGGATTAGCAATTCTGCATAGACACTTTTCCCTGTAACAAAATGGAGACTCCACTAGGGAGCGACTAGGTTGTTTGTTTATCTACATTTGTTTATTTTATAAACTTACAGACGGAGCCTGAAGTCAAGCCAGGTAGCTTTCGAACTGCATTTTCTATGCAAATGCAAAGTAGATAAATGCCGCTTTAGTCAATCTCTGGGTTTTGTTTATGAATTAAACAACTGATTTACAAACTCTCTAATTGCCCTTGTGGTGGCTATAGTAACCTCCTTAGATATACCCTTGTTGTTGATTTACTGATTACCACTTGCTCGGCCAAAATCCCTGAACTGAACTGCAAACTGTGACCCGGAACCCAAGAAAAGTCTCGTCTCTAGCCCAATGCACTCTCTATTCTGTGAATCTGAAATCCAGCGCACTTCCCGAGTGTAGTAGGTGCGCTGCATTTCAAATTCACTGTGTTACAGGTGCGTTGATCAGACTAGGCATTGATTTTGAATTTTGGTTTCTGTGTTCATTCTTTTCAGTTCTATTCACGAGTTTTGCTGCCTATGGTCAGTACACCTCTGTTTGAAACCCCTTTCCTTGCTAATATTCCACCTCCATTGTGCAAAGAACTGTACATGTTTTTGTGTATTTGTTGAGTCATTTTCAGTTCTCCTTTGCAAAAAAGTAACGTAATTGTACCATCGTTTCTTGATTTGAAAGTGTCGCAAGTGTCGTTTTCAGTCATAGAAGAGAGTCTGATTGCTCTTGATAGTCGATTACCCTGTTACTTTTGTATTTGATCTGAATTTTTAGTTTTTCTAGTGTCGAAAGCAAGTCTTCATTTCCAAATCGCAAAGTGTTGTCATTGTCTTCATTTTGATTTTGAAAAGAAACTTGTTAGTAATTGTCGCTTGAAAAGTAATTTAGATTTGTGCATTAGCTTTCTTTTTATCATTCACATATTAAGAAGGCTGAAAACAAATACATGCATGTGCATTTGCATTTACACTGTTTGATTGGTTTGATTTAGGACAGTGCATATAGTGTGTGCTCTATGCTCTTTGTGAAAGAATTCTATCTTTCTTTCCTTAGTAGCTAGGATTTTCATTGCACAAAGAAGATAAAAGATTGTTTATCATCTTAGATTACATTTTAGGAATTGTACATCTACATCACGCGGTGAACCAGAAAGGCAAATTTCTTAAGCAAGATCAACAATAAAATAAATTTAATGAATCTAACACGCTTTGGAACCTAACGCACAACATCTAGAAGTCTAGGCTAGAGACGTATTCTGGTGTGGTAAAGCCTGGTAACTATTGTTCTCACTGTTGATTGGGTGATTCCTCCACTTTGAGACGATAAGTGCCAGTACGAACTTGTGCTCCCACGTACCGTCGAGTATATTTGGGGAGACCACAATAGGCTTAATCCTTTATCCATAGGAAGCTGTGTCTGCCGCCCTATCAATCTCAATGCACTGAACACAGCATTCGGGAAGATTGACTGTCGTACCATAAAAAAGTATTCTGTAGTTTTGTGATTGGTTTGGTAATCCCTCTACCTAGATTTCCAGAGCAATCCCTTTCGTTCCTTTTCAGACTCCTTAACGGAAAAGGTCCATCTGAGCACTTGTCACTTCAGGCTCACTAAAAATCGAAGGCGACTAGAGTCATCTTTTGTTTTTTCTCGACTCTTTAAAATTGAAAAAACAAGTTGTGTCAAAGCGTCTAAAATTTATTTTAAATGGAATAATCATCACCTTTCCTACATTGGTTTTAGGTTGAGAGAATGGAGTCCACCAACCAAGGAATTCCCCTTGGAGGAAATCCTAGTCCCTTCTCCTCTTGGGGAGATGTTGGTGCACCCCATATGCCCACATTGTCACTTCCAGGATTGACAATCAGCTTGCCCATATGGCTCTTCTCAACCTCTGTCATTCAGAACACTACAATTCCTGAACAATCGAGTTAGCAACTAGACGATTCCAGAGTTACCCCCCAACCCTCTACTTCCTCCAATTCTTCCTCTCCTCCTTCCTCTTTGCTTGATGGGGCTGGTAAAGCCAAAAATCAAGTATCTGAGAAGAAGAAGGAAAAGAAGAAGAAAGAGAAGAAGAAGAAGGAGCCAAAAGCGAAAGGGGGAAACCGAGCGTCGACTAGCGACAATCCACACACTGCACCGACCAGGCCTAAATCGCCATGTGTCATTTGCAAAGGAGACCACTATTATAGAGATTGTCCCTACATCCCTCAGATCCTAAGGGACTGGTCTCCTCGTTTGCACAACCCGGTATCGTCAACCTTTGATGATCATGTTGAAAACACACCGTCGACTAGTGAAAGTGAAGCCCCAGGACAAAAAGGAAAATATAGATTTCCTTGTAAACTGTGCAAAGGCGATCATGTCGTCCACCATTGTCCCTTCTTAGACGAGGCTAAAAGAGTTTTGGATGATCGTCCGGTTTCACCGTTACGACTTCCTCTTGGATATAAAAAACTCTTGCCGAGTCCATCACTAGTTGAAAATCTGGCTGACCCACCCAGGTGGTCGACCGAAGCATCTATCATTGAAGACAAACCATCTGAACCCATACCAGACGAAAGTCAAAAGGTCGAGACGGCAGTTGACCCGGTTTTGCCTTTAGAGGTTCTATCTTCAGATGATACAGTCACCGAAGAGAACAAGGATGACACCGTCGAAATTATTTTCATAAGCACAGACTCCGATGAACATGGGGGCAATTTACCCATTCCTTTACCGCAGGAAGGAAGTTTGTCAGAGTCGTACCCAGCCGTCTATTCGGTCCCACCTCCAAGCAACCTAGTTGTTTCCTTTGACTGGAATCAACTAGGCAAACCCCGTTTACCGACTAGTGTACCATTCTGAATCATCGCTCAAATATATAGAATGGTTATGGCCGGTACCATCATAGATGAAGGGGCTTCTGAGAGTATCCTTTCCTTGACTGCTTGGAAAGCACTTGGTTCACCATCGCTTTTGCCTGAGATGAGAAATCTAACAGGCTTTGACAAAGGAACCAGTCGACCGTTAGGGATCCTTCCCAATGTGCCCATAACATTGAGAGGGAAAACCGTTCATATGAACGTAATGGTAGTCCAAGGACCCCTAGATTATAATCTACTCCTCAGACAAGACTATATTTATTGCATGGGAGCCATTGTCTCATCACTCTTTAGAGTAATGTGTTTTCCACACGAAGGAAGAGTGGTCAAGCTCGTAGACCAGCTTTCATTTCCCGGATCACACATAGCAAATAGTCATATACCATCCCTAAATGGTCTTTTCACACAAGGAATGTCTCATCAATCCCCAGTCCATCCACCTGATGAGCGCGAGTGATTCGGAGGACATGACTGAAACCTAGGGTGCATGCACCCTGGTCTGCTTCGGCAGGAAAACTTTGGGTATAGGGTAAGTTTCCACGAGAGATATATGACTAGTCTATACTCCCGTCCGTGATTGGAAAAGGGGGTTAGACTGGAATAAGATTCCCTCGTCAAATTTATGTGAGTGGAGGTGTCTGTGCCACTCGCCTTTGTCTATTTCGGTAGGCATCGCCGAAGAAGTGTTTTGTTTGCAGCCCAGATAAAACAATCTTTGGTAACCTGAAAGAGGTAGGCCTTTCCTGATAAAACAAATGTTTTGTCGGTAGAATAAAAGGTGACCTTGAAGCTTTATTTTATACCTAGGGGTATGCAAACCTTTTCGCGTACAAGCAAAGAGCAACCATTTATTTTTTAAATTTGTAGGTCCTCTAACCCTTTAAACTCGTAGGATTGGTCGTTTCCTAACTTGCATAAAGAAAGGATGTGGGGCAAAACTCTAAAAATTGTCGTTTTCATATATGAGACATTCTTATTATACGACTAGATTAATCGAGCAGTTTTAATGCGGACTTCATGCTCGTTAAAAACTAAACATAAGCAATGAGCAAATGTTTCCCCCAGCGTTTAAGCTCAATAAAAAATAAACCAATTCCCGGTAAATAACCATCGTGAATGTAGTACTTCAGCCTTTAAAGCCTTGGTCGTGTTCCCATCATCACCTCCACTCTGTATCGGCTGATCATTCACCTCCATTTGATTGTTTACCCCTTTTGAGGAACAGTTGCAAAGAGTGATCCCGCTAGCCATCCTTGTAACATTGCCGTGATTGGAAAATTCCAAACCTTACCTGGAATCAGCTGCTACCCAATTTTATCACTCGTTCCTCAAAGACGAGTCTCCTTTAAGCTCTTTTCAACTGACTCATAAAATATGAAAATATTGCCGAGCCATTGGCCTCTCCAACTCGTTAAAGGGACCGGAAGTGCTATCCCTCCTTTAGATTTTAATCTTTTTGGAACTGAGGGATTATTACACAAAAAGATCGAGCGCTTGTTTTGTTCGGCTCGTTAAAAGTATCGAAAATTCATCCCTTCTATATTGTTTTATACTTTTTCAGACTTAAGGGATTAGATAACGAAAAAGGATTTTTGGAGTTTCCTTTACGTCCCTTTTCAGACTCTCTAAAATTGAAAAGGACTGAGTTATCTTTGTCATTAAACTCGTTAAAACCTAATAGTGACAAACTTGTCCATAGAAGACAAGAACGAGTTTCACTATCGCTAGGCTCGTTAAAACATAGCGATGGGTTTGCCCGAAGGGAAAATTATAGAACAAGCATATGTTATCCTCTTCAAGCTTGACAAAAATAAAGAGGTACTGGTCAGCAATGACTGTGGAAAATTGGGAAGAAAACTTGAAGAAACTTTGTTGGTAGCAAGTCGCTCTTGAACATGACACTTTCACTCCACATCCAAGTCAGGTTGGGTTGTTTCATTCACCAGTCACATCACCATGGTCCCATCACACCATCCACATTTGGGGTTAATGCTACCAATCCATCACGTCAGTGTCGTCGATATGTTCAAGAGAAGTCACTCAGAGAATTCACCTGTGTCTCACCCGCTGCAATACATTTAAGCTCCATTCTTTCATGACCGCCACCCTGAACCTTATATCACCAGATCGTTTTCACCTCCATTAAAATCATTTGCTCCATTCCGTGTCATTGATGTGGGATTCATTAAGGCCCTCCTATGACGGATCGCTTCTTGTCGACATCAGCTCATTATCCAAGAAGTCGATCTAGGGACACCCCTTTCAGTACTTTGAAGCTTGCATGCCTCAATGGCAAGTTTCTCACTTCCGGCAACAGGTTTACATCAATGGCCTTCGACCGAAAGATTTTGCGTGGTGTTCGATGCCAAGTCCTTTATTCACACCATGTGAATTGTACTGCAATAACTTGAGGGTCATTATCATTATCGGTGATTCCTCTCGCGCTTGTTAACAGCTTACATCATTGGCTGGTAATCAGGCGATGTCTTTCCATGTTCGACTCCAGAACATCTCTCACATGGATCGAATTGTACTTCGAGTGAAGATCGAACGAGATTGAAGACCCCGGATCTAGTTTCATCCATCCGGGCTACGATATATATTCAGGGAAATAAAGACATCAAATGTACATCATTGCTGCACAGATAACCATCCAATCAAAGGGATGATGGCTCTACTAGAATCATCAGTCTACACTCAGACGATTGTCTGTCCTATGTACATGAAAATGAATTTATAAGGCTGAGCATGGGAATGCCTGCCTCAACTAGATCATGAAAATATTATGAAGATAATGTATTGTATTGTATCTTATTACAGGTCTCCTCCCAGCTTGAAAGAACTTCGGACCCTCATGATAAAGCATTTCACCTGACATCAAAAAAAAGATTAACGACCTCATGCTTTAGGGGGAAACTGTTATAGACATTTTTGGGCACTGCAACCCCAAGCATAAAATGTCCATAAACCAAGGGCTCCTAAGTCCCTAAAAGTGTTGTTCTAACCCCTAAAGGAACAAGGTCAACTGATTACAACTTCTCTCATACGTTCTCCATGAAAAACTGCTCAGAACTGGTCAAAACAGGATCATTTCACCTAGTCCATAGGCAAAGTGAGTTGCATCTCACCTAAGTACACTCTGTGGGTGCGTTGCATTTCAAAAAGCCCTTCTATGGGGTGCGATGGGAGAGAAGTGACAAATGGCAGTGTCAATCCGCGAGGTGGAGAGGCATGGAATCTTCCAAAAACTTCTCCTGTGACACTTGCCTCTCTGAATTCGACCAAGGATGAGTAAGAGGTCATCAATCTCCAAGTGGAAGCAAGAACTATCAGAGGGAAGACACTAATCAAATCACAAGCTGACTCATCTCCCTTACAGATATCTATATATGGATCCCTCATCCCAGAGATCCAGAGGCTGGAATTTTGCATCTTGTAAGGAATTGTTGTTGGTTTCTTGAGGCAACATCATAGTGTTGAGTGATCTAAGCTTTGCATGAGGTGAAGAAGGGCTTACTTGTTGAGAGGATGATGCTGGGTCAGAACAACTGGTTGTAACTCTCTTAGCTCTTTCTTGATTATCAATAAAGCTATTCAAGTTTTCCTCCATACTCTTGTGTCATTTATGTTTCATGCATTTGTATGGTCAATTTACATCTGATCCTAGATTGTTTATGATAATAGATCCATGTTCTTGTATAGTGTTATGCTACTTTGATTCTACAGGTACTCTGTGAAGCTGGGTGTACAAGGAAGCAAGTAGCAAAGGACTATCAGAAGAGAGAGGAATCGAACTAGGAACCAAGCGCAAGACAGAGGTTGGTCTCCTTTATTCTTCTCTCATCTATATTTCATAAAGGAAAATGAAAGTAGCTTTACTTTGTTTGTTTCTAAGGTAGCTACCACACCTTAGTGGGATTAGCAGTTCTGCATAGACACTTTTCCCTGTAACAACCGTCACCACCATTATTTTGGCCGATCATACGATTCCACTTGATTGTTTACCATTTTGAGGAACAGTTGTGACAAGTGGTCTTGTTAGCCACCCTCTTCACACTGCCATGTTTCAAGAAGTTCCAAACTTACCTGTAACCAGTTGCTACTCGAAAGCACCACTCGTTCCTCAAAAACGAGTCTCTTTTAAACTCTTTTTAGACTCGTTAAATATAAAAAGATTGTCAAGCTATTGGCCTTTCCAACTCGTTAAAGTAAGGGGAAGCGCCATCCCTCCTATACATTTTAATATTTTTGGACCTGAGGGATTATTAAACAAAAATATCGAGCGCTTGTATTTTTCGGCTCGCTAAAGCGATTGAAAAGTCATCCCTTTCATACTATTTTATACTTTTTTGGACTTAAGGGATTATGCTACAAAAAAGGACTGCTAGAGTTTCCTTTTCGTCCCTTTTCAAGCTCTCTAAACATGAAAAGGACCAAGTTATCTTTGTCATTAAACTCGTTAAAATAATAACGACAAACTTGCCCATCTAGAAAAGAACGAGTTTCACTGTCGCTAGGCTCGCTAAAATATAGCGACAAGTTTGCCTGAAGGGCAAATTATATAACAAGCATATGTTATCCTCCTCAAGCTTGACAAAAATAAAGAGGTACTGGTCAGTAATGACTGGGGAAAAAGGGAAGAAAACTTGAAGAATTTTATTGGTAGTAGGTCGCTCTTGAACATGACACTTTCACTCCTTCAGAGTTGGGTTGGGTTATTCCGTTCACTATTCATATCACCATTGGTCCTCCGTACCATCCATATTTTGGGGTTAACACTACCAATCCATCTCAGTTTTGCTGACATGTTCAACAGAAGTCATTCAGAGAATTTATCATCTAGCTAATGCCTCATCCACTGCAATACCTTCACCCTTCATTTTTCATGACCGCCATTCCTGAACCTTGTATCATCAGATCGTTTTCACCTCCAGAAAAAATCATTTTCTTCGTTTCATGTCATAGATGTGGGATACATCAAGGCCCTCCTACGAAAAGTCACTTCTTGTCGACATCAGCTCATTATCCAAGAAGTTGACTTAGAAACAACCCTTTCAGTACTTTGAAGCTTCCATGCCTCAATGGCAGGTTTCTCACTTCCTGTGACAGGTTTACATCAATGACCTTCGACCAAAAGATTTTGCATGGTGTTCGACATCGGCTCATATATTCACACCACGTGAATTGTACTGTAGTACCTTGAGGGTTATTATCATTATCGGTGATTCCTCTCACGCCTGTTAACAACTTACATTATTGGCTGGTAATCAGTCGATGTCTTTCCATGTTCGACTTCAGAACATCTTTTCACATGGATCGACTTGTACATCGGGCAAATATTGAACGAGTTTGAAGACCCTAGATCTAGTTTCATCCATCTAGGCTGCAATATATTTAGGAAAATAAAGACATCAATTGTACACAAAAGCTGCACAGATAGTCATCTAAGCCAGGGAAGATGACTCTTCACGTGAAGAATCACCAATCTGCAACAGCAGATGATTGTCTATCCTATGTACATGAAAATGAATTTATAAAGTTGAGCATGGGAATGCCCTCCTCAGCTAGATCATCAAAATAATATGATGATGATGTATTGTATTGTATCTTATACAGGTCACCTTCCAGTTCGAATACATCGGATCCTCATGATAAAGCATTTCACCCGACATAAAAATATTTATGACCTCATGCTTTAGGGGGCAATTGTTATAGACATATTTGGGCACTTCAACCCCAGTCACATATGACGATAAACCAAGGGCTCTTTAACCCCTAAAAGTGTTGTTTCATACCCTAAAAGATCATGGTCAACTGATTGCATCATTCCCCAAAAGTTCCACTTGAAAACCACTCAGAACTGGCCAAAACTGAACCATACTGATTGCTCCATGGTCAAGGTGTGATGCATACTGGCTGCTACACTAGCCAGGTGTGATGCATACTAAAGAGGCCTTCTGTAGGGTGCGATGAGCGAGAATGGACAAATGGAAGAGACAGTTTGCTAAGTGGAAACTCCTGGAATCTTCTAGGAACTTCTCCCATGACACTTGCCTCTCTGAATTCACCCTGGGATGAGTAAGAGATCAATGAAATCTCCAAGTGGAACCAAGAACTATCAGTGGAATGACACTAATCAAAAACCTAGATCTGACTAACACCCTTGCAAGACATCTATAAATGGATCCCTCATCTGAGAGATCTTGAGGGTGGAATTTTGTATTTTGTAAGGAAGTGTTGTTGGTTTATCTATGAGAAGAGACATTGTATTGTTGGGTGATCTTGCTTTTCATGAGGTGAAGAGGGCCTTGATGCTGGGAGGATGATGTTCGATTAGACAGCTAGGCTGTAATCCTCTCTTCTACTATTAATAAAGCTCTTTGAGTTTTCCTCCATATAATCGTGTATTTGTGAATCTTGTTATTTGTGAATGCAATTGTATGGTCAATGTATTTCTGATTCTGCATTGTTTATGATATTATATATCGAGATGCTTTAATGGTATTTTGTTACTTTGACTCTACAGGTATTCTCTAAAGTGAGACAAGTAGGAGAGGAGTGGAAAGCTCTATCAAGGGAGAGAGAAATCAAGCAAGGAGCCAAGTGGAAGATCCATGTTGGTCCCCTTTACATCTCTCTTATCTATCATACATAAAGGAAATCGCAAATTTCTTTGATTGTTTGTTTCTAAGATAGCTACCCATCTTAGTGGGACTAGCAAATCGAAAAGACACTAGTTTTCCTAGAAACACCAACCAATGGGGCCCCCACCCTCAACAAATACATTACACCTTCTTACAGGTTACTATCATGGGGTGCCCGTCTCTGTGGTTGTACATCCAAACAAAACCCTATTCTTTTGGCAAGTGTACAAATATTCTTTAAAAAAAAAAAATCTCCCATGCATATTTGATTTTTACAACCAGGGACCTCACCCATCTTCAGTCTCTCATCATCTTTGGTCACAACTCATCAGCAAACCAACCCCTGTTTTTACATCTGTCAAAAATCACTTACACCACTTGAGGATCACTAGAAAGCATTTTTTGCTTGCCACCATTTGCATCTCGGGCTCTGACCTCCGAAGAGCTATCCAATCCTCCCATATCGATAGCCCTTGCTATCATGGCTATCTGACCCAAGTTATTACAATTTGTTCGTGTCTATTTTCCTGACTCACCATGTCAGGAGTATGACACCCCTTTCCTATCGACTTCAACAAATTTATTCCAAGAAAGAGGTAGTACCTTGGGTACTCCCTCCCTTAATAGGGATATCCTCAGGTGGTACAGTGGGAACCATTATTGCCTAGTGATGTCACTGGTTCCCTTGACATTTGACATCAACTAAAAATATTTTGTGTTAAGGTGGTGTCATACTTAGTTACTATTACAGCCCGTTCACATAGTCAAAGACCCCCGCTTCACTAAGCACCCCATTCAGCAGTCCTTATATCATGAGGTGGGGGAGGTACCCACTGCCAAACATATATGCATACCATAACCCCCATCCAAATTTTTTCACCAAGATATGCATACGAAAAGAAGATTTTTGTTGGCCTGATGGGGCCTGACCCAGGTTCAAAGTTATTTAGCCAAACAAATCCCTACACTACTGGCCCTTTCGGCATCAGCCCGTGGAGCGTGGATTGAAGTCTCACCTGAAGTAGTATGGGGGGATGCTGGAACCAAGTTTCCACACCCTTGAGATGTCTTAGGGGTCGATTTAGTCCAATTGTGCCTACCTTCGCGCAGGTTACTTCGCACACTGTTCTGACCTGCGATACCTTTGCAATCTATTATAATCGCTTGCACGTAGCCCTAACCAAAGGCTGAGATGCTTTCGCACTGCTATGGCAGCGATCTGCGCTATTTCCCCAAATTACATTGCACATATTTTTTATCTTCTTAAAGATGTTAGTTAACTTCATGTAAACAAATGCTTTATCTCACATTCACTTAATCAACACAATCATATATGTTCGTGCATCATATAAACAGTAGAAATGAAATTCATACCCAATATACTCAATGCATAAAACATGAAATAAATACATAGAATTGATATGAAACTTCTCTTTATTAATGCTTCAACATTTACAGACTCGACTCACCCTACACACACAGCTAGAGGGGTCCACGCACTTAGCTAGGGACTACTAGGCCTCTGCACACACAATGACAGAGCCTTCTCCTACTCCACGACCCAAAACTAGACTTTACACTTAGATATGACTCAACTCTTCATCCGTAGACTTCTTAGATTCCCTCCTTTACAAATTAGAGCCTCGCTCTACTTATACAATCCCATGGTCTGCAAACCATGCGTAGATCTCTATAGCTGACATTACATTACAAAATTGAGGGCAGACAAGCCTATGACACTTTTACAACTTCGTGCTCCACGCCCACAAAATGTTGAGTCTTTACATCGGCTTTACAACTTTTAACCAAAATCTGGGCTCTAAGCCCCAAAACTTCCCTTGGGGGATCCCACACCCAATAGGCCCCCAACACAAACATTGTGACTCGCCCTCGAGTCACTCTATCGATGCGGAGATCATTGCGTGCAGACCTCCCAACTCTACCTGGACTGCTACAAGGTCGGCATTGCACTAAGCAGCTGCTTGCTGTACTTCCTGGACACGTTGTTCAGAAACCGTTGTAGCTAAACTGCTTCCCTAAACCTGTTACTGTGTGCCTTGCATCTACGCGAGATTTGCTTCAATAGAGGATGTAATGACGAATGCATCATCAATCCATGGTTGTACACGTGCCTTCAAAACAACTTCCTTGTGTTGAGCAGCATCCACCTGCTCCTTGAGCACTTTTTCCTGCTGCATCCATGCGAGCCTTTGTGTAAGGGAAACCGTCTGTGCAGTCCCTTTTATCTCATCATATTTCTGCTATAGCTCACATGCCTCTGTTTCTAAGCATTGTATGTTCGAGTCCTCCTGCAGAGTGGTGAGAACCTTGAACGACTCTTCAAATAGCCTGGTGCAGTCTTTCACTGTGTTGTTGACCTTTGTTATGGTCGCTGTAATCACGTTGGCACGTTGTTCCTTAACCTCCAGCGGTATTGAAGGTTGCACCTTCAATTGTAGCTCGGCTATCTGAAGGTTCAGCTCTAGCTAAACCTTGGCCATCTCTTCCTTCGCCTCGCGCACCCCTGCTGCTAGTTTCTGGATGCGCGCCTCCGCTGGTTCCTTTGCTTAGATGGCCAGCTCTGGGACCATATGGCAAGCTTCATCGACCACCTACACAATCTGTCGGTTCTGCGCCACTACCTTGTCATGCTGCAGGCTCAACTGTTCGATGTTGATGTGCTACTCGCTCATGACCTAGAGCGCGTGACCCTCCCTAGCTCGCAGTTCTACAGTAAATCTTTCTTGCAAAACATAGAGTGTCTCCCGAGGCAGTGCAGCCATATTTATCCCAACTCCCTTCAGTGCACTGACCATAGGCCTGTCAGCCTCATTTTCTGTGACCAGTGCTCCCTCTGGCAGCACTATAGTGTTGGTCATGTAGGTGCTCAGCATTTACTCAGCCACCATCATACCTACTGCGAGGCTAGTTGATAGAGTACCAGCCTATGGAGTGTGCACATGCAACTCCTATATCTGCGCCTGGAGTGCCCCCAACACAATCTGGTTTTCCTCCACGAACTACTGGAGGGCCTCCGTGGTGACGTCATGCACTGTCTTCCCAATATCATGGAGATCACCCTTAGTGAGGGTGATTGGGTCGAAAGAAATCTTTGAGGCCTTCGGCTTCTTCCGCTACCCCACCTGCTCTCTCGGGCATTGTTGCTTTAGCTGTGTGGACAATGTCTATGGTTCCATGCCACCTTCCTCTATTTTTGTCTCCTGTTCAGGTGAAGGTGACTTTTCTCCCTCGCGCTCCTTCTCAGCTACCCTATGCTACTCTTTTTCTACCTTCGCGGCATCCCGCGCCTCTTATGCCTTGGCTACTGCTGCTTCATTCCTTCTCTTCTCAGCCAACTGTGACATCCTCAGTTTTTCGTCCTCCTTCTTCCTATGTGCAGTGGACTTCTCTGCTTCCACTGCGAAGCTGGCTGGAGCATGCCACTCTGGTGGCCATGACTCAAGGACGGAGAATATGACATCATCCATCACCAGATAAGGGAGCTCGTTCCAAGTCTTCGCGAGGTCCTTGTGTGCCCTGATGTATACATGATTAAAGTCTGCCTTGAACTCTTCGAAGCTCTGCAGGTTGTTATAAAATTTGGGTGATAATCGTGGCTTACGGCTATCCCCATTCTGATGTTCACCTCCATGAACACCCAGAATATTTTGTTGTCTCTAATCCTCTCTGCATCTTTAATTGCCCACTGCGAAGTGTACTTCGCTGCCACCAGAAGATCCTGCGCAATTGTTGGGAACTTGTTGTCCTCAGGTAACTCCTAAGCCACCAGCACTATGGACAGCAGAATCCATACATAGTGGAAAGTCTTCGGCTACTCCTGCACCTCACAATAGTTTTCCAGGAACTCTTTGCACAAGTAATCTGCCCAGTTAAGCTAGACCCCCTTTGCACACTACGCAGCAAGTGCAACCACTGGTGTGAGCACCTCATCCACGCGGCACTTGTGCATAACTTTCATAGCCAATATCTGCATCGTGACTTTGACCACAATGTTATTGATACTGGAGATCGTATACCCTCTCTTTTTCCTCTACAGCTTGAACTTATTCTTCATGGCCTCTGTGATGGCCAAATCATCACTTTTACCCTCGGATATGTTCACTGGATCCTCCCCTTTGCAAGGGAGCCGGGTAATTCTATGAATCATATGATCCGTGATGGGGATGGGCTCCTCCAGCCACAAACACCCATCATGCACCAGGAAGAGTAGCTGCCTGATGACAAAAATAGTCACTAGAGTGCGATGGTAATGCAGCACCTAGAGCAACTTTAAAAATCCTACTTTCTCTACTCCTCATAACCACTTATGCAGCTCCAACTCTATGACTCCTGCCAATGTGTTTTTCTTCTGGCGCATTAGTTGCACGGTTGCCAAGTGTGGGGATTTCTCGTCGTCTATGAGATCCTAGTCTTCAAATTTTAATACTGGCACTCACCCCAAGTGTGCTCCATAAAAAATGATGTCATCGGGGAGCAGCGGGGTCTACAGAGAGCTCTTTCTCTCATCTAGGTCCTTAGGCACCCTTGCTTTCCCCTTTCACGGAGGAACATACACGGGCAGCCTAGTTAGAGGGTCTACACCATGGGTTTCCACCTCCATCTCTACGTCTTCCTCCTCCTCTACCAGGATTTCTTCGAATTATTCCTCTTCATCGATTTCCAAGTTAACCGCCTTCCCCTTTTCTTCCATGGTGAATCTAGTCCTTAACAGGTTCTTGGGGAACATGCGCACCGGTACCATAGGCTGCTTGTCTTTCTTGGGTCTCGGTGTGCATGGAAATTTAGGGATTTCTGTGACTATCCTGACACTTTTTGGGGCTTCTCTTACCGTTATGGCCTATGCGACCTGCTCAGTGGTCATTAATCCAATATGCATGGCTTCCTCAGGCACTGCCATCATTCTCGTTAGAAGGTCCTGTATTTCCTTCGGTAATGTTTCAAACACTAAGCTTGCTCTCAAAGCCTAAAATTTTGAAAGTTCCATATAGTTGATAGCGCAACAGCTCAATTCTCAAAATAGCAAGTGTTGTTTGTTGGACAACCACTTATAATTTATAGTGCCTTTTGAATTTTATTCGACCGTTCCCCCCACTTTCAGTCCATAAATTCTCCCTTGGCGGCATATTTTCCCAAATCTAGCCCATACAGTTCGCCTTAAATGCCTACCATCCACTCCATTTGGTCTCAAACCAAGCATCACATTGTGAATAATGACTATAACGGTCACTTTCCAGCCAACCCACGTGATAGCGTAGCAACCCTCGCGTTGTTGAAAACTGTGTGACACATCGCTACTGCGCACAGTCCTCACATCACGCAGCTCTCGAGAAGAGTAGTTTATAGTCCCGTGCCTCCTTTCAGCTACCTGGAACGCTAAGACTGTGCTTCCTGTGGCTAGTAATATGGTTGGGCCACCTGTGTATAGCGTCAAACAACTACCATTTACTTTTCCTAGGAAGAGTTTGCCATTTAATTTTAAAAACTGCACCGCGCCACCATCTGTGATCTCCTTAATAACATACAGTCCCATCCAATGCATTTGGAGCTTCCCTGGGAATTTATCAAACTTACTATCATACAACAATACCAAATCATTCACCTTACAGGTGTGCAACTTGATATGTCAATCGTGCCAGGCCTAATCGTGCTACTTTTGTACCTGTTGGTGGAATCCAACCAAAAATTGTTCTTCTTCGAGCTCTTCCAACTGCGCGAGCCTCTCCTCTAGGGCTCTGTGATCCATCATACCTCTGAGCACCGCTATGCGTAGACTAGGCATGATGTATTCCATAGGCATTACAGCTTCCACTCCATAGACAAGCCAGAAAGGTGTCTGTCCCGTCAGTCATGTCATCCTATAATCCCATAATACTGCGGGTACGCGTAGGTCCCAATCACTTTGTTGTGAATTGCATACCTTGGTCAGCACAGTCTTCAGTACTTTTTTGAACACTTCTACTATCCCATTAGCTTGTGGGTGATACGGTGTGATTTTCTGATGATACACCTGAAACTATTCTGTTAGCGTGTTGATCGTCTCGATCAGGAAATGTGTACGTGGTCACTCATCAAGATCTTCGTACAACCGAATCGCATCAGTAGGTGCTCAAACAAAAACTTCACAGTTGTCATGGCTGTGCAATCCTTTACTGGTTGCACTTCTGCCCAAAGAGTCAGGTACTCTGTAGTGGTGATAATATATCTTGTGGCTTTCTTTCCTTGAGGTTTGATATGTCCTACAAAGTCAATCGCCTACTTTTTGAAGGGCTGCAACATCATTTGTAGATTCAAGGGCATCTCGTCCCTTCAGGATGGCTTACCCGTTCTTTGACATACTCACATGCCCTGCAATGTGCTTTTGAATCCTTATGAAGGGTCAGCCACCACAACCCTGTGCGGAGAACCTTCTGCGCGGTCGCTCTCCGTGCATAATATCCTCCCACAGTGCCTCCATGAGTGTCTGCGATGATGTTGCTTCGTTCAAATTCAAGTACATACCTTCGCAGTATCTCATCATTCTCGATCTTATATAAGTGTCCCGCAATGACAGAGAAATCTGCTGTGCGCACCACTAGTTCCTTCTTTTGCTGGATAGAGTACCCTTTTGACGTAGTTCAATTCATGAGAAAGTGAATTATATCTTCAAAATTTCTATCCTCTATGCCCATGGAAAATACCTACGCCTTAGGTAATCCTTCCTCCAGACTAGTAGGTTCCTCTCCTGTCTCAATGCGCGACAGGTGATCTGGTCCCGCGTTCAATCGTCCAGGCTTCACAACAACTTCAAAATCATATTCTTGGAACAATAAAATCCATCTGCATATGTGCCCCCCCAACACAAGCTTATTGACCAAGTATTTCAGTGTGGAATGATCTATATACATCTTGAAGTGTCCCCCTAGCAAGTAGTGCTGATATTTCTGGAGCGCATACACCATAGCCAGTCCCTCGCATTCAGTGGTGGAATAATTATTTTCTGCTTTAGATAATCTACGACTTGCGAATGCGATAGGGTGATCCAAGCCTTCTCCACCCTCTTGTGTTAGTACTACCCCTAGTGCTATACTCGACGCGTCAACATGGACATGAAACTCTTTCTTCCAGTTCAAGAAGACCAGAATCGACGCAGTGACCATCTTTTCTTTCAATACATCCAGGCTTTTCTTACAGTCATCATTCTAGCAGAACGTGACATCCTTTTTCAACAGCTTTTCCATCGGTGCAATGATCTGGCCATAGCTTTTGATGAACTTCTTGTAGTACCCCGTATGCCCCAGAGTAGGCACAACTATTTCGCACTCCGTGGTGCTTGCAAATTTAGAATCACCACGATCTTCATGGGGTCTACATCAACCCTTGTCTACAAACCACATGCCCCAACAGGTTCCCAAAAGGAACGAGAATCATACACTTTTTGAGGTTGAGAGCAATTTGGTATCTTCAGCATGTATCTAGCATCAAGCGCAGGTTCGCTACATGGCACCTAACTAGCCCAAATACAATCCAGTCGTCAAAATAGACCTCCAAGAATTTATGAATATATTCTCTGAATGCCGCAACAACTACGCGCGAAAAGATATCAGGGCCATTCTTCAATCCAAATGGAATGACATTATATTGAAAGCAACCCCACTCAGTCACGAAGTTTGTCTTGCTCCTATCCTTCGGCGCAATTTTGATCTGGTGGTACCCTGAGAACCCATCAGTAAAAGAATATGCTTCCTAACTGCCTACATTATCCAACACCTCATCTATGAACAGAGTTGGGAATAGATCATGTACAAATGCGTCGTTCAACTTTCTAAGATCCACGTATATTCTTATTTCTTCCAACTACTTCTTCTCTTGTACCACTATCGGGCTTACCCAATCGTATTCCTCCATAGGCTCATTGGTTTTTGCCGCAAGCATCTTTTCTAGTTCTATGTGGACCTTCTCCTTGTATTTCGGATTTAAGTAATACGACCTTTTCTTAATTGGCTTCGCATTGGGTTTTAACGTGATCTTCATTACCCCTAAATCTCTGATTATTCCCTTCAAATCCGTAAACTTGGTCAGAATAAGTCTTGATATTCACAGAGTAATTTAGCAACCTTATCCACCATCGGGCCATCCCAATAGTCTCCAATCTTCGCAATTTTAGGTTCCGCCTCCATACCAATATTCACCTGCTTAGTCTTCACTGGCACGTTATGTCAAGGTTCTCAATTTGTGGTCCTTGAACCTCACGGTGGCCTTCCATCTCTAGAATGTTAATTTTTTGTGGATCGTCGTCTTCTTCTTCAACAATTACATTATAACATTCCAGTGCGCAGCTCAGCTGAGTAGCCCATTCAGGCATAATCAATTCTACCGGCTCCTGTGGTATCCTAAAGATGGTTGCTTTTAGCTCTTGTAGCGCTTCATCAATATTGTCCCATTCATCCTCAAAACTTAAGGTCATCATGAACCCTTTGCATAGAACATCCCATTCACCTCTCCCGTGGCAGAGCTCTGTTTCTATATAACAGTTCATTGGTACAACATCCAAGGTATGACATAACAGGTGTACCCACTCAGGCTGTGGCTTTTCCCCATAAGCCTATGTCCATTTGGCCAGTTGCGTGCGCAGATCATCATGCCCATTGTACTTATCTATCAGCCGCACCCTAGGCTTCCCAAATCGTAAGCGCATCATTCTCCTACACTCGTGCTAGTCGTCAAAGCTCCCTTTGTGCGTACCCCACCACCTCGCAGGTGTAGTGCGCAGTACCCAATTCAAGGCCTGGAAGTGTTGCTTTTCCGGCACCTCCCTTTCAAATTTATTCAGGCAGGTGTTTACCTCACTTAGGCCATCATAAGTAGGCAACTCTCTTACTTCTGTCGATACACAGCACAGCGACCTTGTCATCATATTACAATTCAGTGTAGTCACCTCATGTAACTGATTCTACCATCGCTCCATTTCCTCATCTGAATCTGAAGTACATGAGCTTTCGTGCTCCCATGCAATCCGTCCATCTAGAGTGGGAATCACCCAGTCCTGGTTTCACATTGTTATCTTATAGTTGCAGTCCAAATCATCATCACTTTCATAATTGTGCATCGGCTCTGTATAGTGCGATACTTCAGCAGGGTCCAAGGGTATAACTATGCGTAGTGACTTCTTCACAAAAATCATCTTGTGCTTCTTTAGATTAATCACCCCGTTCATGTCAGTGGCGCTGTTACACTAAAATTTGTCACCATGACTATTTGCAGTCAGTATGGCTCCATCAACAACCATACTGTCCTCCTTGGCAAGTCTTATACCTCTCCTCCTCATGTCAAACTTCAAAAAAGAGAGAAAAGTCTTTAAAAGTCAATATAACTCTGGTTACGCAGTTTCTCTTACCCTTACCTGCGTGTACGCACCTCTTGTTCATAATACCTGCGTACTTGTACACTCTGTCTGTAAAGGGGTGGGTGCGTACTCCTGTAAAGGTCAAAAGGCGCAAGTTTTACTCCAAAAAAGTTACTTGTGGTCGATTCTAGAGCATTCTAGAAGATGGTTTGACGTGTATTGAGCGCCTCCAGATGGTTCATGCATCCCAAAGAAAGAGGAACTTATCCCATCAAGAGGGGAGCTATCCCATTGATAGAGGGGCTTATCCCATTGATGGTGGACCTGATTAACTTCCTCCAAAGCATTATAAATACAGGCATTGGGCCAGAGGGAGGGGAGGTTGAAATCTGAACATTCCTAAGGGTAGATGCTGCTGAAATTAGGACTCCCTTATCAAGCTTGAGAGGAGAGATTCCCATCCTTTCTTAGCTTCATTTGGAAGTGGGTGAGCTGATCAAATTAAAGGAGAACTCTTGCTGGACCCTGGGAGGGACTTGCACAACACCAAGGCACTGGTTGTAATGGTTTTTTTTGTTTCCACTTAATACAATTAAGCTCATTTTTCTCAACAAGTTGTTATACATAATTTGTTTCATATACTCCTTGGTCTTTATGATGAATATGTTTTATTTTATGAGTTATTCAGGTGTTATGTAATCGTTTGCTTGTTAGTGAATGCAGGTTTCGAAGAGAGGGAGGAGCTCATCCGGATCGGAGAGGCTGGACTGCTACAAACAGCGTGGGACTAAAGGTATGTTTTAAACACCTGACTACTTGTATTCTAAATGCATATTTAGGGAAAGATAGTGTTTAATTGTCTTGTTTGTCACTAGAAAGCCTTAGCTTCTAGGGAGGTCGGTTTTGTCCGTAAAATTGACTCTTTGCGCATGACAGGCCCAACCAATTCTTAAGAGCGTGGGATAGGTATTTTTTTCATCAACAATCTCTATTACTTCAAAGTCTGCCAGCACGATCTCTCCCTCAATATCCACAGTGATTCCCTGCAATCACCTTATGGGTATTATCTTTTGTTGGTTTTCCATTCGCAGCTGAATAGGATACCATTGCAGCGTAGGTCTCCCCATTTGCTCCCATGTCTGCTTCGGCAGAACATTCACATCCGATCCTAAATCCAGAATTACTTGGTCCATTTCATATTCTCCAATCTGCGCGGTTAACGTCATTTCTCTTCCTATCCTCGTCTTATGCTTTCCAATCTTCCAGACTACGCCACGGTTCTACTAGTGCAGTCCCAACGCATCTGTTAATGAGTTCCTGCAATCCTTTTACATCCTTACTATCATGTAGTGACTTCATACATATTTTCAAGAACGTTGTGAGCATGGATGGGTCCATATCCAGCTCTGATCTATCTTTGCTTCTTGAAGTGGAGGCCTCAGCGAAGCTCTTCTTGGCTTCCGTGAAGGTTTCTCGAGCGTGCTCCAAATCAAACTCTGCTTCTTTCGCCAGAGCTTTATGAACCCAAGTACTATCTTATGGTTGTTTGCCTTTGGCATCTCCTATCGTGATTCCACTTCAGAGCACAATGTTCACATTTGGATCTTCCTCATGCGGATAAGACCTCATCATCTGCAGGTTCTGAGTCGGGGGAGTTGGCAGCACTCCTTTGTCGCATATCCTATCTATCCACGTATGACAATCTTCTGTCTCATTATCAAATAAGTTGCAATACAAACACGATGGCTGCGTTGGGTTCGTAAAATCATGGGCATATTGTCCTGGCCCTCCGCAATCGTAGCATATCAACTGTCTGTGACCTCTTCCAGGTCCTCCTCCACCTCGGCCTCATCCATGCCCCTGAAATCTTGTTCGCACCATTCCTGAATTTTGGTCTAGGGGCTGTGATTCAGCTTGAACTCTGTAGGTGGGAGTTCTATCCATCATCAACTCATAGCTTCTACAAGTGCTCCCATCGTGTCCCACCGACCTAAAAAAGTTAGAGAACAACTGTTGTGAATTTTGTGTATACTTCTATAACAAATGGTAGTTGTCCGTAGCATGCTTTCTACATGTTTGACAAATTGCACACCACAAATCAAGCACCATGCTAGGTCCTGCTTGTGCTTTTGGCCTTAAAGGCATCGGTCCTCCTCTAGCGAGGTAATTTGCGAACACCAAGGAGTGGTCCTTATCATGACCCTAACCCTTGCATTTTACGCACCACACCTCTTCGCACACTTCTGGTCGAGCTATCTTGTCATGTTTCAAACTCTGCATCTCAAGGCATAAGTTCTTCAACTGCACATGGATCTATTGAACTCCTAAGTTAGGATCCTACATTGGGGTTTCATGCAGCCTTATAGTGATATCTACGGCCTCTGCTTGAGTTGTTAGCTTCTGTTGCGATAGTGCGTTCCTTAAATGTGGTGTTAGCGATGCTGCAAACCATTCACTATGTTGCCTATCCATCAGATTCATATTAGCTTCACGAATCATGCATTTCAGCCTATGATGGGCGGCGCAGCTTCTGTCGAAGTTGTTGTCGAACTACTAGGTTGATCTTTATCCTTGTTGTTCGACAGCTGTGGATTCCCATAATCTTTGTTCCTTGTCGATATCAAAGCATCATTTTGCTGTTTTAAAACCGACAACATTAGCACTTGACACCGGGAAGCATCTTCACTCTCAACCAGATTTGTTCCTGGATTTGGAAACGGATCAGTTAAAATTGCGGAGGTTTTTGAATTCTTGAAGATTTTTTTAAGCTCAGCTCTGTGTGGACAATCTGCGGTCCGATGATCCTCATCGCATATCAGGCATGGATTATTTGGTTTCCTATCTCCAAGAGGGTTTGAAGAAGATTTTTCAGGTGATGATTCTTCCTATTTCTTCTTCTTCCCTTTTCCTTTCTTCTTGCCCCCTGGTTGTTTGGTTTCTTTGCCTTTATCTCTCGATACAGCATTTACTTTCGAGGCAAGAAGTTCATCTTTTGCATTTTGACCTAAAATCTTACGGGCCTTTTTGGATGTAGCCTTTGTCGATTTCGTGTCTGTTGTGCCAATCACGCCATCGCCGGCATGAGAGTCATTGTTTGATTTAGGAGGAGGAGGAATTGAGAATTTCGGTCTAGGGGCGTCAGGTATTTTATAGTAGAGCATGCCGGACTGAGTGTAAATCAAGTCCAAATATTGCGCACGAGCGATAAATTTCTCTTCCGTTACGACTCCCCCCTTTGCCACATCTTTTGTAATGGAAGGTAGTAATGACTTGATAAACCATTTAGCTAAGAGCTGATCGGGAACATACGTTTTTACCATTCTACGATGACGTCGCCACTCATGTATATGATCATATATGTGAGTGGCCGTTGTCTGTTTCAAGTTAGTAAGGAGTTCCGTTCCCGTTTCGTACCTTATTGGTAATTGAAAATGGGTTAAAAAGGTTGTGGCTAAGGTACTGAAGTTGTCGAATGAAGCTCTAGGCAATTTGATGTACCATTTTGCCGCTGGACCCATTAACGTCCTCTGAAAAAGGCGAAGTCTTATCGAATCATCATTTAGGGTGTTTGATGAACACCACAGATGAAAGGTCATCACATGATTCGATGGATCTTCACCCGGATTTCCATTAAATTTAGGAATATCTGATGGAAGTTTATGCGGAATCGCTGGCCACCAAGGGGCGTAAGCGATTGGATCGTTTGTTAACCGATTTAAATCAGGTAACTCTAAAGTTTCCACAAAGGGTAACTACTGATTCAGGTTAGGTGAAGCATACCCAGGATAAGATGGGATTGCCTGAGCAGTTGGTCTTTGGATACCGGCATAATGCATTTGATGCTGGTAACTTTGGTAAGGTTGGTGGGCATGACCACTGTAAAATGGTTGATTTTGACCGTTTTGAATATACGGCTGTCCACTATTTGCAAAGATTTGTTGCTCAGAACCTTGGTATACTTGTTGGAATTGCGGTTGTTGGTATTGCACTAGCCATGGTTGTGAAGCCATGTGCTATTGCCCGATACTAACAGTTTGACCAAGATGAGGGGTAATTGGACCCGTCTGAACCTGTGTCATTCCTCCAGTCGGCGATTGTGGTTGAGTTGCAGGGTCAAGGGGTTGCTGCATTACAACCTGAGAAACCTGAGGTTGGCATACAACAGGCAGCGCTTGAACTTGCGACACTGTCACAATAGCTGGCGTAGTTGGTATATTTGACATAGGTAAGCATTGTTGCATCGAGTATACAACTCTTGGTTGTTGAGGTAGTATTGGTACCCAACCGCTTGAGGTAATTCCAGTATAACTCGAATGTTGTTGTGAACTCCCGTATGGATATCCTCCCGGAGGGGATAATGAAAGAGTATACTGCCCCCCATACGGTGGTAATCCAGAACTCAAGGGAATGGTTTGCCCTTGAGGGCCGGACTGCCCAAATTGACCTCCAAATGGATCAATTTGTTGAGACTCAACATAAGAGTTTCCGGATATTATTCCGGATGAACAAACAGGAACAGAACATACTGTCGAAATGGCCCCTGAGTGGGCTCCTTCTAGCGGTTGAGAGCTAGTTGGGACAGATGGTATACCGGCGAACATTGTTGGAGCGATAGCAGGGAGTTCTGTCGTCACTGTGTCAGACGACACAATCCTAGATGTTGACGGTTGTTCAGACATTTATAGTCTATCCAAAAGATTACCTAGTGATTCTACAGGAGCTTCCGCTGGCGGTAGACTAACTTCTGATGAAGAAGGATATAGAATGATCCCGACTCTAAATTGTGATGGAGTACTCGTTGGAGGATCTTCCACAATCTCTTCTATGGCAATCAGACCAGGTGGAAGGGGAAGACCGTCAGGTCCGTAGAATATTTCTGGTGCCGAAGAAGGTATGGAATCGGCAGCGACAGATGTTTGAAGAGCAAGACTCTCCGAACCGGTTGTAAATGGAACTGGTTCAGTAACGCAAGTGTTTACTCTCAGACTAGGATTAGTACTACTGTCCTTCTGTGGCTGCTGAACTTCTTCTGTAGAGGCAGGGATTCCATAAATGTTTGGAGTAACTAGAGTCTCTGATGTTGTTGGAACACTTGTTCTAACTTTAATAGGAGATTTGGAACCGGTTAAACGAGTTCGCTTTGTCCGTACTAGCTTCGATTCTGGAGACAAAAATGGTTGACTCGTAAGCCTCCGCGAATGATGGGGTTTCAATTGACTTTCTTCCACGATTGCGGATTACTCGATCAACTAAAAATAAATGGGAAGTATGTTTCTGAATTAAATGAATTTTAGACGCTTTGACACAACTTGTTTTTTCAATTTTTAAGAGTCAAGAAAAAACAAAAGATGACTCTAGTCTCCTTCGATTTTTAATGAGCCTGAAGTGACAAGTGCTCAGATGGACCTTTTCTGTTAAGGAGTCTGAAAAGGAACGAAAGGGACTGCTCTGGAAATCTAGGTAGAGGGATTACCAAACCAATCGCAAAACTGCAGAATACTTTTTACGGTACGGCAGTCAATCTTCCCGAATTCTGTGTTCAGTGCATTGCGATCGATAGGGCGGCAGACACGGCTTCCTATGGATAAAGGATTAAGCCTATTGGGTTCTCCCAAAATATACTCAACGGTACATGGGAGCACAAGTCCGTACTAGCACTTATTGTCTCAAAGTGGAGGAATCACCCAACCATCAATGAGAACAACAGTTACTAGGCTTTACGACTCCGGAATACGTCTCTAGCCTAGACTTCTAAATGTTGTGCGTTAAGTTCCAAAGCGTTGTTAGATTCATTGAATTTATTTTAAGTTGATATTGTTTATGAAGTTTTCCTTTCAGGTTCACCGCGAGATGTAGATGTAATTCCTAAAATGCAATCTAAGATGATAAACAAACTTTTTATCTTCTTTGTGCAAAGAAAATCCTAGCCACTAAGGAAAAGTAAGACAGAATCTTTTCACAAAGAGCAAAGAGCACACTCTAAATTCACTTTCCTAAATCAAGCCAATCAGACTGTCTATATGCAAATGCACATGCATGTATTTGTTTTCGACTTTCTTAGTATATGAATGCTAAAAAGAAAGTTGATGCACAAATCTGAATTTCTTTTCAAGCGACAAATATCAACAAGTTTCTTTTCGAAATCAAAAATGGAGACAATCACAACACCTTACGATTTTAAAATGAATACTTGTTCTTGACACTAAAAAATTACAAATTCAGACCAAAAACAATAGTAACAGGATAATCGACCATCAACAGCAATCAAACTCTTTCCTACAATTGAAATCGACACTTGCGACAGTTTCAAATCAAAGGAGGACAGTACGATTATGCTACTTTTGCAAAGGAGAACTGTAAATGACTCAACAAACACACAAAAACATCTACAGTTCTTTTGTGCAAAGGAGGTGGAATAACAGCAAGGAAAAGGGGTTTCAAACAGACATATACTGATCATAGGCAGCAAAATTCAGGAATAGAACTGGAAAGAATGAATCACAGAAACCAAAACTGCACAGAGCCTAGTCTGATCAGCGCACCTGTAACACAAAGAATTTGAAATGCAGCGCACCTTGTCCACTCGGGAAGTGCGCTGAAGTTCAGGTTCTCTGAACAGTACCTGCGCTGGGCCAGAAACGAGACTCTGTTTGGGTTCTGGGTCACAGTTTGCAGTTCAGTTCTTGGGTTTTGGCCGAGCAAAAAGCAATCAGTAATGCAACAATCAGGGGTAGATCTAAGGAGGATCTAAGAGCTATCACAAGGGCAATCAGATAGTTTGTGAATCAGTTGTTTAACTCATAAACAAATCCAGTAGATGGATTGAAATAGCAGTTATCTACTTTGCATTTTTTATGGCAAATGCAGTTCGAATGCTACTTGTAAGTTTATGAAACAAACAACAAAGAATGATAAACAAACAAACTAATTATCTCCCCAGCGGAGTCGCCATTTTTTTACAGGGAAAAGTGTGTATATAGAACTGCTCTATCCCACTAAGGTGTGATAGCTACCTTAGAAACAAACAGAGAAAAGCTACTTTCGTTTTTCCTTTATGAATTATAGATAGAGAGGAACAGAAAGACCAACCTCTGTCTTGCGCTAATCTCCTGATTTGATTCCTCTCTTCTTTGATAGTCTTTAGCTACCTGCTCCCTTGCACGCCCAGCTTCACAAAGTACCTGTAAGATCACAGAAGCATAGCACTATACAAAGACATGGATCTATAATCATAAACAATCTAGGATCATATGTAAATTGACCATACACATGTAGCAAGCATCAATGACACAAGAGCATGGAGGAAAACTTGAATAGCTTTTATTGATAAAAAAAGAAAGAGCCAAGAGGAGTTACAACCAGTTGTTCCGACCCAGCATCAACCTCCCAGCAAAGAAGCCCCTCTTCACCTCAAACAAAGCTTAGATCACCCAACAATCTGATGTTTGTCTCAAGAAACCAACAACAATTCCTTACAATATGCAAAATTCAAGCCTCTGGATCTCTGGGATGAGGGATCCATATATAGATATCTGTGATGGAGCTGAGTCAGCTCATGATTTTATTAGTGTCTTCCCTCTGATAGTTCTTGCTTCCACTTGGAGATTGATGATCTCTTACTCATCCTTCGTCGAATTCAGTGAGGCAAGTGTCACAGGAGAAGATTCTAGAAGCTTTCATTGCCTCTCCACCTCGCGGAATGACACTGCCATTTGTCATTTCTCGCCCATCGCACCCCATAGAAGGTATTTTTGAAATTCAACGCACCCACACAGTGTATTTAGGTGAGATGCAATGCACTTGGCCAGTGGAGCAGCTGAAATGATCCTGTTTTGACCAATTTTGAGCCGTTTTTCATGGAGAACTTCTGGGAGAAGCTGTAATCTATTGACCTTGTTCCTTTAGGGGTTAGAACAACACTTTTAGGGAGTTAGGAGCCCTTGGTTTATGGACATTTCATGCTTGGGGTTGTAGGGCCCAAAAATGTCTATAAAAGTTGCCCCCTAAAGCATGAGGTCGTTAATATTTTGATGTCGGGTGAAATGCTTTATTATGAGGATCCGAAGTTCTTTCAATGCTGGGAGGAGACCTATAATAAGATACAATACAATACATTATCTTCATAATATTTTAATGATCTAGCTGAGGCGGGCATTCCCATGCTCAGCTTTATAAATTCATTTTCATGTACATAGGACAGACAATCGTCTGAGTGTAGACTGATGATTCTAATAGAGCCATCATCGTTTTGATTGGATGATTATCTATGCGGAAATGATGTACATTTGATGTCTTTATTTCCCTGAATATATATCGCAGCCCAGATGGATGAAACTAGATCTGGGGTCTTCAATCTCGTTCAATCTTTACTCGAAGTACAAGTCGATCCATGTGAAAGTTGTTCTGGAGTCGAACATGGAAAGACATCGCCTGATTACCAGCCAATGATGTAAGCTGTTAACAGGCGTGAGAGGAATCACCGCTAATGATAATGACCCTCAAGGTACTGCAGTACAATTCACGTGGTGTGAATAAAGGACTTGGCGTCGAACACCACGCAAAATCTTTCGGTCGAAGGCCATTGATGTAAACCTGTCGCCGGAAGTGAGAAACTTGCCATTGGGGCATGCAAGCTTCAAAGTACTGAATGGGGTGTTCCTAGATCAACTTCTTGGATAATGAGCTGATGTCGACAAGAAGTGATCCGTCACAGGAGGGCCTTGATGAATCCCTCATCAATGACACGAAACGGAGCAAATGATTTTAATGGAGGTGAAAACGATCTGGTGATATAAGGTTCAGGGTGGCGGTCATGAAAGAATGGAGTATAAATGTATGGTAGTGGGTGAGACACCAATGAATTCTCTGAATGACTTCTCTTGAACATATCGGCGACACTGATGTGATGGATTGGTAGCATTAACCCCAAATGTGGATGGTATGATGGGACCATGGTGATGTGACCGGTGAATGAAACAACCCAACCCGACTCGGACACGGAGTGGAAGTGTCATGTTCAAGAGCGACTTGCTACCAACAAAGTTTCTTCAAGTTTTCTTCCCAATTTTTCCCCAGTCATTACTGACCAGTACCTCTTTATTTTTGTCATGCTTGAGGAGGATAACATATGCTTGTTCTATAATTTGCCCTTCGGGCAAACCCAACTCTATGTTTTAACAAGCCTAGCGATAGTGAAACTCGTTCTCGTCTATAGACAAGTTTGTCGCTATTAATCTTTTTAACGAGTTTAACGACAAAGATAACTCGGTCCTTTTCAATTTTAGAGAGTCTGAAAAGGAACGTAAAGGTAACTCCAAAATTCCTTTTTCGTCATCTAATCCCTTGAGTCCGAAAAAGTATAAAACAATACAAAAGGGATGAATTTTCGATACTTTTAACGATCCGAACAAAACAAGCACTCGATCTTTTTGTGTAATAATCCCTCAGGTCCAAAAAGATTAAAATTTGGAGGAGGGATAGCACTTCCTGTCCCTTTAACGAGCTGGAGAGGCCAATGGCTCGGCAATCTTTTCATATTTTACAAGTCAGTTGAAAAGAGCTTAAAGGATACTCGTCTTTTGAGGAACGAGTGATAAAATGGGTAGCAACTGATTCCAGGTAAGGTTTGGAATTTTCCAATCACGGCAGTGTTACAAGAATGGCTAGTGAAATCACTCTTCGCAACTATTCCTCAGAATGGGTAAACAATCAAATGGAGGTGAATGATCGGCCAATGCAAAAGTGGAGGTGATGGTGCAAACACGACCAAGGCTTTAATGGCTGAAGTACTACATTCACGATGGTTATTTACCGGGGAATAGTTCATTTTTTAATGAGCTTAAACGCGGGGGGAAACATTTGCTCATGGCTTATGTTTATTTTTTAACGAGCTTGAACTATGTGCTAAAACTGCTCGATGCGGGTTTATTTTTTAACGAGCTTGAACCTTGCGGTAACATTGCTCGATTGAATGGTCCCTTTTTTGACTTTACCATAAATAGCTTTGTTCTTTCAAAGATTGTAATGTATTTTCAAATGCTTCATCAAACTAGTCAGAAATGAACAATATATGCTTGAAAATGAGTTAGAACACTAATATTTTACTTTGAACTACGTAAAAAGTAATGAAAAAGTGTTTTTACCTCTCATTTTACCATTTCATTTGAACTTTGGTTTGTTGGAGCTTTGGAGGTGCTTTCCCCTTTTGATTTTCATCAACTGATTTTGGGAGATTCTGTGGACGATTCTCGGCGCTGTCTGGACCAGGTAGGAGCTAAACCTGAGCTCTTTCATTTCATGTTTTCCATTTTACATTCTGAGCTTGATTCCTGGTTTTTCTGAGCCTCTGGGGTTTGAAAAACTTGTTCTGCCTTCAGCGCACCCTCTGTGTATCGAAAGGTGCGTTGGATGTTGGCCTGTTTAATGGCCATCTGACATGCAACGCACCCAGAGCACTACTGTAGGTGCGATGGGCGCAGAGAAGGAATTTTGTGCACAGTTTTTGGTGGAAATTTTGCCTGTTTCTTAGCAAAATCAGGATCTAACTCTTCTCTTGTTTGTTTCTCAGAGATCTTTGGAGTAAGATGACCATTACATGGCGAGAATGTGAACATGAAGAAGAGGACATGCTTGCCCTACATGATCCGGTTACAGTAAAAGCACTGTGGAACTATGGCTTGCTGAAGTTTTTCCACATTTCTAGCATGAGACAACAGATCAACTTACTGCAGTATTTGCTCGATGCTTGGGATCCTACCAACTAGGTTTTCCAGATAAATCTATCCCCTTGACTGTAGTAGACATCTATTTCTTGACTGGCTTGTCGAGGCGGGGTGCCCCCATCTCTTTATCAGGTTCGACCCGAGGAGGTGACTCTATGAGAGATTATGTTCGCCGGTACTGCAGAGAAGGATCTGAGCCGAGTAAAGACGGCAAGATCATCATCCATGATGTCACTGACAGGTCCCTCAGGACTATTCTGTTTACTTTTGGTAGTATGGGAGGTGGTGTGGCTCTTCATGTAGCCAACCGATCTTATATACAGTATGCCTTGGAATGCCTCCAACCGAAGGTGTTCAACTGGTGTGACGCAGTACTTCTTGTGATAAAAGAACAGTTGACCAAGATAAAGAGCGGGAGGTTGAAGAACTTTGGGTATGGTTCTATTTTGATCGCCTTTGCCTTGGAGAAGATACCACTGATGCAGCCGCAGTATATTGCACTCGATTTACCTTCACCTACTGAACCACGTATGCAGAGATGGGTTGACCATATGTCTAGGCATGCTGGTCAGTCTCAGATTTTATTTTCTGATACCTTCTTCAGGTGGTTTGATCGTTAGGAGATGGTTTATTCCGAGTATCCATATGCTAGCATGGACTTCCGGGGTAATCCAGATTTAGTACTGCTGGATGGCGAACAGTGGGGCACCATTGGTAAAATCTTTGACCATATTCCTGTTTATCGTTTTTCATTTATAATGTCCTTGTGCTTTATTCTATCAAGGCTTTAATCAAACTCATGTGTACATGTAGATGTTGGTCATGTTCGTCCAGTAGCTTGCCTGAGAGTACCAGCTTTCGCCCCAGCAGGAGAGGCTGTTGGAAGGGCTATCCTTCGTGACCTCGATGTGGCCGAGACTCTCACAGCGTTACAGGAGCAGGTTGAGGGCCTCACCCTTGGTATTCCATATGTGAGGACTGACGAGCTGCCTTTGAGGTTGCAGCGGCATACTACTGGTGTGCCAAGAAGATGGACTCGTCTCTTACGCATGATCGCACAGGCTGTGACTTGCTATCACGAGCACCATTAGACTAGGGTGCCCCCTAGCATTTTGAGTTTTTTGGTCATTTGACCAATTTTGTCTTGGTTACAGAACATTATGTGTAAACCATAAACAGTTATATATATTTTTTATTTTTGGAGTTTTATTTTGGTTAAGTTACATGATCCAAATGCAAACATTGATGGTATGTTTCTTTTTATAAATGTTGCAAATGCCTATCTAACACATAATTTGCCAATGAGTCAGTTAATGTATTTAAGTTTCTGGAAATATGTTGATATTGAATAACATCAAATTGTCTTTCCAAAATCTTAACCCTTAGGAACATGCGATAAATAGCTGGATTTCGGACAGAATAGATACCAGTGAGTTGTAGTATTACGAGTTGTGAGTCTAGCCTGACAATCAGTCGGCGTATACCATGTGTGATGGCATCAGAGAGAAGTTCTATCAATGCGCTCTATTCAGCGATGTTATTTGTTGATCGACCAATGCATACCCCTCTGAAACTTACTAACTCGCTGCTTGGATAAAAAATGGCCCAGGCCGCGGAAGATAGGTTCCGCAAACTACGACTCGCTCCATCGGCATATCCAACACATGACTCCAATAGGTTTGACATCTGCAATAAATGTAAAAAGTGGATTACTTGACCAAAATAAACACTTTAGCGAAAACAAAAACATAAAAAAAGCATACAGGTTACCATTACGCATGGTAACGCTTGAGGTACAACCCATTACGAGGTTGCGCCAGTGGAATTCCGTCATAATACATTAACTCGTAGGCTCCTTTTGCTAACACTCGTTTAACAATATAAGGGCCCATCCACAAAGACTTAAATTTACCTGCTCCCAATTTATCGGATTCTTGGTCATAAAGCAAGACCAAGTCACCTTCTGAGAAGACACGGGGTTTGACATTTTTGTCGAACTGTGCCTTGACTCGTTTCTTATGGGCTTCGTTAGCCAAAGCGGCATCACGACGGGTTTCATCCAATTGGATTAATTCCAAGAAACGAGCTTCTTCTTCTGAAGTTCCGGGGAGGAGATCAATTGCGAGTTTGAGAGACGAGATTTCGCACTGGATTGGTAAGACTGCTTCCAGGCCATATACCAGTTGGAAAGGTGTAAACCCGGTTGCATTCCTTACCGATGTTCGGTAAGCCCACAAAGCTGAGTACAGGATCAAGTGCCATCTTCTCTTGTGAACTCCAATCATCCTTTGCATCATGCGTTTCAGGACCTTGTTGATTGCTTCAACTTGTCCATTGGCTTGCGGATAATATGGAGGGGAGCTGTCATGAGACAACCCTAGTTTGGCAGCTAATTCGACAATCATGTGATTGTGAAAATACGATCCATGATCTGTGACTATAGCCTGTGGTACGCCGAATCTGGCGACTACATGATTGAAAAAGAAGAGGGAAGTTGTTTCACCAGTATTATCTAATGTAGGCATCGCCTCGGCCCATTTGGTAAAATAGTCAACTGCGACTATGATATACCCATGCCCCCCAGTCAAGGTGGGGTTACATGCCATGAAATCAATGCCCCATTTGGCGAATGGCCCAACAACAACTATTGGCTGCAGAGGTGCGGGTGGTATTCTGGTTTTGCTATTGAAAATTTGACAAGCATGGCAACTTCTGACTGCGGTTATGCAATCTTTGAACATTGTTGGCCATAAGTATCATGCTTGTAAGATTTTTTGCGCTGTAGCATAACCGGATTGATGCCCCTCACATGCGCCCGAATGACAATCATTCAGGACTTTTTCGGCCTCCTCACGGGTGAGGCACCTTTTCAGAACTGTATCGATACCGCGACGGTAAAGTGTATCACCGACGATCATGTAGTCTTTTGCTTGGTATCGAATACGTTTTTGTTCGGAGCGAGAGGTGTTTGGCCTATATTTTTGGGTTTGGAGATAAATGATTATATCCCCATACCAATCATTGCTTGACGATATCAGAAACAAACTTTCTTCCACGATTGTTTCATCAGATGTTTCATCGTTGGACGACGATGGGAGATCGCATAATAATTCTGCGAAAACCAGAGCTTTCTTTGACTTGGATTTTACAAATTCCAGATCAAACTCTTGCAGGATTTCTATCCATTTTGAATATTTGCCCCCCAGCAACTGTCGCGACAATATATAAGTCATGGGGTTGCAATCTGACAGAATGGTAGTTTTTCGAAAGAGGACATAGTGTCGAAATCTCTGTATCGCTTGAACAGCTGCGAGTGCTAGCTTTTCAACATAAGAATATTTTCTTTTTGTATCATTTAAGTTTTTACTTAAATAATATATAGGATGTTCAATTCCATTGACTTCTTGAACTAAAACCATGGCGATGGTCGTATCTGCTGCAGCCATATACAGGTTAAAATCTTTTTGATAATCAGGAGCATACATTAATGATGCTTTCATTAGGGATTCTTTTAAAGCATCAAAGGAAGCTTGCGCAACCTGATCCCAGACAAAGGGTACTCCCTTTTTTAAAAGACGCGTATAACCTTTAGAAAGTTCGGCGTAATTTGGAATGAACCTCCTCAGAAAGTTTGCTTTCCCTTGGAGTTTCTGAATCTGAAGCAAATTCGAAGGTGGAGGCAAATTTATGATTGCCTAGACCTTACATGGGTTGGGACGAATCCCGTCCTTTGAGACTACAAAGCCAAGCAAATGACCAGAACTGACGCAAAATACACATTTGTGTGGATTGAGTCGTATCTTGTAGTGTCGGCAACGTAGAAATATCACTCTTAAATGTTGCGGGTGATCAGTCCGCTTTCGTGAATGAGCCGGAAGGTCATCGAGGTATGGTTGAACGATGTTTTTGATGTCGTGGAAGGCATAATTCATTGCCCTCTGAAACATCGCCCCTGCGTTCTTTAAACCAAAGGGTAATTTTCGATATGTGAATGTGCCCCATGGACAAATAAATGCAGTCTTTGACTGGTCCTGTGGGCGGATATTTATTTGATTATACCCGGAGAATCCATCCATGAATGAAAAGATTTTGCATCCGGCGCATTCATCAATTATCTGGTTGATGAAGGGTGTAGGGTAGTTGTCTTTTGGACAAGCTTGATTTACATCCCTATAATCGACACACACTCTAATTGTTCCTTGTTTTTTCATAACAGGGACAATATTCAATACCCAATCGGTTAGAGGAACCGGGTAAATGAAACTAGCATGGAGAAGTTTCTCAACTTCTGCCTTAATGGCAGCGGCTTTCTTGGGGTGCACCTGTCGTAGCCGTTGTCGTACTGGTTTGACATCGGGATACATCTTAATTTCATGTTCAACAATACTTGAGTCAATGCCTGGCATTTCACTATATGACCAAGCAAAGACATCTCTGAATTCGCGAAAAAGAGTGTCCTATATTTCCAGTTCTGAAGGAGAACAACATTTGCCAACATAAATATTCTCTACAACATCTGTTTTGGTCGAGATATTTATGGCGATAGTCTCTTCAATGTTGGACAAGTTTCGCTCGGAATCCACCGTGTTTACAGTATTTGATATAAAATCAAAAATTGAAGGATGATAAAGGTCATCGAAAGTATCTTCTCCACAATCCGGAAGAAGGGAACGATGGTGGGATTCATTCCATGGTGCTCCTTCAATTACCATTGATTGGACAATTCCTTCGTTGGTGACATGCACTCGTGACCAAGGATCTGAAGGGGTACCATATTCTTTAGACCTATCTATCCAAATGCTTGATGAGCGTTGATTTGGGTTTGCCTCCCATGCTAGAAACATTGATTGCTACAACTTTCCATTGGGCTTGGAGGCAAAACCATTGCATGATCCATGTCAATATCGTTTTCTGAGATCTTTTTAGAAGATATCATATTGCAGGTTTCTACCGACGCTACTTCCGCCAGGCTGATTGGAGGTGGAAGGGCGAAAGTTCCCATTAATATAGGATCTTTTAGTAGGCCTACTCCGATATTTTGAAGCGAATGGGGGCTTCCATGGATCATGGGAATGCTTCCTGTAACTTGAGAACCATTAGGGAGGAAGTTTTGTTGAACGATGATTGTAATCCCTCCTTGAAGGGGAAATGCAATCTTCCTAAAATAGGTCGACACAACAGCAGCCATAGCATATATCCATGGTCTTCCTAGTAGGATGTTGTAATCAAGATTTCCATCGATTACTTCAACATCTATTTCTACCGTTTTCCCTCCTAGTTCAAATTTCAAGTTCTTTAGAATACCATATGGGGTATATGTCCTTCCGTCGAATGCTTTTAATGTCGTCGAAGATCGCGACAAGGTTGGAGATCCTAAAGTTTTCCAGCAACTCATCGACATAATGCATGTAGATGCCCCCTCATCAATAATTGTTCGATGAACAGTTTTGTGTTGGCATTATGATACATATGTTGTACTTGATGGCAACCCACTCATCTTAGATAATAAATTATAGTGTAGAGAAAATTTCACGCACTTATATGCAGAGAAAAGTTTATTTCATGTAGAGAAAAGTTCACGCACTTTTATGCAGAGAAAAGTTTATTTCATGTAGAGAAAAGTTCACGCACTTTTATGCAGAGAAAAGTTTATTTCATGTAGAGAAAAAGTTCACGCACTTTCATGCAAGGAAAAGCACGTATATGTTGAAGAACTTACCTTTGGTCCATGGTAGTTAGTCCTTGGTATTTGAACCTATGGTTTTGGACCATGGTACCTCGTCAAAAGTGTTGATCTCACGCAATTTCATGGTTGGTTCATGGTATTAGTCCGACAGTTTTTGATCCTATGGTTTTGGCCCGTGGTATTGCATCCAAAAGTGTTGATCTCACGTACTTTCATGGTTGGTTCATGGTATTAGTCCAACAATTTTTTGATCCTATGGTTTTGGCCCGTGGTATTGTGAAAGGCTTAAGACTATAAAAGAGGAAGGAGATCATTTGGCAAAGCATCTTCTGAATTATCGAATATCTGATAAAGTGCTAGATCTGGAATATTGTGATTGGGTTTTGGTGCAGATCTGGATCTGAATGAAGAAGGAACCTGAGCGTAAGGAGAAGGATAAGTTCTATTGATGGGTCAAAAATCTTAAGGCTGGAATAGTGGTATCTCTATATGATTTTGATCTGTGATATGTGGCATACGCTTGATCTATAAATCTAATAATCTGGGTCTGAATTATTGATGCATGTTTTATTTTACACATGTTATGATCTGGGTATGTCTGATGTAACAACTGCAAAGTTATAAGGAAATATTTGCAGATCTGTATGCAGGTTGGCTTTGGTGAAATCAGAGATTGATGATGCAAGTGTAGTTGATGGGTTTTTGATGTTCTTGGATCCAGTTTGAAAATTTATGAAAAGTGGTCCTTGAAAGAAAAGAAGTAGGGGGTTGTAGCTCCCTTCCAGGAGAGACTGGAAAACGAGAGAGAGTTGTAGCTCTCTGCAGGTTGCAGCCTGCGTACTGGTAAAGGACTGGACCAGTACAAAACCATTGTAAAAGGAGTTTCTAATTTGAAAGAAGATAGAGACATATTGCACCAGGTGGTTTTCACCCACATTGGGTTTCCACCTTACATCTTGTGTTCTTTGGTGTGACTATCTGTTTTCTTTGTTCATGCTCATTATTTTATGGTACTGACATGCAAAAATAATTCAAAGAATAAATAAGGAAGATTTATTAAAAGAACTTGATAATACTGATTCACCCCCCCTCTCAGTATTATTTCCAACATTTTGTTGAGGGCTTTCACTTGAACAAGCAAAGCTAGTTGAGCTGGTAATTGAGGATCGTATCCTTTAGGGTCGAAGGATACAAGATTGCAATCCTTTGGGTCTATCCCACCAATGGCTGATAATAGAGCCTGCCTTTGGGATGGGCAATTCTGTAGTACTTCAAGAGTCGACATAGCGGATGGCGATTGGGCCAAATCTTCCACTATATTATAATGCTGTGCCGCTCTAGCGCAAGGATTAAACGTCAACTTGTGTACTACTCCCTTTGGCAGTTTTATTGTCAATTCAGGAATGATGGGCGGCGCAACTTCTGTCGAAGTTGTTGTCGAACTACTAGGTTGATCTTTATCCTTGTTGTTCGATAGCTGTGGATTCCCATAATCTTTGTTCCTTGTCGATATCAAAGCATCATTTTGTTGTTTTGAAACTGACAACATTAGCACTTGACACCGGGAAGCATCTTCACTCTCAACCAGATTTGTTCCTGGATTTGGAAACGGATCAGTTAACACTGCGGAGGTTTTTGAATTCTTGAATAATTTTTTAAGCTCAGCTCTGTGTGGACAATCTGCGGTCCGATTATTCTCATCGCATATCAGGCATGGATTATTTGGTTTCCTATCTCCAGGAGGGTTTGAAGAAGATTTTTCAGGTGATGATTCTTCCTGTTTCTTCTTCTTCCCTTTTCCTTTCTTCTTGCCCCCTGGTTGTTTGGTTTCTTTGCCTTTATCTGTCGATACGGCATTTACTTCCGAGGCAAGAAGTTCATCTTTTGAATTTTGACCTAAAATCTTACGGGCCTTTTTGGATGTAGCCTTTGTCGATTTCATGTCTATTGTGCCAATCACGCGATCGCCGGCATGAGAGTCATTGTTTGATTTAGGAGGAGGAGGAATTGAGAATTTCGGTCTAGGGGCGTCAGGTATTTTATCGCAGAGTGTGTCGGACTGAGTGTAAATCAAGTCCAAATATTGCGCACGAGTGATAACTTGCTCTTCTGTTACGACTCCCCCCTTTGCCACATCTTCCGTAATGGAAGGTAGTAATGACTTGATAAACCATTCAGCTAAGAGCTGATTGGGAACATACGTTTTTACCATTCTACGACGACGTCGCCACTCATGTATATGATCAGATATGTGAGTGGTCGTTGTCTGTTTGAAGTTAGTAAGGAGTTCCGTTCTCGTTTCGTACCTTATTGGTAATTGAAAATGGGTTAAAAAGGTTGTGGCTAAGGTACTGAAGTTTTCGAATGAAGCTCTAGGCAATTCGATGTACCATTTTGCTGCTGAACCCGTTAACGTCCTCTGAAAAAGGCGAAGTCTTATCGAATCATCGTTTAGGGTGTTTGATGAACACCACAGATGAAAGGTCATCACATTATTCGACGGATCTTCACCCGGATTTCCATTAAATTTAGGAATATCTGATGGAAGTTTATGTGGAATCGCTGGCCACCAAGGGGCGTAAGCTATTGGATCGTTTGTTAACTGATTTAAATCAGGTAACTCTAAAGTTGCCACAAAGGGTAACTGCTGATTCAGGTTAGGTGAAGCATACCCAGGATAAGATGGGATTGCCTGAGCAGTTGGTCTTTGCATACCGGCATAATGCATTTGATGCTGGTAACTTTGGTAAGGTTGGTGGGCATGACCACTGTAAAATGGTTGATTTTGACCGTTTTGAATATACGGCTATCCACTATTTGCAAATATTTGTTGCTCAGAACCTTGGTATACTTGTTGGAATTTCGGTTGTTGGTATTGCACTAGCCATGGTTGTGAAGCCATGTGCTTTTGCCCGATACTAACAGTTTGACCAAGATGAGGGGTAATTAAACCCGTCTGAACCTGTGTCATTCCTCCAGTCGGCGATTGTGGTTGAGTTACAGGGTCAAGGGGATGTTGCATTACAACCTGAGAAACCTGAGGTTGGCATACAACAAGCAGCGCTTGAACTTGCAACACTGTCACAATAGCTGGCGTAGTTGGTATATTTGACATAGGTAAGCATTGTTGCATCGAGTATACAACTCTTGGTTGTTGAGGTAGTATTGGTACCCAACCGCTTGAGGTAATTCCAGTATAACTCGAATGTTGTTGTGAACTCCCGTATGGATATCCTCCCGGAGGGGATAATGAAAGGGTATACTGCCCCCCATACGGTGGTAATCCAGAACTCAAGGGAATGGTTTGCCCTTGAGGGCCGGACTGCCCAAATTGACCTCCAAATGGATCAATTTGTTGAGACTCAACATAAGAGTTTCCGGATATTATTCCGGATGAACAAACAGGAACAGACCATACTGTCGAAATGGCCCCTGAGTGGGCTCCTTCTAGCGGTTGAGAGCTAGTTGGGACAGATGGTATACCGGCGAACATTGTTGGAGTGATAGCAGGGAGTTCTGCCATCGCTGTGTCAAACGACACAGTCCTAGATGTTGACGGTTGTTCAGACATTTCTAGTCTATCCAAAAGATTACCTAGCGATTCTACAGGAGCTTTCGCTGGCAGTATACTAACTTCTGATGAAGAAGGATATAGAGTGATCCCGACTCCAAATTGCGATAGAGTACTCGTTGGAGGATCTTCCACAATCTCTTCTATGGCAATCAAACCAGGTGGAAGGGGAAGACTGTCAGGTCTGTAGAATATTTCTGGTGCCGAAGAAGGTATGGAATCAGCAGCGACAGATGTTTGAAGAGCAAGACTCTCCGAACCGGTTGTAAATGGAACTGGTTCGGTAATGCAAGTGTTTACTCTCATACTAGGATCAGTACTACTGTCCTTCTGTGGCTGCTGAACTTCTTCTGTAGAGGTAGGGATTCCAAAAATGTTTGGAGTAACCGGAGTCTCTGATGTTGTTGGAACACTTGTTCTAACTTTGATAGGAGATTTGGAACCGGTTAAACGAGTTCGCTTTGTCCGTACTAGCTTCGATTCCGGAGACAAAGACGGTTGACTCGTAAGCCTCCGTGAACGACGGGGTTTCAATTGACTTTCTTCCACGATTGTGGATTACTCGATCAACTAAAAATAAAGGGGAAGTATGTTTCCGAATTAAATGAATTTTAGACGCTTTGACACAACTTGTTCTTTCAATTTTTAAGAGTCGAGAAAAAACAAAAGATGACTCTAGTCTCCTTCAATTTTTAATAAGCCTGAAGTGACAAGTGCTCAGATGGACCTTTTCTGTTAAGGAGTCTGAAAATGAACGAAAGGGACTGCTCTGGAAATCTAGGTAGAGGGATTACCAAACCAATCGCAAAACTGCAGAATACTTTTTACGGTACGGCAGTCAATCTTCCCGAATGTTGTGTTCAGTGCATTGCGATCGATAAGGCGGCAGACACGGCTTCCTATGGATAAAGGATTAAGCCTATTGGGGTCTCCCAAAATATACTCGACGGTACGTGGGAGCACAAGTCCATACTGGCACTTATCGTCTCAAAGTGGAGGAATCACCCAACCATCAGTGAGAACAACAGTTACCAGGCTTTATGACGTCGGAATACGTCTCTAGCCTAGACTTCTAAATGTTGTGCATTAAGTTCCAAAGCATTTTTAGATTCATTGAATTTATTTTAAGTTGATCTTGTTTATGAAGTTTTCCTTTCAGGTTCACCGCGAGATGTAGATGTAATTCCTAAAATGCAATCTAAGATGATAAACAAACTTTTTATCTTCTTTGTACAATGAAAATCCTAGCTACTAAGGAAAAGAAAGACAGAATCTTTTCACAAAGAGCAAAGAGCACACTCTAAATGCACTTTCCTAAATCAAGCCAATTAGACTGTCTATATGCAAATGCACATGCATGTATTTGTTTTCGACTTTCTTAGTATATGAATGCCAAAAAGAAAGTTGATGCACAAATCTGAATTTCTTTTCAAGTGACAAATATCAACAAGTTTCTTTTCGAAATCAAAAATGGAGACGATCACAATACCTTACGATTTTAAAATGAATACTTGTTCTTGACACTAGAAAATTACAAATTCAGACCAAAAATAATAGTAACAGGATAATCGACCATCAACAGCAATCAAACTCTTTCCTATGATTGAAATCGACACTTGCGACAGTTTCAAATCAAAGGACAACAGTACGGTTATGCTACTTTTGCAAAGGAGAACTGTAAATGACTCAAAAAACACACTAAAACATCTACAGTTCTTTTGTACAAAGGAGGCGGAATAAAAGCAAGGAAAAGGGGTTTCAAACAGACATATACTGATCACAGGCAGCAAAATTCAGGAATAGAACTGGAAAGAATGAATCACAGAAACCAAAATTGCACAGAGCCTAGTCTGATCAGCGCACCTATAACACAGAGAATTTGAAATGCAACGCACCTTGTCCACTCGGGAAGTGTGCTGAAGTTCAGGTTCCCTGAACAGTACCTGCGCTGGGCCAGAAACGAGACTCTGTTTGGGTTCCGGGTCACAGTTTGCAGTTCAGTTCTTGGGTTTTGGTCGAGCAAAAAGCAATCAATAATGCAACAATCAGGGGTAGATCTAAGGAGGATCTAAGAGCTATCACAAGGGCAATCAGATAGTTTGTGAATCAGTTGCTTAACTCATAAACAGATCCAGTAGATGGATTGAAATAGCAGTTATCTACTTTGCATTTGTTATGGAAAATGCAGTTCGAATGCTACTTGTAAGTTTATGAAACAAACAACAAAGAATGATAAACAAACAAACTAATTATCTCCCCAGCAGAGTCGCCATTTTGTTACAGGGAAAAGTGTCTATATAGAACTACTCTATCCCACTAAGGTGTGACAGCTACCTTAGAAACAAACAGAGAAAAGCTACTTTCGTTTTTCCTTTATGAATTATAGATAGAGAGGAACAGAAAGACCAACCTCTGTCTTGCGCTAATCTCCTGATTTGATTCCTCTCTTCTTTGATAGGCTTTAGCTACCTTCTCCCTTGCACGCCCAGCTTCACAAAGTACCTGTAAGATCACAGAAGCATAGCACTATACAAAGACATGGATCTATAATCATAAACAATCTAGGATCAGATGTAAATTGACCATACACATGTAGCAAGCATCAATGACACAAGAGCATGGAGGAAAACTTGAATAGCTTTTATTGATAAAACAAGAAAGAGCCAAGAGGAGTTACAACCAGTTGTTCCGACCCAGCATCAACCTCCTAGCAAAGAAGCCCCTCTTCACCTCAAACAAAGCTTAGATCACCCAACAATCTGATGTTTGTCTCAAGAAACCAACAGCAATTCCTTACAATATGCAAAATTCCAGCCTCTGGATCTCTGGGATGAGGGATCCATATATAGATATCTGTGATGGAGATGAGTCAGCTCATGATTTGATTAGTGTCTTCCATCTGATAGTTCTTGCTTCCACTTGGAGATTGATGATCTCTTACTCATCCTTGGTCGAATTGAGTGAGGCAAGTGTCACAGGAGAAGATTCTGGAAGCTTCCATTGCCTCTCCACCTCGCGGAATGACACTGCCATTTGTCATTTCTCGCCCATTGCACCCCATAGAAGGGATTTTTGAAATGCAACTCACCCACACAGTGTATTTAGGTGAGATGCAATGCACTTGGCCAGTGGAGCAGCTGAAATGATCTTGTTTTGACCAATTTTGAGCAGTTTTTCATGGAGAACTTCTGGGAGAAGCTGTAATCTGTTGACCTTGTTCCTTTAGGGGTTAGAACAACACTTTTAGGGACTTAGGAGCCCTTGGTTTATGGACATTTCATGCTTGGGGTTGTAGGGCCCAAAAATGTCTATAACATGGGGCCTGACCCAAGTTCAAATTTATTTAGCCAAACAAATCCCTACACTACTGGCCTTTTCGGCATCAGCCCGCGAAGTGCGGACTGAAATCTCACCCGAAGCAGTATGGGGTGATGCTGGAACCAAGTTTCTGCGCCCTTGAGATGTCTGAGGGGTCGATTTAGTCCAACTGTGCCTACCTTCACGCAGGTTACTTTGTGCATTATTCTGACCTGTGATACCTTCGTGATCTATTATAATCACTTGCACGTAGCTCTAGCGAGGGGCTGAGATGTTTTCACGCTGCTATGGAAGTGATCTATGCTATTTCCCCAATTACACAACATATCTTAGTTATATTCTTACAGATGTTAGTTAACTTCACGTAAACAGATACTTTATCTCACTTTCACTTAATAAACACAATCATATATGTTCGTGCATCATATAAGTAGTAGAAATGAAATTCATACCCAATATACTCAATCTATAAAACAGGAAATAAATACACGGAATGATATGAAACTTCTCTTTATTAATGCTTCAATGTTTACAGACTCGACTCACCCTGCACATATAGCTGCAGGGGTCTGCACACTCAACTGCGGACTAGTAGGCCTCTGCGCACTCAGCTACAGAGCCTTCTCCTACTCTACGACCCAAAACTAGAATTTACACTTAGATACGTCTCAACTCTTCATCCTTAGACTTCTTATATTCCCTCCTTTATAACCTAGAGCCTTGCTCTACTTATACAATCCCATGGTCCACGGACCATGGGTAGATCTCTATAGCCTACATTACATTACAAAATTGAGGGCGAACAACCCTGTGACCCTCTTACAACTTCATGCTCTGCGCCCACAAAATGTGGAGTCTTTACATCAGATTTACAAATTTTAACCAAAATCTGGGCTCTAAGCCCCAAAACTTCCCTTGGGAGATCCCGCGCCCAACAATTTTGCCTATTTGACTAGAAAGCACCCCTGAGGGCATCAGCAATAATCATCATCAACTATCAACAAGTCAACAAACAAAAATTTGACTGGACATAAATCAATTGTTGTCCAATTGTAATCAATTATGATTAGCCATCATAACGAGCATGGGACATACTCGCCTCATATAGAACACACCATTATTGAAGTTTTTTCCACCAGAGCATGGGCATTAATTATACCCAGTCAAGGATTTTTCTCTACTCATCTCTGAAACAAACTATCCTCTCTCGCAAAAGGATAATCATACTCTCCAAAGAAAGTGAAAACATAATTTATTTCAGCTATACATCTGCTCGTAACCTCATATATCAGAGGGAAACTATTAACACCAAAAAATCGTACACCTACAAAATGCACAGGTGGGCATTTTTCCAGTCGAATACAATACAAAGATTCAAAAATAAAAGGCTCTCCTAAGGTCCAAATCTTATAAAGGAAATCAATTAAGTTTGTGTGTATATTTCTTTGATAAATGAGTGTCCGGGACCACTCCACGCACTTGGAGCCGATTTCTTGATACGAGGTCGGCCTAATATAGTTGAATTCGAGTCACCTTGGAGAAGTGCAACCCTCAATGGAATCATCTTGTCCTACTCATATATCTTTATCATACATGTACCAGGAGAGGGAAGAAGGATTCAAAAAAATCTTTATATTAATAAGCCGTGGGAGAGCCAAAATGAAGAGACATTTTTATGCTGGACAAATTGCTTGTAAGCAAACCACCATTTCATTGTTGAACCAAGGAAGTGAAAAGCACTACCGTGTTGGCCAAATTCCTTCTACGAAACCCAACATCTTAGTGAGTGAAGAGAAATCCACTCTTTGGAGAGTCTTCACACTTCTTTGAGACGGAGGAGAAACTTGCAAGGAGATTGAGGAAAAGAAACATCCTTGCTGAGGATTATTGAGCTCCCTAGCTGAAGGAATTCTCTTCAAGTGCTCTAGTATTATGATTGTATTCAACCTCTACAACCAAAAATAAATAAAGGGATATTTTCCATATATTATTGAAGTGTTTGCTCCATTTGAGAATTGTTATTTTCATGCACCTCTTTGTTTCTGTTTATGTTTTTGTATGCATTGTATCCACTATTTACAATGTTGTGTCTATATAAGTCTGTCCACTAACAACACCAAATTTGATTGTGATCCATTGTAGGTAACAATCCACTTCTAAGGGGGTGTTTTTGGTACATTTGTGCTCCAAAAACACTACAACACTACTCTTCAAGCCTTTGATGGACATAAATTTGTTCCTAAGGGGATTCTTCCCAAGTTTTCCATTGAGCTAGGGGAAAAATTGTTTATGTCGATTTTGAAGTCATCAACGCAACTTTGGAATATAACCTACTCCTTGTCCATAGTTGGTTCGATGCCATAACCTGTGTTTTCTTATCTTTGTTCCATTTCCTTTGATTTCCTCATGAAGGCAAGTTTATTACTATCGACTAGATTGACTGTTTCTTACCATTGGCCCAAATTTCCATTGTGGGTAATTTAGTGCCACTTGTCATAGGAGATATCCCTGGTCAGTATGAGAGTGTTGGAGTGATCATTGATAGTGGAAAATTTTTGAATTGCAGTGATTAGCATATTGGGAGGAAAAGGACCTAAAGAGGTGTTCAAGGTATGTGGACTGAAAGGGATATGTAGCACTACATCAACAAGTAGGTAAGTTGTACTTTGTTCAATGTAGACTGGCCATCATACTTTGTTGATACCAAGACCTATTTCTTGTCTTGTATTAGGATTGATTGCAAGAGCCATGATCCCTAGTATGAGAGCCCTAATATTTTTTGTATTAAATATTTGTAATATAACAAGTGTTGGGTTGAAAAATTTGTCTTGAGTATTAGTTGATTCACTGTTATGTTTTTTTGTTGTGCAAAGTAGAAGTGTTATGGAATTTGAGTGTGTTTGTGATCATGATTTTAGAGTCAAACCAGATTATTATTTGTCATGGAAAAATCAACATGGTATCAAAGCCACTTTGAAGGGCCAATGGATTAGAGTTTTCACAACATACAACTTAAGAGGGAGTTGGTTCCATTGTTGTTTAAGGACTAATAAAAATCACTATGTTGTCAGACAGTCTATGATATGAGGATAGGTTGGATGAGTTGTATACATATATTTGGTAGAAGGAAAGGATCAAGTTGGTATTGATGGTGAAAAAGATATATCATTTTGCTCATAAGGAGATCAAGAAACCAACTGACCCTAAGGAATTGGAAGTTTATGAGGAGTTGTATATGAAGGAAAAGTTGATCATCCTAGATGGTGTCAAGGATGATTTGATATCTCATTTATCAAGGAATGTCTCTTCCCATGAGAGGTGGAAATATCTTTAGGATATATTCTAGAATAAGAATGAGAATCGATTGTTGGTATTGAAATATAAGTTAAAGAGCACCAAGATGTTAGATGGTGAAGTAGTGGTCCCACATCTGGTAATATCGTCTCAAGTTTGTGATGAACTTGCTTCTATTGGTGAGACTATTGTAGATTTTTAGATGGTGAGGATTTATTTGAAATGGTTTACTAAGGAATGGAATCCCTTCATTAAAGAGATTATCGCTCAAGAGAAGTTGCAAGACTAGAATAAGTTGTGGGATGACTTCATTCAAGAGGAACTATAAGGCAAGGACCTTCATAATAAGAAGAAGTATTTTGATGATAGTATATCTCTTGTAGGGAGAATGAAGGGAAAGGTAAAAAAGGAATTGAGAAAGACGAAGTCTTTCAATTGTCACGATTATGGTCATTATTTGATGAATTTTCCAAAGAAGAAGAAGGGAGATAATGAGAAGAAGAATGGGAAGGAAATAGCAGGTGTCACTACTTCTTTTGAGCTATATGACCTCTCAAGAAGGTTGAATGATGAATGTTTTTCTATGGTTTCTCATTTCACTAAGAGTACCATCGACAAGACTACATGGTGCATGGACAATGGTGCATCGAAGCATATGATAGGTTTTTGTGATGTGTTTGAGATTCTTACTAAGTGGGATCTGAAGTTGCACATGGTGGTTGGTGAAAAGATTCAGAAAGATATTAGAGGATAGGTGTAGTGTCATTCAAGGTGGAGTTAGGTTGATTTTTGCGATTTCAAGATGTACTATTTGTACCAGAGCTCAAATACAATATGTTGTTTGTATCAGTGATCAAGACGAAGGGGCTTGAGATGATTTTCCAGTGTGGGAAAGTGAGACTGAAGCTTAAAGGCTATAACTCTATTGGAGATATCATTGGAGTTAGATCATGAGAAATAAGTGCAGGTCCTTGAGGCTTAGAGGGAGCCAAGTTCTATTAGGAGTATGTAGGTTTAGAGGGAGAATCTATAGCTCAAGAAGAGTTTGTGGTCAGTGGTGAGTAGGGGATTTATACAACTTCCAAGAAGGAACCATGGGATGGAATGAATTAATATCAAGAAAGGAATAATAAGTAGGAGGATTATGGTGGCATAGACACTATTGAGATGAGTGTGGTTCATTCTATAGGGTATAGTGTAGTTGTGAATGCTAAGAGTTGTGCTAGTGTCACCTGTAGTGATGAAGATGACAAGATACTTATAAGTGGTGGAAGTACCTCTGTCACTAAGATGTAATGTTGATTTTTGTAGCTTGGGAGGTACTCCACAACCCTAGGTACTGGGTTTCTGTGAGGTTAACCACAAAAGGACTTTTTGGGTGAAGTACCCAAGTAGCTGGTTTTTCACCCAAATTTGTGGGCATGTAACCGTGTGGTATTTCGGATGATTTGATCAATGAGGGAATGTGGGGCACCCTTAAAGGAATAAGGGGTACCAATAATATGGCATGGAAAGAATGAAAATAATTTTATTCATGTGATTTTATGGAGTTTTAACAATTTGTTAAGGTTGTCTTTGATGTTATATGGTGACCCCTCGTGGCTAGTAAACCCACCTTGAACTCTATAAAAATGAGGAAATACTATATCATTATCATCACATCCAAGTTAAAACATAAAAGGATAATTAAATATGTGGTAGCAGCAGCCTTAAGGAGCCTAGCCGAAGTGGACAAAAGGCATGTTTGATCCATTTTTCTTGTGATTAGTCTAGGCCGCGTTTAGGCAGATGTTGGCTGAGTTGGAAGGTGATTTATTTGCACATTTTGGAGGTGAAATTTATCTATGAATGGGCCACATTCATATATGTTTATTGTAGGCAGTCAAAACGTAACTGGAGAGAAAATATGAGGTCGATTACCTTGGAACAATAGTGAGAAGAGGGGCCAAGTATAGTGTAGAGGTACAAGGCTTGTAAGAGGATAAATAACACATGTATTGGAGATTTGATATGGATATTTAGGATATTCTTATAGCTGGTATAGGAAGCCCTAAATTAGGGTTGAAACCTGAGAAGAAAGTGTGGACAAGACTGAATTCTTGAGCATAGAAATTGACTTCCTTCATACGTATGTGATTTTCTATCATGTTGATGTTTGCTAGGTGATGTAGAGAGTTGTTTAATGTGTTTGAATAGTAGTGAGAAATCAGCCTATGTACATTGAATTGGAGGTCTATTAGTAGCTTGTTGAAGTTCCCTAAGTAAAATCCCTTATGAAGGACAAAATAATTTTTAGTCAGTAGGTGGCTTGGGCCCTAGATGATTGACCTCAAGGTGAAGGTTTGGTGAAAAGAAGGCTATCATTTTTTCCCTAGTTTTGTGATTGATAGTGGATTGGATAAGAGATAAGAGGGAAGTGTATGAGCCATAAATATGTCATATTTGAAGCTGAGGAGAGGCAATAAATGGGTTTTGGTGAAGACCCTAAGTGTCGGTGTCCTTGAAGGAGAAAATCACAACTAGTGGAAATATTTGATTTTCCCAAAGTTCAATGACAGAAAAGTATCCATGATCATTAATAGTGGGAGATTTTTGGGCTAAAGTGATCAAAATATTTGGATGAAAGGGACCTTTCGAGGTGTTCATGGTACATGGACTGGAAGGGCTATGAAATGTGTTGGCTTGGTTTGGCCTGACCGAGGTTTGATCAATACTGCATGCCAACCAAACCCTCAATCACTGGCCCTTTCAGAAACAACATGTAAAAAGGTCACAATATCACCCGCAATGACTATGGGAGGATGCAGAAACAAGTTTATACAACCTTGAAGGATTAGGGTATGTGGTACTATTATGTTTTCGTATTCTTATCATTCATAAATCAATTCACTGCATTAGATTAAGCACTTAACATGTCATATAAAACCATAAACCCTCCTTGTGATGAAAGTAAAATGCAACTGTAATAACTGCTACTCTACAACATATATTAAGAAAATATACATAAAAAGACACCAAATTATCATGGTTCACCCTAATGTGGGGCTACATCCACAAGAATGGTTTCTTATATAATGAATCTTTGTACAACAAACAGTTCTTAGCCTGCACACTAAGCTCTACGTTTTCTGTGCACTCAGCTGCAGACTCAGACCTCTTTGGACTTAACTGCAGAGACTCGTACCAAATTATAGATCAAAATAATTAAACCATAACATTGATCTAGATCCAAACATAGATGATTATCTTCTTATTATTTTACCCTATAAATACTATTACATTGAAGGGTTACATCATCAAAATACCATGGTCCAAATACCATGGGCTGCCAAAAATAACCAACTATGGTCCCAAAACTATTGATCCCTTACAAAATAGTGCGTTTTTACAAAAAGGAGGGGCTTCGACCCACCCCGAAGCCTTTACACTTCATGATATGTTCCAAGTCCTCCACTATGTGGTCCACTTTGTGTTCCGCTACTCTACTATGTGTTCTGCTATAAACTCTACTACGCTCTCTGCTCCACAAAATGCATAGTATTTGCCCAAATATAGGCCAAATTGGGTTGCACCCAATAGGCTCCCAACACTCACATGTGACTCGCCCAGATTCACTCTGCCGATTTGCCTCTGATATTTTCCACAATGTTGTTGTAGACATTGTTGAACTATTGTAGAATGTCTATGACCTACTTCTCTTGGATGTGAACTTCCTCTGATAGTGCTTCTGTCACAAGTTATTTAACCTTCTGCATCATTGTTGTCTCCCTCTATTGAAGCTTCTAATGCACTACTTGGGATAGTTGGATATCCTCATCCTTCCATGGCTAATTTCTCTCTGTCAAAACCTGCTCTTCCTTCCTCAACTCCTCTATCTTCTTTTGGAGGGAATTTATCTCAATAATCTTGGTGAGGCTCTATGAGATTGGTAAGGTCTTCGTAGTTGCAAAAATATCTTCTAGTTGTTGCTGCTTCTGCTGAATGTCTTCTTGAAGTTTCTACACATTTTGATCTTCCTACAGTGAAGTCCAAATCTGTAACCTCTCATCCAAAAGCTTCCCACAATCTGCCACTATTGCGAAGATTTCGGCCATTGCAGCCTTCAGGTCAGTCTCCCTCTACTCTCACACTTCCTATGGTTTGATTGGTTGTATCTTCATTTACAAATCATTGATCTTCATCTCATATGAAAATTTCACTTTTTCAATCTTATCCTTGTATCCTTTTACTCCAAGGCCAGGTTTCATGACCGTTTCCTCCATTGGTTCCTCTTCTCGGACATCAATGTCCAGAATCTCATGGAACATTGCTTCAACCACCTCCTTCAACTCTTTTTGCTATTGGAATTTCTGATCCCTCTCCTAGATCATGTGGTCGAGTTTCTACTGTAGTGAAGCTCGCTTTCTCTCTACCTGAATATTTAACTTCGACATGAGTTCTTCGTGTTGCTTCAGTTGATATATGATCTCTTGATGCAGCTTATGTAATCTTTGAAGTGGCATTGCTGCGATGTTCATATTCACATACATCCACTCCTTGGCCTACTATTGTACCTCAGCGGACTTAAACTAAAGGGCTCCGATAGGTTTCAGTTCAATCCATGCTGCAAGGGTAGGCTCTATTCATCTTTCCTCTCCAAGCCTTTCCTTTGCCTGCACTGATTTTCTGACTGTCTGTGCCAAAATCTTCAATCCTACAATGCACTCTTCAACGCCTGTTAGAAGTGTACCATAGCGATCCTCTAACTTGTTCCATTATTCTGTTGTCATTTCCTGAATTTTATCCCCAACCTAATCCAAGTCCCCCTCAGTGAGGACCACTAGTGTTATGTGCTTTATCTTGTCTGCCTTCTATTTCTTTTCGGTTCTTGTAGTAGTTTCGGTGTCTGCCTTCCTCTTCTCTGTGATAGCTAGGTTTGTCTCTATCTTATCAGACTCTTTTTTCTACTCATAACCTTCAAGATGATCCTGGTGACCCTCATCATGTTGCTCCTCTTCTTCTAAATCATGCTCATCCTTATCCTTTCCACTAGCTTCCCTGTGTTGTGATGTATCGTCCTCTATTAGACTATCCTCTATTTGTGTCTCCAGTGCAGTCATCCACTCTGAGGGCCACTATTGTATCCCTATTAGGAGATCATCTTTTGTTACTATATTGGGGAAGGGGATGCATTTTCTTCATTGTGTCCCTGCAAGCCTGTATGTAAATCATGTGGACATCAATCTTAAACTTCGTGACATTGCTATACTGCTAGTATAGGCTCAGTGATAGGTGAGGGTGATAGTTCACCAACATGTGCAAGTCCATATGGTATAGTGAAAACAAACATTTTGTTCTCTTGTTCTCACACCAGTGTTTTGGCATACCACAACGAGTCTTACCACATGGCTTTACAAACATCTGAGGGTATTGTAGGGAACTACAAATCTTTTGACTCCTTCCATGCAATAATAGAAATTATCAAAATTAACCATGTGTAATCAAATGAAGTGCCTTTCTCCTGAGCCTTGTAGCAATCGTTCAGATATTCTTAGCATAGATATGCAGCCCAGTTGCATTGAACCCCATTATCGCACTGCGCAACTAATGAAACCACTAATGCAAGGACTTCATTAGCCCGAGACTTCCTCATGATGTTTATAGCTAGTATGTGTGCTATGAAGTGCAATCCCTGGTCACTGATTTATTTTATATCATAACCTTGCTTCCTTTTTTTAGTTCAAACTTATTCTTCATGTTCTCAGTTATTGCTCTGTCCTGATTTTTCCCAACAAATTCTTCTACGGGGTTCTGCCCTTGATACGGTAGTCTTTTAATTCTCCATATCAACATTGGATCAATAGGGATCCTCTTCTCATTCCATAGGCATCCATAATGCACCAACATGAGTAGTTGTCTCACACAAGCTGTGCTCCCCAGACATTTTCCAAAATGCGGCACATTCAACATGTTCAACAACCCCAACTGCACCAATCTAGCTGCCCACTATTGTGGTTCTAACCTCGTCACACCACTATCAAGGTAGTGTACTTGTTTCAAGTATTTTTCTGGTGTGAACTGCGGATATTTATTCCTATCATTGAAATCATAGTCCATGAACTTTGGTTGTGGAATCTTCCCAAGGGTTTCTCCAACAAATGGGATTAACCCTAGCAATAAATGTGTGAAGATGCCATACTCTGCATCCTTCGACTATTTTACTAGTTTTACATCCAGTTTTCTCGGTGGAATATATGGTGGGAGGGGCGATGGAAATGACGTGCAATCCATTTCCATTTGTACTTGCTCTGCTTCTTCTTCATTATCTCTCACCTATTCGGGCTTATCAACATGTCTCTTGTCCTATTTCTTCTTCATTCTATCCTCTTTGGTCGGTTTCTTTCACAAGGATCTTCGTTGTGTGCGTGATGATGCTAGTGCAGGTGATGCTACTACAAGAATATCAACTGGTGTTGCTTCAGATGCTACTTCCATGACTCCCACTAAGCCATGCTCATTAAATATACAAATACTTTCTTCAGTCGACTGGATATTCATGCGAAAATTTTTGCAACTTCTTCGCAATGGAAATATTTGAATTCTCAATTCAGAAAAGTTCCAAATCTGGGCGCGATGCAACTTTTTATAACAAATCTGAATTTCTAACCCATCATTAGCTTAGATTGTGTTCATTAATCTCATATATATCCCTAGATTTAATCAATTTATCCTCATAGATGAATCTTTCCACGTGTTTTAATAGCAACTTTCCTTTTTAATAGTCATATTTTTCTGGTGAGCTTCAACATATCCCATATTTTATTGAAAAACCCCTCTTACGTTGAGGCTCCTATGAAATTTGACATAATCTATATTGTAGCGAAGTAACTTCATACGTCAAGCTCTCCTTGTAGCATAGTTTATAGTGCAATGCCCACTTTCAACTGTAGGTGGCACTCAGACTTTTCTCCTTTCTTCTTCAAAGCAATGCTGTAGGGGTAGGGTTGTCCCTATAAAAATTCAATCTACTACCATTTACTCTTCCTTGAATCAATTCTCCATTTAACTTTTCTAATTGAACTATGCCTCCATCAATAATATGCTTGATAAGGTATGGGCCCAATCAATGCATCTTGAAGTTTCCTAGAAATTTTACAAACTTACTATCATAAATGAGAACAAGGTCTCCTACCCGGAACTTCTTATTTTTAATATATCTGGCATGTCAGGCCTTTTCTCTTTATTTTTGTACCTACTGATGGAATCCTACTATAAATCTGTCTTCCTCCAAAGAAACCAACTACGACATTCTTTCCTCCATTACATCAGGGTCTTCCATATTTGTAAAAGTTGCAATCCTCAAGCTAGGCACGATGTACTCCATGGGCATCACAACTTTTTATCCATAAAATAAACTGAAGGGTGTTTGACCTATCAAATCTTTACATGTGGTCCTATAAGCCCATAAAACTGTTGGAATTCCAAGGTCCTAGTCATCTCTATTCACATTGCATACCTTAGTAAGTGCATTTTCCAAAATTTTGTTAAATTATTCTACTGTTCCATTGACCTGAGGGTGATAAGGGGTAATATTATGATGATAAACTTGGAACTCCTCATTCAATGCTTCAATAGTATTACTTAGGAAATGTGAACCTTGGTCATTCATTGAAATCTTTGGACATCCAAATCTAGACAATATGTACTCAAAAATAAACTTCGCAGCAATCTCTACATTACAGTCCTTTACTGGTTGTTCTTCAGCCCATCTTTTCAAGTAATTAGTCGTTGTAATATTATACCTTGACCATTCCTCTTTCCAAGTGGGTTTGATGGGTCCAATAAAATCAATGGCCCACGTATCAAAGGCATGCAATATAACCTGTGGTACCAATGACATCTCTTATATTTTGAAAGGCTTCCCTGTTATTTGACATAAATCACATGCTCGACAGTACTCCTCCGTATATTTATGTAGTGTAGGCCACCAAAATCCTATTCTCAAAAACATCTGCGCATTAGCTTTTCCTACATAGTGTCCACCAATTGTGCCCCTATGAGCCTCTGAAAGAATCATTTGCCTTTCATGTCCAGGAACATATCTACAGAATATCTCATCTAGTCCCAACTTATATAACTATCCTACTATTAATGAAAAGTCTGCTACCCTAACCACTAATTTTTTCTTTTGTTGTGTAGTATACTCTGAAGGAGGCATCCCTGTGGTTAAAAACAAAATGATATCTGTGAAATGGTCATCTGCAACTCTGATTGCAAATAAATGTGCATCAGGGATGTTATCACTCAGAATTTTCTCTAGAAGTTATTAGAAGAAAGAAAATGACCGAGGTAACCACAAACCAACTTTTGGGCATAGGCTCTAGCCAACCTAAGTCCAGAGAGGGCTCTCTCTATATGATTTAGCTTTGTTTGATGGGATTTTAGGCTAGTTCTTAATGTTCAGGGGGTTTTTGATTTGTATTGAAGATTGGGTGGTGGGAGTCTTTAAACAGATGGATAGGATGATGTCTCTAGTCCATTGGGCTATGGAGTCAACAAAAGAGCAACAGGACTGGATCAACTCATTAAAGGGAATGTTCAAAGGGCAAGATAGCAGAGTAGAGTGCAGGTCTTTAGGCCAGAGGGGTGAAAAGGTTTTAACCAGGGTGAGAGAGAAATTAAGAATTCTCAAACTGGGATTGAAACGAGGAACAGAGGGTAATCGGAAACAAAGGGCAATTAAGAATCCTTTGCTATAGATTATAAAGAAACAACCTAAACTAAGGAGCAATTAAGAATTCCTTAACTTAGATTATCAGTAGAAAACATGTATTTTCCTAACTGTTATAACAGAGTGTAATTAAACAAATTCTAATACAATACTCTAGTTATGGCATTCAGATTTAGATAAACAATATGTAAACTTTAAGAAAGATAACAACAACATGAGAAAATACTTGCCTGCACTTTTCTCTACACATGAATCCTTTGAAATATCTGGTCTTTATTCATCAATCCAACTTGTTGGCTCAGTGAATTCTCCAATGGCTTTACAATCTTTCAATCAAGAAGTCTATAGAAATGTTTAAGAATCCACCCTACATACTTCGAATTGTGAAGTATTTATACTAAGGTTTTATTACAAATATCTCAAACTGACTTGAGATTTAATCTAGGAAATACAAATATCTTCTCGCAGGAAGATAGAGGCAGCTATTGAACTGCTTTCATGTTGTCCCTTTTATTGTGGTATTGCTAGCTTCTATGGTTTGATTTTGGTTCTTTATGCTTTTTTTTGTTTGAATTATCACACTGGAGGCTTTATTTACTTCAGGCTTTCCTCTGATACTCTTTGACTCTAATACTCTTTCACTCTGATGACCTGTCTTTATCCTTCACTGTGTTTTTCCCTTTACTACACAATTTAACCTTTTACTATGTGTTTCAACAGTAAATTCTTTTGTTTTTATGTGTATCAGCATCGGGAAGTGGATATTGATCAAGTCTCAATGCGTTGCATTTATTTGTCTTCTAACTGCATCTCTGGTCTGGTTCCTCTGTTTTGATTATCAACACTCTGCATTAGTGTTTTCTTCTCAGACCTGTGTGTAATTGTCTTCATCTTTTGTTCCTTGTATAATGGTCTTCTTCTTCTGAATATAGGATTTTAACAGGTTTCTTGTCAAGTCTTGGAGTAAACAGGTTCTACGAATAGTATCATAATTATTTATCCAAGCTCTAGTCTTTGGCTGATTATTTGCAAAATTAACGATAATTAAGAAAAAATCGAACGGCTAGGAAGGGACTTGATGGCTTTATTCGCTCAGGGATGCTTGGGGAAGGGGTCATGGTAGTGTTTTGGATGTGAATGAAGGTGGAATTGTGCCGCAGAGGTTCAGAGTGGTGCTGAAGGGTTTTATGGGTTTACATTGTTAAATCAGCGAAAGGCACGCAAATACAGGTTTTCAAGGTTTAAAGCTTAACAGGAAACTTTTCAAATCAGGCGCGAAATTCCATATTTATGAATAACTGACGGTTTATCAAGTTGGCAGGGAGGCAGTATTGGGGGCCATTTCACCGCTTTTATGGTGTGGGAAGTTTTTAGGAGGGGTCACCGGATGTATGCCGGCGATTGACACGTAGCCATCGGGGGGTCGAGGAAAACTGCCTTATCAGGTGGGTAAAGGTCGACTACCGAGCTTGGCCGATATGGCTGTGGTCCATTACATTTGGGCACTTGTGATCTGATGGTAGTCGAGTGGAGAAAATGCGCAGAGGAAATGAACGGGAGTTGAGGGGGGGCCCAAGGGTTTTAATCACAGTGGTTTGGGATTAATTTAGGAATTAATCCTAGGTTAAGTGATCGGGCGGGGCTTAATTGCGGGATTAGGGAATCGGGTGAGGTTAATGATGGGATTAACTTAGGTTTACCGGGATTAGGTAAATTAAGTAAGGTTGTATCGGGATATGGGTAATTTATATAGTTTTTATTAAAACTAAGGGTTGGGGGTATTTTACATAGGGATTTAGTTTATATACGGGAAAAAGGTTATATCGGGATTTATATAATAAAATTAATAATTAATATGAAATGCGATGGGCGGAGTGGGTTTTTCCTAAGTAAAAGGGTAAAAGGTATGCATTTGTGCACTTAGTTTTATACTTAGGATAAAAGGCTTTTTGTGGGTTTTTGAGCGAAAAGGGATTTACATGGGGGGTTTTCACTTTTCTTAGGCAAATTGTGTTTAACCTTAGGAAAAGGGGTTTTCTTAGGGTGATGAGGGGAAATGGATTTTATGAAGGGGGAATGTTTTTATGAAGGGGATTCTAGTACTTGTGTCCATAAGTCATTAAGCCGAGGGTCCGGTCCCACCAAAAGTCAAAGAAATTCTTTGAGCCTCTTTGACTTGTAGGATTAAAAGTACCAGAACATACTTGTGGGTAGGAAATTAGTAAGTATATGGGAAAAAATGAATGAGAGGGAGTTAATGACATGAAATTGTAAACCTTTGCCTTTGCTTCCATAATTGATCATACATGTTGAAATATGTGTATAAGCATGATGCATGTACTTCAATCCAATTAACTTTGTAGTATAGCAACCTTTATTCTACTTACCCATTTCCTACCTCTAACATGTTTTCTTCATTTCTTTGGGTGCATTTAGGCTAGAAAACCTTTATTCATCTATTTTTCTTTTGAAAATTAATCTATCTATTTCTAACCTTATATCATCCAAGGGCTCAGATTAAGCTTATGAACTCCTTTTATTTTCTCTACCTAACTATGATCTGCCAAGATTAAACTGTTTGGTCAAATTTTATTCTCTAACTATAAACATAAAATTCAAAGCATGGAATAACCAAGATTAAACAGTTTGATTACCATGGATTGTGGCATGAATAACAAGTTGCACATAATCATTATTATGCATAAAAGTAAATAGTAGCGGAATTTAGACTTGCACACTTTCATGGTCTCTTTGTTTTTGGGGTTCATATACTTTCATTTTTTTGACCTTTTTTTATTATTTTTATCCTTTGATTTTTCTTTTAGGACATACCCTCTTTACATTTTTTAATTTTTATAATATGGAAAACATTTGCAGAAAGAAAAGGTATGTACAATATTACAAGGCTTAACCTTAGTCATTCAAAATTATGACTCCTATTGGTATAGGAACCTAACAGTGGCTCCACTTGGGGATGGCATTTCCTTGTGAAATGTCAAGAACTTTAGAGATCAGTAGCCTTTGAATTGTTGTTGATGTTGCCTTGCAAAGTGTTCTTCTATGAATCTGCATTATTGATACTTATGATAGTGAATCTTTTAAAGCTTAGGGCCTTCTCTTCGGGCTTTAACTTCAAAGGTCACCATCCAATCCAAAATAGACTTTTGAAAATAGAATATATACAAATGAAAATTAGTAATTAGGTTCAAAGTAATGTTTAAGCATTCGACCATTCACTGGCCCACCTTCTACATCTGTACCATCAATTTCTCCCAGGAAGAAAGCATTATTTCCTCTATAAGCATAATGACATAGGGACCTTTCCATAGGAAATCAAATATCCCATGTTTTTCTTTATCCTCTCTCCTTGAGTCCCACTTGAGTACTTTGTCACCAATGTGGAAATATTCAACCTTGGTTCTCTTATCAAAAGTCTTCTTAATATCTTCTTGCACAATTTGAGACTTGACATCGACATCTTCTCTTGTTTGTTGTAGATGAATAGTTTGGTTTATTCTTCTTTGGATACTATTTGGTTCAACCTGTATTTCTTGAAGTATCTTCATTACTGGTACTCCCAAAGAGGATGGAAAGACAACTTTCATTCCCTAAACTAGTTGATAGGGAGAAGTACCAATTGATTTCTTAGTAGTCAATCTATCTACCCATAAGGCATTGACTAGCTTTTTATTCCAAGTTTTCTTATTGTCCTCTAGTAACTTCTTGATGATATTTACTAGGCTTTTGTTTGAGGATTCTTCCAATCCATTACCTTGTGGGTAATATGTTGTGGAATGGCCAAGGGTAATATGGTATTCATTGCAGAAATCTATCATTCTTTTGGATTTAAAGGTTGTTGTATTATCAGTAATGAGCTTAGTTGGACATCCAAATCTTGATATAATATTGGTTTCAAGGAAGGTTATGATAGCAGTATCTGTGCCTTGCCTTGAAGGTATGGCTTCTATCCATTTTGTGAAGTAGTCTGTGGTTGTAAGTATCCATTTTTGTTGGGCAGAGGAGGGTGGGTGAATTTCACCAATGAAGTCTAAACCCCATTGTTGAAAAGGTATTTCAACAGAGATTGGCTTGAGGGGTAAAGGTAAGAGCTTCTTCTTCCCCTCAAAGATTTGAAATTTGTGACAAGAGGTCACATGTTTTTTTACATTAGCAAACAAGGTACGCCAGTAGAACCCAGATCTAAGGAATTTATATGCAGTAGTCTTCCAGTAAAGGTGTCCTCCATAGTCACCTACATGAAACTCTTGTAAAACTTTGTCAGATTCTTCTTTTAATAAGAAATTGAGAATAATACCTTCATGATCTCTCCAAAACAAAACATTGTCTAATATACTAGATCTTAAGGATTTCATTTTTAAAAACCTACTTTTAGTCCTAGATAATTCAAGAGGAGCTTGTAAACTCAGTAAAACATAAATAATATCAGCATACCATGGTGATTCAAGAAAGGGCTGACTGATTAGTGTAGTCACCATCTCATCTTCATTACCTATTGCTGCAATAAAGTTTATATCCAAGGCCTGACAGTTCGATTCAGCCATGAGCTTGGCTAAACCTTGGCCCTTGATCAACTTTGTAGGTTTGATTTCTATATCATACTCTAAGATAGTAGAAATTCACTTTCCCCTTTTTCCATCAGGACCATCCTAGGTTAGGATGTCTTTTACTACTGAATTGGGAACGTAGGCTACTATGTGAGAATATAAGATGTATACCCTAAAATACTTAATAGCTTTGACCAAATCCAAGGCCTGTTTTTCCATTATGTTATATTTCAAGGGGGCATCTCTCAGGGCTTTGCTAAAGAAAGCAATGGGTTGTTCATAGCCCTGGTATTTTTTCTATAATAGGACTGTAGCTATTGTGTGCTCTGAAGCAAAGGAAAACAAAATGAAATCTCTGTCAAATTTAGGAATAATTAATACAACTGTTTTAATTAAGGCTAGTTTTATTTCTTCAAAGGATTTCTTAGCCTCAACAGTCCATTTTATGGTGGAGTCCTTTTTCAGCATGTTTGTTATAGACATTTTTGGGCACTGCAACCCCAATCATAAATTTCCATAAACCAAGGGCTCTTAAGTCCCTAAAATTGTTGTTCCAACCTCTAAAAGAACAAGGTCAACTGATTACATCTTCTCCCAAAAGTTCTCCATGAAAAACTACTCAGAACTGGTCAAAACTGGACCATCTCACCTGCTCCATGGTCAAAGTGCGCTGCATCCCACCTAAATACACACGGGAGGTGCGATGCATACTAAAAATCCCTTCTATGGGGTGCGATTGGCGAGAGTGGACAAATGGCAGGGTCAATCTGCAAGGTGGAGGATCATGGAATCTTCCAAAAACTTCTCCTGTGACACTTGCCTCTCTGCATTCGCCCAGGGATGAGTAAGAGATCATCAATCTCCAAGTGGAATCAAGAACTATCAAAGAGAGGACACTAATCAAATCTCAAAAGCTAACTCACCCCCCTTGCAAACATCTATATATGGATCCCTCATCCCAGAGATCCGGAGGCTGGAGTTTTGTATCTTGTAAGGAAGTGTTGCTGGTTTCTTGGTGTAACATCATAGTGTTGGGTGATCTAAGCTTTTCATGAGGTGAAGAAGGGCTTTCTTGCTGAGAGGATGATGTTGGGTCAGAACAATTAGTTGTAATTCTCTTTGCTATTCTTGATTATTAATAAAGCTATTCAAGTTTTCCTCCACATTCTTGTATGATTGATAATATATGCATTTTTGTGGTCAATATATATCTGGTCCTATACTATTTATGATAGTAGATCTATGTTCTTGGATAGTGTTATGCTGCTTTGATTCTACAGGTGCTCTTTGAAGCTGGGTAGACGAGGAAGCGAGTGGCAAAGATCTATCAGAAGAGAGAGGAATCAAGCAAGGAACCAAGCGCAAGACAGAGGTTGGTCTCCTTCTTTCCTCTCTTATCTACTTCTCATAAAGGAAAACGAAAGTGGTTTTAGTTTGTTTTTTTCTAAGGTAGCTACCAGCCTTAGTGGGACTAGCAGCTCTGCATAGACACTAGATTTCCCGATAACAAAATGGCGACTCTGCTGGGGACCGAATAGATTGTTTGTTTGTCTACATTTGTTTGCTTTATAAACTTACAGACGGAGCCTGAAGTCAAGCCAGCTAGCCTTCGAACTGCATTTTCTATGCAAGTGCAAAGTAGATAAATGCTACTTCAGTCTATCTCCGAGTTTTTTTTATGAACTGAACAAACAATTTACAAGCTCTCTAATTTCCCTTGTGGTGGCTCTAGTAACCTCTTTAGATCTACCCCTATGCTTTATTTACTGATTACCACTTGGTCGGCCTAAATCCCTGAACTGAGCTGCAAACTGTGACCTGGAACCCAGTTGAAGTCTCGTCCCTGGACCATCGCACTATCTCTTCTTTGGAATCTGGATGCATCGCACTTCCTGAGTGTAGTGGGTGCGCTGCATCTCACTTTCCCTATGTTACAAGTGCGTTGATCAAACAATACCTCTTCTACTATTAGATTTTGGTTTCTGTGTTCACTCTTTTCAGCTCTATTTAGGAGTTTTGTTGTCTATAGTCAGTATACCTATGTTGAAACCCCCTTCCTTGCCATTATTCTGCCTCCATTGTGCAAAGAACTGTAAATGTTTTTATGTATTTTGAGCCATTTTCAGTTCTCTTTTACAAAGAAGTAGCGTAATTGAACTGTCGTTTCTTGATTTGAAAGTGTCGCAAGTGTCGTTTTTAGTCATAGAAGAGAATCTGATTGTTCTTGATAGTCGATTACACTGTTACTCTTGTATTTTATTTGAATTAGTAGTTTTTCAAGTGTCGAAAGCAAGTTTTCAATTCCAAATCGCAAAGTGTCATCATTTTCTTCATTTTGTCTTGAAAAGAAACTTGTTAGTAATGTCGCTTTGAAAAATAATTCAGATTTGCGCTTAGCTTTCTTTTTATCATTCACACATTAAGAAGGCTGAAAACAAATACATGCATGTGCATTTGCATTTAGACTGTTTTTTGGTTTGATTTAGGACAGTGCATATAGTGTGTGCTCTCTGCTCTATGTTGAAAGAATATCGTCTCTCTTTCCTTAGTAGCTAGGATTTTCATTGCAAAAAGAAGATTAAATGATTGTTTATCATCTTAGATTGCATTTTAGGAATTGTACATCTACATCACGCGGTGAACCTGAAAGGAAAATTTATTAAGCAAGATCCATTGTAAAATAAATTGAATGAATCTAAAAACGCTTTGGAACCTAACGCACAACATTTAGAAGTCTAGGCTAGAGACGTATTTCGGCGTCGTAAAACCTGGTAACTGTTGTTTTCATCGCTGGTTGGGTGATTCCTCTACTTTGAGATGATAAGTGCCAGTACAGACTTGTGCTCCCACATACCGTCGAGTATATATTGGGAGACCACAATAGGCTTTATCCTTTATCCATAGGAAGCCATGTCTGCCGCCCTATCGGTCGCAATGCACTGAACACAGCATTCGGGAAGATTGACTGTCGTACCGTAAAAAGTATTCTGCAGTTTTCCGATTGGTTTGGTAATCCCTCTGTCTAGATTTCCAGAGTAGTCTCTTTCATTCCTTTTCAGACCCCTTAAAGGAAAAGGTCCATCTGAGCACTTGTCACTTCAATCCCATTAAATATCGAAGGCGACTAGAGTCATCTTTTGTTTTTTCTTGACTCTTAAAAATTGAAAAAACAAGTTGTGTCAAAGCGTCTAAAATTCATTTAATTCAGAAACATATTTCCCCTTGATTTTTAGTTGATCAAGTAATCTGAAATCGTGGAAGAAAGTCAATTGAAACCCTGTCATTTGTGGAGGCTTACGAGTCAACCGTCTTTGTCTCTAGAAACAAAACTGTTACGGACGAAGTGAACTCATTTAACCGGTTCCAAATCCCCTGGTAAAGTTAAAACAAGTGTTCCAACACCATCGGAGACTCCGGTTACTCCAAACATTTCTGGTATCCTTGCCTTTACAGAAGAAGTTTCGCAGCCACCAAAGGATAGTAGAGTTGATCCTAGTATGAAGGTAAACACTTGTATTACTGAACCAGCTCCATCTACGGCTGATTCGGAAGGTGTTATTCCCCAAACATCTGTCGCTACAGATTCTATACCTTCTTCGGCACCAGAAATATTTTACGGACCTGACGGTCTACCTCTTCCACCTAGTCTGATTGTTATAGAAGAGATTGTGGAGGATCCTCCATCTAGTACTCCATCGCAATTTGGAGTCGGGATCACCCTATATCCTTCCTCATCAGAAATTAGTCTATCGTTATCGGAAGCTCCTGTAGAATCGCTAGGAAATCTTTTGGATAGACTAGAAATGTCTGAACAACCGTCGACATCTAGGACTATGTCATCTGACACAGCAGTGGCAGAGCCTCCTACTGCTACTCCAACGATGTTCGCTGGTATACCATCTGTCCCGGCAAGTTATCAACAACAAGCCGGAGTCCAATCAGGGACTGTTTCGACGACATGGTCAGTTCCTATTTCTTCATCCGGATTATCATCTGGTATTTCTTATGTTGAAACTCAACAAATTGATCCAATGTGTCTTCAAAGGCCAATCTACCCTTTAAGTACTGGATTGCCACCATATGGAGGGTAGTATGCCTTTTCATTGTTCCCTCCCAGAGAACAACCATATGAGAGTTTACAACAAAGTTCAGGTCAAACTGGAATTACATCCAGCGGTTGGGTACCAATACTGCCTCAGCAACCAAGGGTTGTATATTCAATGCAACCAGTCCACCCTGTGTTGAATATTCCCACTATACCTGCTATGGTGACTGCATCGCAAGTACAAGCGCTACCTGTTGTATGTCAACCCCAAGTTTCTCAGGTTGCAATACAACAGCCTCTTATCTCAACGACTCAATCGCAACCTCAAGTTAGTGCCTCCCTATCTGGAGCGACTCAGGCTCAAACAAGTACTATGACTCCTCATCTTGGTCAATCATCCAGTATTGGACAACAGCAAATGGTCCAACAACCAGGGCTGGTTCAATCTCAACAACCGCAATTCCAGCAATCATATCAAGGACCTGAGCAACAAGTCTTTGTAAGTAATGGGCAACTAAATTTCCAAAGCGGTTATCAACAACCATACTATAATGGTTATGCCCATCAACCTTATCAAAGTTACCAGCATCAAACACTTTATGCTGGTATGCAAAGACCCACTGCTCAGGCGATTCCATCTTATCTTAGGTATGCTTCGCCTAACCTGAATCAACAGTTGCCCTTTGTAGCAACTCTAGAATTACCAAATCTAAACCGGTTGACGAATGATCCAATTGCTTATGCCCCTTGGTGGCCGGCGATTCCACATAAAATTCCATTAGATATTCCTAAATTTAATAGAAATCCGGGTGAAGACACGTCAAATCATGTGATGACCTTTCATCTGTGGTCTTCATCTAATACTCTAAACGATGATTTGATTAGGCTTCGCCTTTTTCAGCGAACGTTAACTGGTCCGGCAGCGAAATGTTATATCGAATTGCCTAGAGCTTCATTCGATAACTTTAGCACCCTAGCCACAACCTTTTTAACCCATTTTCAGTTACCAATAAGGTATGAAATAGGAACAGAGCTTCTTACCAATATCAAACAGACAACGGCCACTCACATATCTGATCATATTCATGAGTGGCGACGTCATCGTAGAATGGTAAAAACGTACATTCCTGATCAGCTTTTAGCTGAATGGTTTATTAAGTCATTATTACCTTCCATTACAGAAGATGTGGCAAAGGGAGGAGTCATCACTGAAGAGCAAGTTATTGCTCGTGTGCAATATTTAGACTTGATTTATACTCAGTCTGTCATGCTCTACGATAAAATCCCTGATGCTCCCAAACCGGAATTTTCTGTTCCTCCTCCTCCTAAATCGAACAATGACTCTCACGCGGCGATGGCGTGATTGGTACTACAAACACGAAATCAACAAAGGCTACATATAAAAGACGTAAGATTTCTAGTCAAAATGAAAATGAGGAACTTCTCGCCTCGGAAGTAAATGTCGTGTCGACCGACAAGGACAAACAACTGAAGCAACCAGGGGGCAAGAAGAAAAAAGAAAAAGAAAGGGAGCAAAAAGAAGCAGGATGAGTCATCTCCTAAAAAACCTTCTGCAAATGCTTTTGAGCAAAGGAAACCCCCTGTGGGGTGTCAGATATGCGATGAGGATCATCGGACGATAGATTGTCCACATAAAGCTGAAGTTAAGAAACTCTTTAAGAGTTCAAAAACCTCAACGGTATTGACTGATCTGTTTCCAAACCCGGGAACCAAACTGGTTGCTAATCAAAATGCTTCCTGATCCCAAGTACTTATGTTGTCAGTTACGAAATAGCAAAATGATGCTTTGATAACGACAAGGAATAAAGATTACGGGAATCCATAGCTGTCGAACAACAAGGATAAAGATCAACCTAGTAGTTCGACAACAACTTCGACAGAAGTTGCGCCACCCATCATTCCAGAGCTAACAATAAAACCACCAAATGGAGTAGTACACAAGTCGACATTTAATCCTCGTGCCAGAGCAGCACAGCATTATAATATAGTGGAAGATCTGGCCCAATCGCCATCCGCTATGTCGACACTTGAGGTACTGCAAAATTGCCCCTCCCAAAAGCAGGCTTTATTATCAGCAATAGGTGGGATAGACCTAAAGGATTCAAATCTTGTATCCTTTAATCACAAAGGATATGACCCTCAATTACCAGCTCAACTAGCTTTCCTTATTCAAGTGAAAGCCCTCAACAAAACTGTTCATTGAACAATTATTGATGAGGGGGCATCTACATGTATTATGTCGATGAGTTGCTGGAAAAATTTAGGCTCACCACCCTTGTCGTGATCGTCAACGATGTTAAAAGCATTTGATGGATGATCATACACTCCATACGGGATTTTAAGTAACTTGCAAGTTGAACTGGGGGGCAAAACAGTAGAAATTGATGTTGAAGTAATCGACGGAAACCTCGATTACAACATCCTACTGGGAAGGCCCTGGATATATGCCATGGCCACAGTTGTGTCGACCTACTTCAGGAAGATTGCATTTCCCTTTCAAGGAGGAATTACAATCGTCGACCAACAAACATTTCTCCCCAACAGTTCACAAGTTATGGGAATCATTCCAATGATCCATGGAAGCAATCATTCACTTAAAAATATTGGAGTAGGCCTCCTAAAAGACCCTGCCTTAATGGGTACTTTTTCCCTACCGCCTCCGAGTAATCTGGCGGAAGTGGCCACAGTGGAAACCTACAATATGAAATCTTCTATATCTAATGGATTCGGAAGATTCCTAAACATTTTGTCAGCATGGATCATCGCCATTTTAGAAATATTATAGCAATCAATTTTCTTGGCCTGGGGGGCAAACCCAAATCGACACTCATCGAGTGTTTAGATAGATAGGTCTAAGGAATATGGCACCTCTTCAGATCCTTGGTCGCATGTACATTCTACAGACGAAGGAATCATTCAATCAATGATGATAGGAGAGGCACCATGGGAAGATTACCACCATCACTCCCATCTTCCGAATTACCAAGAAGATTATTCCAACAACCTTAATCACCCTTCAGTTTTTTATTTTCTATCAAATACTGTAAATACGGTGGATTTCGAGGATGGTTCTTATCTCGTGTCGACCTCGTTAAAAAATGAAACAGGGAGTCATGAGGATAGTTCTTTTACTATGTCAACCTCATTAAAAAATGAAACGACTCCCTTTCCAAATCGAGTCTTTGCTTACAATCTCGTAAAATCAAAGTCGAGTCTTTCGAAGATCTCGAAGGTAGACCTTCATTCCAACCACTGAGATGAATGCAATGAAGCTTGGGGGGCATGCACCTCGATTTGTGTTATTATGCTGGGGGCATGCAAACTTATCACGAGCAGTGTTACCGCAGGGTTAAAGCTCGTTAAAAAATAAACCCGCCTCGAGCAGTTTTAACGCGGAATTCAAGCTCATTAAAAAATAAACATAAGCAATGAGCAAACGTTCCCCTAGAGTTTAAGCTCATTAAAAAATGAACCAATTTCTGGTAAATAACCATCGTGAATGCATTATCATCAGCCTTTGAAACCTTGGTCGTGTTCTCATCATCACCTCCACTCTGTATTGGCCGATCATTCACCTCCATTTGATTGTTTACCCTTTTTGAGGAACAACTGCAAAGAGTGATCCTGTTAGCCATCCTTGTGACACTGCCGTGATTGGAAAATTCCAAACCTTACCTGGAATTAGCTGCTACCCAAATTTATCACTCGTTCCTCAAAAAACGAGTCTCCTTTAAGCTCTTTTCAACTGACTCATAAAATATGAAAAGATTGTCGAGCAATTGTCCTCTCCAGCTCGTTAAAGTGACCAGAAGTGCTATCCCTCCTATAGATTTTAATCTTTTTGGACTTGAGGGATTATTACACAAAAATATCGAGCACTTATTTTGTTCGGCTCGTTAAAATTACCGAAAATTCATCCCTTTTGTATTATTTTATACTTTTTTGGACTTAAGGGATTATATGACGAAAAACGATTATTGGAGTTTTCTTTAAGTCCCTTTTTCAGACTCTCTAAAATTGAAAAGGACCGAGTTATCTTTTTCGTTAAACTCGTTAAAACCCAAATAGCGACAAACTTGTCCATACAGACAAGAACAAGTTTCACTATCGCTAGGCTCGTTCAAACATAGCGATGGGTTTGCCCGAAGGGAAAATTATAGAACAAGCATATGTTATCCTCCTCAAGCTTGACAAAAATTAAGAGGTACTGGTCAGCAATGATTGGGGAAAAATTGGGAAGAAAACTTGAAAAGACTTTATTGGTAGCAAGTCACTCTTGAACATGACACTTTCGCTCCGCATCCGAGTCGGGTTGGGTTGTTCCGTTCACTGGTCATATCACCATGGGTCCATCACATCATCCATATTTGGGGTTAACGCTACCAATCCATCATGTCAGTGTCGCCGATATGTTCAAGAGAAGTCGCTCAGAGAATTCACCTGTGTCTCATCCACTGCAATACATTTACGCTCCATCCTTTCATGACCGCCACCCTGTACCTTATATCATCAGATCGTTTTCACCTCCATTAAAATCATTTGCTCCATTCCATGTCATTGATGTGGGATTCACTAAGGCCCTCTTATGACGGATCGCTTCTTGTCGACATCAGCTCAGTATCCAGGAAGTCGATATAGGAACAACCCTTTTAGTACTTTGAAGCTTGCATGCCTCAATGGAAAGTTTCTCACTTTCGGTGACAGGTTTACATCAATGGCCTTTGACCAAAAGATTTTACGTGGTGTTCGATGCCAAGTCTCTTATTCACACCACGTGAATTGTACTGTAATACCTTGAGGGTCATCATCATTGTCGGTGATTCCTCTTGCGCCTGTTAACAACTTACATCATTGGCTGGTAATCAGGCGATGTCTTTCCATATTCGACTCCAGGACATCTCTCACATGGATCGACTTGTACTTTGAGTGAAGATCGAACGAGATTGAAGACCCCGGATCTAGTTCCATCCATCCGGGCTGCGATATATATTCAGGAAAATAAAGACATCAAATGTACATCATTACTGCACAGATAATCATCCAATCCAAGGGATGATGGCTCTACCAAAATCATCAGTCTTCACTCAGACGATTGTCTGTCTTATGTACACGAAAGTGAATTTATAAAGCTGAGCATGGGAATGCCCGCCTCGGCTAGATCATGAAAATATTATGAAGATAATGTATTGTATTGTATCTTATTACAGGTCGCCTTCCAGCTCGAAAAAACTTCAGATCCTCATGATAAAGCATTTCACCCGACATCAACAGATTAACGACCTCATGCTTTAGGGGGCAACTGTTATAAACATTTTTGGGCACTGCAACGCCAGTCATAAATGTCCATAAACCAAGGGCTCTTAAGTCCCTAAAAGTGTTGTTCCAACCTCTAAAAGAACAAGGTCAACTGATTACATCTTCTCCCAGAAGTTCTCCATGAAAAACTACTCAGAACTGGTCAAAACTGGACCATCTCACCTGCTCCATGGTCAAAGTGCGCTGCATCCCACCTAAATACACATGGGAGGTGCAATGCATACTAAAAATCCCTTCTATGGGGTGCGATGGGTGAGAGTGGACAAATGGCAGGGTCAATCTGCAAGGTGGAGGATCATGGAATCTTCCAGAAACTTCTCTTGTGACACTTGCCTCTCTGCATTCGCCCAGGGATGAGTAAGAGATCGTCAATCTTCAAGTGGAATCAAGAACTATCAGAGAGAGGACACTAATCAAATCTCAAAAGCTGACTCACCCCCCTTGCAAACATCTATATATGGATCCCTCATCCCAGAGATCCGGAGGCTGGAATTTTGTATCTTATAAGGAAGTGCTGCTGGTTTCTTGGTGTAACATCATAGTGTTTAGTGATCTAAGATTTTCATGAGGTGAAGAAGGGCTTTCTTGGTGAGAGGATGATGCTAGGTCAGAACAATTGGCTGTAATCCTCTTTGATATTCTTGATTATTAATAAATCTATTCAAGTCTTCCTCCACATTCTTGTATGATTGATAATATATGCATTTGTGTGGTCAATATATATCTGGTCCTATATTGTTTATGATAGTAGATCTATGTTCTTGGATAGTGTTATGCTGCTTTGATTCTATAGGTGTTCTTTGAAGCTGGGTAGACGAGGAAGCGAGTGGCAAAGATCTATCAGAAGAGAGAGGAATCAAGCAAGGAACCAAGCGCAAGACAGAGGTTGGTCTCCTTCTTTCCTCTCTTATCTACTTCTCATAAAGGAAAACGAAAGTGGTTTTAGTTTGTTTGTTTCTAAGGTAGCTACCAGCCTTAGTGGGACTAGAAGCTCTGCATAGACACTAGATTTCCCAATAACAATGTTGTGTAGTGATCTAATTAAATCTGCTAGATTAGATATAAATCTTCTAAGAAAATTGATTTTTCCTAAGAAAGCTTGTAATTCTCTAATGTTCCTGGGGTGTGTTATTTGTAAGATGGCTTCTATTCTTGCAAGGTCTATTCTTATACCATCTTTTGAAATTATGTGACCTAACAACTTTCCTTCCTCTAACCCAAACAAGGACTTTTTGGGGTTCAAGGAGATTCCAAACTTCCTGCATTTCATAAAAACTTTCCTTAGATGATCTATATGTTGATTGTCAGACTTTGAAAAAATAGTGATATCGTCTAGATATATCACAAGGAAATCATGAATTTCTTTAGCAAAGGTTATATCCATAGCCCTTTGGAAAGTGGCTCCTGCATTCATTCGCCTAAAAGGAATTTTCACATACATAAAAGTGCCCCAAGGAGTAAAGGAAGTTTTGGGTTGGTCATCTGGATGAACTAAGATTTTATTATAACCAAAAAACCCATCCAACAATGAGATTCTGGTTGATCCAACTACTCTCTGTAAAATGTGATCCATTTTTGGGAGAGGGTTATTGTCTTTTAGTGACACTTTATTGAGGTTTCTGAGATCCACACAGAGTCTGATCTTACCAGTTTTCTTTCTAGTTGGCACCAAGTTAGAGGCCCAATCAGAAAATATGATTGGTGCAACTGTTTTGGCATCATACATCCTTTGAATTTCTTTTTCAATCGCAGGTAATAAGATAGGATTGATCCTTCTTAGTTTTTGTTTGAAATGATTTTGATTTTATTTGATAGGAATTGTGTGTTGGATGATGTTGGTGTCATAGGATTTAAGTTCCTCATAACTCCAAGAAAAGACATCTCTAAATTCTTTCAACAACTCCATGTATTTCACTTTTTCAGTCGGAGGTAATGATTTTGAAAGTTTTATCAATTTAGGATTTTCAATCAGGGAAAAGATTGTTTTCGCTCTTCTCAAAGCAGCCCCCCACGTCAAGGACTGGTGGGAAACCTACTGTGATCAGAAGGATGAAAATATCGGCTCATTATCTTCAGCCGCACCCACCTAGAATTCATTCTGGGATGCCATCAAGGAGCAGTACTACCCTGTCAGAAGCTATGAGGATGAATACATAAAGTGGACCACGCTGCAGCAGGGAAGGGACCAAGACATGCCGAAGTTCACCAATCTTTTCCATACCCTTCGCAAAAAGTTGGGTATCAAGGATTCGGAGTAGCATTTGATACTCAAATACCACGGCTGCCTGCATAAGTACATCCAGGAAGAAATAGAATTCCTTAACATCTCCTCGCTTGGCACAACATACCGATATGTTGTCAAGGTCAAGAAAAAGTTTAAACAAAAGAAGCGACACTTTGGATCTGTGAATCTGAAGCAAGGGAAAGGTGCCCCTAAACCACAGATCAAAGGACAAAGCCAAGGCGGGGCAGCGCAAGAAAACCCGCCAAATCTGCAAGCAAAGAATAGTGCAGCGAAGCCGAAAAAGGACACGGGAAAATGGTGTGAGTTCCATAAGAGCCACTCACAACACAAGTGAGTGTCGGGCAAAGCAGTCATTGGTGGCTGAGCTAAAGGTTTCAGAATCAGATGCATGTTCCGACTCTGAGTCAGAACCTGACAATGGGAATGACAAAGGGAAGCAGATCATTGATGTGGATCCCAACGCCACTGTTGCTACCTCCAAGATCCAGAAAAATGAAATCGAAGATCCAGAGGAGGAGGAGCATCTCTTCCACTCCCAGATGTGGGTAAAGGGCTCCCCGCTACAGTTCATTGTCGATAGCGGGAACCAAAAGAACCTTATTTCGGTAGAGGTCGTGAAGCGGTTGGGCTTCCTGACCACAACGCATCCACAACGTGAGCCAGCAGTGTCACATTCCATACAACATCAAGCCCTTCACGGATGAGGTATTGTGTGACATTGCTCCCCTTGAAGTTTGTGATGTTTTATTAGGACAACCATACTTGTGGAAGAAACATGTTGTGTATGAATCAAGGCCCCGTGTTGTTATTCTTACATTGGGAAATAAGTTGTACAGGATACTAGAGGTAGCACCGCCTACCGCCATCTCTTTGATTACTGTAAAACAATGCAGTAAGCTCATTTCCAAAACCATGAAATTTGTTTTCTTGATGATACGCCCTTAAGGAAAGAAGAAGACGGTGGCCACGACCTCTAGACAGGGCCCCTCTGCATGACAACTACAAATGGACAAGGTCGTGGAGGAGTACGAGGACATCTTCACATCCCCCACAGGGGTTCCTCTACACTGTCAGGGCAAGCACTCCATTGATCTGACCCCAGGTGCGCCGCTACCCAATGGACCAATTTATCGGTGCTCCGTTCTAGAGAATGATGAAATCAAGAGGCAGATTTAGGAGCTACTGTAGAAAGGTCACATCCATCCGAGTTCATCGCCTTGTGGGAGCCTGATCGTGTTGGTACAGAAGAAGGATGGGACTTGGAGACTCTGTATTGACTATCAGGCGTTGAGCAAGATCACTGTCCGTAATAGGTACCCGATCCCGCGGATTGATGACCTCCTGGACCAACTAAAGGGGGCAAAATATTTCAGCAAGATTGATCTGAAGTCAGGATATCACCAGGTACCAATCGAACCCTCTGATGTGTGGAAGACTACCTTCAAAGCCAAGGAGGGCCTTTTCGAATGGTTGGTTATGCCTTTCAGGTTGACGAATGCTCCTGCAACCTTCATGAGGCTAATGGATGACATCTTGCGGCCATTCACCAACTCATTTGTAGTGGTATACTTGGATGATATTCTGATCTTCAGCCAGAGTTGGGAAGAGCACCTCCACCACATCCGACAGGTTCTCCAAACACTACGGCAACACAAGCTATGTGCCAATTTGAAGAAATGCACTTTTGGCATGACCTAGGTTCAGTATCTAGGATACATTATTGATGAACAGGGGGTGCATGTGGATCCAGCCAACATCCAAGTCATTCGGGATTGGCCATCTCCAACCACTCTAATAGAGCTCTGCAGCTTTCTAGGTCTTGCCAACTTCTACCGCAGGTTCGTGTTGGGGTTTTCTCATATCACTTGGCCCTTGAGTCAAGTCACCAGAGGAGGAGAAAAAGCAAAATTATTTTGGTCTGAATCTCAACAGAAGGCATTCATAGAGTTGAAATATCGCCTCTGCATGACACTAGTGCTTGCATTACGAGATTTACAACAACCATTTGAGGTCGAGACAGATGCCTCTGACTATGCTATTTGGGCAGTCCTTACTCCACACAGGCATCCAGTGGCATATCATAGTGAAACACTCTCAGACACAGTCCAGAAGTATCCCACTTATGATAAAGAGATGCATTCCATTGTGTAGGCCTACCGACAATGGAAGCATTACATTTTGGGGAAGGAAACGGTCATCCACACAGACCACCGACCCCTGCAGTTCATACATACCCAAGGGAAATTGCAGAACGATCGCCATCAGAAGTGGTCTACATACCTACAACAGTTCCATTTGAATATCAAGTATAAGAAGGGTAGCAGCAATAATGTTTCACATTGCCTCAGTCGACCACCGATCATAGCGTTAACCACCGTGCTCAACTCTTGTGGGCAAGAGACTTCTGATTGGCCACTTCTCTACAAAAGCGACCCAGAATTCGGCCACACATACCAGAAACTCTTGGAGGGTCAGCATGTTCTAGATTTTCACCTCCAGGATGCCCTGTTATGCCACCTGGGTCACCTTTGTGTTCCTTCAAGCGAGCGTGCCAAGATGATTTGGGAATCACACTACAGTCGGGCTACTGGGCATTTCGGGGTCGAGAAAACAGTGGCAGTACTGTAAAAGTATTTCTATTGGCCGAATCTTCGACAGGATGTCGGGAAGTACATCAGATCATGTACTGCCTGTGCCATTGCCAAACCGACCATCAAGAAGCAAGGCATCTATACCCCGCTGCCTACCCCTAGTCGACCTTGGGAATCCATCTCCATGGATTACATGTCAGGCTTTCCTTCCACTAAGCATGGGAATGACTGTGTTTTTGTGGTCGTCAATAGGTTCTTGAAGATGGCCATTATGGTGGCTTGCAAGAAGAATATCACAGCAGAAGCCAATTCTAAACTCTTCTTTAAACAAGTGTGGGTGCACTTTGGGATCCCACAGTCTATCATCTTGGATCGGGACAGTCGGTTCCTCAGTACATTTTGGTCCAGTCTCTGGTCAATGCTGGACACCAAACTCACTAAGTCCACAGCCTTCCATCCTCAAACTAATGGCCAGATAGAGGTTGTCAATAGGATGATTGTACACATTCTGCGCATGTACAACTCAAAGCATCCACACACATGGGACGAGAGCCTCCCCTATTTTCAGCACCGCTACAACCGAGCTCTTCACAGCTCGACTGGCCATAGCCCTTTTCAGGTGGGCTTGGGATTCCAGCCACTATGCCCCATTGATGTGGCCATGCCACTTGCAGCTACTCACACAAATTTGGCTCATGTCTAATCCGAAACAGACAAGGAAACCAGCTTCATTGAGCACATCCAACATATTCGCCAACAGGTCCATGACATTCTGGAGAAATCAAATGCCAAGTACAAGCAGCAACATGATCAACATTAGGTGCCATACAAGTTTCTGGTGGGCGACAAAGTCTGGTTGCATTTGCAAAAGGAACGCCTTACTGGAGCCTGTCGGAAACTAAGACCACTCTGATATGGTCCTTACACCATTACTAAGGCTGTGGGAGACAATGCATTTGAGCTCAGCATTCCCCCATTCCTTGGCCTGCACCCAGTGTTCAATGTGGACTGCCTTTGGCCATACTTTCCACCATTGCTAGACACATCCAACATTGCAAAACAGCTCACACCCACAGAATTAAATCCAGATTGCATGGAACAAGCTACAACTGATCGGATCATGGACACACAGATCAAGAACACTCGCCAACAGAATATCCTACTGTATCGAGTTGTCAAAGCAGGCCAACTCCTTCAACAGGGCAAGTGGCTCACTAGGGACCAAGTTCAACAAAAGTTTCCTCATCTCATGGAGGAACTCAACGCAATGGGGACCATTGCTTCCTAAGGGGGAGGAATGATCCAGGTGGATATTGGTGGCCATCTACCAAGTCCACCTAGACCCCCACCATTGTTTCTCTCAACATTTTCAGTTTCCTTAATTGTAGCACAACTTACTATTTTTAGCAGTTTTTCGAGTCCTGAACTTCCAGAGCCGTTTTGAGGCCCTAAACGACGTCTTTTGGGAAATTTGGGGGCAACTTGTGTCCATGGACTGATGTTTCCATTCCCAAAGTGGTAGTGCTTGGATAGATCTTTCTAACCAGCTATTGTACACATCAAGCGAAGATCGTATGCCAAAGTTACGACCCTGGGAAGTTGATGTACGAATTTACCCAAACGGGGCCCACAGTTTGGTGTTTCATCTTCTAGGGTTAGGTTTTGGAATGTTAAGGGTTTTCCATTGTTTCTCAACAATAAATAGGCCTTGGAGCCTCATTGTAACACAGTTCAGAGGCATGTAGCCACCACATCTCTTCTCAGAGATTTGCTACCATCGCCCTAGGTTTATTCCATTACTGTTTGTAAGCATATTTCAGTATTTTACATTAATGAAATGAAGTATTATTTCCACTGCATATCTGTGTTTATGGTTATCTCTGTAATTTGTTGCGTTCTTGTTTAAGTCTAGATCAACATGAATTAGCTTTAACTAAAGGTGTTTGACTAACTAGACTTTATTCTTTTTTAGCTTTTCTTGAAATCAGGTTGGGATTATCAACTACTAGGGGAGGGTTGGGTTCTAGATTAGCCTAGTAAAATGAGTCTTCCTAGAAGCCAGAATTTCAAATTTTTTAATTGCTTTTGTAATATTTTTTCAATATAACTTCTAAAAAATGACTTTAAGAGGCTCAAAATATAGAATTAAAATTTTCTTAAAGCTTTATTAGGACTGAGGAATTGTTGGTTCCCTAGTGGAGTCGCCACTATGTTATCACTCAGAATTTTCTTTAGAAGTTATTAGAAGAAATAAAATGACCAAGGTAACCACAAACCAACTTTTGGGCATAGCCTCTAGCCAACCTAAGTCCATATAGGGATCTCTCTATATGATTTATCTTTGTTTGAGGGGATTTTAGGCTAGTTCTTAATGTTCAGGGGGTTTTTGATTTGTATAGAGCATTGGGTGGTGGGAGTCTTTAAATAGATGGATAGGATGATGTCTCTAGTCCATTTGGCTATGGAGTCAACAACAGAGTAGTAGGACTAGATCAACTCACTAAAGGGAATGTTCAAAGGGCAAGATAGCATAGTAGAGTGCAAGTCTTTAGGCCAGAGGGGTGAAAAGGTTTTAACCAGGGTGAGAGAGCAATTAATAATTCTCAAACCGAGATTGAAACAAGGAACAGAGGGTAATCAGAAACAAAAGGCAATTAAGAATCCTTTGCTATAGATTATAAAGAAACAACCTAAACTAAGGAGCAAATAAGAGTTCCTTAACTTAGATTATCAGTAGAAAACATGTATTTGCCTAACTGTTATAACAGAGTGTAATTAAACAAATTCTGATACAATACTCCAATTATGGCATTCAAATTTAGATAAACAATATGGAAACTTTAAGAAAGATAATACCAATGTGAGAAAATACTTGTCTGCACTTCGCTCTACACATGAATCCTTTGAAATATCTGGGCTTTATTCATCAATCCAACTTGTTGGCTCAATCAATCCTCCAATGCCTTTATAGTCTTTCGATCAAGAAGTCTATAGAAATGTTTAAGAATCCAACCTACATACTTCGAATTGTGAAGTATTTATACTAAGGTTTTATTACAAATATCTCAAACTGACTTGAGATTTAATCTAGGAAATACAAATATCTTCTCGCAGGAAGATAGAGGCATCTATTGAACTGCTTTCATGTTGTCCCTTTTATTGTGGTATTGCTAGCTTTTATGGTTTGATTTTAGCTCTTTATGCTCTTTGCTGTTTGAATTATCACGCTGGAGGCTTTATTTACTTCAGGCTTTCCTCTGATACTCTTTGACTCTGATACTCTTTCACTCTAATGACCTGTCTTTATCTTTCACTGTGTTTTTCCATTTACTACACAATTTAACCTTTTACTGTGTGCTTCAACAGTAAATTCTTTCGTTTTTATGTGTAGCAACATCGGGAAGTGGATATTGATCAATTCTCAGCACGTTGTATTTATTTGTCTTCTAACTGCATCTCTAGTCTGGTTCCTCTGTTTTGACTATCAACGCTCTGTATTAGTGTTTACTTCTCGGCTCTGTGTGTAATTGTCTTCATCTTCTATTTCTTGTATAATGGTCTTCTTCTTATGAATATAGGATTTTAACAGGTTTCTTGTCGAGTCTTGGAGTAAACAGGTTTTGCGACTAGTATCAGAACTGTTTATCCAAGCTCTGGTCTTTAGCTAATTATTTGCAAAATTAACAATAATTAAGAAAACAGTGAATGGCTGGGAAGGGACTTGATGGCTTTATTCACACAGGGATTCTCAGGGAAGGGTTTGTGGCAGTGTTTTGGACGTGAATGGAGGTGGAATTTCATCGTAGAGCTTCAAGGTGGCACTGAAGGGTTTTATGGATTTACACTGTTAAATGAGCGAAAGGCACGCAAACACAGGTTTTCAAGGTTTAAAGCTTAACGAGCAACTCTTCAAATAAGGTGCAAAATTTCATATTTACGAAAAACTGGTGATTTATCGGGTTGGCGAGGAGGTGGTATTGGGGGTCATCACACCGCTTTTGTGGCATGGGTAGTTTTTAGGAGGGGTCACCCGATGTATGCCAGCGCTTGACACATAGCCATTAGGGGGTCGAGGAAAACTGCGTTATAGGGTGGGTAAAGGTCGGCTATCAGGCTTGGCTGATATGGCTGTGGTCCATTAGATTTGGGCGCTTGTGATCTGACGGTAGTCGAGCAAAGAAGATGCGCGCAGGAAATGATGGGAGTTGAGGGGGGGGGGGCTAGAGGTTTTAATCACAGTGTTTTGGGATTTGGGATTAATTTAGGAATTAATCCTGGGTTAAGCGATTGGGCGGGGCTTAATTGCGGGAATAGGGAATCAGGTGAGGTTAATGACGGGTTTAAATTAGGTTTATCGAGATTAGGAAAATTAAGTAAGGTTGTATCGCGATATGGGTAATTTATATAGTTTTTATTAAAACTAAGGGTTGGGGGTATTTTACATAGGGATTTAGTTTATATAAGGGAAAAGGGTTATATTGGGATTTATATAATAAAATTAGTAATTAATATGAAATGCAATGGGCGGAGTGGGTTTTTCTTAAGTAAAAGGGTAAAATGTATGCATTTGCACACTTAGCTTTATACTTAAGATAAAAGTCTTTTTGTGGGTTTTTGAGTGGAAAGGGTTTTACATGGGGGTTTTCACTTTTCTTAGGCAAATTGTGTTTAACCATAGGAAAAGGGTTTTATTAGGGTAATGAGCGAAATGGATTTTATGAAGGGGGAATGTTTTTATGAAGGGGATTCTAGCACTTGCTTCCATAAGTCATTAAGCCGAGGGTATGGTCCCACCAAAAGTCAAAGAAATGCTCTGTGCCTCTTTGACTTGTAGGATTAAAAGTACTAACATACTTGTGGGTAGGAAATTAGTAAGTATAGGGGAAAAATGAATGAAGGGGAGTTAATCACATGAACTTTTAAACCTTTTCCTTTGCTTCCATAATTGATCATACATGTTGAAATATGTGTATAAGCATGATGCATGTGCTTCAATCCAATTAACTTTGTAGTTCATCAACCTTTCTTCTACTTACCCATTTCTTACCTCTAACATGTTTTCTTCATTTCTTTGGGTGCATTTAGGCTAGCAAACCCTTATTTATCTATTTTTCTTTTGAAAAGTAATCTATCTATTTCTAACCTTATATCATCCAAGGGCTCAGATTAAGCTTATGAGCTCCTTTTATTTTCTCTACCTAACTATGATCTGCCAAGATTAAACTGTTTGGTCAGATTTTATTCTCTAACTATAAACATAAAATTCAAAGCATGGAATAACCAAGATTAAATAGTTTGATTACCATGGATTGTGGCATGAATAACAAGTTGCACACAATCATTATTATGCATAAAAGTAAATAGTAGTGGCATTTAGACTTGCACACTTTCATGGTCTCTTTGTTTTTGGGGTTCATATATTTTCATTTTTTTGACCTTCTCTTATTCTTTTTGTCCTTTGATTTTTCTTTTAAGACATACCCTCTTTACATTTTTTAATTTTTATAATATGGAAAAAAATTTGTAGAAAGCAAAGGTATGTAAAATATTACAAGGCTTAACCTTAGTCATTCAAAATTATGACTCCTATTGGTATAGTAACCTAATAGTGGCAACACTTGGGGATGGCATTTCCTTGTGAAATGTTAAGAACTTTAGAGATCAGTAGCCTTTGAATTGTTTTTTAGGTTCCCTTGCAAAGTGTTCTTCTATGAATCTGCATTATTGATACTTATGATAGTGAATGTTTTAAATCTTAGGGCCTTCTCTTCGGGCTTTAACTTCAAATATCACCATCCAATCCAAACTAGACTTTTGAAAATAGAATATATACAAATGAAAATTAGTAATTAGGTTCAAAGTAATGTTTTAGAATTCGACCATTCACTGGCCCACCCTCTGCATCTGGACCATCAATTTCTCTTAGGAAGAAAGAATTATTTCCTCTATAAGCATAAATGACATAGGGACCTTTCCATAGGAAATCAAATTTCCAATGTTTTCCTTTATCTTCTCTCCTTGAGTCCCACTTGAGTACTTTGTCACCAATGTAGAAATCTTCAACCTTGGTTCTCTTATCAAAAATCTTCTTAATCTTTTCTTACACAATTTGAGACTTGACATAGACCTCTTCTCTTGTTTGTTGTAGATGAATAGTTTGGTTGATTCTTCTTTGGATACTATTTGGTTCAACCTGTATTTCTTGAAGTATCTTCATTACCAGTACTCCCAAAGAGGATGGAAATATAGCTTCCATTCCATAAACTAGTTGATAGGGAGAATTACCAATTGATTTCTTAGTAGTCAATCTATCTGCCCATAAGGCATTGACTAGCTTTTTATTCCAAGATTTCTTATTGTCCTCTAGTAACTTCTTGATGATATTTACTAGGCTTTTGTTTGAAGATTCTGCTAATCCATTACCTTGTGGGTAATATGCTATGGAATGGCCAAGGGTGATATGGTATTTATTGTAGAAATATATCATTCTTTTGGATTTAAAGGTTGCTGCATTATCAGTAATGAGCTTAGTTGGACATCCAAATCTTGACAAAATATTGGTTTCAAGGAAGGTTATGATAACAGTATCTGTGGCTTGCCTTGAAGGTATGGCCACTATTCATTTTTTGAAGTAGTATGTGGTTGTAAGGATCCATTTGTGTTGGGCAGAGGAGGGCGGGTGAATTTCACCAATGAAGTCTAAACCCCACTATTGAAAAGGTATTTCAAGAAAGATTGGCTTGAGGAGTAAAGGGAAGAGCTTTTTCTTCCCCTCAAAGATTTGAAATTTGTGATAGGAGGTCACATGTTTTTTGACATCAACAAATAAGGTAGGCCAATAGAACCCAGCTCTAAGGATTTTATCTGCAGCAGTCTTCCAGTAAAGGTGTCCTCCACAGTCACCTGCATGAAACTCTTGTAAAACTTTGTTAGATTCTTCTTTTAATAAGCAATTGAGAAGAATACCTTCATGATCTCTCCAAAACAAAACATTGTCTAATATACAAAATCTTAAGGATTTCACTTTTAAAAACCTTCTTTTAGTCCTAGATAATTCAGGAGGAGCTTGTAAATTCAGTAAAACATAAATAATATCAGCATGCCATGGTGATTCAAGAAAGGCCTGGCTGATTAGTGGAGTTGCCATCCCCTCTTCATTATCTATTGTTGTAATAAAATTTATATCCAAGGCCTAACAGTTCGATTCATCCATGAGCTTGGCTAAACGTTGGCCCTTGATCAACTTCGTAGATTTGACTTCTATATCATACTCTAATATAGTAGCAATCTAGTTTCCCTATTTTCCATCAGGACCAGCCTGAGTTAGGATGTCTTTTACTAATGAATTGGGAACATAGGCTACTATGTGAGAATATAAGATGTATACACTAAAATCCTTAATGGCTTTGACCAAATCCAAGGCCTATTTTTCCATTATGTTATATTTCAAGGGAGCATCTCTTAGGGCTTTCCTAAAGAAAGCAATGGATTGTTCATAGCCCTGGTCATTTTTCTGTAATAGGACTATAGTTATTGTGTGCTCTAAAGCAGAAGAAAACAAAATGAAATCTTTGTCAAATTTAGGACTAATTAATACAGGTGTTTTAGTTAAGGCTAGTTTGATGTCTTCAAAGGATTTCTTAGCCTCAACAGTCCATTTTATGGTGGAGTCCTTTTTCAGCATATTGTTTAGTGATCTAATTAACTCTGCTAGATTAGATATAAATCTTCTAAGAAAAATGATTTTTCCTAAGAAATCTTGTAATTCTCTAATGTTCCTGGGGTGTCTTATTTGTAAGATGGCTTCTATTCTTGCAGGGTCTATTCTTATACCATCTTTTGAAATTATGTGACCTAACAACTTTCCTTCCTCTAACCCAAACAAGGACTTTTTGGGGTTCAAGGAGATTCCAAACTTCTTGCATTTAATAAAAACTTTCCTTAGATGATCTATATGTTGATTGTCAGACTTTGAAAAAATAGTAATATCATCTAGATATATCACAAGGAAACCATGAATATCTTTAGAAAAGGCTATATCCATAGCCCTCTGGAAAGTGGCTCCTACATTCATTAGCCCAAAAGGAATTTTCACATACATAAAAGTGCCTCAAGGAGTAGTAAAGGCAGTTTTGGGTTGTTCATCTGGATGAACTAAGATTTGATTATAACCAGAAAACCCATGCAACAATGTGATTCTGGTTGATCCAACTACTCTGTGTAAAATTTGATCCATTTTGGGGAGAGGGTAATTGTCTTTTAGTGACACTTTATTGAGGTTTTTGAGACCCACACAGAGTCTTATCTCACCAGTTTTCTTTCTAGTTGGCACCAATTTTGAGACCCAATTAGAAAATCTAATTGGTGCAATTATTTTGGCATCATACATCCTCTGAATTTCTTTTTCAATCACAGGTAATAAGACAGGATTGATCCTTCTTAGTTTTTGTTTGAAAGGCTTTTGATTTTCTTTGATAGGAATTGTGTGTTGGATGATGTTGGTGTCATAGGATTTAGGTCCTCGTAACTCCAAGCAAAAATCCCTAAATTATTTCAACAACTCAATGTATTTAACTTTTTCAGTCAGAGGTAATGATTTTGAAAGTTTGATCAATTTAGGATTTTCAGCAGTGCCCATATTACATTCCTCTATATCAAATCTTAATGGTTCCATTTTAGGTTTCCTAGGAACATCATTTGAATCAAATAAATCTTCTAGAGGGGTTAATCCCTTTGGTAAGAAGTTATCCTTGAGATTAATTACTTCAGATTCTTCATTGATCATTTCATAAATCTCCATTAGCTCTAAGTTATTTACATCTGATTTGGTGAATTTAGTTGGGTTAAGTCTATCTGTTTTATCATCTTCTATCTCATTTATTTCTATCTTATCCTTAGTGTTAGGATCTATGGATGTATCAGTATCTATATTGTTATTTACAAACTCTTCTTCTGAAAGTAAAAATTTATTTATATGTTTATCATTAGAAAATATTTGCCAATTCTTCAAATTATCTGGAATTGCAGGTCTGTGCCTAACTTTAGCAGTGTACTGATAGTTAGGTTGGAAGGGTAATTTACAAGTGCTGGCAAACATTGCTAAACTATGGGCTTGCATGTTATGTTTTCTAGGGATTACTGCAAGCTTTGTTTCTAGGAAAGTGTTAAGTATTTCTACAATAGTATCTCTATAGCAACTTAATCTAGGGTCTTTAGTCATATATACAGCATCAATATATTTTACAATTAGTTCAGAGTCTCCCATAACAGAAACTCTTTTAGCTCCTAGATTCCTAACTAACTTAAGACCTAAAATTAATGCTTCATATTCAGCTATATTATTTGTACATTTAAAATTCAATCTATATGCATGGCCTTCTGAATAATTGTTCTCCAAATTATATATCCACACTCCTGCTCCTGCTCCTAACCTATTACTGATCCATCAAAGTCTAAATGCCATAATATCTCATGATCATAACTTTCACTATCTGGTGGAACAAATTTTTCATTATTCACAGCGATTAGACCTTATGGTTCATTAAATAGCTTTGTAGTCTGATCAGCTTCATTTTGTGTAGAAACTGCAATTTCTTTTGGTTCTGTATCAATACTGTCTAGAAGTGTTTCTTGAGTTTGATCAGAATTATACAAGATAAAAGAGTCAATATATGAGTGTATGGAGTAAATGGGAAAGTTTTGAGGCCGATCCTGGCTACTTACCATATATTTCATTAAGGTTTCTCGGTATAGTTTATTAGGTTGTCCAAAAACAGAGATTGTTGCATATGACATATCTAGTTGTAGAGATCCCTAAAGTTTGGTTCCCCATGATCTGGATAACATCATACCATACTTCGATGGGATGCCAGCAACTACAATGTCCATAAGGATGATTTTGGTAAGATATTGGACTAAAGTAACACATAGGTCTTTAATCAATCCTAGACACTTTACCTAAGTAGAGTCAAATGAGAATAAGTCTTTGTAAGGCCTTGTAATGTCTAGGTTCAATTTCTCCATTACTGATTTGGGCATTAAATTGTGAGAGGCTCCAGAATCCAACATTGCATTGTGTAGAATTTTTTCATGGATACTAAGGCTAATGTAAAAAGGTGGAACTCCTCCTTCTAATGGTTTTCCATTAACATCTAGACCAAATATGAGTTCTGGTTGGTCATCAAACAAGTTAACTGAATCCTCATTTTTAGCAATGTTTAAGGTCTGGTTTATCTGTGATTTGTAAGGTTCATTCTTGATTAGTTCTGTTAAAGGGACTGGAATCTTTAGCTTTGCTATCTCTGCTCCCAAATTGAATGGCAAAGAGGCTTTTTCTGTTTGAAGGTTTTGAGTTTTAGCAGCAAGGATTTGAGTAGGATTGTCTTCTTTTTATTTATTGGGGATCTCCTTATGTGGATTTTCAAGTGGAATTGAAGTGGATGGTTGATCAGTAGAAGGTTGATCAAAGGTTATATCTACAATTGTGGGGCCAGAAGGAGTTGGGTTCTGCCTAGGGAGAATTTGGAGGATCTTTGAAACAGGGGCTTCTTTTATTTTCTTGGGTTGATTTTGGGTTATTTTCTTGGTTTGGTCAAGGACATCTCCATTCCTTTTTCTTCTCAGATTGTACTACTTGTGGACTTCGAAGATAGCAGAGTCATATACTAGTTTATAATAAGATGATTCACCATATTGTACCTGTAATTGCTGCAGCATATACAGTTCCTGCTGATCTTGGGTTATAAAAAAAGTGTCCTCATCATTTATTCCCATTAGGTTAATTTGTGTATCATTCTCTAGATTTTCTGGATGGGATGTTTCTACATAATTTTCTTGAAAAGGAGGCCTTATGTTCTGATCTGGTCTGTTATTCCCTACGTTTTGGTTATTTCTGAAATTTGGGTTTCTAATTGGAGGTGCTTGTTGGTTATCCCATTGGGGTTTCCTTTCCATGTTACCTATTCTCTCCATTAATCTTTCCATGTTTTTGGCCAAGTTATCTATTTTATATCAAATGGTGAAGTTTCATCCTTAGCAGTTCTCTTTTCATTTCTAACTCTAGCCCTTTTAGCTAACAAATTAGCCTCTCCACTAACAGCTACACTTTGCATTTTTCTAATGTCGGGGGGTTTCTTTCCCTAAGTTGGTATGACATATCGGTATCAAAACCATCAGGGAACTTTATTAAGGCGGGTCTAAGGTTAACTGGGATTGCATTATATATGTTACTGAATCTAGTGCAGTAATCTTGAATAGTTTCGTTAGGTCCTCTCCTAATATTCTCATATTCCAAAAGGATTTGCAAGGGATTCATTTCTTTTCCCACCTATCAATAAACAACCTTTGGAAATTTTCTTGGTCTGTTATATCGTTGGCAGGAAGGCTTTAAACCACTTCTTAACATCACCTGTCAAAGTTTGGGCAAAGAGTCTCATTTGGACATCGGCTTCATCTATTTCATGTAGTTCAAAGAAGTCGGACATCTTGTTTACATGTTGTTGGGCAATGTACTGACCAATAGCATCAAACAAGGGAATCTTACTCTAATAATCTGTAAGCATAGCATGAAGTTGGGCAGGTAAAACAAGAGGAGCATATCTGTTTGCCATTGTTGTTGGTTGGGAGGGGATAAGATGTGGGGTTGATATACTTGGAATTAATGTAGTAGTGGATGAAGAACCAGGACTAGTAGGTGGTGAATGAGTAATGATAGGTTGGTGAGGGAGTGAAGGTGTAAATGGTGGTGCAGAATGGACTTCAGAAGGTATTGAAGTCAAAGGGAATAATGGTGAACTCAAAGTAGTGGAGAACTGTTCAGAAAACTCAGGGGTAGTAGTAGTATTAATGGATGATTGTGGAGATTTCAGAATGTACTCATCAATTGATCTGTTGGCCTATTGGACTTCAAGGTCTACAATGAAATCAGGATCTACAACAGTTTCGTATACTTCACTTTCAGACTTTGTTTTAAATAATGAGAGACCAAATTGCTCATCAAAGGGAAGATCTTCTAAAAATAACCACTCATCAGGGCATGTGATCCAGGTGGATATTGGTGGCCACCTGCCAAGTCCACCTGGAACCCCACCATTATTTCTCTCAGCATTTTCAGTTTCCTTAATTGTAGCACAACTTACTATTTTTAGCAGTTTTTCGGGTCCTAAACTTCCGGAGCCGTTTTGAGGCCCTAAACGACGTTTTTTGGGAAATATGGGGATGGACCAATGTTGCCCTTCCCAAAGTGGCAGTGCTCAGATAGATCTTTCTAACAAGCTACTGTACACGTCAAACGGAGATCGTATGCCAAAGTTACGACCCTGGGAAGTTGATGTACCAATTTACCCAAATGGGGCCCACAGTTTGGCGTTTCATCTTCTAGGGTTAGGTTTTGGAATGTTAAGGGTTTTCCATTGTTTCTCAACAATAAATGGGCCTTCAAGCCTCATTGTAACACAGTTCAGAGGCATGTAGCCACCACATCTCTTCTCAGAGATAAGCTACCATTGCCCTAGCTGGTTTATTTCCATTACTGTTTGTAAGCATATTTCAATGTTTTACATTAATGAAAAGAAGTATTATTTCCACTGCATATCTGTGTTTATGGTTATCTCTATAATTTGTTGCATTCCTGTTTAAGTCCAGATCAGTGGTATCAGAGCAGTCTTCTTTTCTTTGCATGTCCCCAATGAGGTCAGGATATAAGGAGTTAGGGCTTGAACTGGTTGAACCTTTGCAAGACCAGCCTCGCAAATCCCGACGGCCTCCCATGGCGGATGAGAAGAAAGATGAGGGGGCAGGAGATCCTATCAAAATCTTGCTCGAAGAAGCCCTTGAGCGACAACGGAACGCGATGATGGACAGCTTTGCCCAGATCCTTCAACGGCTACCCAGAAGCAACACATCGGCTTCCAGTAGCCACTCTAGAAATGCCACACCCTTTAAGGTACAAATTAATTTTGAAATCCCCATATTCGAGGATCAGATAGATGCAGATGCCATAAATAAATGGTTAAATCTACTAGAGGGTTATTTTTCTGTTCATGAATTTTCAAGTCGGGAAAAGATTGTTTTCGCTCTTCACAAAGCAGCCCCCCACGTCAAGGACTGGTGGGAAACCTACTGTGATCAGAAGGATGAAAATATCGGCTCACTATTTTCAGCCGCACCCACCTGGAATTCATTCTGGGATGCCATCAAGGAGCAGTACTACCCTGTCAGAAGCTATGAGGATGAATACATAAAGTGGACCACGCTGCAGCAGGGAAGGGACCAAGACGTGCCAGAGTTCACCAATCTTTTCCATACCCTTCGCAAAAAGTTGGGTATCAAGGATTCGGAGTAGCATTTGATACTCAAATACCACGGCTGCCTGCATAAGTACATCCAGGAAGAAATAGAATTCCTTAACATCTCCTCGCTTGGCACAGCATACCGATATGTTGTCAAGGTCAAGCAAAAGTTTAAACAAAAGAAGCGACACTTTGGATCTGCGAATCTGAAGCAAGGGAAAGGTGCCCCTAAACCACAGATCAAAGGACAAAGCCAAGGCGGGGTAGCCCAAGAAAACCCGCCAAATCTGCAAGCAAAGAATAGTGCCGCGAAGCCGAAAAAGGACACGGGAAAATGGTGTGAGTTCCATAAGAGCTCCACTCACAACACAAGTGAGTGTCGGGCCAAGCAGTCATTGGTGGCTGAGCTAAAGGTTTCAGAATCAGATGCCTGTTCCGACTCTGATTCAGAACCTGACAATGGGAATGACAAAGGGAAGCATATCATTAATGTGGATCCCAACGCCACTGTTGCTACCGCCAAGATCCAGAAAAATGAAATCGAAGATCCAGAGGAGGAGGAGCATCTCTTCCACTCCCAGATGTGGGTAAAGGGCTCCCCGCTACAGTTCATTGTCGATAGCGGGAACCAAAAGAACCTCATTTCGGTAGAGGTCGTGAAGCGGTTGGGCTCCCTGACCACAGTGCATCCACAACCGTACACCATTGGGTGGCATCACCAAGGACGGCATTTTCGCGTGATCTAGCAGTGTCACATTCCATACAACATCAAGCCCTTCACGGATGAGGTATTGTGTGACATTGCTGCCCTTGAAGTTTGTGATGTTTTATTAGGACAACCATACTTGTGGAGGAAACATGTTGTGTATGAATCAAGGCCCCGTGTTGTTATTCTTACATTGGGAAATAAGTTGTACAAGATACTAGAGGTAGCACCGCCTACCGCCATCTCTTTGATTACTGTAAAACAATGCAGTAAGCTCATTTCCAAAACCATGAAATTTGTTTTCCTGATGATACGCCCTTAAGGAAAGAAGAAGACAGTGGCCACGACCTCTAGACAGGGCCCCTCCGCATGACAACTACAAATGGAAAAAGGTCGTGGAGGAGTACAAGGACATCTTCACATCCCCCACAGGGGTTCCTCTACACTGTCAGGGCAAGCACTCCATTGATCTGACCCCAGGTGCGCCGCTACCCAATGGACCAATTTATTGGTGCTTCGTTCTAGAGAATGATGAAATCAAGAGGCAGATTTAGGAGCTACTGTAGAAAGGTCACATCCATCCGAGTTCATCGCCTTGTGGGAGCCTGATCATGTTGGTACAGAAGAAGGATGGGACTTGGAGACTCTGTATTGACTATCGGGCGTTGAGCAAGATCACTATCTGTAATAGGTACCCGATCCCGCGGATTGATGACCTCCTGGACCAACTAAAGGGGGCAAAATATTTCAGCAAGATCGATCTGAAGTCAGGATATCACCAGGTACCAATCGAACCCTCTGATGTGTGGAAGACTACCTTCAAAGCCAAGGAGGGCCTTTTCGAATGGTTGGTTATGCCTTTCAGGTTGACGAATGCTCCTACAACCTTCATGAGGCTAATGGATGACATCTTGCGGCCATTCACCAACTCATTTGTAGTGGTATACTTGGATGATATTCTGATCTTCAGCCAGAGTTGGGAAGAGCACCTCCACCACATCCGACAGGTTCTCCAAACACTACGGCAACACAAGCTATGTGCCAATTTGAAGAAATGCACTTTTGGCATGACCTAGGTTCAGTATCTAGGATACATTATTGATGAACAGGGGATGCATGTGGATCCAGCCAACATCCAAGTCATTCAGGATTGGCCATCTCCAACCACTCTAACAGAGCTCTGCAGCTTTCTAGGTCTTGCCAACTTCTACCACAGGTTCGTGTTGGGGTTTTCTCATATCACTTGGCCCTTGAGTCAAGTCACCAGGGGAGGAGAGAAAGCAAAATTATTATGGTCTGAATCTCAATAGAAGGCATTCATAGAGTTGAAATATCACCTCTGCATGACACTAGTGCTTGCATTACCAGATCTACAACAACCATTTGAGGTCGAGACAGATGCCTCTGACTATGCTATTCGGGCAGTCCTTACTCCACACAGGCATCCAGTGGCATATCATAGTGAAACACTCTCAGACACAGTCCAGAAGTATCCCACTTATGATAAAGAGATGTATTCCATTGTGTAGGCCTACCGACAATGGAAGAATTACATTTTGGGGAAGGAAACGGTCATCCACACAGACCACCGACCCCTGTAGTTCATACATACCCAAGGGAAATTGTAGAACGATCGCCATCAGAAGTGGTCTTCATTACTGCAACAGTTCCATTTGAATATCAAGTATAAGAAGGGTAGCAGCAATAATGTTGCAGATTGCCTCAGTCGACCACCGATCATGGCGTTAACCACCGTGCTCAACTCTTGTGGGCAAGAGACTTCGGATTGGCCACTTCTCTACAAAAGCGACCCAGAATTCGGCCACACATACCAGACACTCTTGGAGGGTCAGCATGTTCTAGATTTTCACCTCCAGGATGCCCTGTTATGCCACCTGGGTCACCTTTGTGTTCCTTCAAGCGAGCGTGCCAAGATGATTTGGGAATCACACTACAGTCGGGCTACTGGGCATTTCGGGGTCGAGAAAATAGTGGCAGTACTGCAAAAGTATTTCTATTGGCCGAATCTTCGACAGGATGTCGGCAAGTACATCAGATCATGTACTGCCTATGCCATTGCCAAATCGACCATCAAGAAGCAAGGCATCTATACCCCGCTGCCTACCCCTAGTCGACCTTGGGAATCCATCTCCATGGATTACATGTCAGGCTTTCCTTCCACTAAGCATGGGAATAACTATGTTTTTATGGTCGTCGATAGGTTCTTGAAGATGGCCATTATGGCGGCCTGCAAGAAGAATATCACAGCAGAAGCCAATTCTAAACTCTTCTTTGAACAAGTGTGGGTGCACTTTGGGATCCCACAGTCTATCATCTCGGATCGGGACAGTCGGTTCCTCAGTACATTTTGGTCCAGTCTCTGGTCAATGCTGGACACAAAACTCACTAAGTCCACAGCCTTCCATCCTCAAACTAATGGCCAGATAGAGGTTGTCAATAGGATGATTGTACACATTCTGCGCATGTACAAATCAAAGCATCCACGCACATGGGATGAGAGCCTCCCTTATTTTCAGCACAGTTACAACCGAGCTCTTCATAGCTCGACTGGCCACAGCCCTTTTCAGGTGGGCTTGGGATTCCAGCCACTATGCCCCATTGATGTGGCCATGCCACTTGCAGCTACTCACACAAATTTGGCTCATGTCCAGTCCGAAACAGACAAGGCAACCAGCTTCATTGAGCACATCCAACATATTCGCCAGTAGGTCCATGACATTCTGGAGAAATCAAATGCCAAGTACAAGCAGCAACATGATCAACATTGGGTGCCATACAAGTTTCAGGTGGGCGACAAAGTCTGGTTGCATTTGCAAAAGGAACGCCTTACTGGAGCCTGTCGGAAACTGAGACCACTCTGATATGGTCCTTACACCATTACTAAGGCTATGGGAGACAATGCATTTGAGCTCATCATTCCCCCATTCCTTGGCCTGCACCCAGTGTTAAATGCGGACTGCCTTTGGCCATACTTTCCACCATTGCTAGACACATCCAACATTGCAAAACAACTCACACCCACAGAATTAAATCCAGATTGCATGGAACAAGCTGCAACTGATCGGATCATGGACACACAGATCAAGAACACTCGCCAACAGAATATCCTACTGTATCGAGTTGTCAAAGCAGGCCAACTCCTTCAGCAGGGCAAGTGGCTCACCAGGGACCAAGTTCAACAAAAGTTTCCTCATCTCATGGAGGAACTCAACGCAATGGGGACCATTGCTTCCTAAGGGGGGAGGAATGATCCAGGTGGATATTGGTGGCCACCTGCCAAGTCCACCTGGACCCCCACCACTGTTTCTCTCAACATTTTCAGTTTCCTTAATTGTAGCACAACTTGCTATTTTTAGCAGTTTTTCAAGTCCTGAACTTCCGGAGCCGTTTTGAGGCCCTAAACGACGTATTTTGGGAAATTTGGGGGCAACTTGTGTCCATGGACTGATGTTTCCCTTCCCAAAGTGGTAGTGCTTGGATAGATCTTTCTAACGAGCTATTGTACGCATCAAACGAAGATCGTATGCCAAAGTTACGACCCTGGGAAGTTGATGTACGAATTTACCCAAACGGGGCCCACAGTTTGGCGTTTCATCTTCTAGGGTTAGGTTTTGGAATGTTAAGGGTTTTCCATTGTTTCTCAACAATAAATAGGCCTTGGAGCCTCATTGTAACACAGTTCAGAGGCATGTAGCCACCACATCTCTTCTCAGAGTTTTTCTACCATCGCCCTAGGTTTATTTCCAGTACTGTTTGTAAGCATATTTCAGTATTTTACATTAATGAAATGAAGTATTATTTCCACTGCATATCTGTGTTTATGGTTATCTCTGTAATTTGTTGCGTTCTTGTTTAAGTCCGGATCAACATGAATTAGCTTTAACTAAAGGTGTTTGACTAACTAGACTTTATTCTTTTTTAGCTTTTCTTGAAATCAGGTTGGGATTATCAACTACTAGGGGAGGGTTGGGTTCTAGATTAGCCTAGTAAAATGAGTCTTCCTAGAAGCCAGAATTTCAAATTTTTTAATTGCTTTTGTAATATTTTTTCAATATAACTTCTAAAAAACGACTTTAAGAGGCTCAAAATATAGAATTAAAATTTTCTTAAAGCTTTATTAGGACTGAGGAATTGTTGGTTCCCCAGTGGAGTCGCCACTATGTTATCACTCAGAATTTTCTCTAGAAGTTATTAGAAGAAATAAAATGACCAAGGTAACCACAAACCAACTTTTGGGCATAGGCTCTAGCCAACCTAAGTCCAGATAGGGATCTCTCTATATGATTTATCTTTGTTTGAGGGGATTTTAGGCTAGTTCTTAATGTTCAGGGGGTTTTTGATTTGTATAGAGGATTGGGTGGTGGGAGTCTTTAAATAGATGGATAGGATGATGTCTCTAGTCCATTTGGCTATGGAGTCAACAACAGAGTAGTAGGACTGGATCAACTCACTAAAGGGAATGTTCAAAGGGCAAGATAGCATAGTAGAGTGCAAGTCTTTAGGCCAAAGGGGTGAAAAGGTTTTAACCAGGGTGAGAGAGCAATTAATAATTCTCAAACCGAGATTGAAACAAGGAACAGAGGGTAATCGGAAACAAAAGGCAATTAAGAATCCTTTGCTATAGATTATAAAGAAACAACCTAAACTAAGGAGCAAATAAGAATTCCTTAACTTAGATTATCAGTAGAAAACATGTATTTGCCTAACTGTTATAACAGAGTGTAATTAAACAAATTCTGATACAATACTCCAATTATGGCATTCAAATTTAGATAAACAATATGGAAACTTTAAGAAAGATAACAACAATGTGAGAAAATACTTGTCTGCACTTCGCTCTACACATGAATCCTTTGAAATATCTGGGCTTTATTCATCAATCCAACTTGTTGGCTCAATCAATCCTCCAATGGCTTTATAGTCTTTCGATCAAGAAGTCTATAGAAATGTTTAAGAATCCAGCCTACATACTTCGAATTGTCAGTATTTATACTAAGGTTTTATTACAAATATCTCAAACTGACTTGAGATTTAATCTAGGAAATACAAATATCTTCTCGCAGGAAGATAGAGGCATCTATTGAACTTCTTTCATGTTGTCCCTTTTATTGTGGTATTGCTGGCTTTTATGGTTTGATTTTAGCTCTTTATGCTCTTTGTTGTTTGAATTATCATGCTGGAGGCTTTATTTACTTCAGGCTTTCCTCTGATACTCTTTCACTCTGATGACCTGTCTTTATCCTTCACTGTGTTTTTCCTTTTACTACACAATTTAACCTTTTACTGTGTGTTTCAACAGTAAATTCTTTTGTTTTTATGTGTATCAACATCGGGAAGTGGATATTGATAAATTCTCAGCACGTTGTATTTATTTGTCTTCTAACTACATCTCTAGTCTGGTTCCTCTGTTTTGACTATCAACGCTCTGTATTAGTGTTTACTTCTCGGCTCTGTGTGTAATTGTCTTCATCTTCTATTCCTTGTATAATGGTCTTCTTCTTATGAATATAGGATTTTCACAGGTTTCTTGTCGAGTCTTGGAGTAAACAGGTTTTGCGACTAGTATCATAACTGTTTATCCAAGCTCTGGTCTTTAGCTAATTATCTGCAAAATTAACAATAATTAAGAAAACAGTGAATGGCTGGGAAGGGACTTGATGGCTTTATTTGCACAGGGATTCTCAGGGAAGGGTTTGTGGCAGTGTTTTGGACGTGAATGGAGGTGGAATTTCATCGTAGAGCTTCAAGGTGGCACTGAAGGGTTTTATGGATTTACACTGTTAAATGAGCGAAAGGCACGCAAACACAGGTTTTCAAGGTTTAAAGCTTAACGAGCAACTCTTCAAATAAGGTGCAAAATTTCATATTTATGAAAAACTGGTGATTTATCGGGTTGGCGAGGAGGTGGTATTGGGGGTCATCACACCGCTTTTGTGGCATGGGTAGTTTTTAGGAGGGGTCACCCGATGTATGCCAGCGCTTGACACATAGCCATTAGGGGGTCGAGGAAAACTGCGTTATAGGGTGGGTAAAGGTCGGCTATCAGGCTTGGCTGATATGGCTGTGGTCCATTAGATTTGGGCGCTTGTGATCTGACGGCAGTCGAGCAGAGAAGATGCGCGTAGGAAATGATGGGAGTTGAGGGGGGGGGGGGCGCTAGAGGTTTTAATCACAGTGTTTTGGGATTTGGGATTAATTTAGGAATTAATCCTGGGTTAAGCGATTGGGCGGGGCTTAATTGCGGGAATAGGGAATCGGGTGAGGTTAATGACGGGTTTAAATTAGGTTTATCGAGATTAGGAAAATTAAGTAAGGTTGTATCGCGATATGGGTAATTTATATAGTTTTTATTAAAACTAAGGGTTGGGGGTATTTTACATAGGGATTTAGTTTATATACGGGAAAAGGGTTATATTGGGATTTATATAATAAAATTAGTAATTAATATGAAATGCAATGGGCGGAGTGGGTTTTTCTTAAGTAAAAGGGTAAAATGTATGCATTTGCACACTTAGCTTTATACTTAGGATAAAAGTCTTTTTGTGGGTTTTTGAGTGGAAAGGGTTTTACATGGGGGTTTTCACTTTTCTTAGGAAAATTGTGTTTAACCATAGGAAAAGGGTTTTATTAGGGTAATGAGCGAAATGGATTTTATGAAGGGGGAATGTTTTTATGAAGGGGATTCTAGCACTTGCTTCCATAAGTCATTAAGCCGAGGGTATGGTCCCACCAAAAGTCAAAGAAATACTCTGAGCCTCTTTGACTTGTAGGATTAAAAGTACTAACATACTTGTGGGTAGGAAATTAGTAAGTATAGGGGAAAAATGAATGAAGGGGAGTTAATCACATGAACTTTTAAACCTTTGCCTTTGCTTCCATAATTGATCATACATGTTGAAATATGTGTATAAGCATGATGCATGTGCTTCAATCCAATTAACTTTGTAGTTCAGCAACCTTTCTTCTACTTACCCATTTCTTACCTCTAACATGTTTTCTTCATTTCTTTGGGTGCATTTAGGCTAGCAAACCCTTATTCATCTATTTTTCTTTTGAAAAGTAATCTATCTATTTCTAACCTTATATCATCCAAGGACTCAGATTAAGCTTATGAGCTCCTTTTATTTTCTCTACCTAACTATGATCTGCCAAGATTAAACTGTTTGGTCAGATTTTATTCTCTAACTATAAACATAAAATTCAAAGCATGGAATAACCAAGATTAAATAGTTTGATTACCATGGATTGTGGCATGAATAACAAGTTGCACGCAATCATTATTATGCATAAAAGTAAATAGTAGTGGCATTTAGACTTGCACACTTTCATGGTCTCTTTGTTTTTGGGGTTCATATAGTTTCATTTTTTTGACCTTCTCTTATTCTTTTTGTCCTTTGATTTTTCTTTTAAGACATACCCTCTTTACATTTTTTAATTTTTATAATATGGAAAAAATTTGCAGAAAGCAAAGGTATGTAAAATATTACAAGGCTTAACCTTAGTCATTCAAAATTATGACTCCTATTGGTATAGTAACCTAATAGTGGCAACACTTGGGGATGGCATTTCCTTGTGAAATGTCAAGAACTTTAGAGATCAGTAGCCTTTGAATTGTTTTTTAGGTTCCCTTGCAAAGTGTTCTTCTATGAATCTGCATTATTGATACTTATGATAGTAAATATTTCAAATCTTAGGGCCTTCTCTTCGGGCTTTAACTTCAAATATCACCATCCAATCCAAACTAGACTTTTGAAAATAGAATATATACAAATGAAAATTAGTAATTAGGTTCAAAGTAATGTTTTAGAATTCGACCATTCACTGGCCCACCCTCTGCATCTGGACCATCAATTTCTCTTAGGAAGAAAGAATTATTTCCTCTATAAGCATAAATGACATAGGGACCTTTCCATAGGAAATCAAATTTCCAATGTTTTCCTTTATCTTCTCTCCTTGAGTCCCACTTGAGTACTTTGTCACCAATGTAGAAATCTTCAACCTTGGTTCTCTTATCAAAAATCTTCTTAATCTTTTCTTACACAATTTGAGACTTTACATAGACCTCTTCTCTTGTTTGTTGTAGATGAATAGTTTGGTTGATTCTTCTTTGGATACTATTTGGTTCAACCTGTATTTCTTGAAGTATCTTCATTACCAGTACTCCCAAAGAGGATGGAAATATAGCTTCCATTCCATAAACTAGTTGATAGGGAGAATTACCAATTGATTTCTTAGTAGTCAATCTGTCTGCCCATAAGGCATTGACTAGCTTTTTATTCCAATATTTCTTATTGTCTTCTAGTAACTTTTTGATGATATTTACTAGGCTTTTGTTTGAAGATTCTGCCAATCCATTACCTTGTGGGTAATATGCTATGGAATGGCCAAGGGTGATATGGTATTTATTGTAGAAATATATCATTCTTTTGGATTTAAAGGTTGCTGCATTATCAGTAATGAGCTTAGTTGGACATCCAAATCTTGACAAAATATTGGTTTCAAGGAAGGTTATGATAACAGTATCTGTGGCTTGCCTTGAAGGTATGGCCACTATTCATTTTTTGAAGTAGTATGTGGTTGTAAGGATCCATTTGTGTTGGGCAGAGGAGGGCGGGTGAATTTCACCAATGAAGTCTAAACCCCACTATTGAAAAGGTATTTCAACAAAGATTGGCTTGAGGAGTAAAGGGAAGAGCTTTTTATTCCCCTCAAAGATTTGAAATTTGTGATAGGAGGTCACATGTTTTTTGACATCAACAAATAAGGTAGGCCAATAGAACCTAGCTCTAAGGATTTTATCTGCAGCAGTCTTCCAGTAAAGGTGTCCTCCACAGTCACCTGCATGAAACTCTTATAAAACTTTGTTAGATTCTTCTTTTAATAAGCAATTGAGAAGAATACCTTCATGATCTCTCCAAAACAAAACATTGTCTAATATACAAAATCTTAAGGATTTCACTTTTAAAAACCTTCTTTTAGTCCTAGATAATTCAGGAGGAGCTTGTAAATTCAGTAAAACATAAATAATATCAGCATACCATGGTGATTCAAGAAAGGCCTGGCTGATTAGTGGAGTTGCCATCCCCTCTTCATTATCTATTGTTGTAATAAAGTTTATATCCAAGGCCTAACAGTTCAATTCATCCATGAGCTTGGCTAAACCTTGGCCCTTGATCAACTTCGTAGATTTGACTTCTATATCATACTCTAATATAGTAGCAATCTAGTTTCCCTATTTTCCATCAGGACCAGCCTGAGTTAGGATGTCTTTTACTAATGAATTGGGAACGTAGGCTACTATGTGAGAATATAAGATGTATACACTAAAATCCTTAATGGCTTTGACCAAATCCAAGGCCTATTTTTCCATTATGTTATATTTCAAGGGAGCATCTCTTAGGGCTTTGCTAAAGAAAGCAATGGATTGTTCATAGCCCTGGTCATTTTTCTGTAATAGGACTACAGTTATTGTGTGCTCTAAAGCAAAAGAAAACAAAATGAAATCTTTGTCAAATTTAGGACTAATTAATACAGGTGTTTTAGTTAAGGCTAGTTTGATGTCTTCAAAGGATTTCTTATCCTCAACAGTCCATTTTATGGTGGAGTCCTTTTTCAGCATATTGTTTAGTGATCTAATTAACTCTGCTAGATTAGATATAAATCTTCTAAGAAAAATGATTTTTCCTAAGAAATCTTGTAATTCTCTAATGTTCCTGGGGTGTGTTATTTGTAAGATGGCTTCTATTCTTGCAGGGTCTATTTTTATACCATCTTTTGAAATTATGTGACCTAACAACTTTCCTTCCGCTAACCCAAACAAGGACTTTTTGGGGTTCAAGGAGATTCCAAACTTCTTGCATTTCATAAAAACTTTCCTTAGATGATCTAAATGTTGATTGTCAGACTTTGAAAAAATAGTAATATCATCTAGATATATCACAAGGAAACCATGAATATCTTTAGAAAAGGCTATATCCATAGCCCTCTGGAAAGTGGCTCCTACATTCATTAGCCCAAAAGGAATTTTCACATACATAAAAGTGCCTCAAGGAGTAGTAAAGGCAGTTTTGGGTTGTTCATCTGGATGAACTAAGATTTGATTATGACCAGAAAACCCATGCAACAATGAGATTCTGGTTGATCCAACTACTCTGTGTAAAATTTGATCCATTTTGGGGAGAGGGTAATTGTCTTTTAGTGACACTTTATTGAGGTTTTTGAGACCCACACAGAGTCTTATCTCACCAGTTTTCTTTCTAGTTGGCACCAATTTTGAGACCCAATTAGAAAATCTAATTGGTGCAATTATTTTGGCATCATACATCCTCTGAATTTCTTTTTCAATCGCAGGTAATAAGACAGGATTGATCCTTCTTAGTTTTTGTTTGAAAGGCTTTTGATTTTCTTTGATAGGAATTGTGTGTTGGATGATGTTGGGGTCATAGGATTTAGGTCCTCGTAACTCCAAGCAAAAATCCCTAAATTATTTCAACAACTCAATGTATTTAACTTTTTCAGTCAGAGGTAATGATTTTGAAAGTTTGATCAATTTAGGATTTTCAGCAGTGCCCATATTACATTCCTCTATATCAAATCTTAATGGTTCCATTTTAGGTTTCCTAGGAACATCATTTGAATCAAATAAATCTTCTAGAGGGGTTAATCCCTTTGGTAAGAAGTTATCCTTGAGATTAATTACTTCAGTTTCTTCATTGATCATTTCATAAATCTCCATTAGCTCTAAGTTATTTACATCTGATTTGGTGAATTTAGTTGGGTTAAGTCTATCTGCTTTATCATCTTCTATCTCATTTATTTCTATCTTATCCTTAGTGTTAGGGTCTATGGATGTATCAGTATCTATATTGTTATTTACAAACTCTTCTTCTGAAAGTAAAAATTTATTTATATGTTTATCATTAGAAAATATTTGCCAATTCTTCAAATTATATGGAATTGCAGGTTTGTGCCTAACTTTAGCAGTGTACTGATAGATAGGTTGGAAGGATAATTTACAATTGCTGGCAAACATTTCTACACTATGGGCTTGCATGTTATGTTTTCTAGGGATTACTGCAAGCTTTGTTTCTAGGAAAGTGTTAAGTATTTCTACAATAGTATCTCTATAGCAACTTAATCTAGGGTCTTTAGTCATATATACAGCATCAATATATTTTACAATTAGTTCAGAGTCTCCCAAAACAGAAACTCTTTTAGCTCGTAGATTCCTAACTAACTTAACACCTAAAATTAATGCTTCATATTCAGCTATATTATTTGTACATTTAAAATTCAATCTATATGCATGGCCTTCTAAATAATTGTTCTCCAAATTATATATCCACACTCCTGCTCCTGCTCCTAACCTATTTACTAATCCATCAAATTCTAAATTCCATAATATCTCATGATCATAATTTTCACTATCTGGTGGAACAAACTTTTCATTATTCATAGCAGTTAGACCTTCTAGTTCATTAAATAGCTCTGTAGTCTAGTGAGCTTCATTTTGGGTAGAAATTAAAATTTCTTTTGGTTCTGTATCAATACTGTCTAAAATTGTTTCTTGAGTTTGATCAACATTATACAAGATAAAATAGTCAATGTCTAAGTGTATCGAGTAGATGGGAAAGTTTTGAGGCCGATCCTGGCTACTTACCATATATTTCATTAAGGTTTCTCGGTATATTTTCTTAGGTTGTCCAAAAACAGAGATTGTAGCATATGACATATCTAGTTGTAGAGATCCCTGAAGTTTGGCAGCCCATGATCTGGATAACAGCATGCCATACTTCGATGGGATGTCAGCAACTACAATGTCCATAAGGATGCTTTTGGCAGGATATTGGACTAAAGTAACACATAGTTCTTTAATCAATCCTAGACACTTTACCTTAGTAGAGTCAAATGAGAACAAGTCTTTGTAAGGCCTTATAATGTCTAGGTTCAATTTCTCTATCACTGATTTGAGCATGAAATTGTGAGAGGCTCTAGAATCCGACATTGCATTGTGTAGAATTTTGTCATGGATACTAAGGCTAGTGTAAAAAGGTGGAACTCCTCCTTTTAATTGTTTTCCATTAACATCTGGGCCAAATATGAGTTCTGGTTGGTCATCAAACAAGTTAACTGAATCCTCATTTTCAGCAATGTTTAAGGTTTGGTTTATCTGTGATTTGTAAGGTTCATTCTTGATTAGTTCTGTTAAAGGGACTGGAATCTTTAGCTTTGCTATCTCTGCTCCCAAATTGAATGGAAAAGAGGCTTTTTCTGTTTGAAGGTTTTGAGTTTTAGCAGCAGGGATTTGAGTAGGATTGTCTTCTTTTTCTTTATTGGGGATCTCCTTATGTGGATTTTCAAGTGGAATTGAAGTGGATGGTTGATCAGCAGAAGGTTGATCAGAGGTTATATCTACAATTGTGGGGCCAGAAGGATTTGGGTTCTGCCTAGGGAGAATTTGGAGGATCTTTGAAACAGGGGCTTCTTTTATTTTCTTGGGTTGATTTTGGGTTGTTTTCTTGGTTTGGTCAGGGACATATGCATTCCTTTTGCTTCTCAAATTGTACTTCTTGTGGACTTCGAAGATAGCAAAGTCATATCCTTGTTTATAATCAAATGATTCACCAGATTGTACCTGTAATTGCTACAGCATATACAGTTCCTGCTCATCTTGGGTTAGAAAAACAGTGTCCTCATCATTTATTCCCATTAGGTTAATTTGTGTATCATGCTTTGGATTTTCTGGTTGGGATGTTTCTACATAATTTTCTTGAAAAGGAGGCCTTATGTTTTGATCTGGTCCATTTTTCCCTATGTTTTGGTTATTTCTGAAATTTGGGTTTCTAATTGGAGGTGCTTGTTGGTTATCCCATTGGGGTTTCCTTTGCATGTTACCTATTCTCTCCATTAATCTTTCCATTTTTTTGGCCAAGTTATCTATTAATATTATATGGTGAAGTTTCATCCTTAGCAGTTCCCTTTTCATTTCTAACTCTAGCCCCTTTAGCTAACAAATTCGGGGGAATGTTTTTATGAAGGGGATTCTAGCACTTGTGTCCATAAGTCATTAAGCCTAGGGTCTGGTCCCACCAAAAGTTAGAGAAATGCTTTGAGCCTCTTTGACTCGTAGGATTAAAAGTACTAGAACCTACTTGTGGGTAGGAAATTAGTAAGTATAGGGGAAAAAATGAATGAGGAGGAGTTAATCACATGAACTTGTAAACCTTTGCCTTTGCTTCCATAATTGATCATACATGTTGAAATATGTGTATAAGCATGACTCATGTGCTTCAATCCAATTAAATTTGTAGTTCAACAACCTTTCTTCTACTTACCCATTTCTTACCTATAACATGTTTTCTTCATTTCTTTGGGTGCATTTAGGCTATCAAACCCTTATTCATCTATTTTTCTTTTGAAAAGTAATCTATCTATTTCTAACCTTATATCATTCAAGGGCTCAGATTAAGCTTATGAGCTCCTTTTATTTTCTCTACCTAATTATGATCTGACAAGATTAACTGTTTGGTTAGATTTTATTCTCTAACTATAAACATAAAATTCGAAGCATGGAATAACCAAGATTAGACAATTTGATTACCATGGATTGTGGCATGAATAACAAGTTGCACACAATCATTATTATGCATAAAAGTAAATAGTATTTGCATTTAGACTTGCACACTTTGATGGTCTCTTTGTTTTGGGGGTTCATATGGTTTCATTTTTTTGACCCTCTCTTATTCTTTTTGTCCTTTGATTTTTCTTTTAGGACATACCCTCTTTACATTTTTTAATTTTTATAATATGGAAAACATTTGCAGAAAGCAAAGGTATGTACACTATTACAAGGCTTAACCTTAGTCATTCAAAATTATGACTCGTATTGGTATAGGAACCTAACAAGGGAGATTATCCTTTATGCTGGTTGGTTCTTCCCCTGTTTCTCATCTCGACATATGGTCAAGTCCTACATTCAGTCTCCTTGGTTTAACAATGATCTCAAAGTCATATTCCTGGAATAATAGTAACCATCTGCAAATATTTCCTCCTAAGATAGGCTTATTAACAAAATGCATCAGTTCAAAATGATCTGTAAACATTTTAAAGTGTGAACCCAACAAATAGTGACTAAACTTCTGCGAATAATATACCATGGCTAGTCATTCCCTTTTTGTAGTGGTATAATTATTTTCCGGTTTAGATAAATTTCTACTTGAAAAATCTATAGGATGATCAATTTCTCCTACACCAAGTCGTGTCAGTACCACTCCCAAATCTATACAAGAGGCATCCACATGGACATGGAATTCCTTATTCCAATAAGGGAACACTAGTATAGGTGCAACTACCATTTTTTCCTTCAATATGTTAAGGCTCTTCTGGCATTCTTCATTCCACAGAAAAGTTACGTCCTTCTTCAACAATTTCTCCATAGGCACAGTGATATTAGCACAACCATAGTTGAATTTCCAATAATACCCAGTATGTCCCAATGTAGTGTGAAGTTATCTTAATGTCTTAGGTAGAGGCAAGCTCACAATGATAACAATCTTAGTAGGGTCCACCCTTAGTCCTTACTTATAGATAATATGTCGAAAGGTACACCAAATATGCACTTCTTTAGGTTCAAAGAGATCTGATATTGTCTACATGTGTCGAGCATTAGTATTAAACTTCCAACATGTTTTCTCAACAAACCAAATATTTTCCAATCATCAAAATATACCTCTAAAAATTTGTGAATGTATTCCTTAAAATCTGTGACCACTACCCTAGAAAATATAGCAAAGGCATTTTTCAATCCAAAAGGCATTATTGTGTATTGATATGAGCCCCATTCTATAGAAATGTCGTCTTATGTTGATCTTCAGGTGCAATCCTAGTCTGATTATAACCTGAGAATCCATCTATAAATGAGTACGCTTCCTGACCTCCTATATTGTCTAGCACTTCATCTGTGAAAGGGGTGGGGAAGGGATCATGTAAACATGCATCATTCAACTTTATCATATCAACACAGATCCTAATTTCTCCTTGAGTCTTCTGTTCTTACACTGCCATAGTACTCACCCATTCTAATTCTTCTATTGGTTCATTAATTTATGTTGCTATCATCTTATCAAGCTCTACTTTCACTTTTTCCCTATACTTCGAGTTCAGCCTCTAAGGTCTTTGCTTGACTGGTTTCGCATCAGGCTTAAGGGGAATATTCATGACTCCTAGATCTCCTATTATACCCTTCATCTATGAAAACTTGGTGGGAAATATTTCTTGATATTCATGAAGTAACTATGTCACTTTATTGATTGTCTCTTCATCCCAGTAGTCTCCTATTATTACAAACTTGAGTTCCTTCTCTAATCCCATGTTCACCTTCTTAGTCTTTAGTGGCTTCGTTATGTCTGGTATCTCTGGATCAGGTCCAGTTACTTTAGGGTATCCTTCTGATTCTGCTATGTCGATGTTGCAAGGGTCTTCTTGTTCATCTAAAGTAAGGTTATAGCACTCCATTGCATTTTCTATATGCATAGCCTAATTAGGTTGATGCTATGTCCGTGGGGTTACATTCTAAAATATCTTCTTCTTAACTGCCTGAAGGGAAAAATCTATGCATGTTCAATCATCATCAAAGTTGAATGTTAATACGAATCCATCAACCATGTCTTCCCAATTCATGGTACCATGTCGAAGGTCTATTTCTAGGTACAAGTTCTTAGGGATTGTCTCTAATGTATGAATGAATCAATGTACCCATTCTTGCTATGGAATCTTCTTCCATGTTGTAGTGCATAGCTGGATATGCTTCCTAGGATTAGTTTCACCATCATATTTTATCTCCATCTCTATATCTGTCTGTCCAAACCTTATCCACGTCATTCTTCAATATTCCTACCAACCTCCTATATTCTTCTTGTGTGCATTCCACAATCTAGCAGGGGTAGCTTTCAAGGCTATATCCAAGGTAGGAAAACTTTGATTTTCTGGAAATTGTTCTTCAAAGTAATTAAGAAAAGTATTTACATAACTTAATCCATCATAAGAATGTGGGTTACATACCTCAAATATCATACAATGAACTGATTTATTAATTTTTGCACAACGCCTTGTGGATACTTCATGCAATCTATTCTGACAGTTGTCCAACTCTTCTTCCAAGTCTGAGGTACAAGAACTATCATGCTTCCAACTCAACTTGGCTTCTGTAGTAGGGTTAACATAGTCTTGTTACTTCACTGCCATTTGATAGATATTGTCTATGTCAGCTATGCAGTATTCTTCTTTGACTAGCTCTGTATATCTTACTCCTTCTGATGGATCCAAGGGAACAATTACTCCTATATTGTTTCCTTCAAATATCATATGTCTCTTCTTTAGATTAATTATGGCCATATTATCAAACTCCCTATCAATTCTAAGCAATGCAGAATAAGGATTATTTTCATCGACAGTCTCTATTATTTCAAAATCAACAGTAGTGCGAACTCCTTCAATATCCACTACAACACCTGGTAGTCCTCCTAGATGGAAGATCTTTTGCTGATTTTCCATCCTTAACTGAATAGGTCATGACTACTGTAGCTTCAGCTTACCCATTAATTCCCATGTCTTCTTCATCAAGACATTAGAATCAGATCCCAGATCTAGATTAATTTGATCCATCTCATATTGTCATATCTGTGCATTAAGCCTCATTTCTCTTCCGGTTCTCTTCTGTCAATGCAAATTATTGACTGTTTCCATCTCACTTTTCGGTGTTTCTTTGGATACATAGGAATATATCAATTCCTGAAGCCCTTCTACAATCTTTTGATCTCTTAAAAATTTCATACATGTCTGTAGAAAAGACTTTAAAATACCTACTTGATTTCCTGAATCCTGGTCCTGTGTCAAAGCTTGATCCTATGTCAGAGCTTGGTTCTGTGTCGAAGATGACGACACATTATAGTTACGTTTCTTATCAGGATTTGGCTATGCAATAGATGTTGAAGCTCCAACATCCATAAACTTCACTTTGCTTCCATAAACACTTCTTTTTCTTTCTAAATATCAAAAAAACAGACTTTCTTAGCAATCTTTCCAATCCATGCACTTTCATATTCTTTCTTTCCATCTGTTTTATCACTATTGGATGCAACTCCACTTCTAGTGATAATACTAATTCGAGGCTCATTGATCCTCCTTTCAGCAATCATCATTTGGATATTCTATGTTAGATGTTGATTCATTTTTTCTTGCTTCCTCTTCATAAGTACAGTTAATTATTCAATTACATGGTCAAAGGATTTACAATACTTACATGTTATTGTGGGATTCTAATAGTCTCTCACAAAATGACCTGGCTGGTCGCAGTTATAGAAAATGATATGTCCACATCCTCGACCAACTCCACCATCTTGACCTCCTCCTTGATAGCCCCCTCTACCACTGCGTTTTCCATTGTCGTCATGTCCATGCTCTTCTTGAATTGCATAAGTTTCAGTACCATGCTCCATCATTAGTTTGTAAGCTCAACAATTATTCTCATAATGTCCCACTGATTTACAGACTTTGCAATATAGATTCCTTAGAGTTTGTACATATTTTTGTAATAAGTAACAATCTTCTAAATGATGTTGGCCTCTAGTCTTACATATTTTACACCATAGGCTGGATCTTGCATTCAAGGGATTCAGTGCCCCACTAGCAATGTAATTTTTGAATATAGGGCACTGTTCTTGAGAATGGCCCTCCGATCTCCACTTCGTATACCATATTTCTTCTATAACTTCATTTATTTTATTGATGCCTTATATCTGTAGGGTTAGGTTTTCCATATGACTATGAATCTGTTGCATGCCTGCATTAGTATCTCCTATAGGCGAAGCTTCCAAATTCATTGCAATCTGTAGAGAATCGGCTTGACTTTCTATATTTTTTTGCATCAATGGAAATCTAATATGCAATAGGAGCGTAAATACAAACCATTCTTGATGTTACTGCAGAGCTATGTAGAAGCTTACTTGATCCAATAACACCTTAAATCTCTTATCAAAATCTCAAACAGACTCAGCAAGTTTCTGTTTCATCTCTTTCAACTTGGTGATGCACTGCAACTCAGACTTCGGTTTCTTAAACTCTCTTATCAATGTTGTTTTAATATCTACAAACGTTTTGTTCTAATTATTTGAATACTTCATATAACATGTCAATGCTCTATCTCGGAACGTCGTAACGAGTTGTGCTTTCTTTACATTCTCATCGTTGATCTTCTTCGATGTCCATACTGCTTCAAAACCAAAAACCTCAAAATTCCTTTGAAAACAAGTTTTAATATCATCATCCATACTTCTTTGAAAACAATAGCTTAATATCATCATCCATACTTCTTTTTGGATGGGAGAAGAGGGGGAGAAGTAGGGGAGGGGGAAGGGGGGGGGGGGGGGGGGGGGGGGGGGGGGGGGTTATAGCCAATGATCCAAGAGGCTCCAGAGAGACACCCAGGACAAAGATGGCTCAAAAATCAAAGTGTTTGGATTATGCTCAAACTAGGATCAGATCGAAGACCTCGTCGTCCTGATCGTGGTGGTGTGAACGACTTGTCAAACTGAGCTCGTATGCGAAAGATATAGCTCTTCAAAGTTTGACATGATAGGGGAAAAGTGGGGCCCACAACATGCCACATGGCATCCCAGTAAGCAGAGGGGGACCCACATGGCAACCCATCAGCCATTGACACTTGGAACTTTCTCATTTGTCTCCTAAAACCTGCATAAGAGACAAAATCATTTTTATGGGTATTAAATAACCATATAACTAAAATTGTTCTAATATATAGTTATTAAAATAACTATATAAAAACAATAAAACATGGTTTTGGGATCGGTGGCAACAACCCCCGCCGAACCCTTTAAAATAGCCTTAATACAAATCGCATTACATATATCTATATAGATATATATATATATATATAAAGGCTGATAGCCATAACGTCCGTTGGCCTTATCGTAATCGCAACTCACCCATATGTATATATATATCACATAACCATGTTATATGCGCAGGTTTCGCACCGACTGATTATATATAGGCCGATTTTAATATCGGTGAAGTCCCGATAAAAGCATCGATACCTCCATCATGCCGACCGCCGATAAGAGTGATTGCCGATATGGATATCGGCGAAGTCCCAAAAATCGCACTAATAAACGCGCCAGCACCCGTATTGATCGCCGATATTTTAGGAACAGAAGCGCCGATAAGGTATCATGCGGGATTCAAGGGATGTGCCACCCTATTTCAAATATATTATGGTTTAAAAGGTTTATATATGGACGAGGTGGGATTTGATCCCCCGACCTCTTCGTAACCATATGCCTCCTTTACCAATACGCCAACCACATTACCTTGGTGAATCCACCCAAGGTTTTTCTACTTAAACAATCATTTTTCACTTTGCACACAGTTCGAGGAAGAGAGAGGCTACAGGCATGAATTTCGAGGCAGAATGCAGGCATGAGATTCAAAGCAACAGATTAATTAATATTTTAATGCAGGAACCATGAATTTTGCAGGAGGGCAGAATTCTCACTTTATCAGAATTTGACAAGTTTTATATGGTTTTTACACCTCTAATCGCCATGAACACAATGGGGTTGTTCATTTCTTCATTAGAGGTCTACATTTTCTAGTCATTTCCAGAATGCACGTGGAACCATGATTTCAACGAAAACATGGAGCGAAACCATGAGCAATGAAACTTTCCCGAGGTAAAATTTTGACATTTCAGAATATATTCAAGTTTATGCTTGTTTTTCATGGTTTTCCGTAGGGATCGCAATGGCGAAATCAGATTCTCCATCTAAGTTGTAGATTTAGAGTCCATCCATGGAACAGAATCTTTTAGGAATCCTAAGGGAATCTAGAAGATTCCTTGAGCCCAGAATTCTCAACTTCTCAGAATTCGGATTTTGGATAGTCGATTCAGCACTACTCGATGCCACAAATCTAATGGTGGCTTCAGATTTCTTATTCTCTTATTTCTTCTTCCAGTCACTTTTCTAAGTGCCAGCACTGATGTCCACATTCATGTGTGAGCAGCCATCTTCATGAGATCGATGCCTTGAGAACAATGGTCCGAGCAGCTTCAGCAGTGAGAAATCCACTTCTTCAGATGGCCCTTGGTTTTGAGGTATATGATGTGTTCATGTACTTCTTCTTTCTACATTATGTTGTACAGATCCTTAATTGATGTGGATGCAGGATCTTCTTTATTACATGTTGTCATGATTCCTTGCTTCATGTTATGCGAAATCTTTTATGTGATGTACTTTCTGTCATAACTTATCATGTTATGCTTTGAGATCCCTTGTTGTATGTTGTTGGGATACTCTTGTTGTCATCATGCATGTCTTTTTATTTGACATCCATTTTGTGCCATGTTGGTGGGATGCGCACCATGCTTGTTTTTGTGTCATACTGATAGGAGTCTTTTGATTGAGAGTTCTAGTCATGGGACATCTCTGAGAGCCACTCCTGCGTGAGGGAATTCTTCCTTGTATGATCGAGACATCATCTCTGTGTATATCATCTTTATTGACAACACTTAATGCAGCAGCCTACACCATCTTGACACTGGGGTCTGGAGATGTAGTCCCTCCTAGACAAACTTCGTTATCAACGGCTTTTGTTTTCATGTGTTGATGATTTTCATGTTTCTCTTCTTTTCCACATGAAGCTGTATTCATTAATGTTCTTTTAAAAATCAATTTTAACACATCACGAAAGTAAAAGGTCTTGGAAGGTTCCTTCTTCACACCCGGACCTGGATCAAGTGGTATCAGAGCGGTGTTTATGTTGATGTGAATTGTAGTGTGAACAATGATAGAGGATGAAAGAGCAATGTATGAGACCATGCTCAACATTTCCAAGAAGGTGGAAATTATGTATAAAACTCTACAGAAAGAGACAGAGGAAAAGGAGCGATTGCAACTTCAGTTGAAAGCCATAGAAGAGGCCATGAAAGAATTGAAGCAAGACAGACATAATCTTCAAACAAAGAAGGATGAATTGAAGATGCGTCTACATGAAAAGAAAGAGGAGAAGTAGATTTTTCTACTACAACTGCAAGCAAAGGACAAGGCCTTGAAAAAGCTGCAGCGAGACCCATGTGAGGTAAAAAGTAGTTCTCCATCTTCATGTATGTTTCCTGATGATGATTTCGCTGTGTTCGAAAATCATACCACAGGAATTGGCTCCAAACTACTGAAGAGAATCAAATATGAAGGAAAAGGCTTGGGCGTTAATGGCCAAGGAATTTTCAATCCCATAAAAGTAGAGGAATTACCCCGTCAGGCAGGACTTGGGTATGTCAGGAAAGAAGTTTGAGAATGCAATCCACCAACAACAAATGATGAGCAACCCTCATAAGTTCTTTCCAAATAAAAAGAGAAGGTAAAAGATGTTGATTTCCTTTCGATTTCATCTTTTGATAGTATGATGTCTGTTGGAGATTTGGATCCCAATTACAGGGACAAATATGAGGCTCCTTACAAAGACAAAGCACGAGGGGAAAGAGCTTGGTGCTAACAACCAAGGCATAACTCAACCTTTGGAGGTTGTGCATGAGCATTGATTTACAGGATCAAGATACACTAAAGGAGAGTTCTCAAAGGTGTCAAATTTGTCCGAGACATCGTCAAGGAAAGAGAATGATGGGAAAACATCCCCATCATCCCATGGTAGTTTCCATTGATGGGAGAGAGCTAAGGCAAGCTCTCATCGCCATACTGACATCAAAGATAGCAAAGGAAGGTATAATCACTTTCGATCTTCGAATTTTCATTTTGATTATGATCATGTTGTTAATTATGAATGAAGATTAAGGCTTCAGAAAACATGCACCTTTTGAGGTTTACCAAACCATACCTTTTCCAAGTGTTGGAAAAGAATGGCAGCACTCATGAGGCGTGAAAGATCCTCTCAATAGCATGAAAAGAAACAGGTTAAGCAAGTATGGAGGAAGAAAACCTACTGCAGTCATTGCGACAGAAATGGCCATCAGAGAGCCACTTGCTGGAAGCTCCATCCAGAGCAGCGCCTTAAAGACAAAGCATCAGTGCGTGAACTAGGAAGAGCGGTTGTTCAACAAGCAAAACCACCTCAAGGAGGTGACCCGTTCACATTGATCAGTGAAAAATGGTTTTTTTGACATGATGTCATTTCATGGTCATTCTTTGTAAATCATTTGTTGCATTTTTAAAGTGTAAAAGTGATGATGTGTTTCCATTACTTGGTCAGCGACAATGATGTCTGGTCATGTTTTGAGTCGTATTTTGAGTCGCATGTTAAAACTCCGAAAGTGATGTTATGTTTCCATCGCTTGTCAAAACAATAATTTTTGGCCTTATGTATGTAAATCATGTGTTGCAATGATGATGTGTTTTCCATCACTTTTTGAAGCAACCATGAGGAGTTGGCCTTGTTGTCATAGCTGGGGTATTACGTCTGTCTTGTTGTAAACCTGACCATTGAGTATGTGTTATAAACTCGTGGCAAGTATGGGACGTTTGGGTCTTTAGTTTGGTCATGTCATTCAAAGCATGTCATTTGCAAGCAATGTACTATAGGTTGCAAAAGTAGCAGGTATCAGTTTGTAGCTTAAGGCTCCGAAGAACAAAGGTGAAGGAGATGGAAGCGATACCTTTTCAAGACGCTTGTGATGTGGACAGGGTACAGATAGAGATGCAGATTATTTTTAATGCTTTTGGAGGACCAAAAGCTCCTAAGTGGGGAGGATTGATCTAGGAGGCTCCAGAGAGACACTTAGGACAAAGATGGCTCAAAAATCAAAGTTTTTGTATTGTGCTCAAACTAGGATGAGATTGAATACCTCGTCTTCCTGATCGTGGTGGTGTGAACGGCTCGTCAAACTGAGCTCGTATGCGAAAGATAGAGCTCTTCAAAGTTTGACATGACAAGGGAAAAGTGGGACTCACGGCATGCCACATGGCATCCCAGTAAGCAGAGGGGGACCCACATGGCAGCCCATCAGCCATTGACACTTGGCGCTTTCTCATTTGTCTCCTAAAACCTGCATAAGAGACAAAATCATTTTTATGGGTATTAAATAACCACATAACTAAAATTATTCTAATATATAGTTATTAAAATAATTATATAAAAACAATCAAACATGGTTTTAGGATCAGCGGCAACAACCCCCGCCGAACCCTTTAAAACAGCCTTAATACAAATCTCATTGCATATATATATTAAGGTCGATGGCCATAACCTCCGCCAGCCTTATCGCAATCGCAACTCACCCATATGTATATATATATCACATAACCATGTTATATGCTGCAAGTTTCGCCCCAACTGATTATATATAGGCCGATTGTAATATCGGTGAAGTCTCGATAAAAGCGCTGATAACTCTGTCGTGCTGACCACCGATAAGAGCGATAGCCGATATGGATATCGGCGAAGTCCCAGAAATCGCGCCGATAAACACGCCAGCACCCGTATTGATCGCTGATACCAACTGTCGATCACCGATATTTCGGGAACAGAAGCGCAAATAAGGTATCATGCGGGATTCAAGGGATGTGCCACCCTATTTCAAATATATTATGGTTTAAAAGGTTTATATATGGACGAGGCAGGTTTTGATCCCCCGACCTCTCCGTAACCATGTGCCTCCTTTACCGATACGCCAACCACTTTAACTTGGTGAATTCGCCCAAGGTTTTTCTACTTAAAGAGTCATTTTTATCTCTGGATGCAGTTTGAGGAAGAGAGAGGATGCAGGCATGGATTTTGAGGCAGAATGATGGCACGAGATTCAAGGCAATAGATTAATTAATATTTTAATGCAGGGACCATGAATTTTGCAAGGGGGCAGAATTCTCACTTTGTCAGAATTTGACTTATATGGTTTTTACACCTCTCATCACCACGAACACAATGGTGTTGTTCATTTCTTCATCAGAGGTTTGCATTTTCCAGTCATTTCCAAAATGCGCGTGGAAACATGATTTCAGCAAAAACATGGAGAGGAACCACAAGCCATGAAATTCTCCCAAGGAGGTAAAATTTTGACATTTCAGAATATAGTCAAGTTTATACTTGTTTTTCATGGTTTTTCGTAGGGATCACAATGGTGAGATCAGATTCTCCATCTAAGTTGCAGATTTACAGTCCATCCATGGAACAGAATTTTTGAGGAATCCCGGGGGAATATAGAAGATTCCTTGAGCCCAAAATTCTCAACTTCTCAGAATTCGAATTTTGGACAGTCGATTCAGCACTACTCAACGTCACAAATCTGATGGTGGCTTTAGATTTCTTACTCTCTCATTTCTTCTTCTAGTCACCTTTCTAAGTGCCAATGCAGATTTCCACATTCACGTGCGAGCAACCATCTTCATGAGATCGATGCCTTGAGAGCAATGGTTCGAGCAGCTTCAGCAGTGAGACATCCACTTCTTCAAATGGCCCTTGGTTGTGAGGTATATGATGTGTTCATGTACTTCTTCTTTCTGCATTATGTTGTACAGATCCTTGATTGATGTTGATGCAGGATCTTCTTTATTCCATGTTGTCATGATTCCTTGCTTCATGTTATGCGGAATATTTTATGTGATGTACTTTCTATCATAACTTATCATGTTATGCTTTGAGATCCCTTGTTGTATGTTGTTGGGATACTCTTGTTGTCATCATGCATGTGTTTTTCTTTGACATCCCTTTTGTGCCATGTTGGCAGGATGCGCACCATGCTTGTTTTTGTGTCATACTGATAGGAGTCTTTTGATTGAGAGTTCTAGTTGTGGAACATCTCTGAGAGCCACTCCTGCGTGTGGGAATTCTTCCTTGTATGATCGAGACATCATCTCTGTGTACATCATCTTTTTTTACAGCACTTAATGCAGTGGCCTACACCATCGTGACACCGGAGCTCGGAAACGTAGTCCCTCCTGGACGAACTCCGTTATCAATGGCTTTTGTTTTCATGTGTTGATGATTTTCATGTTTCTCTTCTTTTCCACATGCAGCTCTATTCATTAATGTTCTTTTAAAAAGCAATTTTAACACATCACGAAAGTAAAAGGTCTTGGAAGGGTCCTTCTTCACACACAGACCTAGATCTACTAGATTCTGTCTTTTGCGAACTCTTGGGCTAGAAGGATGAATACTACAAAGCTACCTGTGGGTTATCAAGGTGGCTTTATTCTCTTTCACTTTCATATTCACTCAAAAGAGGACTATAATCAGTCTCTATAAAGTTCTTTAGATCTTATCTTCAAGATATCTTTCTGGTATCTACTCTATATCTCTTTTCTCTTCACTGTGTTCCGATCTCTTGCTCAGATTTATTCTCTCTTCTTCCAAACATAACTAGACTAGTAATGTGATTACATCTATAAAACTCCCTTTTCACACGGAAGCATCTTAATCTTGAGTTTCAAAGATTTTAAATACTTTCCTTGTGGTCCTTTGAAAAATTGTCATTCCACTTCGTTGTAGGACATAGTCGATTCTACCGCGAACACAGTAATGAATCCTCCCAAGATGCTAACAATTCAGAAATCAACAACCCTTGAAATCATATTGTCAGTGCTCTTGAGTCGATGTATCAATTTATGATTCCTCACCATAGGTTCTTCACCTTTAAAACAGTTCTTCCTTTCATTCAACCTGGATATCCACTCATACAGTTCGATAGGATGAAGTAAAGAAAATCTCTTATTGATATTTAAATATATACTTTTGTAACCAAGCTTCAGATGTCAAATCAGGGTTTCTGTTTTCTTGATCCGTAAATTCTCGCTCTTTTAGTACTATCTAGTCTTGAATCTCCTTCTTCGATGGTGCCACATCCACATATCCTTCAAACAGATCCCATTCCCAACAATGGAACCATTTTTTGGCTTGGTTTGTGTTGACCCAGGTTTGATCTATACTTCACACCAAAAAAACTCTCAATCACCAGCCCTTTTGGCAATGACCTGCAAGAAGGATGCAGTCTCACCCGAAGTGACTATGGGAGGATGCAGAACTAGGTGTCTGTAGCCTTGAAGGATTATGGGATGTGGTATTATTATGTTTTCTTATTCTTATCATTCATAAATCAATTCGCCGCATTATATTAAACATTTAACTTGTCATATAAAACCATAAACCATCACTGAAATTAAAATGAAAGTGCAATAATTTCTACTCTACAACAAATATTAAGCAAACATACACATCAAGACACCAAATTACTGTGGTTCACCCCAATGTGGAGCTACGTCCACAAGAACTATTGCTCATATATTGAAGCTTTGTACAACAAACATATCTTGGCCTGCGCACTAAGCTGTAGGATTTCTGTGCACTCAGTTGCAAACTCAGGCCTCTACACACTTAGTTGTAGAGCCTCTCCTTCTCTACCAAATTATAGATCACAATAATACAACCATAACACTGATATGGATCCCAAGATAGATAATTCACTTCTTACTATTTTACCCTTTATATACTATTACATCGAAGGGTTACATCATGAAAATACCATGGTCTAAATACCATCGACTCCCAAAAACAAGCAACTATGTCCCAAAACCATTGATCCCTTACAAAATAGCATGTTTTGACAAAAAGGAGGGGCTTCGACCCACCCCGCAGCCCTTACACCACATAGTATATTCGAAGTGCTCCACCGTGCAGTCCACTTCACGTTCTGATTCTCTACTGTATTCTCTGTTGTATGCTCTACTACGTGCTCCACTCCACAAAATGCGTAGTCTTTGCCAAAATCTAGGCTAAGTTGGGCTATGCCCAACACAAAGAAAATAATAATAGTGTGAGGCCTAGACTCATAAATTGCATGACGCCTCCACAAGTAGGGCTGGCCTAATAATACATCACAAACTTCATGAGGATTAACATGACACAGTACCTCATGTGTGAAGGGCTTGATGTTGTAGGGAAGGTGACACTGCTGGTTGATGTGGAGGTCTCATCCTTGGTGAAGCCACCTGATGGTGTACAATTGTAGGTGTAGTTTGTTCGGTAGGCCCATCTACTTCATGACCTCTACTGAAATGAGATTCTTTTGGCTTTCATTGTAAAAAAATGAACGGCAGCAGAGAACCCTTCACCCACATATGTGAGTGGGAGAGTCATTCCCCCTCCTCTGAATATTTGGGCTTAATATTTTGGAACTTGGTGGTGCCGATGGTGGCACTAGGCTCCACACTAACAATATTCTTCCCTTTGTCATTCACCTTGTCACTTTCCAACTTAGAGTCAGAACATGCATTTGATCTGGAAGCCTTTAGCTCGACCACCAGTGACTGCTTGGCTTGATACTCAGTTCTATTGCGAGTGGGGCTCTTATGGAAACCACATCATTTCCCTATGTCCTTCTTTTTCTTTGTGGTGTTTTTCTTTTCTTGTGGCTTCGGTGGGTTGTCTTGGGTCACCCCACTTAGCTTTGTCCTCTGTTCAATGGTTTGAGGGCACCTTTCCCTTGCCTCAGATTTGCAGATCCAAAGTATTGCTTCTTCTGTTTAAATTTGTACTTGATATGAACAACATATCAATAGGAAACACCAAGTGAGGAGATTTCCATGAAATCCATCTCATCCTAGATGTACTTGTGTAGACAGCCATGGTACTTGAGTATGAAATGTCGCTCAGAATCCTTGATACCCAACTTCATATGAAGGGTATGAAAAATATTTGTGAACTCTGGCACATCTTGGTCCCTTCCCTACCACAGCATGATCCAGTTTATATATTTGTCTTCATAGCTCCCGATAGGGTAATATTGTTCCTTGATGGTGTATTAGAAATAATTCTAAGTGGGTGTTGCTGAGAACAATGAGGGTTCCCTCGCATCCTTTTGTTCACAGTAGGTTTCCCACCAGTCCTTGACATGGGGGTGACTTTGAGGAGTGAAAAAGTAACCTTTCCCAATTGGAAAAGTCATGAACCAGAAGATATCATTCCAACAGATTTAACGATCTATCTACAACATCTACATCTATCTGACCTTCAAATATGGGAATGTCAAAGTTTACTTGTACCTTAAAAGGAGTGGCACCTCCAGAGTGGTTGTTGGATGAATATGTGTCACCTATGGGTATCTGCCAAAGAATTTGGACAAATTTATCCTTCACCTCATTCCTCTATCGCTCGAGGGCTTTCTCTAGCAATATTTTAAAAGGATCTCCTGCTTCCTTGTCTTTCTTTTCTTCTTCCATGGGAGGTCATCTGGGTTTGTGAGGCTGGTCTTGCAAAGGTTCAACCAGTTTGAGCTCTAACACCTTATAACCTTACCTATTTAGGGACATGCAAAGAAAAACAAAGAAAGAGTATACCGCTATGATACTACTGATCCAGACTTATGCAGGAATGCAACAAAATATAAATATAAATATAAACACATAGATGTATCTGAAATAAATGTTCATTTCATTAATATCAAAGAAATGAAAGATGCGTACAAGCATAATGGAAATAATCCAACACAGACGAAGGTATCTTATCCCTGAGAAGATATGTGGTGGCTACATGCATCTAAACTATGTTACAATGAGGCTCGGTGGTCTTTTTATCATTGAGAAACAATGGAAAACCCCAAACATCTAAAAACATAACCTTAGGAGAAGCACCAAATGCTTCTGGGCCCCGTTGGGGTTAGTTGGAACATCGAATTCTTGAGGTCATAACTCTTGAATATGATCTTTGATTGACTCTCATAATACCTTGTTTCAAAGATCTCTAAGAGGAGGCTAAAAATAAATAAGTAATTTGGTTTGGAACTTTTACAATCTGTTGGGTGTGAAATCCCCCAAGGCAAGTTTTGGGGCTTAAAGCCCATATTTTGACCAAATACGATGTAAAGACTCACGTTTTGTGGGTGTGGAGCGTGAACTTGTATATAAGTCATAGGGTTGTCCACCCTCATTTTTGTAAATGTAATGTCGGCTTTAGAGATCCACCCATGGTCCGCAGACCATGGGATCGTATAAATAGAGCGAGGCTCTAAGTTGTAAAAGAGAGGAAAGAAATCAAATAATGAATGAATGCTGAAGAATTGAGTCTTATCTAAGTGTAGAGTCGAGTCTTGGGTCATAGAGTATGAGAAGTCTCTGCAGCTGAGTGCGCAAAGGCCTAGTAGTCCGCAGCTGAGTGCGCGGACACCTCTAGCTGAGTGCACAGGGCAAGTCGAGTCTGTAACCTTTGAAGAAGTAATAAAGAGAAGTTTCATATCATTTCTGTGTATCTTTCCTGTTTTAAGCATTGAGTATATTGGGTATGAATTGCATTTTTACTGTTTATATGTGCGAACTTATATGATTATGTTGACTAAGAGAATATAAGACAAAGTATCTATTTACGCAAAGTTAACTAACAATTATAAGAAGATAAGTAAGATCTACGGTTTAACTTGGGGAATTAGCGTAGATCGCTAACTTAGCAGTGCAAAAGCATCCCATCCCTTGGTTAGGGCTACGTGAAGGCGATTATAACAAATCGCGAAGGCCTCGCAGGTCAGGGTGATGCGCGAAGTAACCTGCGTGAAGTTATTCAAAGTTGGACTAAACCAACCCCTCAGACATCTCAAGGGTGCAGAAACTTGGTTCCAGCATCCCCCCATACTGCTTCGGGTGAGACCTCAGTCCACGCTCTGCGGGCTATTACCGAAAGGGCCAGTAGTGTAGGGATTTGTTTGGATAATTAACTCCGAAATTGGGTCAGGCCCCCTCAAGCCAACAAATGGTTCCATTGTCGGGACTGGAATCTACATAGAGATGTATGATGTCATATCATTGGAATCCAACTAAGAAGGAAATTGAAGGTTGGTGGGATAGGAGAATTCATGAATTCGCAGCGCAGGAGAACAAGAATTCACGACTATCAAGGGAAGAGTAGTTAGAATGTTACCTGTACACAGAGATCCACAAAATCTTCTTCGCATCTTTCCCTACTGAGCTGTACGAGTGGATCATGAAGCTAGAAGAGAGCCAAGGGAGGTGGAAGCTTGACAGTCCTACTGTGTGGACCCCAAAGTTGGTACACAGAATGGAAGCATAGGAAGATAAGATCGCACACGTTATTGATCACTGGCTCGATTGGATTATAGGATTCATTACTAAGTTCACAATTGTCATTTTTGTCTCTTGAGTAAGTTGTAGATTAGAAAGAATTACATTACATAGATTTAAGATATTAGCCTTTAATAAATTAGTGTCTCAAATTCAACTCATATTTTCCACATTTACATAAAGCTGTGCATGAATGAATAAAAAAATATGTGTTGTTGCAAGCATTGTTGATTTGTGGGCAGGAACTCATTCCACCAACCTCATCTAAGCCTTCTCCACCTACTTCCAAAGCCTACCAACCCCTAATTCAAATTTTTATTTTGTAGCCACAGTGGACAAACATTGTGGACAACCACCTTGAGCATATCCAACCATCCTGAAGAGTTGGGTTGATCCTTGGGTAGTGTGCACCTTCCCCATACCTTGATCTATCATCATAAATATTCCCATCACTTCCTTTCACCTTCCCTACCTTCCTACAAACTTCAGCTAAGTTTCTGTAGTAAATAAGGACATCGTGGAGTAGTTACAGGAAATCCTGTAGAAACTATAGGAAATCATGTAGCAACCTGTTTTAGATTGTTTTAGGTAGAAATGATGATCAGAGTCTAGGGTAGGTCTTCAAATTGACTTTCATACCCCTAAATTCCATTTTGGACCATCTTTTCCATACTTTCCTCCCCTGCAAAACATTGGATTATTAACTTAGCATTTAAATTTCAAAATGGAAAACGAAAAGACTCATTTATGTAATATTTAGCTAGTGCATGCATACATCATTCATAGTAGTGTCAGGATAATTTCCATGCCTGCTTAGTCCAGATAACTAGATGATAGAATGCAAAGTTAAATTTGGTCTCTTCTGCAAGTAATGTGTGTTAATTCTTAGCTAAGTAATTTCATGTCATTTCATAGCACTTTCTATTCAACACTTTCATTTCCTTAAAATAGGCAAGAATTTACTTTCTGCATTAAAGATAGATTTACATTCACTATCAGTAGTCAGCCTCCTTCTAGTCAATAGAAGACTGGTTTGAAAAACCATAGTGTTCTATCACCCTAGTTGAGAAGTGACAAAAGTAGATAGTTGCATCTATTGTGCATATAGCACTGTCACCTCCAAGTTTGTACGAACCCCGGGTTGATAAAGTAAAGTCGGTCGCTCTAGGAGTTGCAACATCCTTGCTGCAATACTGGGGCTCATTACTTTTTGGCACCGTTGTCAGGGAGGTGTCTAGGTAGATGTAATTTCTTATTTCCTTTTGTTTTTCATTCGATAGATAGTTGCAGTTTCTTTCTTTCCATTCTGCAACTAGTTCCATTCAGAAAATAGTTGCAATTTTGGCTTTCTTTCCATTCTGCAAGTCGTTCTGAAAAACCTCTAAAAGGAAAAAAACATATTTCTTTCGTGCCTCGTAGGAGTAGAGACAACTTAGGAAAAAAATTTCTAAATACCCCCACACCATCAAACAATCAACCTTACCTCTTCTTCGATGGCTGTCAGCTAGAGGACCCATTAGGCAAACAACCACTATCTTTGAAGAGCCTATTGGTGAAGAACAAGAAGAAGAAACCATTCCACAAACCTACACCATGGCTAAAAATATAAATGGGATTGAAAACAAAACTGGAGGTGAAAACAGAACTGAGGGTGCTTTTCCCATTAGAGAAACTAATGGAGATGCTAGGGTGAAAACATAAGCCCCTCTTCCCTTCATCACTTCCATGGCTTTACCTCAAAGGACCCTAATACCTTATTGTTTAAGTTTGTTTTCATCTATATAACTTTTGATTATACCTCTGACGACCAGGAGTTGAAATTATTCCCATCCACCATCAAGGATGCAGCCTTGTGTTGGTTCATGGGTTTACTTGGGGACAACATCACTACCTGGGCTCAAATTTAACAATCCTTCAACAACAAGTATAGGGATTATTGTAGGTCCAAAGACACCAAAGAGGAAATCTTTAGAATGACTTTGGGACCTGTTGAATCCTTGGAACATTATGAGGAAAGGTTCCAACTCAGCTACAAAAGGGCCAGATGCACCATTGTTGGTACCATTTCATTACCATCCTTTTATTCTAGAAACACCATCATTTGTCTATCTTTTTCTTCCATAAACCCTCATATCCATCGAAATTGATTAATCAACAACATTATAGTTGTTAGTTTACATTAAAATTAATTTGTGAATTTTTATGTTAGAAATTAGGAATTTTCAACAAAAAGATTACAGGGTGTCATAACTTCCTGTAAATGGTTTATGATGTGACACGTGGCATGATAGGAAAGTCAAAGCAATGGATCGAAACATGATCTGTAATGTACATGCATGGTGAAAAATCGATTCAACAGCAAATCTAACGCTCCTGGATATGCATTCAATGCTGGTCAAACCCAGCCCTTTTGGTCACAAAGGCAGCAAAAAGCCATGGTTTCCCAAACTGATTTCGTTTTGCTTTTGGAAATCGGTTTAGATTAGAAAGGACAAAAATCACTCTTTTGTAAAAGCAGAAACATCTACTTAATGTATGTACATTTGATTTAGATAGGATACAGGCAGATAAAGACTGTGTATTGTATTGTTTCAAAAAAAACGATTATTATCTCTGTGTATTATTCCAGAACGCTACTCTTGTATGTGATTTTCAATCTTCAGAACTTAATTACAGTCACCGTTTTACTCCAACAGTGTTTATGCATTAATATTCTCATCGCTTGAAGTTTCTTCAGTGTGCCAGTGAAACGTGGATGGGCCCTGCGTGGAATTGGTATACTGTTAATTTCATTTCCATAGCGTTTTGAATTTGAATAGTGTGCATAGTGTTTAATGTTATTTCCATGTCTGTGAGTTTATCGATTTGATTAGAAATTCTTGCAAATGATATTTATGGTGATAGCTTGAAGATCTGATTGTTAGATCATTGAATAATATCTTGTAAAAGATTTGATCGATCATTAGATTTCAAAGCATCTCCGTAGACTCTGTTTCCATGCATTTAAAATTCAGTGTGCTTTTGATTTTCATGAATGCTTAGTGTGTTAGCTATAAAGAGATTTTGTGCATAACATCCTTGTAAGAGGGTTGAAAGCTCAGCCTAGCAATACGTTGTATCTTTAGGACAGTTAGATAAACTAGATGATAAACTAGATGATCTGAGTGCTAAAGTGTGAGAGGAAACACATTTTAACCTCCTGTAAAGGAGTGCTGTAACTTGTCATAGTAAACACTTAGTTAGGTAAACAAGATCCTTTTAGGTCTAAAGACTTTAGACGCGTGCCTCTAAGTTTACCTACCCTAGTCGATAATAAATCTAGTCTAATCTAGCACCCTACATTGGCCACTACATTTTGGCGCCGTTGTCGGGGAGGCGCAGCTAGAGGATTTCTAAAAACAAAATAAAAAATAAAATAAAATAAAATAAACAAAAACAAGAAAAAACATAGATTTAATTTTAATTCATCATTTTAGAAGTCATGTTTACTTATGCCTAGATCTAGAGATAATAAAGGTAGATTCATAAAAACCCCCCATCCAAAAACTAACCTACCATCAGGAGCAGACCCTTTAGGAAAAGTTGAACACACAACATCAGCTGAGGAAGTCACCATAAAAAAATTAGAGGATAAACAGAAATCAGGGCAAAGACTCACACTTATCAAGAGGCAAATTCTATTAGCACACAAATCACAGAAGAAACATTTCCCTGAATCCTCTATAAAAGGAGAAAGTAGCACAGTAACTCAACAATCTTTCCTTGAACTTCTCTTTTAAACAAGTGATACTGAACAAGAAATTAAATCAACAGAGGAACCTATCGAAATGGTTGAAGAAGGACATGGATCAGAAAAAGGACCACCAAATCAAGGTCGAGAGGAAGAGTCAACCTTTAAATTTCCTATCCAAGAACCAGAAGAGGATGACGAAATAAAAATGAAAAACATACCTCCATCTGTGCTACCAAAATTTTATGGCATGGCTTCAGAAGACCCAGATTCATTCTTGTTTGAGTTTGACATTGTATGTCGAACATATGGTTACACAGATGATTCCCATAGGCTTAGACTCTTCCTAACAACATTAAAAGCATTAGCATTAAGATGGTTCATGGGGCTTGGTGAACATGCGATAACTGATTGGGATGGCATGAGAAGAATATTCCTAAAGAAATACCAACCTTATTGTAGATCGAAAGATTCCAAAGATGATATCTTTAGGATGAACCAATAAGAGGATGAAAATTTAGAGGAGTACTTAGAGCGGTTTGTTTACAATTTACAAAAATCAAAACACAGAACCATGCCTCTTGATCTGATTCGAACAATATTTTTGAAGGGCATTCGAGAGGAATACTTAGATGATCTTAATTTGATGGGCAAAGGTGATATTCCACTTTACCTTTTGAAGAAATTGTTGTGTTATGTGAAAAGTATTCTAGGAGCAAAGCCAAAACTGGAAAAAGAACCATCTCATCCAAAGCCACAAAATCTGCTTCAGCAAGTGTCACAAGAGCTGAAATAGCAAACCTGTTAGAGGAATTCAAAACAGATATATTGAATACCTTAGGAACTCAAATTGACACTCTCAAAGCTAAGAAAAGACAAGAAGAGGAAGATCAAATGATGGCTATCTTTTGTCCAAAATGCCGGAAGAAACATGCCTTAAAAGATTGCCCATTGGAAAACATTCAAGTTTGTGCCTTTTGTACTGAAAATCATGATATATTTCATTGCTCTAAAGTCAAGGTTTTGCAGAATTGTAATGTGGCAGCTAACACAGATATGGAAAATGTGTATTTCATGGGCGCAAAGAGACCATGGCAGCTTTCAAAACCTGCACCTCAAGGTATGTTCCCAAACTAGAATTTGCAATTTCCTGTACATGATCAGATGTATGCTCAAAATTCGTGGAATGTACCCATGCCATGGCAGCACCAAAATTACCCACAACAACAATGGATACCATCTCAGCAATACTCTCAACAATATCAATCATATCCTCAACCATATTCGCAGCCATATCAACAATATCATCAGCCATATTCGCCATATCCTCAACCATATCAGCAATATCCTCAGCAGCAAGTTGTTTACCCACATCAACCTCAACCCACTCAACAAGCATTACCTGCTCTTCCACCAATAAATCCACCACAATTACAACTTCCATCTAATCCACAACCTCCTAGACCTACTCAAATCCCTGCTCAACCTGTACCAAATCCAAATAACAGAGCAGAGAGACCAGCTTACAATGTAGATGAGGGACCCTCATATCCCACATTACCCTTGCAAAATATCAATTTGAGGTCTGGTAAGATACTTCACAAAGAATCTCCAACAGTTGATAAACAAGAAGAAAACGAAGAAAATGAAAATGAAACTTCAATTCAAAGGAAACAAAATGATGACATCAAAAATAAACAAATGCAACCGTTGCATCCACCACCTTTTCCAGAAAGATTGGTCCAAGCAAAACTTCCCATGTCTATACCATAGTTTGATGTTTTAGATGAGCTAAAGAATGTCTATATAAAAATTCCACTACTACAAGCCATAAAAGACATTCCCATATATACTGAAGCCATCAAAGAACTGTGCCTTAAAAAGCCTACTAGGAAAAGAGTTGATCCACAAACCATTCATGTTATTGGACATTTAGTTGGCCTTATGACAAACACCATTTCAATCGAAAAGTATGTTGATCCTGGTATTCCCAAAGTCACTACAATCATTAACAACATACATATTCCAAATGCCTTAATTGACCTTGGGGCCGCAAAAAATGTGATGACTCTTGAAACCATGAAAACACTCCAGCTCAAAAACTTGCATCACACAACAATTGTTCTAGAACTCGCTGATAGGTCTAAAGTGATTCCTGAAGGGATTTTGGAGGACATAATTGTTTCACTGGACTCTTGGGAGTATCCAGTGGACTTTTTAGTTCTTCAGCCAAAATCCAATTTAGGAGGACACCCTATCATCCTTGGTAGACCATGGTTCGCAACTGTTGATGCATTCATAGGATGCCGATCGGGTAATATGATTATTTCACGAGGAACTGAAAGAAAACAACTCACTCTTTACCCATCAGAACAATCACCAGCAGTAGCACACAATTTATGGCTTGACGATAAATAAAATGACAAGGAAGAAGTTCAATCTGTTTTCAGCATCAACCAAATCTATGATTTTCAAGAACATAATAATGATGAATTGGTAGAGTTGTTCCTTTCTCAACCTGATGTTTTCGAAGATTTGAGAAATGACCAATATCATGCTGCGGATGAACTTTTGGCACAAAATTTTCAGGGAACATGCACCATTCAATCTTTGCAAAAAAATTTCAAGACATTTTTCCTATCCAATCTATCACAAACACACAGAGCAAGACCATAGAGATTAGTCCAAGAAAAACTTTGAATATTGGCACTCACCTAAACTCATCTCAGGAGGAAAATTTGATTCAATTATTGAGAAAATACCAGAAAGCATTTGCTTGGGACTACACATATATGCACGGAATTCACCCTGAAACATGCACTCACCATATTTATATGGATAGTAATATCAAACCAGTGAGGCAACCGCAGAGATGAATGAATCCCATGCTTCAGGATATTGTTAGAGAGGAATTACAAAAACTGTTGAAATTCAATTTTATCTATCCTATCTCTGACAGTCAGTGGGTATCCCCATTGGTAGTAGTGCCCAAGAAAAATGTTAAGTGGCGGATTTGTGTTGATTACAGACGATTGAACAAAGCAACCCTCAAAGATTATTTCCCACTACCATTTATTGACCAAGTGCTAGACACATTAGCTGGGAAATCATCATTCTCTTTTCTTGATGGTTTCAATGGCTACACCCAGATCAGGATAGCCTTAGAGGACCAGGACAAAACCACTTTTACTTGTCCTTGGGGCACCTATGCTTATAATGTTTTACCATTTTGACTTTGCAATGCTCCAACTACATTTCAGAGAGCTGTATTAGCTATTTTTTCTGATTTAGTTCATGATTGTGTTGAAGTTTACATGGATGATTTTTCAGTGTATGGTAATTCATTTGAGCATGCATTAGAGAATCTTGAAAAAGTTTTGAAGAGATGTATTGAAGCTAATCTGTCCCTGAGCAATGAAAAGTGTTTTATGATGTTAAATGAGGGGATAGTATTATGCCACTATATTTCTTTTCAAGGCATTAAAGTTGATCCATCAAAAATCCAGATCATTGTCAATTTGCCAATTCTGAAGACTCAAAAAGAGGTAAGAAGTTTCCTTGGGTATGCAAGCTATTACAGAAGGTTTATTGAACATTTTAGTAAAATAGCTTCACCTCTGTTTAAACTTCTAGCAAAAGATACACCTTTCAACTGGAATGAGAATTGTCAGCAAGCATTTGAATCACTCAAAGAAAAGTTATCAACCACACCAGTCTTAAAAGGACCTAACTGGAACCTACCATTTCACATCTTTACAGATGCATCTGATACTGCAGTAGGTGCCTCACTAGGCCAAAAAGAGGAGTCTTTTCATTATGCCATCTATTTCATTAGTAAAAATCTAACACCTGCTAAACTAAACTACACATTCACTGAAAAAGAAATGCTTGCAATCATACATGTTCTGAATAAATTCTGACATTATATAACTGGTTATGAGGTTTTTGTACATACTGACCATTCTGCCATTAAGTATTTAATGAATAAACCAGTAACTAATGGCAGAGTTACCAGATGGTTGTTATTATTACAGGAATTTAATATCACAGTGTTAGATAGACCAGGTAAAGAGAATCAGGTGGCAGATTTTCTTTCTAGACTGCAAAATTCAGGTGAGGTTGTTCCGGTTGAAGATTCTTTTCCAGATGAAAATTTATTTGCAATTTCAATAGTGAATCCTTGGTATGCTGACTTGGCCAACTATTTGTCCACAGGAAGAACACCTCCATATTTTACTCCAAAGGAAAAGAAGAGGCTAATCAAACAAAGTGCTCGATACTCATGGGTTAATGGAGATTTATTTTACACTGGTTATGATATGATTATTAGACAATGTGTAAGAAATGATGAAATAATTGATATTTTAAAATCTTGCCATGATGAACCGTGTGGTGGGCATTTTGCAGCTAAAAGAACAACATTCAAGATTCTTAGTCTTGGATACTACTGGCCATCTATTTTTAAGGATTCCAAAAAGTATGTGAAGAGTTGTGATAGCTGTCAAAGAATGGGTAGGCCAATAGCTACAGATGAAATACCACTTCAGCCTCAAGCACACTTAGAGCCATTTGAAAAATGGGCTCTCGATTTCATAGGACCCATCAATCCCACTTCCAAAGGTAAAAAGTACATCTGAGTATGTACTGATTACGTAACAAAATGGGCTGAAGCCAAAGCACTAGTCCGAGCAACTGAAAAAACAGTGGTAAACTTCCTTTTTGAAGAGATTTTTGTAAGGGATGGAGTACCAAGGGAGATAGTGACTAATCAAGGTACTTAGTTTACTTCAAAGCTAGTTAAAGACATCACAGAAAAATATCAAATCAAGCACAGAAAAAGTACACCTTACCATCCACAGGCCAATGGCCAAGTGGAATCCACAAATAAAACTTTGGAAGGAATTATCACTAAGACCGTAGCAATGAACAGAAAGAATTGGGAAGAGAAGCTCAAAGATGCACTCTGGGCTTATAGAATCATGTGGAAGAACACTACAGGATTTACACCATATCAATTGGTGTATGGCAAAGAGGTAATGCTTCCTATTGAATTTCAAATGCACACTTATAAGATGGCTGTAGATTTAGGAATTGATATTAATGAAGCCCAACAAGAAAGAATTCAGCACTTGAACCAACTGGATGAAATGAGGCAGTAAGCAGAGGAGACAACACTCCTAATGCATAAACAAAGGAAGCAGTGGCATGATGCACACATCAAGAAGAAACAGTTTAAAGGAGACTGGGCTTTACTCTTTGACTCTAAATTCAGAGATCATAAAGCCAAATTTACCACACATTGGATGGGCCCATACGAAATAGTTCAAGTTTATGACAATGGATCAATTAAGCTTATTACAATTGATGGAGAAGGCCACCCCTTTCTTGTCAATGGCCATCGGTTGAAACTTTGCCATAAGCCCATCAGCAAGGAAGATTTTCTTCAAACTGTATCTCAGCAAAGGGAGGTTGAGATATTGCAGCCTTCAGCTGTGATATCTCCACCTTAGTTCATTTCATTTCAATTTAAAAATATATATATATATATATATATATATATATAGAAAAAAAAAAAAATATATATATATATATATATAGATATATAGATATATATCTATATAATAATGGTTTAGATGTGAAAACCAGACTCTAGCACACTCTAACCCAGAATTCTTACTTGAAAACCAATTCTTTGGCTGGTAAGAATTCCTTGTTTTATTTATTTCATGTTTGATTCATAGATTCAATAATGACTTGAGGACAAGTCAAAGCTTTAGTGGGGGAGAAGCATCAGCATTTTTGTCTTCCTTATCCCATCTCCTCACTGTAAATTTCCAAAGAGTTTTTTTCAGCACTTCAGTATGTCAATAAAGAAGTTGTTTTTGTCTTTGTTCTAATCAGAGGGACCTGTTCAAAGTGTAAATGCAGTGGGACCTGTTCAAAAGATTATGTTACCAGCACTAATAATAGAGGGACCTGTTCAACAAACATCAAAGGGACCTGTTAAAGACTACTATCTCAAGCTACTTTAGCAAAGCTTCAACAAGGTTTCAACAGAATTTCAAAGGTTGCTCCATCAACACCAAAGATCAAGAAAGCTGCACACACATAATTCTTTCCCAGATTTCAAAGAAGCTGCACAAACATTCTCCAGACCTCAGAGGGACCTGTTGTATCCAAATTCATCTCAGAAGGGACCTGTTATGGACAGTGAAGATTAGTTATATCTGAACAATAAAGATCAGTCCTACCTATGCATGCCAACTCAACTCTTGATCAACCAATAAAGTGTAATGTATTGTTGTAATTTTTATTTTTAACATTTAAATTCTTGGATTGTTTTAGTGTTAAATGTGATGACTATGATTGCTTATGATCAATTTCAAAAACACCCCTATACCCATCACCCTTGTCATATTCCTAACTACTATCATTTCCCAACACACTCTAGCCTATCACCATACTCCTCCTACGATTTTTTTTAAATCTTCTCCTACACCACCCTTCAAACCTTGCTATTAACTCCTTATTCTTGAATCGGCCATCCAACCTTATTATCGGTCCAACATTCTCATAGTCGGCCAAGTACCAATGAGCAAGGGACAGGTGGTGAATCACTGGAGATCCAAGTTTTCAATGATTTCATTCATTGTTTTTGAATCGGCCAAGTTATAACATGATCATTCGACCCAAGTCGACTCATGCAAACAACTATCCGTTATCATCACTCCAGCACTCCATATATGCTTACGACGTTCTCATGATGGTACCTATAAAACCCAGTACAGCTACTCCTCTGTCTTTGTAATATGAATATGCTCTGTCATTATTATTATAGTGAATTGGGTCAAGTCGGCTGTTAAAGTTCCAATTCATTCTCAGTTTGTAAAAAGGGCGTTCCATACTAGTAATTCAAACACTGTGATTTCAAAGAAGGCCGAGAACAACAGGTGCTACGAAGGGAGAGCATATTAATTGGGCTCACGGGTTTCCACCTCCGCCATAATCCAAGGACATTCATCCGGTCGCAGCCTAAGCCATTGAAGAAGCTAACCCCGAGAACAGAGGGTGCTACCAGGTTGGTTGAGTGGAGTGAAAAACAGAGGTAACAAATCAAGAGACCCTTGTTGAATTATTAAGCATAAACGAGGAGGGTTAGAACAGGAGTTTCTTTGTCAAATGACTAATAGAGCAGAGCCTAATACATTTGATAGTTCTCAGTATCATGATGACTGTATTACAATTTTAAGGGAAAAGCAATGGCTACCCTTCTTGGAGAAGTTTAATGGGAACAATGAAGAAGTAACTAAGCAGTTTGCCTTTACATTTAATGGATAGAAAGCATTGATAGGCAACTTTTCTTTTAGGATTTCAGAAGACACCATAGCACAATCCTTGGGGATCAGCCTAGAAGGAGAAAAATACTTCAAAACAAAACAATTCAAGGAAAAATCATGGACCCAATTCATGTCTAGATCGAGGGTTTCATCTGTTAACTGGAAAAAGGGTGTCCCTAGGAACTGGCTGATGCACCCATGGGATGAAATGGTGTATATTATTCAGAAATTTGTTACGTGTGAAGGTCGTTACAACATAGTCTATTTATATCACATCAAACTCCTGTTGCACCTAAAAGGGCAATGCACCATCAGTTTACCTTACTTCCTCCTACAGAGCTTGACTAAGATGTCAAAAACTATTCAAAAGCAAAAGGGTAATGAAGATAAAAGTTTATGTCATTTTGGGTTAATTAAAATTCTAATTGAATGTGAATTGCAGAGAAGGGGAAAAACATGGAAGGAATTTCTGGTTGCCAATCAAATCAAAGATGGAGAGGATGAACAGGAACAGCAAGAGCACTCAGGATTTATGCTTGACATTGATGAGGAAATCCCTGTGCACAAGACAAGCATTATCCCTCCACCTTGCAGTAGTGTAAGGACGAGAAAAATGAGGCAAGAAGTTGCCCATAAAATTGAACAAGACAAGATTTTCACTACATATACAAGAAGATCAAGGAGAAGACAAAAGACCCAGACACAAGAAGATCAACTAGAGTCAAATGCACATGCACCGATGGACATTGAGAGCAGTGCTCATTCACAGCCTGGACTGGAAACCGAAATGGAAGTTGAGAGCAATAACAGACAAGGGAAAGAGTCACCACCTGCAAACAGGAGACAAAGGAGGTTAGAAAAACAAATTGAAAAGTTAAAAGAAGAATTGATGGAGGCCAACATGCTAGAAAAGGTCATCAAGAAATAGAATGAAATGTTGAGAGCTCAAAGCAAGGAGACTCAATAGAAAAATGAGAAGCTGAAGGAGCAAATCAAAGAACTCGAGGCTGAACAAACCGAAATTTGCAAGTGGGCAACCAAATGATATACTCAAAAGAAAGCTCTCAAATAAAAGTACAAGAATTTGAAACATAAGCTCCACATTTAGAAGGATTCCCAAGCTCAAAAGAATATAGATGCATTGTTACAAGCAGCAGAGGCACAGGCAGGAACAGAGTATAAAGGAAGTACATCAGGATTAGCATGAGGACATGCTAAATCATTGAGCTTGGGGGAGATGTTGGTACCATTTCATTACCATCCTTTTCTTCTAGAAACACCATCATTTGTCTATCTTTTTCTTCCATAAACCCTCATATCCATCGAAATTGATTAATCAATAGCATTATAGTTGTTAGTTTACATTAAAATTAATTTGTGAATTTTTATGTTAGAAATTAGGAATTTTCAACAAAAAGATTACAGGATGTCATAACTTCCTGTAAATGGTTTATGATGTGACACGTGGCATGACAGGCAAGTCAAAGCAATGGATAGGAACGTGATCTGTAATGTACATGCATGGTGAAAAATCGATTCAACAACAAATCTAACGCTCCTGGATATGCGTTCAATGCTGGTCAAACCCAGCCCTTTTGGTCACAAAGGTAGCAAAAAGCCATGGTTTCCCAAACTGATTTCGTTTTGCTTTTGGAAATTGGTTTAGATTAGAAAGGACAAAAATCACTCTTTTGTAAAAGAAGAAACATCTGCTTAATGTATGTACATTCGATTTAGATAGGAGACAGGCAGATAAAGACTGTGTATTGTATTGTTTCAAAAAAAACGATTATTATCTCTGTGTATTATTCCAAAACGCTACTCTTGTATGTGATTTTCAATCTTCAGAACTTAATTACAGTCACCGTTTTACTCCAACAATGTTTATGCGTTAATATTCTCATCGCTTGAAGTTTCTTCAGTGTGCTAGTGAAACGTGGATGGGCCCTGCGTGGAATTGGTATACTGTTAATTTCATTTCCATAGCATTTTGAATTTGAATAATGTGCATAGTGTTTAATGTTATTTTCATGTCTGTGAGTTTATCGATTTGATTAGAAATTCTTGCAAATGATATTTATGGTGATAGCTTGAAGATCTGATTGTTAGATCATTGAATAATATCTTGTAAAATATTTGATCGATCATTAGTTTTCAAAGCATCTCCGTAGACTCTGTTTCCATGCATTTAAAATTCAGTGTGCTTTTGATTTTCATGAATGCTTAGTGTGTTAGCTATAAAGAGCTTTTGTGCATAACATCCTTGTAAGAGGGTTGAAAGCTCAGCCTAGCAATACGCTGTATCTTTACGACAGTTAGATAAACTAGATGATCTAAGTGCTAAAGTGTGAGAGGAAACACATTTTAACCTCCTATAAAGGAGTGTTGTAACCTGTCACAGTAAACACTTAGTTAGGTAAACGAGATCCTTTTAGTTCTATAGACTTTAGACGCATGCCTCTAAGTTTACCTACCATGGTCGATAATAAATCTAGTCTAATCTAGCACCCTAGATTGGCCACTACAACCATCGACCCTGAATCACTCAAGTTAGTCCTTCTGTTGATGGTGTTGGACCTGCCAACATGTCAGGGAATCTCCCCGATAAGAAGTCCCAATTAGACCTCAGACCGTTTGAATTAGGAGTCCCAACAATGGATCATACAGTATCGCCTTGACCATGGTTTCGCACAGAGGCAAGTAAGATGTCCCAGTTGGTAGCAAGGGTGTGACAGCTGCGGCAAGTCAAGGAAAGTGCATGAACAATTCTAACACACGGAAAGTGGGGTGAGTGCACCCCTTGGAAACCTGTGATAGGACGCGGCTTTGAAGGGAACACACGAGCGAAGATGCATCACAAACTCGAAAGCAAGTTAGCTAAAAATCCAAAGTGATGGTTAAACCAACTGTTAGTTTCAGTATTTGCATACTTCCATCAATGATCAAAATTCCTCTTTCATATCATATTAGTGTCCCATTTAAAATTTTTTATCATTCCACCTAGGTCATCATGCAAAAATTTATTCACTGGTGGTAGTCCAAAATCAAAAATTACACTCCCCTCTCAAAAATTTGTATTTGTTGGCCCACCTTCATGTGTCTTGTTGAGCATCCATTGACCATAAAGGCTCATTTCATCATGTTTTATATCAGTCAAAACAAAATGAAGTTCAGTCATTCAAGGTTCCATTAGGTCACCTAGGTTTTATTTTCCCAAGGTCCAAATAAATCACCATCTCACTGCATAAGGTTAGAAAAGTATGAGAGTGAAGCAGATAATATCTTTTTTAGTTAAATAAGGGTTTACTAGCTTGTAACCATGGTCACTGAAAATACCAAATGTGATTTCAACAAGGGAATTTATTCCAGTTTGTAAATTTTTATTTCAAAACAAATGTAATAATTTTTATTTCATTTTTGTAATTTTATGTCTATTATATGTAATAAGTCACCATTTCAGCTGCCTACTCAATTCCATTGCCAATAGTATCCAAACAAAGGTCAAAATCAATATTTCTAAAGCATCATCCACCTGTCAAAGGAAAAAAGGTCAGAAAGTCAAAAGAGAATTAGTATGAAAGTTTGAAAATTAACATGAAACATTAGATAATGGGTTTGCAAATCAAAAATCAAAACTCATTCAAGAATAAAAGCCCTCAAAGACATCAAGTCAACCTTCATTTGCACTCCTTCACTCTCAAGCCTCCTCAGTAAAAGAAAACTTTCGGATTTCAGACAAAATTGGGCAAAAAAGGGCCAGCGAGAGCATTTAGACAAGGGAGGGTGCGTTTCCCAGAAACCCCAATGCATTATATAAGGGCACTGCGCGCCTATAGTTGGAGGGCGTGTTTAACCAGGGCATTGTGCATTTGCCTAGAAAGTCCAAAAATTGCCCAAAACGTGCTCCATTTGCTCCAAGCATCACAATTTGCCATCAAACAATCTAGTAATGGGGTAGGTGGGAAATACATTCACTCCTCCCCTCCAGTGTTGATCTACATGGGTTTTCATAGTCATTTGTTGTTTTACTTAACTCAAAACCCTAGTAACATATTTTCACTCTCAAATCACATTTCTTAGCATTCCATTACCACTTCTACCACTTAAATATTACCTCCTGTCACCTCCCTCCTACCACACATCCCCATTCCCACTTCATCAATCTCCTCACACCATTCCATACTTCCCACACCCACAATCCATTTTATCATCTCCCTAGGGTTTTGACAGCAACAACTCATGATAGAAGAAGAGCACAAAAGTCAGGGTGAGGAAGAAAGACAGGAGAGGAGGCAATATAAGAAAGGAGGGAGAATCATCAGACATGAGCCAACCAACACCAGAGAACTCATGGCATCTCCCATCATTGTGACAATTTTTAAGCATGTGGGCTATTTTGAGTTTTGTGAGAAAGTGGCCAGGATTCAGCATCATCCTGTGTTGACCAGATTGTTCATCACCAACCTCCATGACAGTCAGGGAACCCTTCCTAGTGTCACATTTACTATATCTCCTACTATCATAGCAGATGCCTCCGGGATCCCAAACATGGGGGGAAATGATTTAAACAAGGAGAATTGGATCGTTTTTATTATGAGCCATATCTTAAACCAAGATACAAGAATGAGAGAAAGAGTATATTTCCTTTCTCTTACCTCCTAGACAGATATATTCCCATGATGAAAATCATCATGAAGTACTTCACATGTGAGGGTAGGTTTTCCAGACTCTATTCCTATCATATTTGGCTACTCATGCATTTCACATGAATCAAAATGCTCAATCTACCCTATTATCTTACCAGGACATTGACAAGATGTCATTCATTGCCAAAAGGAAGGATTATAATCATCAAATGAAAAGCATATTTCACCAGTCCCTCATCAAAATGATAGTCCTACACCACCTTGATCAACTTAACATTGCATGGGACACTTTCATATCTAATGAGATTTTTACAGCCCTACCTATTCAGCATGGCCAAGAAGCACCTTCATCTTCTCATCCATCCACCTCCTTTCCTCCACCCTAGCCCCTACATCATCCATCTTCACCTGATGAGTCAGCCACACCATCACCTTCATCCTCACCATCCCATGAGCCTGTTCATTCACCTGGCAGAGATGAAGGCAATGAGCAAGAAAATATTGAGCATGGTGAGAGTAGCAAGCCCAAAGAGGCTAGTCTAGGTACCTTGACACATAAAAAGAGGGCATAGGCAAGTGTTTGACCCACATATTGTGCGAGGGACCTTGCCTTCTTCATCAACAAAATAGGTATGAAAGGGTAAGGAAAAGGTTATAAAGGCAAAGATCCAGTAGCAGGAGGAAGACCTCCATGACACAAAGCATGATTTTTAGTTATTTGACCCTGATGAACATGATGACAGAGAGAACACAACCATTGTCATCAAGGAGAAGGATGAACTCATAGGAGAGCTCCAGGTCAACTTGCAAAGGGCCAAATACATTATCCCATACTATGAGCAAGAGAACAGGAAATTTGAGGTTAAAAATGAGCTCATGGGGATTCAGATTATCAAAGCAAAGAGAGAGGTTGAAAAGGCTAAGGCCTTACTTGATGAGGCATATGGACAATATGGTGAACATCTTGATGAACAGGTGCCAAGAAAAAGGCCAAGGACAAGAGGCCTAAAGAGAGCTTTGGAGCTAGAAAAACAAAGGGAGGCTGAATTAGCCAATGAGCTCACCCTAAATGAGAAATTTGCAAAAATGGTGAATGAAAATCAAGAACATTGGCTCGAGAGGGTGAACACTCATCTTGAGGGTCTCTTAGACAAGGCCAAAAGGGATATTGATATGCAAAGAAGGATGGCTAAGTACTACGCCATGAGAAACAAAATTGCAAGAGCCAAGCTCAAAAGAGCTCATGCAAAAATTAAATCCTTGACCAAGCAAGAGGAGAAAAGAAGGTTAGATATCCTTGCCGAGGCATCACTCCATGCCTCAAACAAATGATCAACCATCAGCTCACCAATTTTGACAATTTTTTACCAAGTTTTGCAAGTTATAATTTTCTGTATTTTTTTAAGTATTTTCAACACAGTCAATATGTCAAATGTGCAGCACCTAGGGTTATGCGCTCTTTTTTGAGGCATCTAATGGACAAAAGGCTAGAATTTTTGGATTCAGAATAATGAGGACGTGCACCCTGTGCATTTTCTAAGCATCTGGAGGAAAACTGGTCAGCCAAAAGGGTTAAAACCCATTAAATAAATAATAAAATAAATAAATCTTTTTGCCTCTTTTTTGGCCTAGTCGCTGCACCTTTACCATTTTTGGGAGATTGGAATTTTGACAAGGAAAATGACCTCCAAATGGAAAAATGAAGCCATATCGAGAAATTAGACTTGAAGGGTTTTCCAACGCGCTATCTTGGAGAAAATTTGGACATCAGGAAGGCACCCAAAAGCATCTCTGAAGTTGGAGGGCACCTTAGACAAAGGAAGGGTGTGTTTCATAGTCTTCTCCAATTTTCACTGTTTCTCTCCAAATTTAATTTCACCTTTGGGAAATTGATGTTTTACTCATGTAATTGATCAAGATGATATAATTATTATGTTTTTTACTGTTATCTAGGGTAAATACATTAGTCAAATGGACTACATGGCATGTAATGAATCAGTTTGCTAGAGTTAGGGATGAGTCATTTTGACCACCCTACACTCTAGCTATCAGTTCAGTCTTTCTTGCAACTTCTCCTCCTCTCATGGATTCAAACCTTGAGGCTAGGATGAGTTGGTTTGAGGCCTATATTATGTATTTTCTTAGTCATTTTACAATTTGGACTCTCTTGGATGTTGTAATAGCTTTTAGACTTTAGCATGGACTATATTGGATGAAGTTGCAGCTATTTTGGTAGGATTCCTATGGCATGGTAATTTGATCTTGTTTCTTCTTTTATTTTGATATGTATGAATGTTTTTTACCTCTCATGATCCATTTCACTCTATGATATGTTGATTTTCAAGGTGTGATAAGAAGAATTCATCATTGTAGGCTCTGTTTTGGGAAAATCATCATAGATTGTTTCTTTTCTTTAGTTTAAAAAGAATTCATGACCCTCATGCTCTTTTTAGCATCTCACTAGTCTAAGCCATCTCATCACTATAGCACAAAGTTTGAAGTACCTTTCCTACCTTTCCCCATCAGATGTCTACAATTCAGATTCGCTTTTCCCTGACCTAGTTCATTCTCTGACCTAATTCACTCATCCTTGTGACTACCCAACCAAAATCAAATCAAACAACCCTCTGCACTTTACATCTAGCCTAAAACCCTAATCTATCCAGCCCTCTTGGCTATGATCCTTTGGAGAGAGCCCTCTCCGGCTTGGTAGGGCTAGCTACCAAGTCAAAAGATTGGTCTGTGGTTACCTCAGCTAGACTCTTCCTCAGCCTTGGAGATCCGGAGGAGTGATAACATACTGGTGTCATTGCCAGGGAACGAAAGGTTCATTTTCCCTAGGTGTACGACTAGTTCACATTGGAGTTTGGTCCTCTGGATGATAGGACTAAGCTTCACTAAGGTTGATTCAGTGATTGCAGTGCCTAGATTGTAGAAGTTGGCCTCAAGGAGACAACGAGGCAAATTCTGCATCCTGGTCCAGTTGATTCGGTTGAAGACAATCATAGCTTGTTCAAAAGAAAAGACAAGTACATATCACAAGCTCTATCAGACTTCCTCCCATTGGTAAGCTCTTAATCATTACCAATTTCAGATTTCGCTATTGAAGACATTCCTTTGAAAATAATCTAGCTTCCGCTCAAAGTCTTAGATCTTTGATCCTATTGATTCTGGCCCTATTAAGATACTAGCTTTTAAAAGATACACCAAGTCAAAACCTAACCCTAATCCTCCTTCTCCGATTGATAACCCTGAGAGGTTGTTGAGAAAGCCTAAAGTTCCTATCCCCGAGACCGAAACCCCTAAATTGGAAAGGACCACTTCTTTGCCAGATAAACTGCATAGTATCGAGGATATACCTTTCGACATTAAATTTGAGTCATCCTTGTTCTAATCAAAGTCTGATTCTAGTCTTACTAAAGAATTTTTCGATCCTATAAATTTTGACTCATATCTTTTTGACTCAAAGTCATTGTTTAACCGACCTTCTACTTCTTCTCAGTCTTTAAAACTCGAGCACGAGGTTTGGTCAAATTTTGACAAACTTCAAAGCCTAGCAGATTAGTTACAGATCACTGTTGAAAAGGCTTATATTCAGTATCAACTTGAGCTCTTATCTTCTGCCACACCCTCTACTACGCCTCCAAAAACATCCACCTCACCCCCTCCATCTTCATCTCAACCAACACAACCCATTGCAATTCCCATCCACCATTCCCCAGGAGTTATGACGAGATTTGCACCACTGGTGTTACCCGGTCAGTTGGCAGCTTTACCTCAAACCTATGGTCAGAGGCTTCCTCTATTTGATGGCAGCCTTGGAGTCATAGCACAGTAGCATATTGATAAGATGGTTAATTTCATTGACTTAGAGGAAGTCGATGAAGATGATGCTAAAATGAGGCTAATAGCCCAAAGTTTTTCGGGAGACATGAAAAAATGGTTCTGAGGTTTGGTAGTGGGCTCTATTAATTCTTCAGCCAGGCTTAATGAGTTGTTTTTAGCTAGATGGCGTGAAAAGAAGAATCCACTACAGATCTTAGTAGAATACAACACTTTGAAGAGGAATCCTAATGAGATTGTTCAAGAATTCACCATAAGGTTTAGTCAGATTTATAATTCAATTCTGGATAACATGAAACCTCCACCTAATTTGGCGCTTCAGCACTACCTGGATGATTTTGATCCAAAGATGGCTTATCAGTTGACAGAAAGAGATCCCACAACTCTGGAAGACATGCAGAATAATGCAGTAAGTGTGGAGGCAAACTTGATGATTAAGAAATCTCAATTGAAGCATGAGAAACTGGAAAATAGAGTGACCATCAAAGAAGAACCATCTTCTTCCACAAATCTTAAGTTAGATGCACTGATCCGGACAATGGAGAGAATGGATGACCGGATGATAAGTTCAGACAGATCTCAAGAGCCTCAAGTTAGAAATCCTAACTTCAGAAATCAACAACAACCTCAGTACAAGATAAAACAAAGAGAGCAGAAAGCTTCTGAAGCATCTACATCTCAGCAACCAGTTCAAACACCCTTGCAGTAGAATTATGCTCAAGGAGAATATGATGATGAAACAAACCTGATTGTTGAGGAAAATCACTTCTTTAGGGAAGATCACCATCCCATTTTCTTGACTGAAGATGAGAAGTATGTCGAGAAAGCGGAGGATCCTAAAGATGAGGATTACATACTAGCCAGTGACAATGCATTGGAAACCCAAACCAATGATTATCAAAGAGGATATTTGAATGCACTCAGTTCTCAGCAGAAGCAATATTCTTTGAGGAATAGAGATGTCCCAATCACTCCTATTCAGAAGAGGACATCATAGCAGAAAGATACTCAACAGAAATCAAATCTTCAAGGGGGTCAAAGCAAAGGTAAAGAGCTGGCAGCAGCCGATCAAAGCAAAACAAAACAGCCGTCTACAAGCAGTCCAAATAAAGATCATGACAGTCAAAATAAGGATCAGATACCAAGGGATATGCCCGAGAGGAGAGAAAATGTACAAAAAGAGGTAGATAAATCTAATTCCTTCAATTTAGAAACTGAAATTTCAAAGTTGAAAGTGTCAATCCCTCTTACTGAACTAGTCAAAAATAGCCAATACAAGTCTGATATAGTAAAAATGCTCAAAGTTGATCCTATGTCTGACATGGTTAACATTGAAGATGACTAGCCTAAATTGATTTTTGGTCCGTCCGCAGAAGGTTAGTCAAGAGATAGTGATTTTCCTCCATTTTATCTTAGTTTGAGAATTCACCAATTTATTCTTCACAACTCCATGCTTGACTCCGAAGCCTCTCATAATTTAATGCCAAAAGCCATCGTGGAACGGTTGGGTCTAGATATAACTCATGAGTATCATGACTTGTATTATTTTGATTTCGGTAAGGTTCACTGTCTTGGCCTAATCAAATAATTGGTAGTATCCTTGGATCAAATCCTTACTAAGAATGTTTTAATGGATGTGGTGGTAGCTGATATACCACCATAGTTTGGCATGTTATTGTCCAGATCCTGGGGAGCTAAATTAAGAGGCACAATGCAGTTAGACTTCTCCTATGATACCATTCCGGTTTCAGGCAATTGAGAAAGTTGTACCAGGAAAACAAAATGAAGTTCATGATAACAAGCAAGGATAAGCCTAATAATCATCCTATAAATGTTGTACATACAGATTTAGAGTCTTTTATTTTGTATAAAGATAGTGGACTGAATGATGTAGATAGTAAGCTAATAGAAATTAAATATGTACCAGAGATTTTCGATTGTGTAAAGACATTTTCAAATCAAGAAAAAGAAGAGTTGCCAAGTTCTTCCGAATAACCATCAGACAAGGCAGAAAAAGATTCAGATCAACCATCCGAGAAGGTAATGGAAACTTCAAAAGAGTCTGAAATGAAAGTTCAGAAAATTGACCCAAAACAGAAAAAAGATGTTCACCTCTTGGAACAAGAAAGTGGCCTTTGGACCATGGACTTTGATGGTTCCCTTGGGAAAGATGGAGCAAGTATTGGCATTTGGATTCGAAGCCCACATCATCATCAGCGAGATAATCTCCCTTAGCATATTAGATTGTGCTCATACAAGTTAGCTTTTGATTGCACTAACAATGAGGCGGAATACGAAGCGTTGATCACAGGTTTTAAGATCTTGAAGAAGTTAGGGGCACGAAGAATTTCCATGTATGGTGATTCGGAACTTGTAATCAAGCAAGTTAAAGGTGAATATCAAGCTCACCATCCATGAATGAAACAATATAGAAATGCGGTTTTAGACATTCTTAAGATGTTTCCTGAGCATACTCTTTCAGTTGTACCAAGAAATCATAATCTTATGGCGGATTCATTAGCTACAACTGCAAGTAATTTCAAAATCCCCATCTTTTCAAACAAGAAGTTTGAGATTCATGTGAAGCATCAACCCTCAGTTCCTAACAACTTGCGATACTGGCAAGTATTCTGGGATGACAAACAGGTGAACAACTTTCTTCAGAGTGAAGGAGAGTTTGAAAATTGTTCTATGGATGAAGTCTATGATGAAGATGATCAAGTCATCGAAGCAACCCAAGTTGAAATATTATAGCTGAAGGACAATAATATTCCGAAAGGTTGGAAGATTTGTTTGATCAAGATGATGTAGCAAGGAAGCCTACACTGGTTCCTACAGAGAAAGGTGTCGAAGATGTAAACATCGGAACAACAAACAAACCAAAAATGATCAAGTTGTCCAAAACATTGTCTCCTGAGGTAAAAGAGACATACGTTCATTTATTGTTTGAATTTTCTGATTTTTTCGCTTGGGATTGTGCAGAGTTGAAGAAGTATTATAAGAAAATAATTCAGCATACCATCCCAATCAAGCCCGATCAAAAACCCTTCAGACAAAAGCTAAGGAGGATTAACCCAAGGTTGCTTCCATCCATAGAAAAAGAAGTTAATAGACTTTACAAGGTGGCCATCATTGTTCCTATCAAATTTTCTGATTGGATATCGAATCTAGTCCTGACGAGAAAGAAGACCGGGGAGATTAGGCTCTGTGTACACTTCAAAAATTTGAATAAAGTGTCTCTGAAAGATAATTACCCACTTCCAAAAATGGACCATATCCTTTAGAGAGTTGTGGGCACTTCCCGTCTGTCACTTTTGGATGGCTACTCTAGTTACAATCAAGTCTTAGTGCATGAAGATGATTAGGAAAAGACAACATTCACCACACCTTGGGGCACATTCAAATATGCAAAGATGCCATTTGTTCTCAAAAATGCAGGGGCCACTTTTCAACATGCCATACATAAGAAATATGTTTTCTTGGTTGTATACTTAGATGATGTAACCATGTTTTCACATTCAGATGATGAGAATTTGCATCATTTAAGAGTCATTTTCCAGAAGTGTAGGAAGTTCAGGATCTCTCTAAATCCAAAGAAAAGTCTATTTTCCATGGAGGAAGGTAAACTTCTCGGCCACATCATTTCAAAAGATGGCATCTAGATTGATCCTTCACGAGTAGAATCCATTCAGAAAATTGACTTCCCTCGTAGCAAAAAGGAGATCCAAGCATTCAATGGTAAGATGAATTTTTTACGCAGATTTATTCCTAATTTAGCTTAACATCTTAGAGAAATGATCAATATGTTAAAAAAGGATAATGAGGTGAAATGGTCTGAAGAATCCTGTAAGTCTTTTCATGTGGTGAAGCTTTCCTTAACCACTGCCTCTGTTTTGATTAATCTTGATGACACCGATGATTTTATCATATTTTCATTCGCTTCCGAGCACACTATAGTTGCGGTACTAATGCAAAAAAGGGATAAGACTGAGCTGTCGATAGCATTTTTTAGTCACAACATCAGGGATGCAGCCCTTAAATACAACATCATTGAGAAACATGCCTTGGCTTTGATAAAGGTGATCAAGGATTTCAGAGTTTACATTTTACATTCACATACTCTTGCTTATGTGCCTCATGTAGCGGTAAAAGAAGTCCTTGTGCAGAATGACTCGAAAGGTAGAAAAGGTAGATGGATAGTAGCACTATTAGAATACGATCTTGAGATCAAGCCGACAAAGCTAATCAAAGGTCAAGGCTTAGCCAAACACATGGCCGAGTCAAACCTTCAAGCTCTAGACATCAACCTTGTGGCAGCATTATCCGACGATCAAGAAGAAGTGGATCTCATTCAAGTATCTGAAATCTTTCTCTCGTCTCCAAAATATTCTGATATTATTTATTTACTTCAGCATCTAAATCCTCCTCCAGGCATGTCTAAAGCTAAGATCAGGTCATTAAATTTGAAGGTTTCCAAACATTGTATCATGGATAGTGCACTTTATTGGAAAGATCCTGGAGGTGTGTTGTTGAACTGTTTGACTGAAGATGAGTCCAAAGAAGTAATAAATGACTTCCACAAAGGAGATTGTGGGGGCCACTTGTATTGGAAGACCACGGCCAACAAAGTACTGAGAGCGGGTTACTATTGGCCTACTCTTTTTGCAGATATCTATAAGGTAGTGATGAGTTGTCATGAGTGTCAGGTTTTCCAAGGTAAAAGAAAGCTTCTTCCTTTGCCTCTACAACCAATATCAGTTAATGCACCTTTTCAGTAGTGGGGCCTAGATTTCATAGGTGAGATCAATCCATCATCATCCGCACAACACAAGTGGATATTGACAGCTACGGACTACTTTACAAAATGGATCGAAGTGATCTCAACCAAGCAAGCATTTGATTCAATTATCATTCAGTTTTTAGAAACTAATATATTGTCCTGTTTTGGTTGTCATAATAAAATTATCACAGACAACGTGGCAGCATTCAAGTCCAAAAAGATGACTGAGTTTTGTGACAAGTAAAACATAAATTTGGGACATTCTATAGCATACTATCCACAAGGGAATGGTTTGGTAGAGTCCTCTAATAAATCTTTAATCGACATCATCAAGAAGCTGTTGGAGGCCAACAAAAAGAATTGGCACAAGAAGCTGATCAATGCATTGTGGGAAGATCGGGTGAGTAGTAATAAATCTCTTGGGCTTTCCCCTTTTCAGATTGTATATGGAGTAGATATTGTTTTTCCTACATCATTAGCAGTCCCAGTCATCAAATTGTTACAAGAAGCAGGAAGTGAAGAGAATGATATGCAGTGTCGGATCAATCAAATTATTCACCTAGAGAAAACACAGGAAGAGGTATTTTAGAACACCTTCAAGCTTCATGAGAAAATAAAGAGGTTCTATGACCGGAAAACAAATGAATATGATTTCAAAATCGGAGATGTGGTATTTCGTTGGGATGCCAAAAATGAAGACAAGGGTAAGCATGGTAAATTCGAGAATTTATGGAAAGGCCCTTATCAGATTTCAACTTTCCGGGGACAAAATGCTTTCTTGTTGGACGAGATGAATGGAGAACCATGCTTAGGAGGACCAGTCAATGGTAGGCTCCTGAAACATTATCTTTTCTGAATTGTACCAGTTTCATTGTACATACATTTTAAGTTCTCTGCAAGTGTGAAGCTGAAGATCATTGGAGTTCGGAGCTCGAAGTGAAGGCCATGGAGCTTCACTGATTTTCTACCATTTTAAGTATTCAATCCATAGTCATGTAAGTCAGTTTTTGAGTTAGTTTTTGAGTAAGTTTTGAGTCGGTTTTTGAGTTATTTTAGTTTGCATCCCAGTTTGATTTTTTTACTGTATTGGCCCATATGGTTAGGCTACTTGGTCTACGGTGTTCTTGGCACCTCGAAGGAGTTGCCATCCCTAAATAAGGCCAATGTTAGTGTCAGTATTTTCATACTACCATCAGCTATCAAAATTCCTCTTTCATATCATATTAGTGTCCCATTTGAAACTTTTTATTATTCCACCTAGGTCATCATGCAAAAATTTATTCACTGGTGGTAGTCCAAAATCAAAAATTACACTCCCCTCTCAAAAATTTGTATTTTTTGGCCCACCTTCACATGTGTTGCTGAGCATCCATTGACCATAAAGATTCATTTCGTCATGTTTTATGTCAGTCAAAACAAAATGAAGTTCAGTCATTCAAGGTTCCATTAGATCATCTAGGTTTTATTTTCCCAAGGTCTAAATAAATCACCATCTCACTGCATAAGGTCAGCAAAGTATGAGAGTGAAGTAGATAATATATTTTTCAGTTAAATAAGGGTTTACTAGCTTGTAACCATGGTTACTGAAAGTCCCAAATGTGATTTCAACAAGGGAATTTATTCCAGTTTGTAAATTTTTATTTTAAAACAGATGTAATAATTTTTATTTCATTTTTGTAATTTTATGTCTATTATATGTAATAAGTCACCATTTCAGCTACCTACTCAATTCCATTGCCAATAGTATCCAAACAAAGGTCAAAATCAAGATTGCCAAAGCATCATCCACATGTCAAAGGAAAAAAGGTTAGAAAGTCAAAAGAGAATTAGTATGAAAGTTTGAAAAGTGACATAAAACATTAGATAATGGGTTTGCAAATCAAAATTCAAAACTCATTAAAGAATAAAAGCCCTCAAAGACATCAATTCAACCTTCATTTGCACTCCTTCACTCTCAAGCCTCCTCAACAAAAGAAAATTTTCGGATTTCAGGTGAAATTGGGCAAAACAGGGCCAGAGGGCGCGTTTAGACAAGGGAGGGCACGTTTGACCTGAGCATTGCGTGTTTGCCAGAAAACCCAGTGCATTTTATAAGGGCATTGCACACCTGTAGCTAGAGGGCGTGTTTGACCGGGGCACTGCGTGTTTGCCTGGAAAGTCCAAAAATTGCCCAAAACGTGCTCCATTTGCTCCAAGCATCACAATTTGCCATCAAATGCTCCAGTAATGAGGTAGGTGGGAAATACATTCACTCCTCCCCTCCAGTGTTGATCTACATAGGGTTTCATAGTCATTTGTTGTTTTACTTAACTCAAAACCCTAGTAACATATTTTCACTCTTAAATCACATTTCTTTGCATTCCATTACCACTTCCACCACTTAAACATTACCTCCTATAACCTCCCTCATACCACACATCCCCATTCCCACTTCATCAATCTCCTCACACCATTCCATACTTCCCACACCCTCAATCCATTTTATCATCTCCCTAGGGTTTTGACAACAACAACTCATGACAGAAGAAGAGCACGGAAGTTAGGGTGAGGAAGAAAGACAGGAGAGGAGGCAATATAAGAAAGGAGGGAGAATCATCAGACATGAGCCAACCAACACCAAAGAACTCATGGCATCTCCCATCACTGTGACAAGTTGTAATCATGTTGGTTGTTTTGAGTTTTGTGAGAAAGTGGCCAGGATTCAGCATCATCCTGTGTTGACCAGATTGTTCATCACCAACCTCCATGACAGCCAGGTAACCCTTGCTGGTGTCACATTTACTATATCTCCTACTATCATAGTAGATGCCTCTAGGATCCCAAACATGGGGGAAAATGGTTTAAACAAGGAGAATTGGATCATTTTTATTATGAGCCATATCTTAAACCAAGATACAAGAATGAAAGAAAGAGGATATTTCATTTCTCTTACATCCTAGAAAGATATATTCCCATGGTGAAAATCATCATGAAGTACTTCACATGTGAGGGTAGGTTTTCTAGGCTCTATTCCTATCATATTCGGCTACTCATGCATTTCACAAGAGTCAAAATGCTCAATTTGCCCTATTATCTTTACCGGGACATTGATAAGATGTCATTCATTTCCCAAAGGAAGGATTATGATCATCAAATGAAAAGCATCTTTCACCACTCCCTCATCAAAATGATAGTCCTACACCACCTTGATCAGCTTAACATTGCATGGGACACTTTCATATCTAATGAGATTTTTACAATCCCACCTATTTAGCATGGCCAAGAAGCACCTTCATATTCTCATCCATCCACCTCCATTCCTCCACCCCAGCCCCTACATCATCCATCTTCACCTGATGAGTCATCCACACCATCACCTTCATCCTCACCGTCCCATGAGCCTGTTCATTCTGGAAGAGATAAAGGCAGTAAGAAAGAAAATATTGAGCATGGTGAGAGCAGCAAGCCCAAAGAGGTTAGTCTAGGTACCTTGACACATACTTATCAGAGAGGGCATAGGCAAGTGTTTGCCCCACATATTGTGGGAGGGGCCTTGCCTTCTTCATCGGAAAAACAGGTACAAAAGGGTAAGGAAAAGGTTATAGAGGCAGAGATCCAATAGCAGGAGGAAGACCTCCATGAGACAGAGCATGATTTTTAGTTAGTTGACCCAGATGAACATGATGACAGTGAGAACACAGCCATTGTCATCAAGGAGAAGAATGCACTCATAGGAGAGCTCCAGGTCAACTTGCAAAGGGCCAAATACATTATCTCATACTATGAGTAGGAGAACAGGCAATTTGAGGTAAAAAATGAGCTCATGGGGATTCAGCTTATCAAAGCAAAGAGAGAGGATGAAAAGGCTAAGGCCTTACTTGATGAGGCATATGGACAATATGGTGAACATCTTGATGAACAGGTGCCAAGAAAAAGGCCAAGGACAAGAGGCCTAAAGAGAGCTTTGGAGCTAGAAAAACAAAGGGAGGCCAAATTAGCCAATGAGCTCACCCTAAATGAGAAATTTGCAAAAATGGTGAATGAAAACTGGGAACATTGGCTCAAGAGGGTGAACACTCATCTTGAGGGTCTCTTAGATAAGGACAAAAGGGATATTGATATGCAGAGAAGGATGGCTACGTACTACACCATGAGAAACAAAATTGCAAGAGCCAAGCTCAAAAGAGCTCATGAAAAAATTGAATCCTTAACCAAGCAAGGGGAGAAAATAAGGTTAGATATCGTTGACGAGGAATCACTCCATGCCTCAAACAGATGATCAACCATCAGCTCACCAATTTTGACAATTTTTTACCAATTTTTGCAAGTTACAATTTTCTGTGTTTTTTAAAGTATTTTCAACACAGTCAATATGTCAAACACGCAACACCTAGGGTGTTGTGCTCTTTTTTTAGGCATTTGATGGATAAAAGGCCAGAATTTTTGGATTCAAAATGATGAGGACATGCACCCTATGCATTTTCTAAGAATTTGGAGGAAATCTGGTCAACCAAAAGCGTAAAAAACCATCAAGAAACCACCTTTCTACCTCTTTTTTGACCTGGTCGCTACGCCTTTACCAGTCTTGGGAGATTGGAATTTTGACAGGGAAAATGACCTCCAAATGGAAAACTAAAGGCATATCTGGAAAGTAGACTCAAAGGGATTTCCAACGAGCTATCTCATCTGAGTCAATATTAGGGGATGTTAGAACTAGGTTTCTGCATCCAAAAGGCTATGTGACGTGGGGCTAGGGCATTTTTTCAGTGTGAGGCTAGATCTGACCTTTGCGAACCCTTATTCATGAAATCCCAAAACTTAAAGTGATTTTCAGTTAAACAGAGTTATGAACTTCACGTAAATGCCTATAAAAATAACATATTACAGTAGAACCAGATCTTCATAGAGCACTTAAGACAAAAATACAAATAATGACATTCAATTGTGCATAAATACAGAAAATACACAAGTATAATGGCTTTCAAGATGTGTATGCAAGCTTGAGGCAAGGAAACCAAATTGAAGAGTTAGATTAACATGTACATAACAATTTGTTGTATCGCTTGGGTAAGTTATGTATTCCACAGGGAGAAAGAAACGGTATCATAAGGGAGGCGCACACTTCATTGATTGTTGGACACTTTGGTGTAGGCAAGACAGTAGCGAATCTCCAAAGGTATTGTTATTGGCCACGCATGTTTGATAATGTATCTCATTTCATTAGACGATGTTCTTTATGTGCAATAGGTAAGCTTAGCAATAGGAAACTAGGATTGTACATTCCACTTCTGGTACCTTCACATCCATGGGAGAGTATCCTAATGGATTTTGTAGGAGGTCTTCCATTGCCAAGGAGAGGTCATGATTACTTGTATGTAGTTGTAGACAGGTTTAGAAAAATGTGTATACTAATGACATGTAAAAAGAAAATTACAGTTGAACAAACGACTCATCTTTTCTTCCAAAATATTTGGGTTCATTTCGGTCTTCCTACTTCCATTGTAAGTGATTGAGATTCCCGATTTGTTGGGAATTTTTGGTCAATTTGTGGGACATGATGGAGACTAAGTTGAAGAAGAGTACAACCTTTCATCAACAAATAGATGGATAAACCGAGGTGATCAATAGGACAATCATTCATCTTCTTATAGGATATTGCAGCAAACATCCCAAGTTGTGGGATGAACAGTTGCATTACATAAAACATGCATACAACAGGGCAAAGCATTCTTCCACAAATACATCGTCATTTGAGGCATGTTTTGGGTACTTTCCAAGATCGCCATTGGACTTCATCTTTGAGAAAGATGTCACCATCAATGATCATAGCGACATCGATAAGGCAAGGAAGTTCATAGAGAAAATTCAGTTGATACATCACACAGTGTAAGAACAACTTGAAAAGAGTCAAAGTAGCTACAAGGAAAAGCATGACAAACACCGTGTCAATCATAAATTTCAAGTTGGAGATGAAGTTTGGTTATATATTAGCAAAGAGAGACTTCAAGGGGAAGGTAAAAATCTTAAGCCAATCCATTATGTTCCTTTTAAAATTCTAGAAAAGGTTGGTGACAATGCATTTAAGCTAGATTTGCCTCCTTATATGCAAATATACTATGTTGTTAATGTTGAGAATTTGAGATTGTTTGAGCCTCCTTTGATTGATGATCAAGGAGAGCATGTTCAGATGCCATCAATATAGGATTTCTCGCCAGAATATATTGATGAACTTCAGCAAGATCTCATGCTTGACAGAAGAACCAGAACTTCAAAGAGAGGGAATGTCGAATACCTTTGAGTGGGACTCAAGGGACGAAAACCTTCTAAGGCCAAATGGTTGCAGATTGAGAAGGTGAGGGAGTTGTACTGTCACCTGTTGAACAATTGATAGTATATTTTGGGGTCGAAAAGGCTTACTGTGGGGAGAAATGATCATGTGCTCAGTATTTAGCTCAAAAATAAAAGTGCTTGGAATTGCTAGAAACTTGAACTACCACGTACGTCTTGGTCATACAATCTGAACACAAATCGTTTCACTCAAAACAGAGTTCGTATGAGGAAGATATCGTGTTCTATCTACTTTGCCAAACATAAGAATTTTTGGAAAAAAAGGTACAGTCATTGCATAGTCAGTAGTCCGTACTGCTGACATGGCAGGTGAGTGGGTAGGGTCAAAGGTGGTTAACGGCCAACCAGGTTTCACCAAGTAACGCATTGTGGTTGGTCTAAAGGTGTGGTGATTTGGCTCGATTCCATTGGATAGAGGTGGACCAATGAAGAGGGGACACGTGGCAAGCCCGGAGGCCACCACGTGTCCCTCCTCAAAGGTCGAACTGGCATCGGCACACTTAGAAAAATTTATGGGCAGGTCGGCAAAGTCGAACCCGCATGGTGATTTGGCTCGTTTCCATTGGATAGAGGTGGAACAATGAGGAGGGGACACATGGTAAGCCCAGAGGCCGCCACATGTCCCTCCCTAAAGGTCAGACTGGCATCGGCACACTTAGCAAAATTTATGGGCAAGTTGACAAAGTCGAACCCGCGACCTCACCCAAACAAACTCCAAGACTTACCACTACACCCGCGCTACAGTTCTTAATAAACTATTAATGCAATACGTATTTGAAGTTTAACACTATGTGGTTTGTGAGAAGGAGAGGTCCAGCCCCGCAGCCAACCCTCTACCATGTGACCACTAACACATAACTGACATCCAGCTAAACCATAACAGTTAATGGTTTTTTCGGCATGTGACCACACTATTGCCTTAGCTTAACCATGCTTAATGCGCTAACTGAAGATTAGCCTGTAATTAACACAACTTATCCATAATTAAATGCACAATTAGCTTGGCAGCACTTCTGGTGGACTGAAAAATTCGGCGGTAACTCCAGTTTTAGTGGAGTTAACTGGAGTTCCTCCAGTTTTAGTGGAGAATTCCTAGGAAAAATTAATTTTGCAATAAATTTTGCAAAATTCGACCAAATTGGGATCAAGAAAAGGCATTACTAGATGATTTTGATGTTCTAAGCACATTGAAGCAGGTTTCAGAAGTAGTAGAGCATTTTAAATATCACTCTTTCCATTTTGAGCTAATATAGAGGCCCAAGCCATGGAAGCTAGACCAAGGAGATGTAGCCCAGGAGGGGTGAACTCCTTCATCAAAACATTGTGTTAAGTGTTCATTTTGATGGTTTGCTGTACATTTGTTTGTTGTTATTCAACACTTTACTTTTATGCTATTTTTCTCATGAATTTGACATAAAACTTGACATAAATTTACCTGTTCATTCACAAACACCATAAAGGAAACCTATCCACATGTAGCAAATGATAAGCAGTTGTTTTTAAATCTGAAGTTGAAATTAGCACAGCAAAACTAACATTCAAGAATAGATAATGACATGTGCTATGCAGTTAACCAACTTAATCAAGCGATGGTTAAGCCGACCAAATTGTATTGGAAGGAAACCAAGCATGTGTTGAGATACCTCATAGGAACTACTCAATATGGTTTATGGTAGAGACGGACAGAGGGAGTGAAGCTTCAAAGCTTCACCGATGCGGATTGGGAAAGGAGTCCATCCAATGGGAAGAGCACATCATGAGGGATCTTCAGTATTGGGCGGCAATTGTTTCTTGGTATAGCAGGAAACAGAGATCAGTTGCACTCAGTGAAACATAGGCAAAGTACATGGCTGCTAGTCAGGAAGCTTGTGAGGCTATCTCGATGAGGAAGATTCTAGTTGGTGTTGGCATTATGATGCATATATTGTACTTGATGGCAACCCACTCGTAGAAGAACAACTCACTTATATACAACTAGATGAATCTACAGAAGAGATATCAGATGTGACAAAATACATGGGATGCAGGACAACTCAAAGGAATCAGATGACAGTTCTCAGTATGACAAGTTAGCTTTGCCATCAAGTCCAAAGGGGGAGATTGTTGGCATTATGATACAAGTGTTTTCCTTGATGGCAAGATGACATATTATAGTGCAGCAGGTCAGTAGTAAAGAATTGATGATCAGACTACAAAGAATGAAGAAAGAAGAGTATATACGCAGGTTCACTATATACCAAGTAGGGTATACACACAGGTATACGCAGGTTCACTATATACCAAGTCGCGTATACGCAGGTTCGCTATATACCAAGTAGGGTATACACGCACTTTCATGCACGGAAAGGCGCGTACATGTCGGAAAGCTTATTTTTGGGTCCGTGGTATTTAGACCTATGGTTTTGGTCCGTGGTATTGCACCCATAAGTGTTGATCCCAAGTATTGGGTGGATGGTATTGTTTTATTATGGTTTTGGTCTGTGGTATTGAGCAAGGCCTAAGACTATAAAAGGAGAGGAAGATCATTAGGCAAATGCATTCAGAAAGTCTTGAATATCTGATGAAGTATGAGATCCAGTATGCAGGTTATGGGTTGATGATGCATTGCTTGATCTGAGCTAAGGAGGGATCTCACCGGTTGATGGAGAACAAGATCTAAGGAGAGATAGGGATCAAATGGTTTGAAATGAACTATCTTTATATGGTTGATTATGCTTATTCTAGATCTGCATACTGACGCATGTAATATAAATGTTATGAGTATGCTGATGTTTGGTACAGCTGAAAAGTTATAAGAAAATATTTTTAGATCTGTACGCAGGTTGGCCTTGGAAAAAGCGTGTATGTACACGGGTTTGATTCATCATAGTAGTGTATACCATTTGAGCTATGATGTCTGAAGTTACAGGTGGTTCTGACTGTTGATGAGTTCTGATGACAATTTAATGGTGTCAGTATTCTGCATATCTTGGTTGGATGATTGTGTATTGATGGATGAGAACTAATATGGATCAAGATCATAATGACTCATATTTATGTGATCCGATGGACTAGATCTAGGTGCTAACACATATATTATCCTTGTATATGTAATGACCTGGCTATGTCTGAAGTCAGGAAGTGCAGAGAAGTTATGAATAAGTAATTAATGACATATATGCTGGTTCACCTTGATGAAGTTGCATATACACGCAGATTCAACACTTCCAAGTAGCGTATGCACTCTGATGCATGTTTTTGATGATACAGTTGGTTCTGATTGATTTTGCAGAGTTTTGTGACTGTGTTGATTGACAGGGTTTCAGTGTTTCAGTGATTCAGAGATTGATGATGCTAGTAGTGATTGTTTTGAGCTTCAATGATAGTTATGGGTCCAGTATGAAAATTTGATGAAACGTGGCCTTCAGATTATAGTGTTGTGCTTCAGGAGTATCCAGTCTGAAAATGTATGAAACGTGGTACCCGGAGGAGAGAAGATTGTAGGCAGGCGCCTACGTACTAGTATCTTAGCTAGTACAAGAGCAAAGGGGGTTGGAGCTCCCTTCCAGGAGAGTCTGGAGAACGAGAGAAGGTTGTAGCCTTCTGCAGGTTGTAGCCTGTGTGCTGGTAAAGGACTACACCAGTACATTGTAAAAGAAGTTTCTTAATAAAGGAAGATAGAAATGAATTGTAGCAGGTGGTTTTCACCCACATTGGGTTTCCACCTTATATCATGGTGTTCATGTGTGTTGCTTATGTGTGTTGAACTATCTGTTTTACTACTACTGTTGACTGTTAATATGGCTAATAATGCTTTGATGCATCCATTGAAGATCACATAACTGAATCATGAGTTTAATGGTCATACGCTAGTTGCAATAGACACAGTCGCGTATATACGCAGGTATACTTAATTGAGGTAGCGTATATGAATCTGAGTATGAAAATAAAAAGTTTTATTGATTAGATAATACTGATTCACCCCCCCTCTCAGTATTATTCCCAACAATTGGTATCAGAGCAAGGCCTTTGGTAGAAGCTTGATCGCTTGAAGGAGATCTGTGGAACTACGGGAAAGAAGCTTAAGAAGAAAGCACATAAGCAGAAGAAGACATCTCAGAAGAACTATGACAGTGGGAGAATCGATTGGGGATTAGGTGTAAGAAGCTCTTCAGATTCAGAATCATTTCAGAATGAAGATGAACTATCAGGTATGAATTTGCTATCCTCTGATGTTCCAGCTATCTATCCATTTGGAAAATATGAAAGTGATAGCGAAACAACTGAATGTGCTCTTATGTGTGAGCAAGAAAGATATCAAATAGAGGAAGATTTTAAAAGCTTGACTGACAAAATCAGAGATCAAGAAGATCTACTAAAAATAAAGGATGGTGCCATCAAAGAAGTTGTTACCAGACTAAAGGCTCAACGTGAGGAAGTTAACAAGGTAAGGAAGCTATTCAAGGAAAAATATCAAAAGTTGCAGGATGAAGTGACATCATTAAGAAATGAAGTCAATGAGAAAGACACAATCATCAAGAAACTCAAAGATAGATCCAGTTATTATGAAAGTCTTGAAGCCACGATCCGCTCGCTAAAGGAAGATCTTGAAGAATCAAAGAAGAAAAATAAAGATCTACTCCAAGCTATTGAAAAATAGGAAAACGAAGTTATCAGCTTAAAATCTCAGCTGGAATGTGCCTTCAGAATTCGTCAAATGCAGCAAGATCTGAATGAAGAACAAGAAAAGGAGATTCTCAAACTGAAGCATCAGTTGGAAGAAGGAAGGAAAGCTGAAGAAGACATGAAGAAGCAATGTCTAGAAAAGGAAGAACAACTTCAAGTTGAGGTAAATATCTTGAAAGGTAAATTAGAAGAAAAGGATAAACTATTACGATTTCAAGATAGTACTAAAGCCTTGGATGATATTCGTAGTAGTAAAAGGTCTCCTGCTATCAAGTCTGGTCTTGGTTTTCATGAATCTGTTGAAGGTGAATCTAGTTCACAAGGTGAGGCAAGGAACTCTAAAGAGAAATCCAAAATGATCAACAAGGAGATGAGAGGTCAACCTCATCAACAATCAAGGAAAGAGATTCTTCAAAGGAAATATCTTACTCCTAACTATGGTCAGCCGTTTACTCAGATGAATAATATTGAATGTTATGAATGTCATAATCTTGAACATGTTGCAGCTAGATGCAGAAGAAGGATGGTTCAAGATCATCACATAGAAAGATCATCACATTCCAAGTACTTCAATGGATATTGTTTTTCTTGCAATATGTTTGGTCACAAAGCTGCTGATTGTTACAAAAGGAATATGAAACATGTGAGATGTTATGCATGTAACAAGCTTGGACATATTGCAAAGGAATGCAGGAACAAAGTACGGACATCACACCAAAGGAGAAAACATCATCACACTTGAAGATATGGAAGAAGAAGGAAGTACAATCAGAAAGATGTGGCACAGCACAATGTACTCAGATACAACACAGTACAGACATAACAGACTCAGAGGGAGCTGAAATTATAAAACTTCAATGTCCTGAATCTCATACGCAAGTTTCATAAAGGGAAGTCGCGTATATACGCGAGTTAGACACTGCAAAGTCGCGTATATGTCAACTTGAGGAAAAGCAGTGGGGACAGGCTCAGAAAAAGGATCTGATATGATTCAGTCCATTATTTGCTCTATTGGTTAATAGTCACAGTCTGTTGAGGATGTGTGAAAATGTTTTTGATACTTGTAAGATGTTTAGAAGTGTTTTGATCCTAACTTGATGATGATGATGTCTTGATTCTTATTGCTGATATATGCATGATCAAATCTAGCAGATGGCACAGGTTGAGGGGGAGCATATGCCTTTAATAATTCATTGTTGGCATTATGGTTAATAATCCTTAGTGATGATGCCTATATGGCTAAATGATATATCTTGCTATGATGTGGTTATGAGTTGTCCATGGTATGATTCTTGTGGTTACATGGTTGATGTTCAGATCATATTTGTGGATTGATTCTTAGATGGTGCATATATGATGCTTACATGGTGATCTTCATAAGGATAAGGAGAAGTACAAAGCTTGAATTCACATCTTCTTTACTTGATGATGAGTCACTCATATGCTGTTGTTGTCATATATTACAGTTATGATGTAGGATTCCTATTGTTCTTGGCACATATATGGATGAGGATTGTTGGTTGGATACATGGATGATTATTCAAAGTTGCATTATTGGAGACATGATGATGATGAGTTCTTACCTATATGATGATAGGATGATTGATGCAGATATTCCCAATTGATGATACTTGGTTCATGCAGATCTGGATGGCTATGGTGTTTCTCACATATGATAGAATGTGAATGAGTCTATATATGCAGAATTCTATTCAAAGGGATGAATTGATGCAGACATACTTTGTTATAGGTTGATGAATTATACTCTACAGGACATTTACAGGTTGCTGATCTGGAAGTGGTTGTACGCGAGTTCTATGAGTAATATCCGCGTATATACGCCTGTTTCTGTGGATACAGTCGCGTATATGTTGGTTTGAAGGAAATCAGTAAGAAGAGTCTGATATGGGTCTGACAGAGACAAGTGGATTGGCTACAGAAGGAGAACATGATTGCTGATGATTGACAGATGCTGCTGATATTAGTCTATTGATGACTTTCATAGTCTTGCTCTAGATATTTCGTCTCTATGTCATCTTCTTTTTATCAAGGTCATGTAACGGCCTATTCTAGTTTCCCCATTATGCCTGGGATGAACATGTAATGATCTTGGTTGTCATATGTAAATTTCTAATGTATCCCCACTTGGTTGGGTGATGGATGTATGTATTGAGTCTTTTGGTGATAGGAAGGTCTTTTATGATGTTTAAGTCATGGTTCTTCTTGAAGAACATCTTTTGCAGATCTTGCCTATAGTCAGGGGGAGCATGATTAGCACACTTCAGCAGAGTAGAGATTCAGCATGTACTCAGGGGGAGCATGGACAGATTGGTACACCCTGGCATATACAAAGGGGGAGCTCATTCAGAGATTTCAGCAGATACTCAGGGGGAGTATGGATAGCGGAATGTTTATTAAGGAAAGAAAATATCTTGGTCCGCCCTTTGCCCTTGATGTCAAAGGGGGAGAGTGATTTGGTATTGTTGCCATCAAGTCCAAAGGGGGAGATTGTTGGCATTATGATGCATATATTGTACTTGATGGCAACCCACTCGTAGAAGAACAACTCACTTATATACAACTAGATGAATCTATAGAAGAGATATCAGATGTGACAAAATACATGGGATGCAGGACAACTCAAAGGAATCAGATGACAGTTCTCAGTATGACAAGTTAGCTTTGCCATCAAGTCCAAAGGGGGAGATAGTTGGCATTATGATACAAGTGTTGTCCTTGATGGCAAGATGACAGATTATAGTGTAGCAGGTCAGTAGCAAAGAATTGATGATCAGACTACAAAGAATGAAGAAAGAAGAGTATATACACAGGTTCACTATATACCAAGTAGGGTATACACACAGGTATATGCAGGTTCACTATATACCAAGTCGCGTATACGCAGGTTCGCTATATACCAAGTAGGGTATACACACAGGTATACGCAGGTTCACTATATACCAAGTCGCGTATATGCAGGTTCGCTATATACCAAGTAGGGTATACACGCACTTTCATGCACAGAAAAGCGTGTACATGTCAGAAAGCTTATTTTTGGGTCCGTGGTATTTAGACCTATGGTTTTGGTCCGTGGTATTGCACCCATAAGTGTTGATCCCAAGTATTGGGTCGATGGTATTGTTTTATTATGGTTTTGGTCCGTGGTATTGAGCAAGGCCTAAGACTATAAAAGGAGAGGAAGATCATTAGGCAAATGCATTCAGAAAGTCTTGAATATCTAATGAAGTATGAGATCCAGTATGCAGGTTATGGGTTGATGATGCATTGCTTGATCTGAGCTAAGGAGGGATCTCACCGGTTGATGGAGAACAAGATCTAAGGAGAGATCGGGATCAAATGGTTTGAAATGAACTATCTTTATATGGTTGATTATGCTTATTCTAGATCTGCATACTGACGCATGTAATATAAATGTTATGAGTATGACTGATGTCTGGTACAACTGCAAAGTTATAAGAAAATATTTTTAGATCTGTACGCGGGTTGGCCTTGGAAAAAGCGCGTATGTACGCGGGTTTGATTCATCATAGTAGCGTATACCATTTGAGCTATGATGTCTGAAGTTACAGGTGGTTCTGACTGTTGATGAGTTCTGATGACAGTTTAATGGTGTCAGTATTCTGCATATCTTGGTTGGATGATTGTGTATTGATGGATGAGAACTAATATGGATCAAGATCATAATGACTCATATTTATGTGATCCGATGGACTAGATATGGGTGCTAACACATATATTATCCTTGTATATGTAATGATCTGGTTATGTCTGAAGTCAGGAAGTGCATAGAAGTTATGAATAAGTAATTAATGACATATACGCTGGTTCACCTTGATGAAGTTGCGTATACACGCAGATTCAGCACTTCCAAGTAGTGTATGCACTCTGATGCATGTTTTTGATGATACAGTTGGTTCTGATTGATTTTGCAGAGTTCTGTGACTGTGTTGATTGACAGGGTTTCAATGTTTCAGTGATTCAGAGATTGATGATGCTAGTAGTGATTATTTTGAGCTTCAATGATAGTTATGGGTCCAGTGTGAAAATTTGATGAAACGTGGCCTTTAGATTATAGTGTTGTGCTTCAAGAGTATCCAGTCTGAAAATGTATGAAACGTGGTACCCGGAGGAGAGAAGATTGTAGGCAGGCGCCTACGTACTAGTATCTTAGCTAGTACAAGAGCAAAGGGGGTTGGAGCTCCCTTCCAGGAGAGTTTAGAGAACGAGAGAAGGTTGTAGCCTGCGTGCTGGTAAAGGATTGCACCAGTACATTGTAAAAGAAGTTTCTTAATAAAGGAAGATAGAAACGAATTGCAGCAGGTGGTTTTCACCCACATTGGGTTTCCACCTTATATCATGGTGTTCATGTGTGTTGCTTATGTGTGTTGATCTATCTGTTTTACTGCTACTGTTGATTGTTAATATGGCTAATAATGCTCTGATGCATCCATTGAAGATCACATAACTGAATCATGAGTTTAATGGTCATACGCTAGTTGCAATAGGCACAGTCGTGTATATACGCGGGTATACTTAACTGAGGCAACGTATATGAATCTGAGTATGAAAATGAAAAGTTTTATTGATTAGATAATACTGATTCACCCCCCCTCTCAGTATTATTCCCAACAGTTGGTTTGTTTGGTTAGCAGATGGATCCAACTGTGATTTACTGTGACAGAGTTGTATCAAACTCTCTAAAAATCCATTTTTTCATGATCGGTCCAAGTATATTGATATCCGGTATCATCATATTCGAGATTGTGTGCAGAGGAGAATTATGTTGTTGGAGTACATTCCCACAGAGGAGCGGGGTGCATAGATTTTGAAAAAGGAATTGTCAAGCTGAAAATTCAAGTTTCACAGAGACAGGATCAGAGTAGTTGATAATATCTTTCTTGTTGAGAAGGAGTGTTAAAAATAGCAACAAGAAATTCCAATTTAATTTTTCCTTGAATTAAATTGTAATTCTATTGTTGTAGCAACTTGTAATAGTTAATTAAGTTAAATTGACTTAATTGACTTAGGAAATTCGAGTTGGAAGTCTATCTAGAGTCATGTAGAGTGACCTCTAAATTTTAGGGTCCTAAGTTGAGTTCTTTGGAGTTGTAATTAGATAACTCAATCAAACCAAGTTATAGCCAGTTAAACTAGTTCTAATTGTTGGAGGAAATAGTAGAGGTCTAGTAGTGGAGTAGTGCACCAATGCATCACCAGTACCACACCAGTTAACTGAAGGTTCACTCACAAATAACTCATGCATGTCAGTTCAGAGGAAGAACCAGTTAAGATTATAGTTCAGGGATAGTGTACTATCAGGGATGGTGCATGCAATTAGTTGAGGACCTATGTTTGGATTGCGCAGTTATGGAGAGTGGATTTCCCAATTTAATATGGGTTAATCCCTCTAGGAATTGCACAAGGAAGTAGGGGTTTGGCAAACAGCAGAATTGGCTAAGTGTTGGTTTGAGTTGGTTTGTGAAGCAGAGAGATAGATTATACTTGTGCAGGAATTGTTCGGTCTGAACAAGAATTGTATTTTCCTCTCAGATCTTCTAGATAATGCAATATAGATAGTCGTGGTTTTTGGTAATTGCTTTCCCTAGAGAAATATTGTGTTATGTGCGATAGATATTCTTCATTTTCTGCTTATTGTTTTCATCAATCAATTTTAGTCTCCGGTGAAAAGTAGAATAGATTCTTGTCATGTGTTTTAGCAAATCACATAAGTTGTTGAATCTACATTATATTATTATTTTAACTATTATTTTATTATTTCTCATTAAGAAGCCACTTTTAACCTGAAATTTCCTCTAATACTTATAATATGATAATAAACTATACAACCATAATAAAGTTTTAACACAGGAAAATATTAATAACATCTAAACAATGATGATGATGTGTTATTTTCTTACCAAATTTAGGTGTACACGCAGGTGTAATTACTAAATGTTAAGAAGCCTCAAGGAAAAATTCAGCCATCCCTTCATTCTCCCTTCCGCTTGAACCATCGATGAAGCATGAGACGAAGAATATGCCTTACATATTCCTTCGCATTAAGTCCCACCCATCCATTATTAATAAAAGCAAAAATAAGTAGTCAATACATCTCCTTCCACATTAAGTTTATATATATACACCTATATGCGAACAAGATAAATACAAACTGGTTACACAGATTTAAAAACCCATATCCCATATGATAAGAGTTACCAACTATTCATTTAAATAAGATTAAAGTTGTTGAGTTTTAAAATCGTAACTTAATGAAAATAGAATAAGATAAAGCAAATTGGTTACACAAATATTTAAAAACCCATATAATATGAAGTTACCCTCTATTCATTTAAATAAAATTGAAATTGCTGAGTTTTCAAATCATAATTTAATGAAAATATAATTATATTTTATTCCCCTTTACAAAATCAGAATCTAAGATTATAAATATTTTATTAGGTTGACAATAATATGATGACTAGTATGAATTAAAAATATTTTCCTTAAAATAATAATTTAATTATTAAATAATGATTTTATTTAATTGTTAAGTCACCGACTCTTAGTTGTTCAAGTTCCGAAATTGTACGGTCCACTTGACATCTATTTCTAAAGCGCGTTGTGTACGGACGCCAAAAAATTAAACAGTTTTTTTTGCGTTAGAATTTGGTAGAAAAATTCATAAAAATCAAATTGTTAAAGTGTTTGAATGGTTTTTTTTAATGATAGAAATGAATTTAGCGTCATTCAAGAATTACAGAAAATTAACTAGTTTTTTTTGTGGGTTAGAATTTTGTAAAAAAATCATAAAAATCAAATTGTTAGTGTTTGAATAGTTGTTTTTATTGTAGAAATGAATTTAGTGTCATCAAGAATCAAAAATTAACTAATTTTTTTGGGTTAAAATCTTGTAAAAAAATCATAAAAATCAAATTGTTAAGGTTTGAATAATTGTTTTTATGGTAAAAATGAATTCAACGCCATCAAAAATCCACCGTTCAAGATTACCATTAATAGTTCAAGATTACCAATAATTAAGAAGAATAAAAAATTACAGCATCAAAAATCAAGAATGATAAATATAACCCAAATTTCCAAAAATTTCTACAAAATTTTATATAATCTTGCCAATTCCATTAGCATTTCTGGATTTCTGGAAATTTAAACGAGTGAAAAAAGAAACTTCTGGATTTCTGGAAATTTAAACGAGTGAAAAAGGAAAAACAAACACATCTCCCTTGCCTTTTTACACAGGAAAAATAACAGGAGAACCAGAACCATGGCTTTTTACACAGGAAAAATAACAAGAGAACCAGAACCATGGCAGACAGGGCCACTCTCTAACGTATGTAATCTCTAACCTCTAACAAAAGTTACAAATCTTCTTAACTGGTTGTTGGCCAACAAAAACCAGAGTCCGATTCTTATAATCATAAGAGCATAATCCTTATTCATAAACCGGAAAAAAAAAATCGTCAGCCTGCAACCATGGATGAAACTGTTCAAGAAATTTTCAGGCAGTATACATTAAACTTCAAACTATTCATAAAACATGCGGCATTAAATACACTGCGATTTTACAAATTTCTACAGATCCGTGCAAAATTAATCAATTTAAAATTTCTATGGTTGTGAGAATTTATGTATTCAATGGTCGGTTCCTTCCCCTTTGCCATTGCTGCTGGTCAACGATTCCACGGTATTCTCAGAAATAGAAAACCATTTTTGCTCATCTCCTCGTGGATGCTTGGTAAGTGGAAGCAGAGTATTGTTATTTCTGCTGCGAGACTGAAATCTGTTGAAGCCGATGATCTCAGACATGGATCTCTTCTGCCCAATCTGACCAGAAGATCCGCCCAATGTTTTTGTTTGTGTCGCTCCGCGATTCGTTTCCATTTCGTCTCTCGGCTTTCCTTCTGTGAAATCCATGCGCCCGCTATCAGTCGTGATCATCTGGGAGCTCAGAAACAATAGATCAGAATGTTCGATATCGCTCCATCGATGTTGACACATGACATCGGCCACGACAATACGGTGAGCAAACCGACGAGAAAATTGCAGCTCCTTCGCCTCCTCTTCGGCCTCTGAGATCAGGAGCTCTTTCTTTCTCCCGCTGCTAAAACACCGAATTGCAGATCCCACGGATTCCGGCAGCCCGGGCGGCCGGGAACTGCCTTCCCTTGTAAATCTCGGCGACTCGGATTCTCTTTCCTCGACATTTTCTCTCTGCACAAAGGCTTGCAGGAGCTGAGGTCCCCTGTCCTCCAATCCCTTGCCTTCTTCCACATCCTCGTTTCTGTACACCATACACACATCCTCGGCCTCGACCCTCTGTCGACACAAGGGGCAAGTGCAGTTAGATTCCAACCACGTGTCCACGCAAACGACATGAAACGCATGGCGGCACTTGGGCATCAATCGCAGGACATCCGGACCTTCGAATCTGCTCAGACACACCGCGCATTCTAATCCCTCTTTCAGACCTTGCAGCGCCGCAAATTTGAACACGGGGAGCGCGTCTATTACAGAGCGCTCGACGCCCACGTCCCTTAATGGCAAGATTCCCCCGGAAGAAGCCAGCCGAGCGCGCCCGGGGTTGCGCTGAACCATTAATCCTCTGCGCTGTACTCTGTTCTGGCCCACTCTGCGCTGCCTGATATACACAAGCAGGAGGAACGTAAGCGTGATTAGGGCCGTTAGAACAACGATTGTAACAGCAATACTCGCACGGAACGGAATAACTAAAGTCCCACCCTGACTGTTATCAGTCGAATCGTTAATGGCGGGACTGTTCGGCTGTGCTAATCCGGCACACACCATCCACGCCGACAATACCAACAAATACACATTTCTCACAGCCTCCATTACTGCAACTTAATAACAATGGATCAATCCGATTTACAGATCTACATCAATCTCATTTTGTGTTCAGAACTGCAGATTCATAGAGATTCAAAGCAAACATCAATCTGTGCAGTTCTGCGATTTTCCCCTTTGGTAGTATGAAAGTGTTTGGGATTATATATGGTAGAACAAACGGACACCGAAATTTTTGCGGGGCAAACCACTCTTTGGCAGTTGTCAAAAAGGCAGCGTACCCCACAACAAAATATTTTCCGCGATCACTTTATATGGTAGAGTGAGACAAAACTTAAGGGGGGAGTTGTTTTTTCAGTTTGTCGGGAAAAAGAGGTAGACACTGCACGCATTGACTTAGTTGAGCGTGAGGGTTTTTGATCTTCTTGTAATTTATGTACGACTTGTCTGTTAGGTAATGGTCTAGTCGTTACGTGGGGAGATGGTTCGGTGTGTATTATAATCTTTTCTTTCATGTTACCAGTACAATTCACTATCTGGGGCGTGGTGAACACAGATAGATATCATTGGTATGAATTGTTGAATTACATAATAACTTGAGAAGCATAAGAATTTCAAACAAGGAAAGTTTCATAAGAATTATAGTTTTTTTATTATTTTTCATTAATCTCATACAAATCTATCAACCAATCCAATTGTATAATAGATTTAAAATTAAATTAGATAAACGTAAAACAAAATCATGAATTTTATTAATGTGGAAAGATTTTTTAATAAAACTTATACAAATAAATTATAAATTGATGTTATTTGAATTATTTAGTTTATTTTTACAACAAGATGAAGAAACCGATCATGGTATTAGATTATATAGATAAAGAGAGATATTTTCTAGAGGTTAGAAAATAAAGCGTAGTATGGGAATTTGATGGGCAAATTATCCGGCATGGGTGATTTAACAGTTTAAAAAATTACCAAACTGTGATGATTCTGGGTGGGCAAATTATCTGGTATGGGTGATTTAACAGTTTAAAAAATTACCAAACTGTCATGATTCTGGGTTGAAACTATGAAAATGATCGGGAACTATGGAGAACGTTAAATTTGAAGGATTGGTTTCTTTTGAAAAATGTGGCTTTCTTTTGAAATTCCAACACTGATAATGCGTTTTGAACCATCTTAAAACCATCTAGTTCATTTTCACGACAAGATGAAGAAATAGAACATGGAATTAGATTAAATAGATGAAGAGAGATATTTTCTAGAGGTTAGAATATAACACGTAGTTTTGACTAAAGAATTTTCATTAATTAATAAACATTTTTTTCAATTAAGATAAAGGAATAGATAGAAATAGTTGTAAATAAAAAATTAAAATAATTTTATTATTATTATATTATTTTAATCAAAGATTTGTAACAATAAAGTCAAACTTAATTATTCTAAATAACAAAATTGAAAATAGTAATAAGAAATAAAAATATAATAAATAAATAAACAAATTGTAAATAATAAGGTCAAATTTAACTATTCTAAACCATAAAACTAAAATAAGTATTAAGAAAATGAAAAAAATAAATAAAAAATAAAAGAATACCAAAAATATAAATAATTAAATATTATAAAAACTTAGGATTACAAATTAAGGATCTAATACAATATCATGAAATTTATTAACAAGTTATATAATAAGAAATTTGTTATTAAAAACTCTGCATCATAATTTTTTATTTTTAAAAATATTTGCTAAACTAATATTTATTTATCTAATTAATATTAATTATAATTAACATAGTTTTGTAATGTCCCCGAAAAAATTGTAAATATTTTATTACAGTTGTAGGTAAATACATTGGACAATGTTATTATTTTCTGTTTTGGTTAATAGTATTGTTAACTCTGAATTTGAAAATTAATTGAGTAATATAAGATATTGTAACTTCTCATTGGAAATTTGTAAAAAGACAGTTGCCAGTGAAAGAAAAAAAACCCTAACTACCTTCCCCAACTGGAACCACCCCAAGAAAAAGAGGGTGGGGGGAGGAAAACGGCCGTGACCGTGCTGTTGGGACAGACGGGAAGGAGGAAAAACTATGCTAAGTCTGGTGATAACCAGATAGCATTGGCGCGAAGTGCAAAACATTTGTTGAATACTATGATCTGGCAAATAAGCTTGGGGGGAGATTTGGTCATGTAGACAAATCTCACGGACGGGAGGAAGACAAGCAGAGAAACAGTGGTTACGAAACTATGAAAGAGAGAAAGAAAAGAGTGAACACACAGGAACACAGGTAAGTAAGACTTATGTCAAACCCTGTACTATAAGTTACTGTGTTGCTTTACTGGAAAAATTATGGAGGAAGAGCTCAATTTAATGTTATCTGGTTCGATTCTATTAGAGGTTTTCAAATAGGAAACTTAATTATAGAAGAGCGTTATTGCTGAAAAGCTGCTATGGGTACGGGACAAATAAATAGCCCATAGCTGGGAAAATCAGTTTTCTTTTTATATAAATAGACTATAGGAGACCTGACTCACTCGCTGAGACACCTGTGTCTGTGCAGACCAAGAGGAAACCCTAGGTGAATCGTGAAAGATTCACGGTTTAGGGAAACCGAGGTAATTCTAGACATAAAATTTATACTTACATGTATAGCTTAGAGTCTTTATGGAAACTGGTAGTGTTTCTAAATAATTTTAGGAAAATATTGCGAGGCAAGCAAGCATTAAATTACTCTTCTTTCAGCAATTATTAAAATTACTCTTCCTTCAGCAAACATTAAAATTACTTTTCTTCGAGTTGTTGAAAGTAAACAAAAGACTGGAACCTTTCTTTTTCAAACAAGAAGTAAGGAGAAACTGCTAAAATAAGGCGAAGGCTAGCTGGAAAATTCAACAAACACGAAGTCCATTGGATGCCAGAACCAGTCATACATTTATAGTGAAGCTAGGCAACAAAGTCAACACTGAAGGCAAAGAAGACAAGCGCTAGTAATAGAGCAATTACAGGACCTCTGTGCACCCTAATGGGTTAGCCGCAGACAGAGGCCTCCATCAGAGAATAAGTCATGTAGTGAATGGGTTTCCCTTTCTTTAATAAGGAATGAGCACAAAAACCCTCTTATCGAGTACAGCAATTATTATCATACTCGCATATATATAATTTCAGAATAGTAATATACTGGAAATGATAATAGAAATTATCTCTCTAACTCCAGAACAACCCAGAATATTCCCAAACTAAAATGCATACAAACATAACGAGAACCAGAATCCATTATTCAATCTAGGGTAGAACTAAACTCTGCGCAAAATCGAACAAGCTGAGTATATATATATATATATATATCACAATGAGTTAAATCCACGTATGCATAGCAGAACAGAGAATGGAGTAGCAGACCATAGCTCAAATTTAAGAGTCGAATGACTTATGAACATACATGTACAGGTGAAGAAATAAATGTACACAAGTTATACAACATCAAGCCGAAGCGTTGTCGGCACCACAAATCTTACAAGGACCTCTGCCCAGGCAATAAGTGGGCTAAACTTAGATACAAAACTGAACTGGAAACGATTATACTCTCACGGAGTACATGCAGTAGAAAACCTCTTCACGGGGTAGCAAATACTATGGAGGGAAGCTTCCATGAAAAAGAAGAAACAAAGAATGAAACCCTTCCAGAGCGAAGTCTGGCAAACCAACCTGGCAAGAGAAAAACAAGTATGAAGCCACTTGAATCCGACATTTCCATTCCCACCCCAGCCCATATAGCATAAGGGAGACAAAAGTATAGGCATACCCAGAAGAAGCTCGTGCGCCATGTCTGGAAGAGGAGCTATCTCACTTTCACAACCAACAGCACTCCTTATTCACAGTGTTACACAACCTGCAACAGCAAAATCGGGTTGAAACGCTGACATTTTCCATAAGACAGTAGGAAAACTCAAAACATAAGGGAACTAGGAAACAATCTCGATAAACAACCTGACCTGGCTGTAAATAAAATTGACCGAACTCCATGAGAGGGAGGCACCAGATCAGCCCTGTAAAACGTGGTATATGGAATACCTCCAGTCTGTGATTCGACAGCTTCCACCGTGAGCAGAAGAACCCCAACTGAGAGCGAGAACCAAATGCAACGAATGAGCACCAAACCCCGACAATTCGAGATTGAAAAGTTACTTGGAGCAATACCAACCGTGTGATGGTATGGATGGGGTTTCCACCATCGATGTGCTCAAGAATCCCGAGGTAAGCTGACATCTCTGCAATGTCAATTAAATTGACATCGCAGCAAAGTTAATAGCTGGAGATTAATTTGGCTAAGCTCGAGGCGGAGGCTTAACTGTCATGCTCCGGGTGAGTTTGTCATTAAGAGTAGACTGAGAAGTACTGTCATAGTACCTTACCAGCATTCAACTCAAACACAAATGTAAAACCAGCCCCGTTATGTAATAGTGTTTGAACAATAAATGTAGTCCGATGGGAATGGGGTAAAAACAAAATTGCTACTATGGGTATTCGCATGGTAAAAACTTTGTATTAAATGTTTTTCATACTTTCGTTATTGGAGGATATGACATATGGTATCAGAGCCCAGTAACAAAAACTGTGGCCTCTGGGAATTGGAACTATTAGACTGATAGAAGATAATTTATTTCCATCTCAAGGAGCAGTTAAAAAAAAAAATTATGCGTGACTACTCATCTGGTATTTTTATGTTTAAGTACAGGTGAAAGATTGACATTATGAGGAGAGCAGACACTGTGTCATGCAGGTTTTTAGCGGGTCAGGGACCTGCATAGAATAACCCCGAATTATGGGTACAGCTTGGGGAGGAGGCTCGCAACACAAACCTTTCAATTTTGGAAACCGTGCAGGAATTAAAAAATGAAATGGCCCGGTTGCGGGAGGATAATGGAAGGTTAATAATGGAACATGAGAGAATTATAAAGAGCCTATCTGACAAGAAAAATCAGCAACCACTGAATCCTAGTGCTGAGCAACAAAGGATGTCAAGGGAACAGAATCAAAACACAGAACCCGAAGGGTCAGAAGGAAGGGAAGAGGAACGATATGATAATGCTTCTGAACAGCAGACGTCAAAAAGGCAACGAGTAGAGCTGCAAGGGGAATTCCGTAAGATCAAACTGCCACACTTTGATGGAGAACAGGAGGAAGCAGCTGAGGCATGGTTGATTAATATGAACAAATATTTCTAGCTATATGAGTACGATTCCAACCTCAAGGCACGGTTGGCCATCTTCCAATTATAGGGAAAGGCTACCCTGTGGTGGGAAGAAGTTAAGATGGTAAGAGGAGTAAGTGAACAAAACATCACTTGGGAGAAATTTCAAAGATACTTCAAGGAAAGGTACCTGACTGAGCGTTTCTATGACGAGAAGGCTAGGGAATTCCATGACCTACGATTGGGACAGCAAACTATGGATGAATTTATTACTCGTTTTACATCATTGCTCCATCATGTGCCTTATATTCGGGAGGAAAAGGCGAAAGTACAGAGATTTGTCAGTAGTCTACCTGTGAGCATGAGGGAAAGAATTGAATTTGATAACCCAAAGACAATGGATGAGGCTATACGTAAAGCTCGAATCTGCTACCAGCAAAACAAGCAGAAGGGAGAAACTTTGGGTAAGAAATGGGTCAATAAAAAAGGTAGCAAGCTGGCTGGTAACAGTATGGAAATCGTGGAGGAGGGATCAAAGGATACGCCAAGGGACAGAACAGTAGAAATATGCAGAAAAATCCTCTCCGATTAAAACCTTCCAATGAGTCCAGAACCACTGAACAGCCTGGGAAATTAGACAACGAAGGGACAGTAAGGCCTCCAGTGCAATGTTGGGGCTGTGGAGGACCCCATTACGTGAAAAATTGTTCTCAACGGAAAGGAACTGAACATGTTTCCCAAGTCGACGAAGCATCTACAGTTGGCGATATAGAACGAAGCCTACCAAAGATTAATGCTGCCCTGGAGGACCATCAGGCGGAGTACTAGCCGACCATGGTGGAATTCGAAGGTAAACTCCTAGACCTTATTGTGACTGTTTTAATTGACCCTGGTGCAACATTAAGTTATATTAGTCCTAGAATTGTGGAGCACTGTAAGTTGCAACCTATTAAGTTTAAGGACCCTTGGCTAGTTCAGTTGGCAACAGGGGCAAAAAGACGGGTGAATACTAAGGTCAAAAACTGCCCTTTAAAAATAGCAGGAGAGTCAGTTACAGCAGATTTAAATGTGCTTCCCCTTGGCTCGTACTATATATTGATTGGTATGAACTGGTTAGAAAAACATTGGTCCATAATTAATTGCAAAACCAAAACTATCAATTATAAGGATGAGCTTGGAATAAAGCAAGAGATGCAGGGAATTAAGCGGCCAATGCAAATTCGGCCCATAACAGCCTCCCAGTTAGCAAAATGCATTAGGAAAGGATGTCAGATTTATGCCATCCAAGTGGGTTATGCCAACTCAAAAGATAAAACAGCTGCATTGGAAAGTATTCCCATAGTTCAAGACTTTGCTGACGTGTTTCCAGAAGAGATTCCTGGCCTACCGCCCAAAAGAGACATAGATTTTACCATTGAACTGGTGCCAGGAGCAGCCCCAGTGTCCCGAGCACCCTACAAAATGAGCATACCAGAACTAACGGAGTTAAAAATGCAATTGCAGGAACTATTGGACAAAAACTACATTCGCCCCAGTGTGTCACCTTGGGGAGCCCCAGTGTTATTTGTTAAGAAGAAAGACTGGACACTTCGCATGTGTATGGATTATCACCAGTTGAACAAACTGACGGTCAAAAATAAGTATCCTCTACCCCGCATTAATGAACTGTTTGACCAAGTGAAAGGGGCAACAATTTTCTCAAAGATCGACTTGCAATCAGGGTATCACCAGATCAGAATTAAAGAGGAAGACATAGCTAAGACAGCTTTCAGAACAAGATACGGCCATTACGAGTTTGTGGTGTTACCTTTTGGATTGACCAATGCCCCCGCAACTTTTATGTGTTTGATGAACAACTTGTTCCATCAATATTTGGATAAGTTTGTGCTGATCTTTATTGACGATATACTGGTTTATTCTCGAACTATGGCAGAGCACCGAGAACACCTCAGGTTAGTATTGTAAACCCTTCGGGAACGAAAACTATATGCCAAGTTCAACAAATGAGATTTCTTTCAAGAGAGAATACAATATTTGGGGCATATAATCACTAAAGAAGGAATCGTCGTGGATCCCGAAAAAATAAGAACCATAATGGAATGGTTGGTGCCCAAAGATGTGGCAGACATTCGATCCTTCATGGGGTTAGCAGGCTATTACAGACGGTTTGTGGAAGCATTCTCGAGAGTAGCTTACCCCATCACTTCCTTACAGAAAAAAGGAAGAGCCTTTAGGTGGACCCCTGAGTGTCAAAGAAGTTTCGAGCAACTTAAATACTTGCTCACCACCGCACCTATTTTAAGCATAGTTGACCTCGACAAAGATTATGTGGTGTGCACGGACGCGAGTAAAGAAGCGGTGGGAGGTGTGCTAATGCAGGAAGGGAAGGTAATAGCTTACGAATTAAGAAAATTAAGGGAGCATGAGCAGAAATATTCCGCTTACGATCTAGAGTTGGCAGTTGTGATTCACAACCTGAAAAATGTGGCGACATTACCTTATGGGAAGAAAATTTATGTTATTGACAGATCACCACAGTTTGACGAATTACTTTAGCGAGCCCACTTTAAATGCAAGGCAAGCATAGTGGGTGGATTTCCTAAGTGGCTTTTATTTTGAGATCAAGAATTTAAAAGGAAAGGAGAATCGGGTGGCAGACGCTTTGAGTCAGAAATTGCAATGCTTATACGAGGTTTCTTACAGTGAAGGGAAAAGCCCCTTCAAGGAAATGATTAAAAAAGCAGCCGAACAAGATGTTGTTTATCAGCAAATGCAGCAACCAACCAATAAAGAAAAACAGTCGGATTATGCTTTGGACACTGTTGGAATGTTGTATTATAAGGGAAGGTTGTACGTGCCCAACCAGCACAATGTTAAAAATCTAATATTGGATGAGTATCATAGGAGTCATCACGCTGGACACCCAAGATATCAAAAGATGATTTCTGCACTTCGAAAGGAATATTATTGGTTGGGTATGAAGAACGATGTGGCTAGTTATTTGGCGCAATGTCTAGAATGTCAGCAAATTAAGGCAGAACACCAGCATCCTGCAAGTTTATTACAACCATTACCCATCCCATGTTGAGATTGCAACAAGATGATGGAGCTTAGTGAAAAGAGTCGCCTTCACTAAGTGGGCCCGCAGGCAAATTATGGCGCAAGTTCTATTTTTGGATCACAGAAGGGATGATCACAGCAGGAGTGACCACAGCAGGGATGATCACAATAGGAGTGATCACAACAGGAGTGATCAAAGTCTATTTTTAGACTGGCTGTCAAAAATAGAAAAGTCAAATATTATTGTCTCATAATAATATTTGGACTATAAACTTGATCTTATTCTCTTGGAGCACTTCAATTTGAGCTACAGATGTGGCACATGCAGCTGTCAGAAGGAAATACACTTTCTTTGTGGGTCAGTTGAGTTGTTGCATGCATGACTTCTGTTAGAACTCAATCAGTTGAGTTTGGTGGAGTTGATTGTGGAGTTGATGGAGTTGTGTTCAGTTTGACTTGGTTAAACTAGTTGTAATTAGTCTAACTGCAAATAGACTAATGATGAGTTGTTAAACTAATTATTAACTCATAATGCAACTATAGAATACATCAGTTAACTCAGTTGCATGTCAGTGCATGTTCAGTTCAACAGGGACAGGTGTTAGAGGATCAAATTGCTATCAGTTGTGACTATAGTTGCGCATGAGGATTTGCACAATCAGGGGATTGAGTATGCCAATGAGTATTGCCTAGTAAATGCCCAGTATTATAGCCTCTGCTCACGTCTTTCCCAGTGTGAGTGATTCTTTGGAGGTAAATACGAGTTTGGTTAATCCATTCTCATTCATTCTTGAGCAGGTATTGAGCTGTGGAGGCAAGCAAGCAGTGGAATAGATTTGGAGATCAGATCTGAGCTGTATTGTGTGTAACAGGTGGAGCTGGTACTGGATTGCTTGTGATAAGCATTGTACTTTGTAATGTTACATGTTCTCACTCATTAATATACAGATAGTGTGGGGTTTTCAGCTGTAAGCTTTCCCCGGGTTACATACTGTGTTAATGTGTGAATGCTCTTGATGTTTTATTGTTATTGATGCTGCTATATTGATGATCAACGTAGAGGAGCTTATGTATTGTGTATGTATTCCGCAATAGTACATGATTAGGATAATATCCATTGAATATGTGTTTATTATTCAAAATTTCTACATCCCAGAATGGAAATGGGAAACCATTTATATGGACTTCATAACAGGATTGCCTAAGTCCAGGAAGAATAATGACTCCATCATGGTGGTAGTGGACAAGTTAAGTAAGTTAGCACATTTTATACCAGTACAATCTACATACAGAACTATGTAGGTTGCCCATATTTTCATGCAAAATATATTCAGATTGCACGGGTTACCAAAGACAATAATCTCAGACCATGATGCAAAATTTACATCGGTCTTTGGGAAAACACTGTTCGAGGAGTTGGGGACTCAGTTGAACTTTAGCACAGCCTACCACCCTCAAACCGACAGGCAGACTGAACGGGTGAACCAAGTGTTAGAGGATATGTTAAGGGCATATGTGATGCAGCAACCACATAAGTGGGAGGATTACCTACACTTGGTTGAGTTTGCATACAATAATGGCTATCATACATCGTTGCAGATGAGTCCATTTGAAGTATTGTACGGGTGGAAGTGCCGCACCCCCTCAAGTTTGGGTGGACCTGAAGACAGGTTGATGCTAGGACTCAAATTGCTTAAGGAAATGGAGGTACTAGTTAAAAGGATACGTGCTAACCTAAAGGCAACTCAGGATAGGCAAAAGAACTTTGCTGACCGGAAGAGGAGGTTTAAAGAGTATCAAGTCGGTGATCATGTGTACGTGAGAATCCGAGCAAAAAAGAGCACATTACAGTGGAGCGGGTGCGCTAAGCTAGCACCCCGATTCTATGGACCTTTTCAGATCTTGGCTAGAATTGGGCTAGTAGCATACCAGCTCGCCTTGCCAAGTCATATACGGGTCCACAACGTTTTTCATGTTTCCGTATTAAAAAAATATGTTTATGATCCTAAGCATGTAATCAGCTGGCAAGATATACAGGTAAGGAATAGCTTGGTAGATAGAATTAAATGAGTTCCGTAAAGGAAAGCTAACTTAGGATGTTGCATGTTGCAGGTAGAACCGGAAGGAGAAATCCGAGTCGAACCGTTGAGCATCCTCGACCGGAGAGAAGTAACGCTGCGAAAGCGGGATATTACCCAAGTTAAAGTGTAGTGGCAGCACTTTGGGCCTAATGAGGCCACTTGGGAAGATGAAGAACTTATGAAAAGGACTTATCCAGGGTTGTTCATGGCTGAAAGACATCAGGATGATGTCCAATCTCAGGGGGGGAAGATGTAATGTCCCCGGAAAATTTGTAAATATTTTATTACCGCTGTAGGTAAATACATTGGACAATGTTATTATTTTCTGTTTTGATTAATAGTATTGTTAACTCTGAGTTTGAGAATTAATTGAGTAATATCAGATATTGTAACTTCTCATTGGGAAGTTGTAAAAGGACAGTTGCCAGTGAAAGGAAAAAACCCTAACTACCTTCCCCAACTGGAACCACCCAAGGAAAAGAGGGTGGGGGGAGGAAAATGACCGTGCTGTTGGGACAGATGGGAAGGAGGCAAAACTATGCTAAGTCTGGTGATGACCAGATAGCATTGGCACGAAGTGCAAAATATTTACTGAAGACTATGGTCTGGCAAACAAGCTTGGGGGGAGATTTGGTCATGCAGACAAATCTCACGGACGGGAGGAAGACAAGCAGAGAACCAGTGGTTACAAAGCTCTGAAAGAGAGAAAGAAAAGACTGAACACACAGGAATACAGGTAAGTAAGACTTATGTCAAACCCTGTACTATAAGTTATTGTGTTGCTTTGCTGAAAAATTCTGGAGGAAGAGCTCCATTTAATATTATCTAGTTAGATTCTGTTAGAGGTTTTCAAATAGGAAACTCAATTGTAGAAGAGTGTTATTGCTGAAAAGCTACTATGGGTACGGGACAAATAAATAGCCCATAGCTGGGAAAATCAATTTTCTTTTTATATAAACAGACTATAGGAGACCTGACACACTTGCTGAGACACATGTGTCTGTGCAGACCGGGAGGAAACCCTAGGTGAATCCTGAAAGATTCACGCTGTAGGGAAACCAAGGTAATTCTAGACATAAAATTTATACTTACAGGTATAGCTTAGAGTCTTTATGGAAACTAGTAGGTGTTTCTAAATAATTTTAGGAAAATACTGCAAGGCAAGCAAGCATTAAAATTAATCTTCTTTCGGCAATTATTAAAATTACTCTTCCTTCAGCAAACATTAAAATTACTTTTCTTCGAGTTGTTGAAAGAAAACAAAATACTGGAACCTTTCTTTTTCAACCAAGAAGTAAGGAGAAACTGCTAAAATAAGGCAAAGGCTAGCTAGAAAATTCAAACAAACACGAAGTCGATTGTATGCTAGAACCAGTCATACATTTATAGTGAAGCTAGCCAACAAAGTCAGCACTAAAGGCAAAGAAGACAAGCGCTAGTAATAGAGCAATTACAGGACCTCTGCGCACCCTAATGGGTTAGCCGCAGATAGAGGCCTCCATCAGAGAATAAGTCATGGTAGTGAAAGGGTTTCTCTTTCTTTAATAAAAAACGAGCACAAAACCGTCTTATCAAGTACAACAATTATTATCATACTCGCATATATATAATTTCAGAATAGTAATAATACTGGAAATGATAATAGAAATTATCTCTCTAACTCCAGAACAACCCAGAATATTCCCAAACTGGAATGCATGCAAACATAACGAGAAACATAACCATTATTCAATCTAGGGTAGAACTAAACTCTACGCAAAATCGAACAAGTTGAGCATATATATATTTCACATTGAGTTAAATCCACATATGCATAGCAGAACAGAGAAAGGAGCAGCAGACCATAGCTCAAATTTAAGAGTCGAATGACTTATGAACATACATGTACAGGTGAAGAAATAAACGTACACAAGTTATACAACATAAAGTCGAAGCGTTGTCGGCACCACAAATCTTACAAGGACCTCTGCCCGGGCAATAAGTGGGCTAAACTTAGAAACAAAACTGAACTGGAAACGATTATACTCTCACGGAGTACATGCAGTAGAAAACCCCTTCACTGGGTAGCGGATACTGTGGAGGGAAGCCTCCATGAAAAAGAAGAAACAAAGAACGAAACCCTTCCAGAGTGAAGTCTGGCAAACCAACTTAGCAAGAGAAAAAACAAGTATGAAGCCGCTTGAATCCAGCGTTTCCATTCCCACCCTAGCCCATATAGCATAAGGGAGACAAAAGTATAGGCATACCCGGAAGAAGCTCGTGCGCCATGTCTGAAAGAGGAGTTGTCTCACCTTCACAACCGACAGCACTCCATATTCATAGCGTTACACAACCTGCAACAGCAAAATCGGGTTGAAACGCTGACATTTTCCATAAAAAAGTAGGAGAACTCAAAACATAGCGTTACTAGGAAACAATCTCGATAAACAACCTGACCTGGCTGTAAATAAAATTGACCGAACTCCATGAGAGGGAGGCACCAGATCAGCCCTGTAAAACGTGGTATAGGGAAGACCTCCAGTCTGCGATTTGGCAGCATCCACCGCGAGCAAAAGAACCCCAACCGAGAGCCAGAACGAAATGCAATGAATGAGCACCAAACCTCGGCAATTCGAGATTGAAAAGTTACCTAGAGCAATACCAACCGTGCGATGGTATGGATGGGGTTTCCACTATCGATGTGCTCAAGAATCCCGAGGTAAGCTGACATCTCTGCAATGTCAATTAAATCGACATCACAGCAAAGTTAATAGCCGGAGATTAATTTGGCTAAGCTCGAGGCGGAGGCTTAGCTGTCACACTCCGAGTGAGTTTGTCATTAAGAGTAGATTGAGAAGCACTGTCACAGTACTTACCAGCATTCAACTCAAACACAAATGTAAAACCAGTCCCCTTATGTAATAATGTTTGAACAATAAATGTAGTGCGATAGGAATGGGGTAAAAACAAAATTGCTGCTATGGGTATTCGCATGGTAAAAACTTTATATTAAATGTTTTTCATACTTTCGTTATGGGAGGATATGACAAGTTTATTCCATTTTAAAAATGTATAAGATTTTTCTAACATCATCATAATTATATTCTCATAAAAATAAATAAAAAAAATTGATAATGTAATAAATATTTTAAAAATTAAAACAATATAAATATAAATATAAAATATACAATTTAAAAGAAAATGTATTTTATTTTTAACCTTTTCAACGTAACAAAAGTAATAAACTCTTTTATCTTCTTATGTTTTGAGAAATAACCAACAGTGAGTTTCACTAAATTTTTTAGGTGTGTCAAATTATTGAAATAAATAATTTAATTCCATTAACTTGAGAAATTTTTAATTTTAATATTTATTTAAGTAATTGAATTGGTCAAAACAATGCGAAAAATATCGTTTAACTTGATTTTTACGTTAAAACGTTTCATATAACACGCACACGAAATCCAGTTTGGTGGATTAGTTTAGTTTAATATTTTAGGATTAGAGTAAAGGGTTTGAAAGTCAATGCGTCTTAATCGATGTATGTTTTTGTTGATGTTGTTTATTCGTTTATTCGTTAAACATGATAATCAATATCTATCCATATATTAAAATATCTATAAGTATAATTTATAAAATTAGAACTAAATTAATTTATCTTATTAGATATCATTTTTGGGATTCAACTGCATTAAGTAAGTCATTCAAACGTATGACCATTTCCATGAGAGGTAGTCGTAACTGACTATGACTAATTTCTCATGATTTTTGAATAGTTCACTTAGCACTCATTGCATCGGGTGATGCTCACAGGGGTGAATCCCAAAAATGATATCTAATATAATGCACTGCGTAAATCCCCCATACTTAATTTATCTTAATTTTATAATTTTAGATTTTTATTTTGATTATATTTAATAATAAATTAGAAATTTAATTTAAAATTAAAATGGTGAATTGTGAGATTTTTCAATTCTGTTTTATAAATTCTAAGATTTTTTTTTACATATTGGTTTGGCTTCGTTAGAGGGGTTTTATTTTCTTTAGCCAAATTGTTTGGAGAGTTTAATTTTCTCATTTTTATAGAGCATTTGGATGAAGTGGGGTTTTTGGGTTCACACCAAACCCTCCATTGAGTGCATCATGGCAAGCTAGAAATTCATAACGTTGTTTGCTAAAAGTAGTGGAAGATCCAAAATATGAGATTAAATTTAGTAAGATCAAAGAATATATCCAATATATGCAAGGTCATGTTATGATCTGCAAATTTATTGGATTATGACACTCTAGAAAAGTTTTGATTGGGTGGATCCTAAATAAATGGAACCCCCAAGGTTAAATAGATTTGGATTTAGGGGCCAAGGATTATTTTACAGTAATTGTCTCCAACTTAGAAGATACATTGAGGTTTTTAGAAGGAGGGTCGTATTTTTCAACAATGCAAGGCTCTTCATACGATTTTGGAAGGAGCAATATAATCTAGAGATTGAGGATTTCGTTGCATCCCTGGTGTGGATGTGTATCTTTTCTCTCCCCAAAGAATATTGGGAGGGTGAAACCCTTGAAGGCATCGATAAGGCCATTGACAACTTTCTCAAAGTATCAAAGGCTTCCAAGAGAAGGAATCTGTGTTCATACAAATATCTTCTAGCCTCTTCCAACCTCCATAGATATTTACTATCAAGATAATGTTTGGATGCAATCTCTAGATTATGCATAAGTCCCTAGGGTACCTCAAATATTGGTCAGATCCTTAGATCTGAAAATAGGTTTGAGTCTCTCTCCTCTCTGAAGAAGTCTCTAGATCAAGTCAACTTTCAATCAAGCATGAAATTATCATAAGGTAAATCCAAGAACCCTAGAGAGGTCATGCAAAAGTCTCCTGAAGAGAATCAACAAAATCCATTACCATAGGAGATGATTAGCTCCCCTTCAAAAGATGCTAAAGTAGAATCCCTACCAAAATATATGGATCTAGATGGCCCATGACTGACTTCCCTTGCGAAAGCATGGCATGGAAAAGATGTGACGGACATGCTAGCTTAGGAGGCTAGGATTATGTATAAGGCCTATCTTTGAAGAAAGAATTTGGGCTCGAGTTCATCAGCGTCTAGTCTTGAGGTTAGGCAACAAATTTTAAGGTCATCTCCAAGCAAGACACATAAACCAAAAAATGAGGGCTTGAGAGCAATAAGGCACAAATTCAAGAAGACTGTGAACAATTAGTAAACTTGGGGAAAGTTATGCAAATGTCAGAGCACTTCCCCCTTGAAATCTTAAATCCTCAAGGAGTTTTCTATGTTGTTATAATTATAATAGTAGTTTTTTGATTGTCTATTCTTGGTAGGAAACTTGTTAACTTATAAGATTCACTAGTAGGTGGAGAAGTCAGCTGCACAACCTACTCAAGGGAAACATCTAGTGTTGCATCCACTAAACTTCCATCATGGCATGATAGTCAAAGGGTTACATGGGAGCTATGTGGAGAAACCACTATGGATGAAACAATGGGAGTGAAAACAAGGGGAATGCTCAATGTGGATGCAACATCTATGGGTGCATGGGGTGGAAAAGGTGGTGGAGGTGGATGATGATCAACACAAATGGGTTGTAGCAATCATGAAAGTTCCTCGGTGGAGGTAAGTTGGATCCCAAAAATGGGACCAATGTGACGATAGTGATAGAAAATTGAAGAAGAATTGTAGATAGTGATGAATGATAATGTCGACAACCTAGTTAATAGAAAAATGAACCAACCTACATAAACATTTATAATATTTTAACTAGTTAATGAAAATAAGATAACAAAATAAATATTTAAACAAAATTTAAATTAACACATGATACCTAAAAAGAAAATGATATGCCCATCCTAAGTGGGCATGCATCCTTTTTTCGTGTCACTGAAATCTATAAAAAAAATTAAAATAACACTACAATTATACACAAACTAAAAGAATCTACCTTATGGATTGAAAACATATGAAAATTATAGAGAGGGATCATTTTAATTTAGCATACCTGAGTATGTGGTGCACCAAATGAGAAAAGAGCTTCTATTGTAGCATCAATGACATAAATTTGTATTGATGCATTTGTTGGGGTCGAGGGAGTGCTATCAAGGTGTAGCAACTACAAACAATATAAAATTAGATATATAAAGAAAATAAATAATAAATACTATAGATATATATATATATATATATATATATATATATATATAGATATATATACAACCTCCATTCTCTACTGGCCTCCATCGATCCACAACAAGTATATCCATAGCTAGTACATCTATGAGGCTCAAATGAGCCTCCATATGGCATCTCTTGGTTGAATTATGCTGCAAAATCAAATATTCCAACCCCTATCACAACATCATCACTGATATCTCTTGGCTCGATGATGCTACCAAGTTGTCATGCTACATTTCAGTGTAAGTCAAGGTGGCTATTGTTGTTTGAGTATCAAGAATGCTATCCAATACTAGATGATGTTGGCCAGTGGGGTTAGGCCTTCATCTAAGTTAATGAGGACCTGGTGTTGGGTTGCACCTAACATTTTCTCTACCATGTGTAGACCCACAACCCACCCTCTAAAATTCTCCCATATCAAAGGAGTGAGTCCTAGTTTAAACTCTTCACATAATTTCCTTAAGAAATATGAAGGCACCTCCCTATTATGACAAGGGGATTTATGAAAACCGATGAACCATCTATTGATCCAATGGTCTTGAAATGGTTGGTAGGTGCCCTAGTCCATATAAATGCATTTCTTATTGACTAGTATAGGTTTGTTGTTTTTTTTGTCAACAAATCTTGTTTGGTAATGTTCCAATGTCCAATTCTAGCTCTATAACAAAAAATATTAGTTAATAGACATTGGGCATTAGAAATGGATGATACAATTGAATTTAGTGAACTTGCAATCTCGAGAGCTCTTTGGTGTTTTAGAGATCTTGTATGAGTGCCCCAAAGTAACCAAAGATGCATCATTTTCAACACTAGGATTTGTTTTTTCCTAAGTTGAGATTTGGTGATGGCAGGTCAGTATTCCTACTAACATAAAATGCTTACTCGAAATCCAAAAAAGAAGATATAATTCATTGACTTTGAAAACATAATTCATTGACTTGCCTACTTAAATTAGGGATGAAATATTTGGCTCAATAACAACCAAAAACTTAAGTATAAGAACATAAAACTAGGTCATACCAAGAATAGGTGCACATCCCTGAGCCATATCGATCTGGCGCCCCGTATGATGTTTTGGCTCATGATTTGAGGCTCGAGTGTTCACACCAAGAACACAGAGACTCCTAGGAGAAACACACGTTCATGATAGTCCCACCGCCACTTTTAAAACCATTATTACCGTACAAGTGCCCTTATACTTCCTTTTCAAAACAATATCATATATAAATGACATTAATCAAAATTAAGAATAACATCGTCTTTAAAAAATAAAGAAGAATCATATCCTTTAAGAACCAAAAACCTGTACAAAACCAGATAAATGTGAAATGGTTACACATATAAAAAACCATCAGCTTGCAAGCATGGATGAAACTATTCATCAACTGTGAGGCATGAAATTAAAAACCAAAAACCTGTACAAAAACAAGACAAATGTGAAATCGTTACTCAATTATAAAAAACCATCTGCCTGCAACTATGGATGAAAGTATTCATCAACAGTGAGACATGAAATTTTCAGGCAGGATTAAACTTAAATCCAATACTAAAACTATTCATAAAACACGCTGCATTAAAAACACTGCAATTTACAGATTTCTATATGTGCAAAATTAATCAATTGAAAATTATATTTATTCCATTGTGGGTTCCATCCCCTTTGTCATTTGCATTACCATCGCTGCTGGCCAAGGATTCTTCAGTATTCTTAGAAATAGAAAACCATTTTCCCTTGGTAAGTGGAAGCAGCGTATTGTTGTTTCTGCCGCGAGCCTGCAATCTGTTGAAGCCGATGATCTCAGACATGGATCTCTTCTGCCCAATCTGAGCAGAAGATCCGCCCAATGTTTTTGTTTGTGTCGCTCTGCGATTTGTTTCTATTTCGTCTCTCGGCTTTGCCTCTGCGAAATCCATGCGGCCGCTATCAGTCGTGATCATCTGGGAGCTCAGAAACAATAAATCAGAATGTTCGATATCGCTCCACCGATGCTGAGACATAACATCGGCCACGACTATACGGTGAGCAAACCGACGAGAGAATTCGAGCTCCTGGGCCTCCTCTTCGGCCTCTGAGATCAGGAACCCTTTCTTTCTCCCGCTGCTAAAACACCCAATTGCAGATCTCACGGATTCCGGCAGCCCGGGCTGCCGGGAACTGCCTTCCCTTGTAAATCTCGCCGACTCGGATTCTCTTTCTTCGACATTCTCTCTCTGCACAAAGGCTTGCAGGAGCTGAGGTCCCCCGTCCTCTAGTCCCTGGGCTTCTTCCACATCCTCGTTTCTGTAGACCATACATACATCCTCGGCCTCGACCTTCTGGCGACACAAGGGACACGTGGAGTTAGATTCGAGCCACGTGTCCACGCAGTCCACATGAAAAGCATGGCGGCACTTGGGCAGCAATCGCAGGCTATCAGCACCTTCGAATCTGTTCAGACAGACCGCGCATTCTAATCCCTCTTTCAAACCTTGCAGCGCCGCGAATTTGAACACGGGGAGCGCGTCTATTACCGAACGCTCCACGCCCGAGTCCCTAAATAACGCCGAGAAAACACCCGAAGGACCCAGCGGACCGCGACCCGGGTTCTGGCTCACTCTACGCAACCATCTGTTCCGGCTCAGTTCTCTGGAGCGCCTGATATAAACAAGCAGGACGAACGTAAGGGTGATTAGGGCCGTTACACCAACGATTGCAAGAGCGGTACTGTTACTGAACGGAATGGGTGAATTCGGACCTTGATCGCTCGGCTGTGCTAATCCGGCACACACCATCCATGCCGACAGTACCAACAAATACACATATCTCCCAATCTCCATTACTGCATCTTAATCCCTCAATTCCTTTTAACTAAACAAAATTCGCAGGTCCGTGAATACATCATTTTGAGTTCAGAAGTGCAAATTCACAGAGATTCAAAGCAAACATCAATATGTGAAGAAGAATTACGAGCGAGTTCTGCCATTTTCGCCTTCGGTGCTGCGAAACTGGAAACAAGGCGTAAGTTGTTTCCACTTTGGATTCTCGATAAATTATTTTCCCGTTCAATGTGAGGCAAACTTTTGCGTTGACTTTCTTGACAATGAGGGTGTTGGAGCCGGACGATATTTCTTGGGTTATTTCTTTCCAAAAAATAGTTTTTATCTGGAAATGGATTTAACATTATAAAAAAGATTGTGAAATTCAAAATTCTAAAGTTTAACCGCAAGCTAGATTATGTTAAGTGTTGTGTGGTAATTAATACTTAGCTTATATTTCTGGGTTGTATATGTTTATTCTAGATCAATTATATTGAGTGTTGCGTAGCCTCAAGGGATAGTTCAATTGGTCGAGTCACTGTTGCTAAGAGTACTTTCCTAGTTGGGAGGTCACGGGGTCAAATCTTCTCGACGCCCTCGGGGTTAGGCCTGTTAAGATTGGCCGACGGGCAGATCCCTTTGGGGGGAACTGCCCCTATATTTTCCCGTGGATGTAGCGACCGACGGGCAGATCCCTTCGAGTAGAACTGCCCCGATATTTTCCTGTAGATGTAGCGACCATTCAGTGATCGTGAACTACAACTTAAAAAAAATATTAAGTGTTGCGTGCTAATTAATATTTAAAGACAGTATGTTTATTTTTTTGGGTTGTATATATTCATTGTTAGATTAAATTATTTAACTATAATTATCAAATAACAAATTAAATAATTTTTATTTTTACAAATATAACTCAAAATTCCACCAAATTTTGTTTAAGAAAATTCCATTATTATTTTCTAAAAAAAATTATCTTCAACTACGCGTGAGGTTTTATCTTCTTATAATTTACGTGCGGCTATGTAACGGTCTAGTGGTTACGTGGGAGATGCTTCGGAGTTTATTACAATCTTTTAATTTTTACTGGTATAAAGGTTTTATCTTCTTATAAGTTACGTGCGGCTAGGTTTATTGGTTACGTGGGAGATCGTTCTGAGTTTATTACAATCTTTTATTTAATTTTACTGGTATAATTGGCTGAGTGGCACGTAGTGAAAATTGATTGATATCCATGGTATGAATTGTTGAATCATTTATATGAACAAGAGTAAGTAAGAATTATAAAGCGTGTTTTCTAAACGGGTTGGCTTAGGTTTTGGAATTTGCTCTTAGAAATTGGCGAATTTTTTTGGGGGTTAATTTTGATTTTTTAGGTTTAAAATAAATTTTTGATTATATGGATTTAAATCTTCAAAAAAAATTAGGGCATTAGAATTATGGAGAGTGTATAAGTGAAAATTGTTATTTCAAAAATCTTAACCGGATTCAAAGCAAATTAAACCAGAAAAACACATATATATTAGGAGAAGATAATAGCTACCCAGTTCATTTTGCAGTACACGCAGAAATGGTCATCAACTAGTTTTATGGTAAATTTATAATCAATTTAGGTAAATGTGAAAACATAATCATAGATTTAGAAATGCAAGGAACTTACTGATGTGCAAATGTTCATGAAAATGATGCTTCATTTTGAAGTAATCGCAAAAGTGGCCATCAGCCAGTCTTATGGTAAATTTATAATCAAATTAGGTAAATTTGAAAACATAATCATAGATTTAGAAATGCAAGGAATCTATTGATGTGTAAATGTTCACTAAAAGGATGCCTATCCACATAATTAATGTCAAATAAGATTAATATGGTTTATTCAATTTTAATTAAGGTATGATTATTTCAAGTTCATCATTCTACAACCCAGTATGAGGGATGTGTTCCCCTTTAAAAAATTAAAAAATATGTTATAAATAGAAAAATAATGTTGGCTAGAATAAAAAAAATGAATACGTTGCAAAGTAATTAAAAATAAATAAATAAATGTGTGAATAAGATGTTTAAATTTTATAATTTGGTTATTGATAAAATATTTTTATACAAATTAATATTGACATATACCTAAAAATATGTTAATAATAAAAAACCATATTAATCTGTCTCATAAAATTATTGATATACATGTTATATAAAATATTTTAATGTCAATTGTGTATATATTATATATCTTTCAATTTTTTTTATGTATATATCATGAAAAATTAAGTTTTTATGGTTAAAAAGTTTATTTGGTCCTATATATACTATATTTAGCATTCAAAAATACAATTTAAACAATGAAAAATAACACATTGTATTTTATACTATAAAGAAGTTTGTGTGTGAAGTAATTTGATCCCTCTCGGCTCATGTTAGATCCATACGTATGGATCTATGCTGGTATTCACATAAAAGATCAAGAAAATTGAAAGTATGACAAATGTTTTGAAAATTAAAATAAATGTAAATATAAAATGGACAAGTTAAGAGAGTCTATTTCATCTTTAACCTTTTCAATATCATAAAAGTGATAAACTTATCTTATCGTGTTTTTGAGAATTAAGCAACACTCAATTTCACTATTTTTGAATGTATCAAATTATGAGAAAAAATAATATAATTTAATTAAGTTTGAAAAATTAATTTTAATATTTATTTATTTATTTGAATTTTTGAAAGCAATGGGGAAAATGTTGTTTAACTTGAGTAAAGATTTTAAAGCTAAAATAGTTTATATACTCTAGATTTATTCAAAATTCGAATAAGGAGTTTCAAAGTGAATGAGTTTTATATATTTTAGTTGTTTTTAACAATAACAAAAAAAGAAAATGAGTACATTGGAACTAGCATTCTATGGAGAGTAAAAATTTTTATTATTAAATTAAGAATTAATTTGCATCAATTTTGGCGGGTCGGTGGAAAAGATCTAAAGAAACTTGGGAAGAACGTGTGTACTTTTTTTTCACTTCTGGGGTATTGGAATCAGAAAAACATTTCGTTTGGAATGTGATGCTTTCAGACACATCATAGACAATTACAGTAGTATGTTTACATTGATTCCTTGGCATTGTCTTTCAATGAGGGGATTGTTAGAAGGTTGGATCAACTCATCATTAATTTGAGTAAGAAAATGATTGAATTGTAAAAGACGAAAAACAAAGAAGCTAGTGGTCCATAAACTATTTTTAGTCTCCTAAACTAATTTAATATTTAATTTTTTTCAAAATAGTGAAAAAAATTAAATATAAAACTAAATCATACTAAGAATATGTGCACATTCCTGAGCCATATCGACTCTTGTTGGAGACTCCCAGAAACACACGTTCTTGATAGTCCAACCGCCACATGTAAAACCATTATTACTGTAGAAGTGCCCTCATGCTTCCTTTTTCAAAACAATCTCATTCATAAATGGCATTATACAAAATTAAGAATTACATCGCTTTAAAAAATAACTAATAATCATATCCTTTGAAAACCAAAAACCTGTACAAGATACATGTGAAATGGTTACACAAATATAAAAAACCATCAGCCTGCAACCATGGATGAAACTATTCATCAACTGCGAGGCATGAAATTTTCAGGCAGGATCGATTAAACTTAAATCCAATACTAAAACTATTCAAACACGCGGCATTAAATACACTGGAGTTTACAAATTTCTACAGGTCCCTGCAAAATTAATCAATATAAAATTTCTATCGTTCTGAGAATATATTTTTTTCAGGAGCGTTCTGAGAATATATTTATTCAATTGTGGGTTCCATCCCCTTTGTCATTTGCATTACCATCGCTGCAGGCCAAGGATTCTTCAGTATTCTTAGGAATAGAAAACCATTTTCCCTTGCTAAGTGGAAGCAGCGTCTTGTTGTTTCTGCCGCGAGACTGAAATCTGTTGAAGCCGATGGTCTCAGAAATGGATCTCTTCAGGGAAATCTGAGCAGAAGATCCGCCCAATGTTTTTGTTTGTGTCGCTCCGCGATTCGTTTCTATTTCGGCCGTCGGTTTTACCTCTGCGAAATCCATGCGGCCGCTATCGGTCGTGATCATCTGGGAGCTCAGAAACAATAAATCAGAATGTTCAATATCGCTCCACCGATGCTGAGACATGACATCGGCCACGACTATACGGTGAGCAAACCGACGAGAAAATTCCAGCTCCTTCGCCTCCTCTTCGGCCTTTGAGATCAGGAGCCCTTTCTTTCTCCCGCTGCTAAAACACCGAATTGCAGATCCCACGGATGCCGGCAGCCCCGGCTGCCGGGAACTGCCTTCCCTTGTAAATCTCGGCGACTCGGATTCTCTTTCCTCGATATTTTCTCTCTGCACAAAGGCTTGCAGGACCTGAGGTCCACTGTCCTCCAGCCCCTTGGCTTCTTCCACATCCTCATTTCTGTAGACCATACATACATCCTCGGCCTCGACCTTCTGGCGACACAAGGGACACGTGGAGTTGGATTCGAGCCACGTGTCCACGCAATCCACATGAAACCCATGGCGGCACTTGGGCAGCAATCGCAGGACATCCGGACCTTCGAATCTGCTCAGACAAACCGCGCATTCTAATCCCTCTTTCAGACCTTGCAGCCCCGCGAATTTGAACACGGGGAGCGCGTCTATTACCGAACGCTCCACGCCCAAGTCCTTTTGTGGCAAGATACCCCCGGAAGGAACCAGTAGACCGTGACCGGGGCTTAATCCTCTGCGCCGTCCTCTATTACGGCTCAGCACTCCGGAGTGCCTGATATAAACAAGCAGGAGGAACGTAAGGGTGACTAGGGCCGTTAGAATAACGATTGTATAAGCGGCACCCTTATTGAACGGAATGGGTGAATTCGGATCCTGACCGTTCGGCTGTGCTAATCCGGCACACACCATCCATGCCCACAGTACCAGCAAATATACATTTCTCACAGTCTCCATTACTGCATCCTAATCCCTCAATCCCTTTTAACTAAACAAAATTCGCAGGTCTGTGAATACATCATTTTGAGTTCAGAACTGCAAATTCACAGAGATTCAAAGCAAACATCAATATGTAAAGAAGAATTACAAGAGAATTCTGCCATTTTCGCCTTCCGTGGTGCAGAGCTGGAAACAAGTCGTAAATTGTTTCCCCCTGGATTCTCGATAAAATACCTCCAGCAATCACTTTCTAATGGAGAGAGAGACCAAACTGAAAAGGGATAAGTTGTTTTTTCCGTTTGTCCGCAAAGGGAGGCGAACACTGTTTGCATTGACTTTCTTGAGCGTGAGGGTTTTGGGCCACCATTTCGCATGGATGGCAATTTTCGTTGGAATTCTGTTTATCTTTTTTTCTCGAAAATTCCATTGAAAAAATTGGGTTTTTATCTTCTTATCATTTATGTTCAAGGTGAATGGTCTATGGTTATGTGGGAGATATGTGGGAGATTGATAAGATAAGATAAGATAAGATAATTATATTTATGTTCAACTATTGACTACAAGATAGGTCAAAATCAATATTGAGTATAATGATGTCCATATAATGCGGGAGAACCAAACAGTCTCCTATAAAAAATACAATGCATGAATATAAAAGATAAGTGCATGAACATAAAAGATACAATTCATGAAATGTCATAATAGAGAGGATCAGACCCATCGCTCTTAACATCCAAGGCTGAATGAAAAACACTGAAGAAAACTCAACAAAGTTTGTTGGCCCAATGAATTGCGAGTGGGAAGTGCGCACTTTCCACTAAATCATTGCCTAAGGGAGTTCACACACTGTTGAGGTCTGGAGGACTTAGTCCATCTCCCAAGCACGAATCTGTCGCTGAGATCTCGTGTGGCAGGGTGAGGTCCCATGGAGTCTCGCTGATCTAGAGTCTGGATATGTACTGGTATCAATCGGTTCCTTGGTGCATTGTATGAAGGTAGTACCCTGAAAAATGTCGTGATCCTTTGTGTGGAGTTTGGTCTAATGGGAGGCTGGAGAATATGCGCTCGAAATCTTAGAGCCAACTGGATATATAGGGCCAAACATCTCTAATCGGGATACCGGAAAATGTCGGCGAGGGTCTGCGAATCTCTGAAAAAGCAATGGAACCTTTCTTTAATCTCGTAGTAGACAGGACATCCAAAAATGAAGTGCACCTCGGTCTCCACTTCTTGTAAATAACATACCTAGCATATTCTATCTCGTCTATCAACCTCGTGGTCCGTCTCTACCCGAAGTCTATGAGAACCTACTCTAAACTAGCCTAGAAGAATACGAAGAGCATGCATCTGCTGGTGAAACATATATTGGGGTCAAACAATGAGCCCGTCTCTCAACTCCAAGAAGTGCTTAGTGTAGAATGTCATCTTTGGGTGCAACCCCCCCGAAGGATTGACCCAGGTGACATGTATGAACTGTCTGTAGATGTCCTTCTTGATGATCTCGTTCAGCGCGCGTCTAGTACTATTATTTAATTTTACTAGTATAATTCGCTAAGTGGGGCCTAGTGAAAACCATAGATATGAGTAGTATGAATTGTTGAATGACACACGTGATATGTATGAACTGCCTGTAAATGTTCTTCCTGATGATCGCTAAGTGGGCCGTGGTGAAAACCATAGATATGAGTGGTATGAATTGTTGAATGACACATGTGACATGTATGAAATGCCTGTAGATGTCCTTCCTAATGATCTCCTTTAGCTCGCTTGTACTATTATTTAATTTTACTAGTATAATTGGCTAAGTGGGGCGTGGTGAAAACCATAGAAATGAGTGGTATGAATTGTTGAATGACACAAAAACTAGAGCAGTGGTACTATTATTTAATTTTACTAGTATAATTGGCTAAGTGGGGCGTGTTGAAAACCATAGATATGAGTGGTATGAATTGTTGAATGACACAAAAACTAGAGCAATATAAGAATTATAAATCGCATTCTCTAAACATGTTATGTTTGGAGTTTTTTATTATAATTTGCCAAAATTTTATGGTGTAATCTTAATTTTTTTTTTTGTTTAAAATGAGTTTTTACTATATATATGGATTAACACCCACAAATCTTTGGGACACTCGGATTATGGAGAGTTCACAACTCAAACTTATGATTCAAAAAAGTCTTTGTCGTGTTCTAGGAAAAATAGTTCGAAAAATAAGCCGAAAAACACTCCAGAACATAGTGCAAATGGACTAAGACATTATAAATAACTAACTTTTCAAAATGAGCAAAGAGAAGATAACATCTAGATATTTCATTTTTCATTAATTTCAAAAGTGGTTATCAACTAGTCATATAGTCAATTTATAATCCAATTAAGTAAATGAAAATATAATCATAGATTTAGAGATGCTAGGAACTTATTAAAAATTTCATCCATTGATGTAGACGAGGCGACCATATTATACCACATCTTTGACTAGTAAACATAAAATCAAAAATTTGATTAAAAAATAGATTAATGTGCAAATGTTCAATAAAAGGATCCCTATCCATTTAATTAAGGTCAAGTAAGTTTAATATGGTTTATTGATTTTAAGAAGGTAAGAGATTATTCCAAAATCATTATAGTTATTATTATCCAATTTTAAGGTCAGGAACAAACCAGACACCAAATTGGTGTATGAGACCCCCTTGTTTGTGGGACAAGGGACCCACCTCCGCACAACGATTTCACTACTAAGTCTATGAAGGCATACATACTCTACTTCCTTGTACTTTTCAACTTGTAACCTCTTAGGAGGAAACACATACTCTTAACAATTAGGCTGTCTCAAGCTGTATACTATAGTTTCATCTACCAATTTCATTTTTAATCTTTTCAATGTAACAAAGTTGATAAACTCTTTCATCTTGTGTTTTGAAAATTGACCAACACTCAATTTCACTATTTTTAAATGTGTCAAATTATTAAAAAACAATATAATTGGATTAAGTTTAAAAAAATTAATTTTAATATTTATTTATTTATTAATTGAATTGGTCATTAACTTGATTAAATTGAAGTTAAAATATTTTATACACATACGAAATCTAATTTAATGGGTTATTTTAGTTTAACTATTTTTAAATGTGTCAAATTATTAAAAAACAATATAATTTGATTAAGTTTAAAAAATTTAATTTTAAAATTTAGTTATTTATTTAATTGAATTTGTCATTAACTTGATTAAATTGACTTTTAACTTAAAATATTTTATACACATACGAAATCTAATCTAATGGTTATTTTAGTTTAATATATTAGGATTCGAATATTTTATACACGTACGAAATCTAATTTAATGATTATTTTAGTTTAATATTTTAGCATGATAAGGAGTTTCAAAGTCAATGTTTTTTATATATTTTAGTTGTTGTGGTTTATTCGTTAAATATGATAATTACTAGCATAAATATATTAATAAATGTATCAATCACATGCATAATTATATTAAAGATTAAAAATTAATGTTAAAATTAAAATTTAATATTATTATTAAAATTAATAAAATTTAATATTGATAAAAATTAATAAAATGAACAAAAATTAATAATAATAATAATATTTATTATTTATTATTAAATGTTAATATGAAAATTAATATTCATATTAATAAACCAAAAAGATTAATAAACTTAAGGGATTAATATAATAAACTAATAATATTATTAATATTGATAAATATATTAAACACATTAATAGTTAAAATTTAATATTAAAATTAAAGTTTAATATTAATATTAATATTAATAAAATTAAAGTTTAATATAATAAAATTTAAAGGTTAATAAATATATGTAATTAAACTATAGGATTAACATTATAAATCTTATCAATAATATTATACCTTAGAAATAATAACAAAAATACACTCAGTGGATATTATAAACCATCTAATAAACTCAAATGATTAATATTATAAACCCAAGGATTAATTCTAAACCCACAAAGATAATAAACCCAAAGGATTAATTCTATTGGAGATTGTTTATTCGATATATTAAAATATTTATAAATATTATTTATAGTAAAACAAGTATCAAATATTGATATATTATTAGAAGGAAAACATAAATTAAGTGAGAAGAAATTTTTAGTTTTTCCAAATTAAATTATATTAACTAATTTTATAAATATTTAATTTTTATTTTTATTATATTTAACAATAAATTAAAATTTAAAATTTAAAATTAAAATGAAAATGGTAAATTGTGAAACTTTTGAGCTTTGCCCAAATTCTAGGGTTTCTTCTACATATGTGTTTATTCTTGGCTAGGTAAGAAGGGGCTTTGTCACCTCCTTTAGCCAAATTGTTTCGAGATTCCATAATGAGTCTAGATCTATTGATATTCCTTGTTAATCTCCTCATCTTTGACATCTTTGACATCATTTTCATAAAGAAACTCAATGAAGTGGGGTTTCTAGTTTCACAACAAACCCTCCATTGGGTGTAATGTGGCAAGCTAGATCCACGACATTGCTTGCCCACAAAGGCTTTACTGGGGGAGCAATACCATATCATGCAGGTTCATATTGTGGGATATATATTGAGGAAAAAATGACATAATACATTGGAAGATATATAGGGGGTAACGAGTTTTTATATGGGAAGGTATAAAAAATGGAGCTCAATGATAATGAAAAAATATAAAGGGGCATTAAAAAAAAGTTAATGAAAAAATGGATACCTACAATATCAACTGGAAGTAGGAGTTTTTTAATTTGGGACTGTGCATTGGGTTCGTATTTGCAGGGGTTAAATAATGCGATTTTTAGGGGTATTTTCCAATATGTAGTCAAATTAAGGGTATTATTTAATATGCCACAAATGCACGTGATAGGTCAAGGGTTCATTGAGGGAAACCCCAGTGTGCTTTCCAAAAGTATTGGAAGATCCAAAATATGAGGTTAAATCTAGTAAGATAAAATTACATATCTATATATGTAGGATGACACTCTAATCTACAAATTTATTGGATTATGGCCCTCTGAAAAGGCTTTGATTGGGTTGATCCAAAGTAAATGAAACCCCTGGGATAAAATAGAATTAGCTTTAAGAGCCAAGGTTTTTTTTACAATCATTTTCTCTAGCTTAGAAGATAGATCAAGAGTTTCTTAAGGAAAGCTGTATTTTTTCAACAATTTAGGGCTCTTCATGCGATTAAGTAAGGAGCAGTATATTATGGAGAAGAAGGATTTCCTTGCAACCCTATTGTGGGTCTATCTATTTTCTCTCCCCAAAGAATATAGAGAAAGTGAAACCCTTGAAGACACCGATAATGTCATTGAAAACTTTGTCAAAGTATGAGATACTACCAAGAGAAAAGGTGCACTTCCTCTGCACAAATATATGTTTATATGCGTATCTCTGTTAGCCTCTTTCTGGTATACAATCATGAACTCCATATTTACCACCTTCATGTATTTCACATATTGGGAGATAGAGGTTATCCTAAGTGTTTCTAGATCTTATTTTGTCTCATCCTACTTTATTTCTTTGTGAGGTGTCAAGATGAGAGAAATGGAAAGAAATTGAGGTGTTTTCATAATTGTATTATACATTTGTATTTTAAAAGATAAATATATGTTGTGAGGCTTGAGGCCTTTTTCGCCAAACTCTTTGTCTCTTCTTTAGGTCTTTCTTGTTTTTGGATTTTATTAATTGGTATCACACAAGAATATTTTATGTGCATAGATAAATGGAGCATTGAACTATGCAATGAGATTTGAACATGCATGCCAAGTCTCGAGCTTCACCATGGATGATTAGTAGTATGCCAGATTTAAATAAAAACAAAATAAAATATAAAAATATAGAGTTGAATGTTATGTAAGCATAGTTGAGGCGATTCATTGTGCAAGGTGTATCACGACAAAAATTTCTACCAAATTTTATCAAAATCATGCCAAAAATTACTTGCGGCTAGGTAACGATGGTTGCGTGCAGTTACATGGGAGATGGTTCAAAGTTTATCATAATCTTTTATTTAATTTTACTAGTATAATTGGTTGCGTGGGAGATGGTTCAAAGTTTATTATAATCTTTTATTTAATTTTACTAGTATAATTGGCTAAGTGGCACATGGTGAAAACGGATGGATATTAGTCGTATACAGTAATCGATAAATATCAGTGGTATGTAATGATGAATCACTTAAGAACAAGAGTAAATTAAGAATTATAAATGGTGTTTTTTAAACATGTTATATTTTGGAGTTTTGTGGTTGGAATTTGCAGAAATTTTTTGGGTTAATCTTAATTTTTGATGTTTAAAATAAGTTTTTGATTATATGTATGGATTCATCACCGTGAAAAATTTTTGGGGCACTCAGATCGTGAAGAATTTACAAGTCGAACTTGTGATTCCAAAAATCCCAACCATATTTTAGGGTGATTTCAAGAAATCCCAACCATATTTGATTCCAAGAAATCCCAACCATATTTTAGGTAAATCCGACTAGAAAATATGTCAGAAAACCCTCCAAAACTTAGGACATACAAACTAGGAGAAGAAAATAGCTACCTATTTCATTTTTCACTAATCTCACAAGTCGCCATTAACTAATCATATAGTAAATTTATAGTCAAATTAGGTAAATATGAAAACATAATCAAAGATTGAGAGATGCGATGAACTTATTATTGGAAATTCTATCTATTGATGTCACGAAGATGATTGCAAACATAAAATCAAAATTTTGATCAAAAGAAAAAAATGTCTATCCATATAATTAATTTCAATTAAGATTAATATGATTTATTCGATTTTAATAAGATAAAAAATTATTCCAAAATCATCATAATTATGTTCACAATAATATAAAAAATATGGAGAAGATTGATAATATAATAACTATTTTGAAAATTAAAATAAATATAAATAATCTTAATGTCATAAAAGTGATAAACTATTTTATCTCATTATGTTTTGAGAATTAACCCATACGCAATTTCACTATTTTTAAATATGTCACATTATTTTTTAATAATATAATTTGATTAAATTTTAAAAATTTAATTTTAATATTTATTTATTTAATTGAATTTGTCCAACCAACGCGAAAACTGTCGTTTAACTTGATTAAATTAACCCATATGCAATTTCACTATTTTTAAATATGTCACATTATTTTTTAATAATATAATTTGATTAAATTTAATTTTAATATTTATTTATTTAATTGAATTTGTCCAACCAACGCAAAAACTGTCGTTTAACTTGATTAAATTGATTTTTAAGTTAAAATATTATATACACATGAAATCCAATTTAATTTGTTATTTTAGTTTAATATTTTAGGATTCGAACAAGGACTTTCAAAGTCAATGCATTTTATATATTTTAGTTGATGTTGTTTATTCGTGAAACATGATAATCGATTTTGATATATTAAAATATTTATAAATATTATTTATGGTAAACAATTATAAAATTAGAAGGAAACTCTAAATTAAGTAAGAGGAAATTTTTAAAATTTTACAATTAATTTAAATTAATTATTTTTATAAATATTTAATTTTAATTTTAATTTTAATTATATTTAATAATTTTTATAAATATTTAATTTTAATTTTAATTATATTTAATAATAAATTTAAAATTAAAATGGTAAATTGTGAAATTTTTTAGTTTTGGTTAGGGAGAAGGGGCTTTGCTACTTTTTGTAACCAAATTGCTTTGAGAATTCATAATGAGCCTAGATTTACTGATATTCTTTGTTGATATTCCTTGTTATTTTTTATTTTTGACAACATTTTCATAAAGCAACTCAACGAAGTGGGGGTTTTGGGTTTGCCACAAACTCTCCATTGGGTGCAATGTGGCAAGCTAGAAATCCATAGCGTTGCTTGCAAAAAGAAATGCAAGATCCAAAATATGAGGTTAAATCTAGTAAGATCAAAGAATATGTCCAATATATGCAGGATCACGTTCTCATCTACAAATTTATTAGATTATGGCCCTCTTAAAAAGGGTTTGATGTTAATTTTTGGCATCTAGGAAGAAATGCCCTAGTCCTCCGTCCTAATTGAGCAAACAAAGAAAATGAATATATATATTTTATTGAAAGGAATTAATTATAATTTTACTCCTAGTTGACCTTAAACCTTGGAGGAAAATTTGTTTAATAAAATTCAAAATTTTCAAATTCAAGTCGGCTCATTTGATCAGGTCGGCTTGAAAAATAGAAATGTCTTTTCAGGCCCTGAAATAATTATAAATACCCTCTTGTATTTATCTCAAAGGAGAAAACTTTGGATGTAACATATTCTCTGTGATTTTTGGATCATTGCTTCTGAGTTTTTCGGATCATCTAAGGATGTTCGTTGGGCATCCTCTTTGGGTTATATCTAAGGGTTTCTTGTTTGATTCATTAGGATTTTGTTGGGGCTATTATCTCTACACTTCTTACTGCAATTTGATGGAAGTATGTTATGTCAACATACCCTATCTTGTGATACAATTATGTCAACATACCTTATCTTGTGATACAAAGTAACAGACCTGAGTTGCAGACCTATTCCTATGTGTAGTTGCAAATCTATCCTATACGAGTTATAGACCTATTCCTATACAAGGTGAAAAAATATTCACTGTGAGTTGTAGATATGACATAGGGCACACATTTCTTCTACAAGACTTCTACATGGCCTTAGGATTTGCATTTTGCTACAAATATCCCATATGCCTTAGGTCAAGTCTTTCTTGCTCATCACAGGTCTATACTTTCTCTCTCTCACATCCCTATACTGGATGTGATCTCGCATATTTGTAATGGGCATAATCTCACATTGTTGGAATTAATTCACATTTTGTATGGCATTATTCTTCTGTGATATTAGTGGCATCATTTCAAAATATACATGTCAACGAAAATCTATGGTTAGTCCTATAGCATTATCGACATCATCTTATATGAATCTCGCATGGTATATGATTTCATATGGTGAAAACCATAGATATGAGTGGTATGAATTGTTGAATGACACAAAAACTAGAGCAGTGGTACTATTATTTAATTTTACTAGTATAATTCACTAAGTGGGGCATGGTGAAAACCATAGATATGAGTGGTATGAATTGTTGAATGACACAAAAACTAGAGCAATATAAGAATTATAAATCGCATTGTCTAAACATGCTATGTTTGGAGTTTTTTATTATAATTTGCCAAAATTTTATGGTGTAATCTTAATCTTTTTGTTTAAAATGAGTTTTTACTATATATATGGATTAACACCCACAAATCTTTGGGACACTCGGATTATGGAGAGTTCACAACTCAAACTTATGATTCAAAAAAGTCTTTGTCGTGTTCTAGGAAAATTAGTTCGAAAAATAAGCCGAAAAGCACTCCAGAACATAGAACAAATGGACTAAGACATTATAAATAACTAACTTTTCAAAATGAGCAAAGAGAAGATAATATCTAGATATTTCATTTTTCATTAATTTCAAAAGTGGTTATCAACTAGTCATATAGTCAATTTATAATCAAATTAAGTAAATGAAAATATAATCATAGATTTAGAGATGCTAGGAACTTATTAAAAATTTCATACATTGATGTAGACGAGGCGACCATATTATACCACATCTTTGACTAGTAAACATAAAATCAAAAATTTGATTAAAAAATAGATTAATGTGCAAAGGTTCAATAAAAGGATCCCTATCCATTTAATTAAGGTCAAGTAAGTTTAATATGGTTTATTGATTTTAAGAAGGTAAGAGATTATTCCAAAATCATTATAGTTATTATTATCCAATTTTAAGGTTAGGAACAAGCCAGACACCAAATTGGTGTATGAGACCCCCTTGTTTGTGGGACAAGGGACCCACCTCCGCACAATGATTTCACTACTAAGTCTATGAAGGCATACATACTCTACCTCGTTTCAACCTGTAACCTCTTAGGAGGAAACACATACTCTTAACAATTAGGCTCTCTCAAGCTGTATACTATAGTTATGTTCACATAAAATATAATAACACTGATGGTGGTGTGACAAGTATTTTAAAAATTAAAATAAATATAAATATACCGATTTCATTTTTAATCTTTTCAATGTAACAAAGTTGATAAACTCTTTCATCTCATTGTGTTTTGAAAATTAACCAACACTCAATTTCACTATTTTTAAATGTGTCAAATTATTAAAAAAAATATAATTTGATTAAGTTTAAAAAATTAATTTTAATATTTATTTATTTATTAATTGAATTGGTCATTAACTTGATTAAATTGATTTTTAACTTAAAATATTTTATACACATACGAAATCTAATTTAATGGGTTATTTTAGTTTAACTATTTTTAAATGTGTCAAATTATTAAAAAAACAATATAATTTGATTAAGTTTAAAAAATTTATTTAAAAATTAGTTATTTATTTAATTGAATTTGTCATTAACTTGATTAAATTGACTTTTAACTTAAAATATTTTATACACATACGAAATCTAGTTTAATGGTTATTTTAGTTTAATATATTATCATTCGAATATTTTATACACGTACGAAATCTAATTTAATGATTATTTTAGTTTAATATTTTAACATTATAAGGAGTTTCAAAGTCTGTTTTTTTTTATATATTTTAGTGGTGGTGGTTTATTCGTTAAATATGATAATTACTAGCACAAATATATTAATAAATGTATCAATCACATGCATAATCATATTAAAGATTAAATATTAATGTTAAAATTAAAATTTAATATTATTATTAAAACTAATAAAATTTAATATTGATAAAAATTAATAAAATGACAAAAATTAATATTAATAATAATATTTAATATTTATTATTAAATGTTAATTAATATTCATATTAATAAACCAAAAAGATTAATAAACTTAAGGGATTAATATAATAAACTAATGATATTATTAATATTGATAAACATATTAAACACATTAATAATTAAAAGTTAATATTAAAATTAAACACATTAATAATTAAAAGTTAATATTAAAATTAAAGTTTAATATTAATATTAATATTAATATTAATAAAATTAAAGTTTAATATAAATAAAATTTAAAGGTTAATAAATATATGTAATTAAACTATAGGATTAACATTATAAATCTTATCAATAATATTATACCTTAGAAATAATAATAAATAATAATCTTTAGATTAATAAATACATGCAGTGGATATTATAAACCATCTAATAAACTCAAATGATTAATATTATAAACCCAAAGGATTAATTCTAAACCCACAAAGATAATAAACCCTAAGGATTAATTCTATTGGAGATTGTTTATTCGATATATTAAAATATTTATAGATATTATTTATAGTAAAACAATTATAAAATATTGATATATTATTAGAAGGAAAACATAATTTTTTTTTTTTTTTCTACATAAGACTATTTCTATTAACAAAGTAAAGGTAAATTTACAGCATGACCGGAGTCAAGAACTCTGCACTGGCAGGAGGCAGAACTATCCAAAAAAACATGTGTAAAAACTGTCTGTTTTTAGGACCCACACAGGGGACCGAGTTGAGATACATATGACAGTGCAAAATTACCCAAAAAACTAAGAAACACCAGAGAACCCAAAAACTATTTTCCTTACAATCATGCCCAGTGGTGAAGGGCGCACTGCAAGAAGAAGAGGCTTGGGTGGACGAGCTAGTCATCAGGAGGCTCTTCTATGATATGACACCAACCAATATCTGGCAAATCCCCTGCTTGTGCCGCATTCTGAACAGAGGGACCCGGGTCAACCATCATCACATCCTGAGCTCTGCATGTCTGTTCATTTGCTGCCTGCCAAGGAGCATTTTCGACATTCAACTGGAGGGAAGAAGAAGGAGCCGAGATTGCCCCCGAGCCCCCAGGCTGAGTACTTGTATCTTCGGCTTGGCTTTCTTCATGAAATACCACCGTGAAATAAGCAGTAATCCGGGGTCTATTCAGAGCGCTATCAAAGGTGAAGATGGCAGAACCAGAAGTGGGGACAGGCCCGTGGCGAGAACTGGTGGCGCGGGATCTCCCTCTCCTGCTTCGGGTTAAAGGGCGACGTCCAGCAGACAATTCACTGGATGATGAACTGGTTGGTGCTCGCCTTGGCTGGCCTCTACGGCAGCCCATCCTTGGTCGCAAACGAGGCATCTGGAATATTGCCACCACAGAGGTCCAGGAATGCGGCACAACAGCACTAACCGGCGGGTGGCAGCAGCTTTGCCTTCTGATCGAACAACCTTTGCTGAGCTTAACCCCGTCCTCCTAGAGAGCCAAACTTAGCTCAGAGAAATCCCTGCCTATACTCGAAACCAGTGACCAGAAAAGGAGATGAATCACTGAGATATGGAAATGAAAGCTACAACACAGAACGCCGAGAAGAAACGCGAAGAGGAACAGAATTTGCTTCGCCAAGAGGGCCGAGCCAAGCGACAGAGGAACCCGAATCCCCTCAGGCGACCTGAAGTTCGAAGTGAGACTGGAGGCGAGAGAGAAGAGCAAATAAAACAGTAATGTTGCCGCCTCCCCAGGACCTCCCCTGAACTTATCATTCTTTGTCATGCCTCGGGAGGCTCCTCCCATTACTTCTGCATTGATGGATCTCGCCTTCTGTTGCAGGCTGGTGCGTGCGGAGGTAGAGACCATAACTCTGAACCTGATGTGTGAGCTGAACCGTCTGGATTGAAGTCCTATATGCCGATCTTTGCACTCATGCCATGCGCCAGATGCCATACCATTTTTTAACTTCTTGTACTGATCGGGCAGGTGGCGATCTACCTCGCCCCAACCCTGTCCCATCGTATTAATGTCCATCACAAGCACCCGCATCTGGGAGGGCAGCATCCTTTTGAACCAGAAGTTTGCATTCTTGTCCATGATCATGATTTTGGATTATGTCTAGAGTCCCTGTGATTAGAGTGTGCTTAGATTCCACACCCAAGTTGGCCAGAAGGTCCACGACCTTGTTTCCTTCCCTCTTAACATGATTGAAGAAGATGGCTCGATTATTGTGAAGCCATTGTTCTATGGCCTCCAATCTAGCTTCAAGTCTCCAACTATTGGAAATTTTTCTAGCATGAGTCCCATTAAGGAGTTGTTTAGCCATGTTGATGAGGATTAGGGAGTCACCTTCGATTTCCAGGGGATGAAAGTTGTGTTTCTTGGAAAGGAGGAGTCCTTGCCACAGTCCCTCCAATTCAGCCGAGTTGTTGGTATCCCATCCTATGTTGCCAAAGTAAATAAGGAGGGGCGAGCCTTCATGATTTTTGAAAATTCCTCCGTATCTAGCTTTTCCAGGGTTGCCCTTTGATGCTCCATCAAAGTTGAGCTTGAAAGTGTGCTTTGGAGGGGAAATCCAGGATTCCTTCTTTGTGTTGATGCTTTCTGAGGGGGCTTGAGTTGGAGTTCCCTGTGGGAGAGGCATGTTCCAATTAGCCCAGATGGCCTTCTCATTTGCCAGGGTGGGAAAGTCATCCGACATCCACGTGCGAAGTGCTAATGTCTCTTTGAGATTCAGACAGAAGTTGCCCCAGATGATCTCTAGTGGAGTAATTTTATCTTTGAATATGCGCTTGTTCCTTTCCTTCCAGATACACCAAGTGAGGAGCCCAGGAATCAATATCCATAATTGGTTGAGAACTTCACTTTTGTAGGGATTCTGATGCCATTGGAGAATGGAGTCGGTGATATCGTCTGACACCCTGCATCTTCTTTGGCATCGGAAACTGGCCTTCTCCCATAGTTGGTTGGCAAGGGTGCAGGAATCCAGAAGGTGCTGGAGTGTTTCCTCCTGAGAGTTACAATTCACACAGATTGAGGGACCATGATAGTTTCTTCGCCTGAGTTTGTCCCAAGTGAGTATTTTCCGATGCCCCACAAACCAAAGGAAGAGTGAGACTTTGGGCCAGGTGCCTATTGACCATATTCTTCCCCAGATGGGATCCAGGGGCGAGGGATTTGTACATATGATTTTATAAGCCTCTGTGGTGGAGAAGGTTCCTCTTGGAAAGTAGCCCCATCGAAGGATGTCTCTACCTTCGGAGTATCTGATTCGGCATTTTTGGAGCTCCCTTTCCAGATCCCTCATAGTTTGGTGATCCGCGCTACTGATTATCGTGTCACTTTGCTGCCATTGCCTATACCCTTGATCTGTCTCCTGAGTCCAATAATGCCATATCTCTTCCTGATGCTGCTCTTCCCTGGAGTGGCTTGGAAGCTGGCGGAGAATGCCATTGAGCTTTGGCAATTGGTTCCATGCGTCCGTCCAAAAACAAGTTGTTCTACCATTTCTTACTTCCCAAAAACTATGTTGCTGTATCATCAAGAAGTGTTGTTTGGCTGCGTTCCATATGAGTGAACCTTTTGCATTGGGCGTTAATCTGATGAGCTCCTCCTGTGGCCTGTGGTTGGCATATTTGGCAGTCCAAATGGCTGCCCATGGTTTGTTGGGGGTGGATAGCCATTGCCACCAGATTTTTGCACACATAATAGCATTACTGTGACTGGGGTCTCTCAGACCAATACCCCCTTGTTCTTTAGGCTTGCACGCAGTGGTCCATTTTACCAATGCCCATTTGCGATTTGTACCTGTAGCCCCCCAAAGAAAGTTGTGCTGTAGATCCTTTATTCTTTTAATTACCCATTTAGGTGCTGCAAGGATTGAAAATAGGTAAAGCGACATTGCCTGTAGCACAACCTTAATTAGCACCAATCTACTAGCTATATTCAGAGATCTGTGAGTCCATAAGTTGAGGCGGGATTCAAGCTTCTCGAGGAGCATACGCCAAGAGGCATGCTTGATGGCCGAATCAATAAGGGGGGCTCCAAGATATTTAGAAGGGAGAGTGTCTATGGAGAATCCCAAGATACGAGCTATGGCACGCTGAATAACAGGTGGAGTATGGAAGAAAAAAATTTGCGATTTGGCCTTATTAATGCTTGTTCCTGAAGCCTCGGCGAAGTCGTTCAACAAGGATTTGTACATAGAAGCTTCCTGTACTGACGGGTAACCAAAAAGCATGTTGTCATCGACAAACTGCTGATGGGTTATTGCAGGGGAGTTGTGAATGGATAGACCTTTGATCTGCTGGGAGAGGAGGGCTTGTTTGATGTGGCGGCCCAAGCCTTCTGCCATGAGGACAAAAAGGAATGGAGAGAGAGGGTCGCCTTGCCTTATGCCTCTTGAGGGACTAAAGGGACGGGATGGGATGCCATTTACAAGGATGGAGAAGAAAGTTGAAGATATGAGACTCAGAATCCATCGAACCCACATTGGAGAAAAACCAAAAGCTATTAACATTTTTTGTATGTATGCCCAACTTAGCTTATCAAAAGCTTTTGACAGATCAAGCTTGAGAATCATACCTGCCTGTTTGGAGTGCTTGAGAGAATGAATGATTTCGTGCGTGAGGATGATGCCATCCAAGATCTGTCTTCCTTCCACATAGCCAGATTATTTAGGCGAAATGAGCAAGGGCAATAGCGGCTTTAATATGTTGGCTATGACTTTAGATATCACTTTGTAAATTACATTGCATAGAGCGATTGGACGAAATTTATCTAGAGTATTGGTGCTTTCTTCTTTAGGAATGAGCACAATGAAGGTAGAATTGAGAGAGGGCAGAAGCCAGTGAAGAGTGCGCGATTCCTCCACCACCTGCCAGACCTCATCTTTTATCAGCTCCCAGAAGGTGTGGAAGAATGTGGTAGTAAAGCCATCCGGGCCAGGGGCTTTGCCTTCCTTGAGCTGATGCATTGTAGTGTCCACCTCTTGAGGCAGAATTGGGTGTAGAAGGAGCTTGTTGTGTTCTTCAATGATGATTTTCGGCACATTTTGGGTGATTTTTTCAATAGCAGGCCGTCTATCTGTTTGGGGCTCTTGATGAACTTGCCGGAAGTGTCTTATGAATTCCTACTCGATCTCATCATGCTCTTCTACTCTTTCCCCATCTTGCTTCTGAATGAAAGAAATAGTGTTGTGCATTCTTCGTTGTACAATGGTTCTGTGGAAGAACTTAGTGTTTCTTTCTCCTTCTTTCAGCCATCTTATCCTGGATTTCTGCTTCCATAATATTTCCTCCTGCTTTCTCCTCTCCTCCAGTTGATTGTGAATGCATTGCTCCTGTTCCAAAGTTCCTTCATTGTGTCCCCCCGTGATTATTTGTTGCTGGAGCTCTTTCATTTCCTTGTTTAAGTCTTGTTGCGCCTGAAAAATGTTTCCAAAAGTTTCTTGATTCCAAAGCTTGATTCAGGATTTGAGATATTTGAGTTTCTGTTGAAACTGGAACATTTTAGATCCCTCTGGTGGTTGGAAGTTGTTCCAAGTATACCTGATGAAGTCTTTGAATGCGGGATGGGTGAGCCAAAACGCTTCAAAGCGAAATGGTCTCCTATTGGCGTTGCCCGGTCTTTGCCACTGGAGGGATATGGGCCAATGGTCAGAGCCTGCGTAAGGGAGAATTGCTGCCGCTATATCACCTCCCAAATGCACCGCATTATCAGATATGAGGAATCTGTCCAGTTTGGATGCGATTTGTTGCCTTCTAGTCCGGCGATTGCTCCATGTATGCGTACCATTGCAGAATTGTAGATCGATTAAAGAATTGTTTTGGATGAACTCTTTGAAGTGTCCATTTTCCTGCTCCATCTTGGCTCGACCCCCTTGCTTTTCCTCTAATTTAGTGATCATGTTGAAGTCTCCTCCAATGATCCAAAGAGGATGGACTCTGTGGAGATTCAATACTTCTATAGTATTTAGTAAAGCTATTTTATTACCTGCCTCCTGTGGGAAATAGACGTTGGTAAGATGGCCATGGATGTTTGTGCCTATTATGTGAAAAGTGGCCTGAATAATGTGGTGAGATGCATGAAAATCTGAGAGCATTATCGCTTGCGAGTTCCAAGCAATAGCCAGCCCGCCTGAAGCCCCTGAAGCGTCCACTGCTACTGAACAACTGCCTGGCCATGCTCTGGAAAGAATGTTTCCTAGAGTGTTACTGTTACACTTCGTTTCTTGAAGGAAGCAAATCTGTGGCTGCTCTTGCTTTATCATGTTCTTTATCGGTCTTAGTTTCCCTGGGCTGTTGAGCCCCCTTAAATTCCATGAAGTGAGCTTCATGATTCACTACTAGCGGTGGGCTTGTAGTACTTTGTCAACTTCGCATACCTGCCTGAGTCAACCAGGATTTTCCCTATTGCGATTGTTCGTTGGAGATCAGTTCTTCTCCCTCTCTTTTTGGAATCTTTTGGGAGGAGACCGCCATCCCAATGACTGCCCAGTTGAATGCCTAGCTGTTGTTGCTGGTATGCCCTGGCTATGATGACTTCCAATGTGTTGAGCTGATGCTCTGGAATCTTGTCATAATCCTTATTTTTGCAAGCTGATTCGAGCTCCAGAATGTCAAGTCCTCCCAAGTCGAAGCTTTCTAGTTCTTCATCCATCAGTTATGGGTGGCTCGTATCTTCTGAAGCGATTGCTATGCACAAGGATTGGTTGGGAATGCCATCCACATCCATGTCCTTTGCTTTCCAGTCCGAGTTCTTCGTAGCCTCATTAGGGGATCCACGGTCAACTTCAGGAGGGCGAGGAGTGAGAGAGGATCCAGAGGGTGGAGGGATTGCAGAAGCAGAGATGGGCGGGGGTCTAGGCCTCGAATTCAGGGGTTGATCTTCAGAGGTATTGGTGAGAATCTCGAAGCTGTTACTGGTAGAAGGAAAGGATGCGATGTCCTGCTGGGGTTTTTTCCCATTTGAGGATTTTTTGTGCGATCTTTTGCAATTTGCTACTTTGGTGAAGCCATCTTGGGTCTGCTTGTCAGAGGGATCAGGGGATTGGGGCTTGGCATTCAGCGGGCAGTCCCGAAAAAGATGCCCATGAGCATGGAATTTGCGACAACGAAAGGGTACATGTTCGTAATCCAAGGGTTGAATCCATTCATAATCATCATGGAAGAGACTTACCAAGTCCGGCAGGGCCTTGTCCAAGCGCATGAAGATGCAAATGCAGGCATAGGATGTATATCTGCGCAACTTCGTTTCTTCTGCCGATTTTATATATTCCCCCAACCCGTTTCCAATATCTTTGAGCGAATCTTCATCCCAATATTCCTCTGGTAGCGAGTACATCCTGATCCATACTGGTGCCCAGCTGAGGTCCTCCTTGTCCGGGTTGAATCTTTCTACCCATTCCCTTAAATACAATCCTGCAGAGTTGAAAAAATAGGGCCCTTCATCCATTATTCTATTCCTGTCTTCAATGCAAAAGAAAATCACCGTGAAGAACCCTTTTGGTCCTAGCTGCAGGGTGACATGACCCTTGGGTTTCCATTTGGCAGAGATCCATCCATGCAATGCTTTTTCTGTCGGCCAAAATCCAATAAATTTTCCAATGAGTGCATGGTCCTTCATATACTGGATTTGCCCATTGATTCTGTGACTGGGTAGTTCTATCTTGGGCCTTTCAGCTGCTATGGGTTTGCATGTCTTCGAGGTGACCTTGGGTGCTTCTTCGTGCTCTGTTTTCCTTTCTGGTATCTCGCTGCGTCTTTCTGACTGACTGGGGAGTGCGTTTGTCTTATCTTGCAGAGGGGGCTCTCTATTATCCGCCTCTTCATGCTCCGGCCCTGAAGGTAAAGACCAAGTTTGCGCTGAAGGCTCTCGATTAGAGGTGGGGGAGGGCTTTGAAGCCCCCCCCTAGGGGTTGCCCATTTCCGCGCTGGTTAATCCAATGGCGTATTGTCGTGCTCAGGTAGGCAACAGCTTTGATGCGGCAGAGGAGATGCGCTCTGTGTAGTTGCAGGGGTTTGCATAAACCCTAGTTGCAGAGCTCATCGTGATGCATAAAAATTCATTACTAGTTTCATCTCTAAGGAACAACCGAAGGAAAACATAAATTAAGTGAGAGGAAATTTTTATTTTTTCCAAATTAAATTATATTAACTATTTTTATAAATATTTAATTTTTATTTTTATTATATTTAATAATAAATTAAAATTTAAAATTTAAAATTAAAATGAAAATGGTAAATTGTGAAACTTTTGAGCTTTGCCCAAATTCTAGGGTTTCTTCTACATATGTGTCTATTCTTGGCTAGGTAAGAAGGGGCTTTGTCACCTCATTTGGCCAAATTGTTTCGAGATTCCATAATGAGTCTAGATCTATTGATATTCCTTGTTAATCTCCTCATCTTTGACATCTTTGACATCATTTTCATAAAGAAACTCAATGAAGTGGGGTTTCTGGTTTCACAACAAACCCTCCATTGGGTGTAATGTGGCAAGCTAGAAATCCACGACGTTGCTTGCCCACAAAGGCTTCACTGGGGGAGCAATACCATACCATGCGGGTTCATATTGTGGGATATATATTGAGGAAAAAATGACATAATACATTGGGGGATATAAAAAATGGAGCTTAAAGATAATGAAAAAATATAAAGGGGCATTAAAAAAAAGTTAATGAAAAAATGGATACCTACAATATCATCTAGAAGTAGGAGTTTTTTAATTTGGGATTGTGCATTGGGTTCATATTTGTAGGGGTTAAATAATGTGATTTTTAGGGGTATTTTCCAATATGTAGTCAAATTAAGGGTATTGTTTAATATGCCACTAATGCACGTGATAGGTCAAGGGTTCATTGAGGGAAACTCCAGTGTGCTTTCCAAAAGCAGTGGAAGATCCAAAATATGAGGTTAAATCTAGTAAGATAAAATTACATATCTAATATATGTAGGATGACACTCTAATCTACAAATTTATTGGATTATGGCCCTCTGAAAAGGCTTTGATTGGGTTGATCCAAAGTAAATGAAATGCCTGGGATAAAATAGAATTAGCTTTAAGAGCCAAGGTTTTTTTTACAATCGTTTTCTATGGCTTAGAAGATAGATCAAGAGTTTCTTAAGGAAAACCGTATTTTTTCAACAATTTAGGGCTCTTCATGCGATTACGTAAGGAGCAGTATATTATGGAGAAGAAGGATTTCCTTGCAACCTTATTGTGGGTCTATCTCTTTTCTCTCCCCAAAGTATATAGAGAAAGTGAAACCCTTGAAGACACCGATAATGTCATTGAAAACTTTGTCAAAGTATGAGATACTACCAAGAGAAAAGGTGCACTTCGTATGCACAAATATATGTTTATATGAGCATCTCTGTTAGCCTCTTTCTAGTATACAATCATGAACTCCATATTTACCACCTTCATGTATTTCACATATTGGGAGATAGATGTTATCCTAAGTGTTTCTAGATCTTATTTTGTCTCATCCTACTTTATCTCTTTGTGAGGTGTCAAGGTGAGAGAAATTGAGGGAAATTGAGGTGGTTTCATAATTGTATTATACATTTGTATTATTAAAAGATAAATATATGTTGTGAGGCTTGAGGCCTTTTTCGCCAAACTGTTTGTCTCTTCTTCAGGTCTTTCTTGTTTTTGGATTTTATTAATTGGTATTAGAGAAGAATATTCTATGTGCATAGATAAATGGAGCATTGAACTATGCAATGAGATTTGAATATGCATGCCAAGTCTCGAGCTTCACCATGGATGATTAGTAGTATGCCAGATTTAAATAAAAATAAAATAAAATATAAAAATATAGAGTTGAATGTTATGTAAGCATAGTTGAGGCCATTCATTGTGCAAGGTGTACCACGACAAAAATTTCTACCAAATTTTATCAAAATCATGCCAAAAATTCCATTGTTTAGGTCTCCTATTAGATTACATGTGAGGTTTTTATCTTCTTATAAATTACGTGCGGCTAGGTAACAATGGTTACGTGCGGTTACGTGGGAGATGGTTCAAAGTTTATTATAATCTTTTATTTAATTTTACTAGTATAATTGGCCAAGTGGCACATGGTGAAAACCGATGGATATCAGTAGTATACAGTAATCGATAAATATCAGTGGTATGTAATGATGAATCACTTAAGAACAAGAGTAAAGTAAGAATTATAAATGGTGTTTTTTAAACATGTTATATTTTGGAGTTTTGTGGTTGGAATTTGCAGAATTTTTTTTGGGTTAATCTTAATTTTTGATGTTTAAAATAAGTTTTTGATTATATGTATGGATTCATCACCCTAAAAAATTTTTGGGGCACTTAGATCGTGAAGAGTTTACAAGTAGAACTTGTGATTCCAAAAAATCCCAACCATATTTTAGGCTGATTCCAAGAAATACCAACCATATTTGATTCCAAGAAATCCCAACCATATTTTAGGTAAACCAGACTAGAAAATATGTCAGAAAACCCTCCAAAACTTAGGACATACAGACTAGGAGAAGAAAATAGCTACCTGTTTCATTTTTCACTAATCTCAGAAGTCGCCATTAACTAATCATATGGTAAATTTATAGTCAAATTAGGTAAATATGAAAACATAATCAAAGATTGAGAGATGCGAGGAACTTATTATTGAAAATTCTATCCATTGATGTCACGAAGATGGGCAGAGTATGCCAACATCTTTGATTGAAAACATAAAATCAAAATTTTGATTAAAAGGAAAAAATGTCTACCCTTGGGACGCTTTCATTGTGCAGAAAATAGCTATCAAACTTGCGATTCCAATAAATTCCTGCCGGATTTAGACCGGAAAAACCCGCCGGAAAGGCTTTCAAAAAGTCGCGTTATAGACAACTGCATTAAAAAATTAATATAGTTTATTCCATTTTAATAAGATAAAAAATTATTCCAAAGTCATCATAATTATGTTCACAATAATATCAAGAAAATATTGAGAAGATTGATAGTATAACAACATTGAGAAGATTGATAGTATAACAACTATTTTGAAAATTAAAGTAAATATAAATAGTCTTAATGTCATAAAAGTGATAAACTATTTTATCTCATTATGTTTTGAGAATTAACCCATACGCAATTTCACTATTTTTAAATATGTCATTATTTTTTAATAATATAATTGGATTAAATTTAAAAAAGTTAATTTTAATATTTATTTATTTAATTGAATTTGTCCAACCAACGCGAAAACTGTCGTTTAACTTGATTAAATTGATTTTTAAGTTAAAATATTATATACACATGAAATCTAATTTAATTCGTTATCTTAGTTTAATATTTTAGGATTCGAACAAGGACTTTCAAAGTCAATGCATTTTATATATTTTAGTTGATGATGTTTATTCGTGAAACATGATAATCAATATTGATATATTAAAATATTTATAAATATTATTTATGGTAAACAATTATAAAATTAGAAGGAAACCCTAAATTAAGTAAGAGGAAATTTTTAAAATTTTACAATTAATTTAAATTAATTATTTTTATAAATATTTAATTTTAATTTTAATTATATTTCAAAATTTTATAAATATTTAATTTTAATTTTAATTATATTTAATAATAAATTTAAAATTAAAAGGGTAAATTGTGAAATTTTTTAGTTTTGGTTAGGGAGAAGGGGCTTTGCTATTTTTTTTAGCTAAATTGTTTTGAGAATTCATAATGAGCTTAGATTTACTGATATTCTTTGTTGATATTCCTTGTTATCTCCTTATTTTCCACAACATTTTCATAAAGCAACTCAACGAAGTGGGGGTTTTGGGTTTGCAACAAACTCTCCATTGGGTGCAATGTGGTGAGCTAGAAATCCATAGCGTTGCTTGCAAAAAGAAATGCAAGATCCAAAATATAAGGTTAAATCTAGTAAGATCAAAGAATATGTCCAATATATGCAGGATCACGTTCTCATCTACAAATTTATTAGATTATGGCTCTCTGAAAAGGGTTTGATGTTAATTTTTGGCATCTAGGGAGAAATGCCCCAGTCCTCCCTCTTAATTGAGCAAGCAAAGAAAATGAATATATATAATTTATTGAAAGGAATTAATTATAATATATTTTATTGAAAGGAATTAATTATAATTTTACTCCTAGTTGACCTCAAACCTTGGAGGAAAAATTGTTTAATAAAATTCAAAATTTTCAAATTCAAGTTGGCTTATTTGATCAGGTCGGCTTGAAAAATAGAAATGTCTTTTCAGACCCTGAAATAATTATAAATACCCTCTTGTATTTATCTCAAAGGAGAAAACTTCAGATGTAACATATTCTCTGTGATTTTTGGATCATTGCTTCTGAGTTTTTCAGATCATCTAAGAATGTTCGTTGGGCATCCTCTTTGGGTTATATCTAAGGGTTTCTTGTTTGATTTATTAGGATTTTGTTGGGGCTATTATCTCTACACTTCTTACTGCATTTTGATGGAAGTATGTTATGTCAACATACCCTATCTTGTGATGCAAATTAACAGACCCGAGTTGCAGACCTATTCCTATGCGTAGTTGCAAATCTATCCTATACGAGTTATAGACCTATTCTTATACAAGGTGAAAAAATATTCATTGTGAGTTGCAGATATGATATAGGGCACACATTTCTTCTACAAGACTTCTACATGGCCTTAGGATTTGCATTTTGCTACAAATATCCCATATGCCTTAGGTCAAGTCTTTCTTGGTTATCACAGGTCTATACTCTCTCTCTCTCTCTCACATCCCTATACTGGATATGATCTCGCATATTTGTAATGGGCATAATCTCACATTATTGGAATTAATTCACATTTTGTATGGCATTATTCTTTTGTGATATTAGTGGCATCATTTCACAATATACATGTCAACGAAAATCTATGGTTAGTCCTATAGCAGTATCGACATCATATTATATGAATCTCGCATGGTATATGATTTCATATGCTATACTCATGATATTAGACATTGCATGCATCATTCTCTATGAAATTTCATTGGCTGGAACTATAGTGGCTTATTGTGATAATTTTACAACAGTGTACTATGATATTTCTTCATTAATATTTCCACATTGGTATATTGCACAAGTTTTACTATATGGTATTTACACTACAATATTATGGCAACTCTACTGCAGTTACATATTACCTTCTATCATGACCAACTTTGATTGAAATACTTTTGTTGAATTAGATGACTCCAAACTTGATTGATATGACTATGTGACAGTGACATGATGGAAAATGAGAAACTATGCCAGAGGTCCCCTTTGAAGTCTTCTATGATACTTATGTCAGAAGTATTTTGTGATGCAGTATTCATCAATATACATATGATTTTCATCTCGTCCTTGCATGGATAACAGACTGATGTTTTATGTGACTTGACAGTAATAACAAAATTTGACTCTTGATAGTTATAATGAGTGACAAACATGCTGTTACAATTTTATAGCAACTTTCTTATGTCAGTTCACAAACATAATTGTGAACTGAATTGGGATGGACCTTGAAGGCCTATTGATGTATCTCATTGTACTTTGTATCTTTGCTGAGCTATTGATGAAATATAATAGAAGAAGAGGAATGGAATTCAAGTTTTCCCCCTTATGGGGTTTTGCCTTGGTCTCTGATCAATCCTGTTATCTCTATGTGTTCTTGCTTTTCTTCTGTTGTTCCTTTATGTTCCACTACATTGTTGTTGACATTGTTCTTTCTACATAATTGCATATGATTTAATGATGTTATAATGTTGTGGGGTGAACTCAATGTGTAAATGATGAAAGGTATAATGATGCAATTATCAAGAGAAAAGTACAATATAGTCCTAAGAGAAAATTAACATGGTATCACAGCTAGCCTAAAGAAAAGACATTAAGATCACCCCTATGAAGACACTGATGATGGAAGCAAGTGAATGTGGTGAAGACCTAAAAGAATGCTAGGGTTTGAAGTAAACCATAGGCACCTTTGTTCTAGTAAGAGAAGATATGGTTTGATGGTTAGGGTTTGGAAAAAAGAGAGTCTGGATATAATGAAGGTTTGAGGTCTTGAAACCCTAGCATAATCAATGGAAAGTTGATCCAACACTTGTGGCAAATTCAGTTTAACCCTAGGAAGACTAGTCTTACTCTAGGAGACGGTATAATGATCATTAGACTTGGCTGCTAATGAAGAAGATTAAAAGAAGAATTTTCATAATGACTCTTGGATGTTGGATCAAGAGGGAGTTGATCACTTTCTTCAATATTTGTTAAAGATAAGTACCTTCTAAAGCTTATGTTATTTCTTTACGAGACTCCTCTTGTTTAGATTTATTGTTTTGATTATTACTTATCCTTCTGGCACGAATATTTGAATTCTAACTTCTTGATGAAGATGTGAAAAGCAAATCCCCCTTGAGGATCATTTGGATGTTTATGAGTGTAGGAAAAGAGAGTCAATGCAAGAAGAGAAGTGTTGGAAAGAGGAAGCTTGAGCTGGAAAAGGAATTTGATGAAAATATGTTAAGAGAGCAAGTGAAAAGTATTCTGAGCATATACAAGATGACAAATGATACAAGGTTTAGAGTTATGATTTAGTTGCAATGTTGGATGGAAAGTTAAGCCCCGGGAATGGATTCCCTAACTTGATAGTATTAAGACTTTCTTGGAAATGATTGTATATCGGGATAGAGATTTGATATTGTATGGAGATACACTTGTTAGTTACCCTAACTATATGACATTAACCCTTGATGAATGTTTGATGACATGTTTATATATGACAATAAAGCAATAGATGTTTACTTGTCATGACTATGTTGTATATGTTGTTTATGAGCTAACTATTATTTGTTGACATGACTGGTTTATCCCTTGCAATATCAAGACCCACCTCTCGTGAAGAAGTGTTTTAATGGATTGCAGTAATGGATTATTGTTATTCTATGGATCTTTGTATGCACTTTGAGTTAGACAAAGTCTGAGCGTATATAGCTAGAACAAAGACATCTTCATGGATTGACAGAATATTGTTGTATGAGACAAGCTTAAGCTTGTGATTGTTTCCTCCCTACATGAAAGGGAGAAAAGATGGATATGGTATTCATTTATTTATGTTATATATTTTCTATAACATTTGATGTCCTATATGAATATGATAACAAAGAATTGCTTCTCTTAGGTATGTTGTTTGAACTGATACCTGATACAAACACTTAGATATGTTTCTCATCCTCAAAGAGTAGCGTGGATTGATGAATGTGACCCTCTCAGGAAAGTGTCCAAGATGATCAAGGACACTGAGCTATGATCTTCCCCCATTTCTAAGCTACCAAGGTGAGGAATTGAGCCTTAGATCTCTTGGGGTTGAGGGACCTCTGGATTTGACAAAGTATATCCCAATTGACATCTGTCTTTCCCACCCATTTGGCCAATGGGTGTTAGATTCTTGAGTTAGGTGCGATCCTTACCATTTATATTAAGTGGAATCCCACTCAAGCTAGAGATGCAAGTGTTCTACCACTTGACTCTTTAGGGTCATGTTGGGAAGATCAACATATAATAGGATAGGCACAATCCTTACCATTTATGGTAAGTGGTATCCCTCCTATTATCACTAAGTAGTGGGATAGGCGTGATCAATCCTTACCTCATAAGGTAAGTGTTGTATGTGGATTCTAGGTGGTAGCATTGGCTCCTTGATGACGAGTTTCTCATATTATAGCATTTGACTCCCCGCTAGTAGATATTCCCGATTGTAGCATTGGCTCCTCGCTGGTCGAGGTTCCCGAGTTGTAGCATTGGCTCCTTGTTGGAAGGTATTCTAGGTTGAGTTGGGCTCCCTGATGTGGTTCCAAGTTTAGCAGGGCTCCCTGATATTGTTCCGGGTTGAGCTAAGCTCTTTGATGTTGTTGTGGGTTGAGTTGGGATCCCCTATGATGTCATATTATTCTTATTCTTTATATTTGATATTATTCAATAGATAGAGATGAGAAGAAATGAGTCAGGATGATATATATCTTAAAGATGATGATGATTCTACTCCAAATGACCACATTGATTATTGGATATAGGATGGAAGCTGGATGCTCCCCTACGATGATGATGTGGGTTGAGATGGACTCCCCTATGATGATTCTTCTTCCTCTTCTATTAGATCAAGATTTTTTAACTAATGATCAAAGAAAATTGAGATGAGATGAAATGGATGTTTTGTTGTTATAGGTCATGTGATTTGACATGGAGACCGGTAGAGTTTGAAGGGTTGATGTTCCCTACCATTGGTTATGGGTTCCTCTTATTTTATGAGACAAGTCTTATCAACAATACAATTGTCTGTTTTCATATGATTGAGGCATTCAATATCTTTTGATGGTCTTTGGCTCGGTTGATGGAATTCCTCCCTCACTTAGAGGGAGTGTTAATTTTTGGTAGCTAGAGAGAAATCCCCTAGTCCTCCCTCCTAATTGAGCAAGAAATGAAAATGAATATATATATATCTCTATATATATATATATATATATATATATATATATATATATATATATATATATTATTGAAAGGAATTAATTGTAATTTTACTCATAGTCAGCCTTAAGCCTTGGAGGAAAAATTGTTTAATAAAATTCAAAATTTTCAAATTCAAGGTGGCTCATTTGATTAGGTCAGCTTGGAAAATAGACATGTCTTTTTGGACCCTCAAACAATTATAAACACCCCATTATATTTATCTCAAAGGGGAAAACTTTAGATGGCACATATTCTCTATGATTTTTGGATCATTTCTTCTGAGTTTTTCAGATCATCTGAGGCAGTTTGTTTGGCATCCTTTTTGGGTTATATCTGAGTGTTTCTTGTTTGATATATTAAGATTTCATTGGGTCTATTATCTCTAAACTTCTTACTACAATTTGATGGAAGTATGTTATGTCAACATATACTATCTTGTGATACGAATTGACAGACCCGAGTTGTAGACCTATAACTATGCGTAGTGAAAATCTATCCTAGATGAGTTACACAACTATTCCTATACAAGGTGCAAAACTATCCTATGTGAGTTGTATATATCATATAGGGCACACATTTCTTCTACAAGACTTCTGCATGGTCTCAAGATTCACATTCTACTACAAATCTCTCATATGCCTCATGTCAATTCTTTCTTTCTCAGTGCAGGTCTAGACTCTCTCTCTTACATCTCTATATTAGATATGATCTCTCATCTTTGTAATGAACATGGTCTCACATTGTTGGCATCAATCCACATTATGTATGCCATTATTCTTCTTTGATATTGGTGGCATCATTTCATAGTATACATGGCAGTGAAACTATATGGTCTGTCTTGTAGCATTCTCGACATCATCTTATATGGATCTCGCATGGTATATGATATCATATGGTATAATATTAAGTATTAGACATTGCATGCATCATTCTTTGCATCATTTCATTGGCTGGAACTATAGTCGCTTATTGTGATAATCATGCAACAATACAATGGTATTTCTTCATTAATATTTCCACAATGGTATATTGCACAAGTTTTACACTATGGTATTTCTACTACAATATTATGGTTCTATTGTGGTTACATAGTACCTTATATCATGAAAATATTGACTGAAATACTTTTTTTACTTAGATGACTCCAAACTTGATAGATATGAATATGTGACAGTGACATGATGGGAGATGAGAAACTGTGCCATATGTATCCTTTGAAGTATGCTATGATACTTATGTAAAAAATATTCTATGCTGCAATATTCATTGATATACATATGGATATGATATCGTCCTTGCATGGATAAGAGAATGGTGTTTTATGTCGCTTGATAATAATAACAAAATTTGACTCTTGATAGTTATAATGAGTGACAAACGTGATGGTACAAGTTGATAGTGACTTCCTTATGTTAGTTCACAAACATAGTTGTGAACTGACTGGGATGGCCCTAAGAGGCCTATTGATGTATCTCATTGTACTTTGTATCTCAACCAAACTATTGATGAAATATAATAAAAGAACAAGAATTGAATTCTGGGTTTCCCCCCTTGTAGGGTTTTTCCCTCGTCTCCAACCAATCCTAGTGTCTCTATGTGTTCTTACTTTTCTTCTGTTGTTCCTTTATGTTTTGATGCATTGTTGTTGATATTGTTCTCTCTACATAATTGCATATGATTTAATGATGTTATAATGTTGTGGGGTGAACTCAATGGGTAAAGGATGAAAAGTATAATGATGCAATTATCAATCGCAAATAACAATATAGCTCTAAGAGAAAACTAACATTTGATTGGGTGGATCAGAAATAAATGGGACCCCCAAGATTAAATAGAATCAGTGTCAGGGGCCAAGGGTTTTTTTACAATCATTTTCTCTAGCTTAGAAGATAGATTGAGAGTTTCTTAAGGAAGGCCATATTTTTTCAACAATCTAGGGATCTTCATGCGATTATGGAAGGAGCTATATAATTTGGAGAAGAAGGATTTCCTTGTAGCCCTATTGTGGGTCTATCTCTTTTATCTCCCCAAAGAATATTGGGAAAGGGGAACCTTTCAAGCAATTGGTAATATCATCAGAAACATTTTCAAATTATTAGGGCTACTAAGAGAAGGAGGTACAATTCATATGCAGAAATCTATGTTTATGTCACTATATTTGTTAGACTATTTCTCATATACAATCAAGAATTCATTATTTACCACCTTCATGTATTTTAAATCTTGGGATATAGTTGTTATCTTAAGTGTGTTTCTTGATCCTATTTTGTCTCACTCTACTTTATCTCTTTATGAGGTGTAAATGTGAGAGCAATTAAGGCGGTTTCATAATCATGCTATATGTTCGTTTCATTAGAATATGAATACATGTTGTGAGGCTTGAGGCCTTATCTACCAAAATTTTTTCCTCTTCTTCATGTGCTTCTTGTTTTTGGAATTTATTAATCTCCCAACCTCCATAGATATTTACTATCAAGATAATGTTTGGAAGTAGTCTATAGATTATGAATAAGTCCCCTTTAGATGGAGACACCTTCATCAATACAATAATATAATTAGGAGTATACAATTAATACCAAGGAAATGTTGAAGAAACTCTTCTCAGAAAGAGCTAGCTAATTCGAGAAAAATCCCCCAAAAAAGCATAAATTTGAGTCCCTGGGGTACTTGACATCTTGGCCAGATTCCTAGATCTGAAAATAGATTCAAGTCTCTCTCCTCTCTAAAGGAGTCTCTAGAGAAAGTCAACATTCAATAAAACATGCAATCATTAGAAGGTAAATCCCAAAACCCTTTAGAGGTCATGCACAAGTCTCTTGAAGATCATCATCAAAATTCATTACCAAAGGGGATGATTAGGTCCCATTCAGAAGAAGTTGAAGCAGGAGCCCTACTAGAAGATATGGATCTAGATGACCCACAACTAATGTCCCTTGCGGTAGCGTGGCATGGAAAATATTTGATATATATGTCAACTTAAGAGGCTAAGATTTTGTATAAGGCCTATCTTCGAAGCAATGAATTAGGCTTGAGTTCCTCATAGTCCAGTCCTTGGGTTTAGATGATGGATTTCAAGGTGGTATTCAAGCAAGACAAAGAAGCCAAAAAATTATGCCATAGGAGAAATAAGGAATGGATACAAGAGAATGGTGAAAAATTAGTCAACTTAGGGGAAGTCATGAGAATGTTAGAGGCATTTCCCCCCTTGAAATCTTAAAACCTCAAGGATTCTTCTATGTTGTTATGATTATTGTAGTAGTTTTATGATTGCCTGTTCTTGGTAGAAAACATGTTAACTTGTTACAATCACTAGTAGGTGGAGAAGTCAACTACACAACCTACTCAAAGGAAACATCTAACATTGCATCCACTAAACCTCTATCATGACATGATGGTTGAAGGGTTGCATGGGTGCTATGTGGAGAAACCATCATGGATGAAATAATGGAAGTGAAAAAAGGGGAATACTCGATGTAGATGCAACACCTGAGGATGTATGGGGTGGAAAAGGAGGTGAAGGTAGATGACAATTAACACAAATGGGATGTAGAAATGATGGAAATTCCTCGATGGGGCCTAAGTTGGATCCCAAAAATTGGAGCAATATGACGATAGTGACATAAAACTTAAGGGGGAATAGTAGATAGTGGTTAATGATAATATCAATGACATAATGGAAAAATAGAAAAATGACCGAACCTACAAAAACATTTATAATATTTTAACTAGTTGAACAAAATAAAAATTTAAAAAACATTTAAGTTGACAGAAGATACCTAGAAAGAGGATGATATTCCCATCTGAGGTGGGCATGGATCCTTGCTTGGTGTCATTGTAATCTACAAAAACATTAAAGGGACACTACAATTCTACCCAAACTAAAAGAATATATACTATGGACTAAAAAAATATGATTTTTTTTACTTGGAGGGATCATTTTAATTTACTATACCTGAGTATGTGGTACACCAAATGAAAAAGGAGCTTATATTGTAACATCAATGACAAAAATCAATATTGATGCATTTGTTGGGGTTGGGGGGAGTGCGATCAAGGTGTAGCGACTACAAACAACATGAAATTAAATAAATAAAGAAAACAAATATATATATATGTGTGTGTGTGTGTGTATGATGAATATAATAACCTTATCCATAAAACTATATTCTCTATTGGCCTCCATCGATCCACAACAAATATGTCCATAAATGGTACATCTATGAGGCTCAAATGAGCCTCGATGCAGCGTCTCCTCGTTGAATTATGCTACAAAATCTAATATTTCAACCCCTATCACAACATCACCTACCAATATCTCTTGGCTTGACGATACTACCAAGTTGCCATGCTACATTAGGGTGCAAGTCAAGATGGTTATAGCCCTTTGAGTATCAATAGTGCTATCCGCTACTTGAGGATGTTAGGCAGTGGGGTTAGGCCTTTATCTATAGGGATGAGGACCTAGTGTTAGGTTACACCTAACATTTTCTCTATGATGTATAAGCCCGCAGCCCACCTTCTTATTTCAAAAAAATTGACATGGAGTCTTAGTTTGGACTCTTCACATAATTTGGTAAAAAAATATAAAAGTGCCTCCCTATTATTATAAAGAGATTTATCAAAGCTAGTAAACCTCTCTTCATCCAATAGTATTGAAATAGAAACACACAATTTACTTGAGCCTTGACACCAAGGAACACATAGCTGCTCTTAGGATTTATCAAAGCTAGTAAACCTCTCTTCATCCAATAGTATTGAAATAGTTAGTAAGAGAAACACACAATTTACTTGAGCCTGGACACCAAGGAACCAAGGAACACATAGCTGCTCTTAGGAGAAGAACAGCCTTAGACACCAAGGAACACATAGATGCTCTTAGGAGAAAAACATGTTCTTGATAGTCCCATACCACTTTTGAAACCATCATTATGGCACAAGGGCCATATACTTCCTTTCCAAAAGGATACTACATGTAAATAACATTAAACAAAATTAAGAATAACATATCTTAAAAATTAAGTCATAATCATATCGTTTAAAAACCATTACAAAACAAGATAAAGATAAATTAACTCATAATCAGCCTGCAACCATGGATCCATGGATGAAACTATTCATCAACTGCGAGGCATGAAATTTTCCAGGCAGATCCATTAAACTTAAATCCAATGCTCAAGCTATTCATGAAACATGAGGCGTTAAATAGACTGCAATTTACAAATTTCTACAGGTCCATGTATAATTTAAAATTTCTATGGTCGCGAGAAATATATTTATTCAAGTGTCGGTTCCAACTGCTTGGACATTTGCATGACCATCGCTGCTGACCAAGGATTCCGCAGTATTCTTAGAAATAGGAAACCATTTTCGCTTCTCTCCCAGTGGATGCTTGCTAAGTGGAAGCAGCGTCTTGTTGTTTCTGCCGCGAGACTGAAATCTGTTGAAGCCGATGGTCTCAGAAATGGATCTCTTCAGGCCAATATGAGCAGAAGATCCGCCCATTGTTCTTGTTTGTGTCGCTCCGCGATTCGTTTCTATTTCGGCCGTAGGTTTTACCTCTGCGAAATCCATGCGGCCGCTATCAGTCGTGATCATCTGGGAACTCAGAAACAATAAATCGGAACGTTCGATATCGCTCCATCGATGTTGAGACATGACATCGGCCACGACTATACGGTGAGCAAACCGACGAGAGGATTGCAACTCCTTAGCCTCCTGTTCGGCCTCAGAAATCAGGAGCCCTTTCTTTCTCCCGCTGCTAAAACACCCTATTGCAGATCCCACGGATTCCGGCTGCCGGAAGCTCCCTTCCCTTGCAAATCTCGCCGACTCGGATTCTATTTCCTCGACATTTTCTCTCTGCACGAAGGCTTGCAGGAGCTGAGGTCCCCCGTCCTCTAGTCCCTGGGCTTCTTCCACATCTTCGTTTCTGTGAACCATACATACGTCCTCGGCCTCGACCTTCTGGCGACATAAGGGACACGTGGAGTTAGATTCGAGCCACGTGTCCACGCAGTCCACATGAAATGCATGGCGGCACTTGGGCAGCAGTCGCAGGACATCCGGACCTTCGTAACTGTTCAGACAGACCGCGCATTCTAATCCCTCTTTCAAACCTTGCAGCGCCGCGAATTTGAACACGGGGAGCGCGTCTATTACTGAACGCTCCACGCCCGAGTCCCTAAATAACGCCAAGAAAACGCCCGAAGGAACCAGCGGACCGCCTATACGCTGCCCTATGTACTGGCCCAGTCTGTTCCGCCTGATTAAAACAAGCAGGAAGAACGTAAGGATGATTAGGGTCACTACACCAACGATTGGACCAACGATATACTTGGTGAACGGAATGTCTGAAGTCGTCGCCTGTGCTAATGCGGCACACACCATCCATGCCGACAATACCAACAAAAACACATTTCTCAGAGTCTCCATATATTACTGCATCTTAATAACAACCGCTCAATCCCTTTTAACTAAACAAAATCTGCAGGTCCGTGAATACATCAATCTCATTCTGAGTTCAGAACTGCAGATTCACATAGATTCAAAGCAAAAACATCAATAAGCTAAGAATTGAGTTTAATTAAATAATTTAAATAAAAATAAAAATAAGCTAAGAATTGAGTTTAATTAAATAATTTAAATAAAAATAAAAATAAGCTAAGAATTGAGTTTAATTAAATAATTTAAATAAAAATAAAAATAAGTGGAGGTCTAACCATTGAGTTTAATTAAATAATTTAAATAAAAATAACTATTGAGTTTAATTAAATAATTTAAATAAAAATAAAAATAAGTGGAGGTCTAGTTTTAGATATTGAAGAATTTTCGTTATTGAGAGGTTATGGGTTCAATTCTTTAAACACTCTTGGGATCAGCCTCAGAGGTAGAGGTTAAGGCAACGGATGTGATCTTTTGGGTGGATATTTCTGGTACAAATATTATGTAGATCTAGTGGTCACCTATCTCCAAGGTCCCTAAAAACAATAGAAAAATTAAAAAAATAAATGAATATACATATTTGGTTAGATTTAAATAAAAATATTATAAAACAATAATAATCCTACTCTCATTGTGCTAGCTTCATTGATTTATAATATCTTATCTTAGCATGAAAAAAACTTGGTAAAAATATTTTTCTTCCACTCACATTTATAGATAAAATATTTCAATATCTATATTTTGTATCAAACTCTAAAAGAGAATATAATTATATAACTATACAAGAGTAACTATTTTAAATAAAAAAAAAATGTGAAATGTAAGGAAAAAAAAAACATATATATATGAATTTGATTTTCCAATACAAATTTCATATATATATAAATAATTAAAAGTAAAACAACTTAATTTCTTTTTAAATATATGACATTCAAAAATATTATTATTAATAAAAATACTTGATTTAAATTTTTAATAAAATATTTACTGATGATGATGATGATGATGGTTAACGTCCACTGAGACCAAACTTTGGTCTATCGGACTCAAAAAGCTTGGAGAGAAGCCTCCCAGCTCACTGTAATTTTGACAACATAAAAGGCTAGGAAGGTCATTGTTACAACAAAGATTTTGACACTGAGATCTAATGTGGTTGTACGTGGGGCACTCTAAGAGGAAGTGATTTTCATCCTCGATGTTCGTATTCTCACAGAGATGGCAGAACCTTTCCAATCCATCTATGGTGTTGAACTACCCAACTACCTGTGTCACTATGGAGCTCATGAGAGTTCGTTCTAATCTTGGCTATATTAATTTTCTTCTTTGAGCTAGTTAAAACAGAGAGATACTTTTGATATTCTAAAGTGGGGTTGATGACCTCCTTATAATATCTTAGTTTTCTTTTAGCTGCTAAATCTTTCTCACACCACATTTTTCTTTGAACATAGAAGTAACAATATTTTTAATGTTATTAATGTTTTGCAATGCAACATTCTCGTAGATCTCCCAATACAACATTCACATATATTTAAAAATATATTAATAAAAAAATAATATTTTAATACAAATAATTTGATTTATAACTAAAATATATCCATCTTTATACTAAATAAAATATTTCAATATTATTTATATATATAATATTAAAATATTTTATTTAATGTAAACATTGACATATTTTTTTATCCTTTCAAAAATTAGAATATACCCTTGGGCAGATTAATGTATCTAAACTAAAGTTCATTGACTTTAAAACACCTTACTCTCCAATTCTAATATTAAAATAAGCCATCAAACTCGATTTCGTGTCACTACATATAACTCGATTTGGTGATTAGGGCCATTACAGCGACAATTGTAACCGTGATAGTCTTAGTGAACGGAATGTGTGAAGTCGGACTGTTCGGCTGTCCTAATTCGGCAGACACCATCCACGCCGACAATACTAACGAAATTACATTTTTCAGAGTCTATATATATCATTGCATTTTAATAATTATGGTTCAATCTTTTTTATTTCACTTTTAGGATCAAGTTTCGTACTTGAGCTGGTAAGATCTCATATTTGAGCTGGCAGGATGTGATTTTTCAGGTGGATCTATTTGGTACAAATAATGTGTCGATAGAGTGGTCACCAATCTCTAAAGTGACTGAAACCAATAATAAAAAATAAAAAAATTAAGTGAATATACATATTTGGTTACATTTAATTAAAAACATTAACAATCTCACTCTCATTGTGCTAGCTCCATTAATTTTTAATATCTTAAGTCAACTCGAAAGAGACTTGGTAAAAATATTTATTTTTCACTATCAAAGCCATAAATAAAATATTTCGATATCTATATTTTATATCAAACTCAAAAAGATAATATAATTCTATAACCAATACTAAGGCAAATACTCTAAATAAAAAATTAATGTGAGCTATAATAAAAACACACACATATATAAAAGCATTATAAAACATTAATAATCCCTTTTCCATTGTGCTAATTAAATTAATTTTGAATACCTATATTTTATATCAAACTCTCATATATATATATATAACCTAAATAAAAGTTTGAATATTTACATTAGCCAATATTTTCTAACATAAATTTCATATATATGTAAAACAATTTAAATTCCTTTCTAATAAAATGAGATGTGTAATTCATTCAATTTTAATATAAATTGATGTATGGCATTTAAAAAATATTATTAACAATAAAATAGTTGATGTTGGTCTTTAATAAAATATTTTACTACATAAAGTTATGTAATATTCACATGTATTTACAAATATATTAATAGAAATATAGTATTTTCATATAAATATTTTGATTTATAAATGAAATATGTCAATATGCATACTAAATAAAACATTTTAATGTATTCCATATATATATATATATATATATATATATATATATATAGAATTTTAAATTTTTAATAATAAAAATTGTTCATCGTCCACTTGATCCATGATAAATATACTTAGATTAAAGCACATTAACTTTAAAACACTTTGCTTACATTCTAAATATTAAACTAAAATAACCTATAAAACTAGATTTCGTATATATATATATACACACGAAATATAGTTTGATGGGTTATTGTGCCGAGGCGCTCTACAACACAGTATGGGGTAGATCCCTAAACGTAAAGTAAATGTAAACGTAAACGTAAATGTAAACGTAAACATTTAACATGTAATGTTTAACATTTAACATTCTTAATCTAATGTCGGCCCTATTTAGAAATCAATCTAATTATTATTATGTATAAACACAATATAAATTTAAAATATAAAGAGGTTTATGAACACTCAAAAAATAGGTATGGTAAATAAATAAAAATATAAATAAATTGGAGGTATGGTATGGTAAATAAAACCTCTTTTTATACTTACTCCAAAGGTATGGTAAATAAATAAAAATATAAATAAACTAGAGGTATGGTAAATAATAAAACCTCTTTTTATATTTACTCCATAAACCTCTTTATATTTAAGAAAACTAAAAAAAGAGGTTTTATTTAGGGAAAGCCTATGGTCTAAAATACCATTTTAATACCATGGACCAAATACCATTTTAATATCATCGACCAAATACCATATTTATAAAAGAGGTATGGAAAATTAATAAAAATATAAATAAACCAGAAGTATGGTAAATAAATGAAACATTGTTTTATATTTACTCCACAATTTGCTTTATATTTATAAACACTAAAAAAATGGTTTTATTTAGGTGAAACCTATGGGGCAAATTATTATTAATACCATGCAAAAAAAATATTAACCCTAATATTAATATTAATAAAAATAAAGATGGCACATGGTATTGACCCATGGTATTGAGAACCAATGGTATTGACTGATGATATTCAAGTGGAATGTAGCTTATTTAAAGGGGGAAATTAAACTTGCATAAATCCATCTTTACTCTGGATCTACTAGGAGAGGGATCAAATATCTTGATATGCTAACTAGTATAGAGTGGAAAAAAATTTGATCCCTCTCGGCACTTGGTAGATCCATAGTAAAGATGGATCTATGCTGGTTATATGGTTATATATATATATATATATATATATATATATATATATATAACGTATCAAACTGGATTGATTATATATATATATATATATATATATATAGAAGAAGAAGAATAAATTATTTTAACATCCACGCTAAAGATAGACTATGGGGCAGGTTGCTTCTTCATGTGCTTGATGTATTCAACCATTTTTTTGTGAAGCTTCACAATAAATTTTCCTAGCTTCTTGATCAACCCTTGGCTAAATAGATTATTCCAAGAGCTAGAGCATATCTGCATAACTTTCCTTGTTGTCTTTGAAGGCCTCACATTATAAAATAAAATGCTCTCGACCAACCCTTGGCTAAATAGATTATCCCAAGAGCTAGCTGCGAGCATATTTGCATAACTTTCCCTGTTGCCTTTGAGGGTTCACATTCTAAAATCAAATTCTTTTCTGTTTCCACTTTTCCGGAAGAACAAAAAATGCATACTCTTTTATCCCACACTTTTTTTTGGCATTTTCCAATGCCCTATTTCACAATGAAGTTGATGAGAATTAGTCCTTAACTGAGCAATAAGAGTTTTGGCAAGAGATATTGGTCTCTATGTATGCTTTTGGTTGATGACTATGAGTGGGATTAAACAATATAGTATTTTTTCATTCTTCTTAGCTCCTTATCCATAACAAAAGTTTTTATCTCTTTGTTGTTTATGAGACACGTGTTCAAACAAATACCCCATTTACTAAACCATTAATACCCCATTTATTAAACCATTTGTTATTTTGCTGCATCCAAGTTTTTTTCTTCTGTTGCACAATATGTCATTAAAGACAACCTAAGGAACTTCATTTTAATCTTGAATTTGTTTGTAATCAAAGGCTTCTGAATTTTCTCAATTTGTCTCCACTCGATGTCATATGTACTGGTATGTTGTATGTATTGGTGGCCCATAGTTCACAACCATAGAGAATCATCAGAATCACTAGAAGCCGAAAAAGAGTTTGAGTGGTTTTCCAGTCCCATAACTCAACCTCTCTATACATATTTTGAAAAGCATAAAATGCTTTCCAACCCCCAAAGTTCTCTTCTTTTTGCAACCATCCTAGCTTAGATTTTTGTTGAAATCAATTCTGACGTATATCGTTTGATGGATTATTTTAGTTTAATATTTTAGAATTGAAATAATATGTTTTAAAGTCAATGCTAATTGATATTGTTGATTTGTTAAATATGATAATTAATATGTATAGATATATTAAATATTATTTATAAAAGAAAAATAGTACAAAATTTTATAAAATTAAAAGGAAAATTTAAATTAAGTTAGATGAAACTTTCATAATTCTTATATCAGTTTATATTAATTAGTTTTATAAAATTTATAAATTTAAATTTAATTTTGATAATATTTAATAATAAATGACAATTTTTATCCAAAATTAAAGGGTGAATATTGAAAAAAAAAATATTAACATAATATTATAAAAAATAAATAAAAATGTAATGAAATAATGAGGTTTTATGATAAAGAAATTAGATCATAAAGAAAATTAAAGTAAGGTAAGGAAATACTTTATTTTAATTTAAAAGATTTATTTATTTATTTATTTTTAACTTTTGAGTACTTTAAAAAATCGACATTATTAAAATAAGAAATAGTAAGTTTTAAAATGAGGGGTCAAAAGAATTTGTCATTTTTATAATTCTAATAGAATAGAGACATTAATAAAATGAAAAATCATGCTCTTAAATTATCTTGATATACTTATATTAAATCATAATTTCAAAATATATATTATAATATAAATTTTCCTAACCTTTACATTAATGATAATTTAGAAATACTGCTTTCAAAACTTTGTAAACACATTTTTTTAAATAAAATAAATATTTAAATTTTCAAAAATCTAAATCACTATCATCACACACATACTATAAATTTAATTATTATAAAATTAAATTAAAAATATTAAATATTAATCTAAAAAATAATGCGAGGCAATTTGTTTTTGGATCTATAAAATCCAGATATTAAAAATTATAAAATATGAGACATAAGACAAACCATAAAATATCGCAGTTATAAAAAGAAAGTGACAGACAATTGAGTAGGAAAATATCAAATGAAACAATACATTGTAAAAACTGAATTAGCCAGTACTGGAAAAATCCAAATTTCTTAATACTTATAAGAAAGAACAATATTTAAAAAAAAATAATAACTTACCTTTTCAAACCAGGGAACCTACACATTAAATAATTTTCTACACATCAGCCTTATCTGTATCATTTTCTTTAAATAAATAAATAAATATATATATATATATATATATATATATATATATATATATCGCTTACATCATATGGGCTTTATGCCACGACACCCATGAGAGCCTTGCCCTCTACGCAACTTGTGTCATGACATGGATTTACTGACGAAGATTTGTAATTACTCCCTCCATCCCTTTGCATTATTCATTAAATTTGATTTTTTATTGGAAGGCAAATAATGTTGATGACTACCAACTATTATATAAATATTTCTTGGAGTGGTTGAACCGATTTTTGGGCCATTGCTTTTGTCATCAACTCTCTTGGATTTCAGCGTGCACCACGTCTCTTCATAAATATTTCTTTTTTGAATTTTGCACTAAAATATCATGGGAAAGTCCCAATCACACAAAGTCTTCAGGCACCATTTTTCCTGATTAAAGAGATTTTGGTTCAGAAATATGATATTTTAATGGAGTTAGTAGAGGGGCTTCTCTCATTCTAACAAATCAGTGCTCTTTGTTGGGAAGTAACTGGTTCATGGTAGTTTGAAATAATATAAAATTTGATAGGGTATTATTAATTAAAAATTTGAATTTGTTTTTTATGGATTTAAAATATATATATATATATATATATATAAACAATTTTTTTTATTAATATTAAAATTTTATTTTTGATATAATTTAAAATAAAATTGACAATATTTTTTTTTGTATTTGAATAAGTCTTCAATCAATTTCAATATAATTTTTTAAATTTTGTTAAGATTAGACAATTTTTTTAATACATTGAACTAAATTTTAGGTTAATAACCTATACCTCTAATCTTTTTAAAATAATATGCAAGTCTTATTATTTCTTTATACCCTAGTTAGTTTATTTTAAAGATAACTAGATTTTTTCTTTTTAACATATTGAACTAAATTTTAGGTTCAATAACCTGTGCCCCTGAGCTTTTTAAAATGATACAATAATCATGTATGCAATTCTTATTATTTTTTATACGTTAGTTAGTTTAATAATCATGTATGCAATTCTTATTATTTTTTTATACGCTAGTTAGTTTAATAATCATGTATGCAATTCTTATTTTTTTTTATACGCTAGTTAGTTTAATAATCATGTAGGCCATTCTTATTATTTTTTTATACGCTAGTTAGTTTATTTTAAAGGTGAATATAATTTCTTTATTTATTGAGGGAATTGATTTTTATAAAGTTACAATGTATTGGCTTTAAAATGTACTTTAAAGAGTTTTTATTTTTCAATCCCTTAGTATTTACTATAACTTTGGCATGTTTATTTTGTGGATTTAGAAATCAAAATGAATATATCAGATACTTATGTATGGATACTTATTTGTGCTTATTTAAGAAACACGCTTCTTAACTAAATTATATAGGAAAATGAGCATTAACAATAGATCTAGCCTTTCGACCATGTAGATTTTTATGTAATGTAAACTTTGTTATACTTATGAAAATGCAGTAGCCTCGAGGAAAAATATTCACATATTATCTATGGAAAAACTAAAAAGATTTTTTTGGGATGAAAAAGCTTTAATGGTGGGACATCATTAAAGAACCTAAAGGCAAGGTATTATAAGTTAGAAGTTAGAAATATGATCATAACTTAGAAATAAGATGATTTGGATTATTTGAGAATGAATTGCAACAAAATTATTTATTCTAATCACTTTTGGCATTAACAATAAATAAATAAATTTCTGTCATATCTCTTTTTCTCAGATTTTTTTTTTTTTTTTTTAATTTTTTTTGGTGTTTATATATATTTATGGGGTCTTTTACATACCCGCGTTACCCTTTGGTTTTTATATACATCTGCCTATGGTTCATTTACCAGATATCACTTTATGTACACCAAATATCATATGGTAAAGGGTTGGATTCAGGGGTTGATGTACTGTTTTCATATTTTATTAAAAATCTATGTATGGCTTGGTCGCATGTTAACCACGCGGCAAAGGTTTCGAAGGCAACTTTAAGTTTTCCCTTTGGCCATCATGTGGCATCCCTTTTCCATTATTGTGCGAATTAACTCTTGCTCTGCTTCGTACTATACGAGGCCGGTAGGCTATCCAGTCCTCTCGCCCTGCATCTACGGTGGAGCTCGCACATTGTGATCCAACGGTGGCAGATCCCCTCCGCAGGTTGCCGCCTAAACTAATGCTTTCCTTGCGTGACGAGATTCATTTGTTAAGAAATTTCTCTGTAGCTTCGCTCTGGCTCAGTCCATGCGTTCCGTCTCGGAGAGCCCAGCTTGCAGGCCTTGTTCCAATGCTGGAGGATTCGCTTCCATACCCTTCAGGTAGACGAACGCACAATGTTCCTTATGTAACTTTGTGGCTAAGCGCACTTTTCATGTTACTGATAAACTCTTAATTTTTCTTTTGCTCGCATAACATGCATTTTCAGGGTTATTCGGCATTGGATCCTTCTACAACACTGAAACGAGTGCAGTTCCTTCGCTGGCCGATGTTCTCTTTAGTGGTAAGTGTCTTGGCATGCACGAGGATAAATTCCTGGAGGTTTTTTTTTGTTTTACTGCTGTTGCATTACTTCTATTGTTATCTAACATATGCTATTAGGGTTGATCCTTGTACAGGTTAGGCACCCGTTGCTCGCATGGCCTAAATACTAAGGGGAACCTCACCGCCACTCTGTTCTGAGTTCCAGGTATGGGGATCCTACCGGCCACGGCTATGTCAGTTTGCTTCAGAGTTTTTCTTGTGTTTAGAGGAGGGTAACCCTCCAGGTCTCTTTTATTTTTGGTTGAGCAAGGGTATGGAGGGTTATTCGTCCCCCTCCAGACTCCAGTTCCATGGCAAGATTTTATGTAATTTAACTCTAGCATTTGAATGTCTGACTACTATTCCCTTGGACTATTGTGACTGTTTGTAAATTTTAAACGCACACCTGTGCTTATTTTTCCTACGGCATATTAAGCTCCTTGCTTACTGGACTATAATTTATTGTGAGGGTTTACTGTTTTTAATCGACGGAATAAATTCTTTCCTCGTCTATGCTTGTTAATGGTTACCACACCGCGGCCTTTCTGTACAGGAATTCGTAATTCATTTTTGTTATATGAGCTCATAGTATAGCACAACTTTTATCTATGTCACGTTCTTTTTTGGTTTAGCTGCACGTTCCTATACAATTTATATGATGTTTTATGTGATTGTCTGAGGAGGGTCTTATCCCCTAAGTTTACAACCTCCCTTGTTGAGAAGGTTCAAACCCTGCCCCTCAACTACAATGTTCTTTTGAATTAGTTCTTTATTGCTTCCAGGGTATTAATCCTTGTATGCTGGAAAGAGTTAAAACGTGGAAAAGATAAAACCCTACCAACCTGCTGTTCCATTCTATTCCATACCCAGTTTTTCCCTTTTAGGTTTTTCATTGGTTTAGATAATGTCCCTAGAGCGGGTCTCTAGGCGCACCACTCCGCTTACTGGCCTTCCTTAATACATAGGAAATGCTCTACCACATCTTAGCACAACCTGCAATAATCTCTGCCCTAGTTCAGGGTCGGTATAGTTTGCGGCAAAGCAGACATTGTTTCTTTTATTTATTTATTTTTAATTATATACTCCTATGTCTCTTTAGAGAAAGGGGCTCGGCCCAAAGGCTACAAGCCTTTAATGAGTAATGCTGGTCTTTAGTTGATTCCATTTACTCGTCTAATTTCGGGTCTGCCTAAGCACTTACGCAGCGTTACCATATTTTGTTTATTAACGTTTATCCCCGGTGCGGCTGGCCCCAATTCTCATAGACTTCCTAAGTAATTCACTTTCCTTTATTCATTGTCGCCTGAAGTTTGAGTATTGCAAGTGACACAATCTACCCCGACAGGTTCTGTTTGACAACCCTTACCCAATACTGTTAATGACAAATTTCCAGCATGCCCTCAATTCCAAATTCTGAGGAAAGAAAATTATCTATCAGGGACGGTTTCTATGATGTTCTGGGCTGACCCACTACTTGGTATTGTACAACCACGACTACCCTGATAACAATTGTATGAAGAGCTACCCGCCCTTCCTATTTTCTTTTCCTTTCTATATAAAAAATAATACTCTTTGCACTTTTCTAAGGGACTACAACCTACGAAAAATCAAACATTTCCTTTTCTTTTATTTGGTTTAAGTCAGGACCACATACCTGTGCCACCTCCTGTAGATGCACTTTCTTCCTCTGCTCCGAGATAACATCACCTCTGCTCTTCTTAGCTAGTCTTCCACCCAACCATGAGACTGTCTTTCGAGACTAGTCTCCCCCCTAGCTTACTCAAATACAACCATATTTGATAGTTGCATGCGCTTTGCGCCCTTACCATCTGATCCTCACCAGACATGGTAAGCCTTCCCCCTTTTCCCCATTGCCTGTCCTCTACAGCACAGTGTCCTGTCCCCCCCCCCCCCCCCCCCCCCCCTCCATTTTCCTGGAACCCATTCCACGGTTGCGGGGGGGGGGGGGGGGAGGTGGTTAGGGTTTTGCAACTGTTTCTTTATATATATTTTTCAATATATTAACTTCTCTCCTCAGAAGTTACATGACATCCCTGTTACTAGGAAATCATTTCTCATTTTCATATTCTAAAAAAATAAAAAATAAATAAAATAAATTAATTAATTCATGCAACAGATAATAATCACCATCCTTTTGTTTGTGTCCTTTTTTTTTCAACTGAGGTAAATAAAAAATATTTACAATACTCTGGGGATATGACATCTCCCCCTCCTGAAATTAGGCATCGTCCTGATGTCCTTCGGGTCTAAACAGCCCTGGGTAAGCCTGTTTCATGAGTTCTTCATCCTCCCAAGTGGCCTCGTCAGGCCCAAAATGCTGCCACTACACTTTAACTTGGGTAATATCTCTCTTCCGTGGCGTGACTTCTCTCCAGTCAAGGATGCTCAACGGTTTGACCCGGATTTCTCCTTCCGGTTCTACCTGCAATCATGCAACATCCTGAGTCAATTTTCTTTTAAGAGAAAACATTTAGATTGATCTATCAGAGATAATTTCTCACCTGAATCTCATGCTAATTAATCACATGTTTAGGATCATAAACATATTTTTTTAACACGGAGACATGAAAAATGTTGTGGACTCGTATGTGAGTGGTTAGAGCAAGCTGGTAAGCCACCAGCCCAATTCTTGCTAAGATCTGAAATGGTCCACAGTATCGAGGTGCCAACTTGGCGCACCCGCTCCACTGTAATGTGCTCTTTTTTGCTTGAATTCACACATACACATGATCACCGACTTGATACTCCTTAAACCTCCTTTTCCGGTCAGTGAAATTCTTTTGCCTGTTCTGAGCTGCCTTCAGATTAGATCGCACCTTTTTAACCAGTTCCTCCATCTCCTTAAGCATTTTAGGACCTAACATCATTCTGTCTTCCGGTCCACTCCAGCTCGAGGGGGTGCGGCACTTCCGTCCATACAATACTTCAAAAGGGCTCATCAACAATGATGTGTGGTAGCCATTATTGTATGTGAACTCGACCAAGTGTAGATAATCCTCCCACTTGGTTGGTTGCTCCATCACGTATGCCCTTAACATATCTTCCACCACCTGATTCACCCGTTCAGTTTGTTCGTCAGTTTGAGGGTGATAAGCTATGCTAAAGTTCAGCTGAGTTCCCAATTCTTCAAACAATGTTTTCCAAAAGACCGATGTAAATTTTACATCACGGTTTGAGATTATTGTCTTTGGTAAACCATGCAGCTTAAATATGTTTTGCATGAATACATGGGCGATCTGCACAGCTCTGTATGTAGATTGCACGGGTATAAAATGTGCTGACTTACTTAGCTTGTCCACAACCACCATGATGGAGTCATTATTTTTCTTTGACTTAGGCAGACCTATTATAAAGTCCATAGATATGGTTTCCCACTTCCATTCTGGGATGGGTAATGGTTGTAATAAACCTGCAGGATGTTGATGTTCTGCTTTAATTTGCTGACATTCTAAACATCGAGCCAAGTAACCAGCCACATCTTTCTTCATACCCAGCCAATAATATTCCTTTCGGAGTGCAGTGATCATCTTTTGATAACCTGGGTGTCCCGCGTAGTGACTCTTATGATACTCATCCATTAACAGATTTTTAATATTATTTTGATTGGGCACGTACAACCTTCCCTTATAATACAACATTCCAGCAGCATCCAACGCATAATCTGGCTACTTTTCCTTGCTGGTTGGGAGCTGCACTTGCTGTTTTATTTGTTGATAAACAACATCTTGTTCGACTGCCTTTTTAATCATTTCCCCGAAGGGGCTTTTCCCTTCACTACAAGAAACCTCGTATATGCATTGTAACTTCCGACTCAAAGCCTCAGCCACCCGATTCTCCTTACCCTTTAAATGCTTGATCTCAAAATCAAAACTGCTTAGGAAATCCACCCACCGTGCTTGCCTTGCATTTAGAGTGGGCTGGCTAAAATAATTGGTCAGACTGTGGTGGTCTGTCAATAACATAAATTTTTTTCCCATAAGGTAATGTCACCACATTTTTAGGGCGTGAATCGTAGCTGCCAACTCCAGATCGTAAGCAGAATATTTCTGCTCATGCTCTTTTAACTTCCTGGATTCGTATGCTATCACTTTTCCTTCATGCATTAACACACCGCCTACCCCTTCCTTACTTGCGTCAGTGCACACCACATATTCTTTACTGGGATCAACTATACTTAGAATAGGCGCTGTGGTGAGTAAGTGTTTGAGTTGTTCGAAACTTCTTTGACATTCAGGGGTCCACCTGAAAGTTCTTCCCTTTTTCTGTAAGGAGGTGATTGGATAAGCTACTTTTGAAAATCCCTCTACAAACCGTCTGTAATAGCCTGCCAATCCCATGAAAGATCGGATGTCCGCCACATCTTTGGGTACTGGCCACTCCATAATGGTCCTTATCTTTTCAGGATCCACGGCGATCCCATCCTTAGTGATGATATGGCCCAAATACTGTATCTGCTCTTTAAATAATTCACATTTACTGAACTTAGCGTATAATTGGTGTTCTCGGAGGGTTTGCAATACTATCCTGAGGTGCTCCTGATGCTCCTCCATGGTCCAAGAGTAAATCAAAATGTCGTCAATAAAGATCAGTACAAATTTATCCAAATACCGATGAAACACACTGTTCATCAGACACATAAAGGTGGCGGGGGCATTGGTTAACCCAAAGGGTAACACCACAAACTCGTAGTGGCCATACCGAGTTCTAAAAGCTATCTTAGCTATGTCTTCCTCTTTAATCTGGATTTGGTGATACCCTGATCGCAAATCAATCTTTGAGAAAACTGTTGCTCCCCTCACTTGGTCAAACAGTTCATCTATGCAGGGTAGGGGGTACTTGTTTTTAATTGTCAATTTGTTTAATTGATGGTAGTCCATACACATGCGGAGGGTCCCGTCCTTTTTCTTAACGAACAACACCGGGGCTCCCCAAGGAGACACACTGGGGTGAATGTACTTTTTGTCCAACAGCTCTTGTAATTGCATTTTCAACTCCGTCAATTCTGGTACGCTCATTCTTTAAGGTGCTCAGGAGACTAGGGCTACTCCTGGCACCAATTCGATGGTAAAATCTATGTCTCTTTTGGGTGGCAGTCTGGGAATCTCTTCCGGAAACACATCGACAAATTCTTGTATCACAAGAATATTCTCCAAGGTGGCTGTTTTATCTTTTGAACTGGCATATCCCACTTGAATGGCATAAATCTGACACCCTTTTCTGATGCACTTGGCTAACTATGAGGCAGTTATGGGCCGAATCTGCACTGGCCGTTTAATCCCTTGCATTTCTTGTTTTAACCCAAGTTCATCCTTATAACTGATAGTCTTGGTTTTACAATTAATTATGGACCAGTGTTTTTCTAGCCAGTCCATACCAATCAATATATCGTATGAGCCCAGGGGAAGCACATTTAAATCTGCTGTCACGGACTGTCCTGCTATTTCTAATGGGCAGTTTTTGACCTTAGCCATCACCCGTCTTTTCGCCCCTGCTGCCAACTGAACTAGCCAAGGATCCTTAAACTTAACAGGTTGCAACTTACATTGCTCCACAATTCTAGGACTAATATAACTTAATGTTGCACCAGGGTCAATTAAAACAGTTACAACAAAGTCTAAGAGTTTACCTTCAAATTCCACCATGGTCGGCTGGTACTCCGCCTGGCGGTCTTCCAACGTGGCATTAATCTTTGGCAGACTCCGTCCAACATCGCCGACTGTAGAGGCTTCATATACCTGGGAAACCTGTTCTGCTCCTTTTCGCTGGGGACAGTTTTTCACGTAATGGGGTCCACCACAGCCCCAAAATTGCACTAGGGGCCTTGTTGTCCCTTCACTGTCTATCCTCCCGAGTTTTTCATTGGTTCTGGACTCATTGGGGGGCTTTAATCGAAGCGTATTCTTTTGTGAGTTTCTGCTGTTTTGCCCTTTGGAAAATCCTTTGTTACCTCCACTGCGATTACCTTTAGTACTTCCAGCTGGCTTGCTGCTTCTTTTATCGACCCATTTCTTACCCAGGTTTTCTCCCTTCTGCTTGCTCTGCTGGTAGCAAATTCGGGCTTTGCGTATAGCCTCATCCATCGTCTTTGGGTTGTCAAATTCAATCCTCTCCCTCATACTTACAGGTAGACTACTGACAAACCTTTGTACTTTAGCTTTCTCTTCCTATATATAGGGCACATAACGGAGTAAGCAAGTAAAACGAGTAATAAATTCATCCATAGTTTGCTGCCCCAAACACAGGTCATGAAATTCCCTTGCCTTCTCGTCATAGAAGTGCTTAGTCAGGTACCTTTCCTTAAAATATCTTTGAAATTTCTCCCAAGTGATATTCTGTTCGCTTACTCCTCTCACCATCTTAACCTCCTCCCACCATAAGGTGGCCTTTCCCTGTAATTGGAAAATGGCCAACCGTGCCTTGAGGTTGTGATTGTATTCATATAGCTGGAAGTATTTGTTCATATTAATCAACCAAGTCTCAGCTGCTTCCTCTTGCTCTCCATCAAAATGTGGTGGCTTAATTTTACGGAACTCCCCTTGCAACTCTATCCATTGCCTTTTGAATGTTTTCCATTCGGAGGCATTATCCGAGTGCTCCTCCTCCCTTCCTTCGGACTCTTCATGTTCTGTGTGGCAATTCTGTTCTCCTGACATTCTTTGTTGTTCAGCACTGGGATTCGGTGGCTGCTGGTTCTGTCTGTTGGATAGGCTCTTTATAATCCGCTCCTGTTCCATAGTTAGCCTTGCATTATCTTCCTTTAATTGGGCCATTTCATTTTTCAGCTCTTGTACTGTCTCCAAAATTTCCAGATTGGTGTTGCGTGCCTCCTCACCCAGCTGTACCCGTATTTCGGGATTATTTCCAGGACCCGTTGCAGGTCCCTGACCCGCCACAAGCCTGTGTGATGCACTGTCTATTCTCCTCATCTTGTCAATCCTCTGTCTTCCTGTGCTTACCACAAGACAAGTAACATCGAAAGGGTTATCACATTATCTTTTTTTTTAATTAAGTACTCAAGAGAGACGAAATAAGTTGTATATACACAATCTGTTGACAGTTTCTAGTTCCGAGAGGCCACAGTTTTTGTAACTTGGCTTTGATACCACTTGTCATATCTCCTTTTCTCATATATATATATATATATATATATATATATATATATATATATATATATATTTGTTTTTATATATATTTATGGGGTCTTTTACATACCCGCGTTACCCTTTGGTTTTTATATACATCTGCCTATGGTTCATTTACCAGATATCACTTTATGTACACCAAATATCATATGGTAAAGGGTTGTATTTAGGGGTTGATGTACTGTTTTCATATTTTATTAAAAATCTATGTATGGCTTGGTCACATGTTAACCACACGGCAAAAGTTTCGGAGGCAACTTTAAGTTTTCCCTTTGGCCATCATGTGGCATCCCTTTTCCATTATTGTGCGAATTAACTCCTGCTTTGCTTTGTACTGTACGAGGTCGGCAGGCTATCCAGTCCTCTCACCCTGCATCTACGATGGAGCTCACACATCGTGATCCAACAGTGGCAGATCCCCTCCGCGGGTTGCCGCCTAAACTAATGCTTGCCTTGGGTGACGGGATTCATTTGTTAGGAAATTTCTCTGGGGCTTTGCTCTGGTTCAGTCCATGCATTCCGTCCCGGAGAGCCCAGCTTGCAGGCCTTGTTCCAATGCCAGAGGATTCGCTTCCATACCCTTCAGGTAGACGAACACACAATGTTCCTTCTGTAACTTTGTGGCTAAGCACACTTTTCATGTTACTGATAAAATCTTAATTTTTCTTTTGCTCGCATAACATGCGTTTGCAGGGTTATTTGGCATTGGATCCTTCTACAGCACTGAAACGAGTGTGGTTACTTCATTGGCTGGTGTTCTCTTTAGTGGTAAGTGTCTTGGCATGCACGAGGATAAATTCGTGGAGTTTTTTCTTTTGTTTTACTACTATTGCATTACTTCTATTGTTATCTAACATATGCTATTCGGGTTGCTCCTTGTACAGGTTAGGCACCCGTTCCTCGCATGGCCTAAAGACTAAGGGGAACACCACCGCCACTCTGTTCTGAGTTCCAGGTATGGGGATCCTACCGGCTGCGGCTATGTTAGTTTGCTTCAGAGTTTTTCTTGTGTTTAGAGGAGGGTAACCCTCCAGGTCTCTTTTATTTTTGGTTGAGAAAGGGTATGGAGGGTTATTCGTCCCCCTCCAGACTCCAGTTCCAGGGCAAGATTTTATGTAATTTAACTCTAGCATTTGAATGTCTGACTGCTATTCCCTTGCTCGGACTATTGTGACTGTTTGTAAATTTTAAACGCACACCTGTGCTTATTTTGCCTACGGCATATTAAGCTCCTTGCTTACTGGACTATAATTTATTGTGAGGGTTTACTATTTTTAATCAATGGAATAAATTATTTCCTCGTCTATGCTTGTTAATGGTTACCACACCGCGGCCTTTCTGTATAGGAATTCATAATTCATTTTTGTTATAGCACAACTTTTACCTATGTCATGTTCTTTTTTGGTTTAGCTGCACGTTCCTATACAGTTTATATGATGTTTTATGTGATTGTCTAAGGAGGGTCTTATCCCCCAAGTTTACAACCTCCCTTGTTGAGAAGGTCCGAACCCTACCCCTCAACTACAATGTTCTTTTGAATTAGTTCTTAATTGCTTCCAGGGTATTAATACTTGTATGCTGGAAAGAGTTAAAACGTGGAAAAGATAAAACCCTACCAACCTGCTGTTCCATTCTATTCCATACCCAGTTTTTCCCTTTTGGGTTTTCCATTGGTTTAGATAATGTCCCTAGAGCGGGTCTCTAGCCGCGCCACTCCGCTTATTGGCCTTCCTTAATACATAGGAAATGCTCTACCGCATCTTAGCACAACCTGCAATAATCTCTGCCCTAGTTCAAGGTCGGTACAGTTTGCGGCAAAGCAAACACTGTTTTTTTTTTTTTAATTATATACTCCTATGTATCTTTAGAGAAAGGGGCTCAGCCCAAAGGCTGCAAGCCTTTAATGAGTAATGCTGGTCTTTAGTTGATTCAAATTCGTTTTTAAATCAAAATATAGAAAACCTAATCAGCTGGGGAGGGATTCAGTTGGAAAAAATGTTAGTGGAAAATCATCCCCTATATAGCAAAACCAACCAATCAATAATGTTTAGAATCATCCCTGAATGCTGGTCGCCGTCCGTGTTATTCACGCTGGCAAGCACATGTCATTATCATGGAATCTTATATTAATAGCATGATGGTGAATATATTGTGTCTGTAGTTAGCGATGGGGATTGGAAGGTCCCGAAGGGGCTTGCGCTTCCTAGTGCAAGGAAATTTTACTCGTCTAATTTCAGGTCTGCCTAAGCACTTACGCAGCGTTACCATATTTTGTTTATTAATGTTTATCCCCGGTGTGGCTGGCCTCAATTCTCATAGACTTCCTAAGTAATTCACTTTCCTTTATTCATTGTCGCCTGAAGTTTGAGTATTGCAAGTGGCACAATCTACCCCGACAGGTTCTGTTTGACAACCCTTACCCAATATTGTTAATGCCAAATTTCCAGGATGCCCTCAATTCCAAATTCTGAGGAAAGAAAACTATCTATCAGGGACGGTTACTGTGATGTTCTGGGCTGACCCACTACCTGGTATTGTACAGCCAGACTACCCTGATAACAATTGTATGAAGAGCTACCCGCCCTTCCTATTTTCTTTTCCTTTCTATATAAAAAAATAATACTCTTTGCACTTTTCTAAGGGACTGCAACCTACAGAAAATCAAACATTTCCTTTTCTTTTATTTGGTTTAAGTCAGGACCACATACCTGTGCCGCCTCCTATAGATGCACTTTCTTCCTCTGCTCCGAGATAACATCACCTCTGCTCTTCACAGCTAGTCTTCCACCCAACCATGAGACTGTCTTTCGAGACCAGTCTCCCCCCTAGCTTGCTCAAAGACAACCGTCTTTGATAGTTGCACGCACTCTGCGCCCTTACCATCTGATCCTCACCAGACGTGGTAAGCCTTCCCCCTTTTCCCCACTGCTTGTCCTCTACAGCACAGTGTGGGAGGGGCGGGGGGTGGGGGGGGAAGGTGGTTAGGGTTTTGCAACTGTTTCTTTATATATATTTTTAAATATATTAACTTCTCTCCTCAGAAGTTACATGACATCCCTGTTACTAGGAAATCATTTCTCATTTTCATATTCTGAAAAAAAAAAAAAAAAAAAAGAAGAAGAAGAAGAAGAAGAAGAAGAAAGAAAAAGAAAAAGAAAAAAGAAAAAAGAAAAAGAAAAAGAAAAAGAAAAAAAAAGAAAGAAAAAGAAAAAAGAAAAAAAAAAAAAGAAAAAGAAAAAGAAAAGAAAAAGATAATAATAATAATAATAATAATAATAATAATAATTAATTCATGCAACAGATAATAGTCATCATTCTTTTATTTGTGTCCTTTTTTTTAAACTGAGGTAAATAAAAAATATTTTCAATAGTCTGGGGATATGACAATCTCACTTTTAATTCTCAATAAAAATAGAGATAACTTTAACTTTTTTTTAAAAAATAAGAAAAAATTAACATTAAACAATTATTTTTCTTTATATTTATGCTTTTTCAAAATATTTATTAAATTTATCAGAAAATTAAAAAAATTGAGATTTTTTTTTTTTCCTCTTAACAGTGTTCCATATATTTATTTAATTAAACGAATAGTCTTTTTATTTTCTTAAAATTCATAAACTAAACATTTAATTAAATTATAATTTTTTTATAATTCTATAAGACAATCCTATAATAGTACTTTTAAAATATGACTATGTTACTACTTCAGTAAATATTTCTCATAAAATTTTGTTAATATTAATTTTATGGATATTTTAAAATGACATTTCTCGAAACATGAATACTATTTAAAACGAAAAAAAAAATTGAAAAAATATCAGTTTGAAATTATAACTTTTGTACCTTATCTATATGGAGATTTCTGCCATGTTTAAAAACGAGTAATCACTTGTATGCTATTAAAAAAACCATTTAACTTGCTTTCATAAAATGTGCTTTTACAGAATGAGGAACTTTTATATCGTCAAAGTTATTCCAAGACTTGATGGGATTTTAATGCATGTTGGGGGTTTCATACATGTCAATCGTAAGGCTTCTAATAATGAACGAGATGGGATTTTATGGTGTCAAAATTCACTTAGGATTTAAAGATTTTTTTTTTTTTTTCAAATTTTTAGAAATATTTGGATTTTTTTTATTTGAATTGGTATGGTTATGTAACCTGGTTTATTTTTAAAAGAAAGTTTTTATTAAAAAAATAAAAAAAAAAATTACTTAATAGATTATATAAGAAAGTTAAATTTAAAAACATAATATACCATCAAAACTGGTTTAAATATAAAGATATTTATTTAAGATTTTTAGACATATTTGGATTTTTTTTATTTGAATTGGTATGGTTATGTAACAGGGTTTATTTTTAAAAGAAAGCTTTTATTAAAAAAATAATAAATAAAAAAAAATTACTTAATAGATTATATAAGAAAGTTAAATTTAAAAACATAATATACCATCAAAACTGGTTTAAATATAAAGAAATTTATTTAAGATTTTATTGTATAATGTACTTTTATATTGTGAAAATCAATATATAAATTAATTTAGAATAAAGTGAGATTATATGATTTTTAGGAGACTTAACCATGTTAATAATAGGGATTTCATTGAATTATGATACAATTTAAATTTAGTTAGATTATAAGGTTTTTATTTAGGTAAGTCAATTATTTTTAAGAAGTTTATGTATTATCAATTTTTTAGAATATTTTGACATAATTGGTATTCTAAAAAATCATCTATAACTTGGGAGTGAATGTTAGTTCTATTGCATAAAGGAGTGTGTTTATAGGATTATTCATGACTAAAGGGGTTTAACTATATTCAAGCATATTTTATATTATGAACATTAACTTGGAACTTATAATGCTCTTTTTAACTGAACCACATCATGTGCAATTATTTCTTATATTTATTACATGAATGTTAGTTCTATTGCATAAAGAGGTGTGTTTATAGGATTATTCATGACCAAAGGGGTTTAACTATATTCAAGCATATTTTATATTATGAACATTAACCTTGAACTTATAATGCTCTTTTTAACTGAACCACATCATGTGCAATTATTTCTTATATTTATTGCGTGAATGTTAGTTTTATTGCATAAAGCAGTGTGTTTATAGGATTATTCATGACCAAAGCGGTTTAACTATATTCAAGCATATTTTATATTATGAACATTAACCTTGAACTTATAATGATCTTTTTAACTGAACCACATAATGTGCAATTATTTCTTATATTTATAGCCATATATGTTTTTATGTTAAATTTTTGCAACAGTTTCTAAATCTTAATTTTGATGGAGCTTCTAAAGGAAACATTATGGAGGGATTTTCAAAGATCACAAGGGAGAAATTATTCATATTTATGTGGGCTCACTAGGTCATGACTCATATAACATTGTTGAGTTATATGTATTGGTGTATGGAATAACCATTTCCAATAAAAAAAAGTTACAAGAACAATGTTTTGGAAGAAGATTATTTTTTTATATTTGATGGTTAAAAAATATTTAATCATACTCTCCCTTTAAAGTTTTCAAAATCTAGCACATGGAGGGAGGGTTGGAGAGAAATTTTTATTCGCGTAGGAAAATCCCAATGGCCACACCATCACATGTTAGAAGAAAGGGCAATAAACTAGCAAATAAATTAGTGAACAATGTTTGTTCTTTGAAGGATAGTCCAATATATTCTAAGTGGGAAGAATTCCAACATGATGATCTGAATTTATGAAGGGAACAAAATAATATACATATGTGTAATCAAAATACAAAGGTACAGTGAAACTTGACTTTTTAAAAATAAATGGAAAGTGTTGAAACTATGTAAATGCAAAATGAAAACAAGCTAGCTTGAATGGTGGTATCTTATCTATGAGAAAATATGTGATGACTATGCACCTTCGCTGCACTATCTTATAATGAGGCTCCAAGACCCTTTTAACATAAAGAGAAATGAGAAAACCCTAACATCCAAAAACCTAACCCTAGGAGATGAAGCGCCATAAGGCTTTTGGGCATTGATAGGGTAATTTAGAATGCCAACTTCTTGGGGTCATAACTTTGACATACGATCTCCATTTGGGGCGCTTGATAGCCCGTTGGAAAGGTATAACCAAGAAGAACATTTTCTCGTTACATCAATAAGCTATGATTGTCAATTGCTTGTTTCACCAAAAAATCTCATTTAGGGCCTCAAATTGGCTCTGGAAGTTCAAGGCCAAAAAGATATATCTAAATATTACCAAAATAGAAAACCGTGTTGTGAGACAGTGGAATAGGTGGATGGCCACCAATATCCGCCGAGATTAGTCCTCCCCCCTTAGGAAGCAATGGTCTCCATTGTGTTGAGTGCCTCCATTATATGGGGAAACTTTTATTGAACTTGGGCCTTGGTGAGCCATTTTAATTGGTGTTGGAGTTGGCCTGCTTTTACAATCCGATATAGATGGATCCTTTATTGGTGAGTGCTCTTAATCTACGTGTCAATGATATAATCAATTGTTGCATGTTCAATGCAATCTGGGTTGAGCTATGTTGATGTTAGTAGCTTTGTGATTTTTGATGTGTCAAACAATGGTGAAAAGTATTGTTGAAGGAGGTCCACATTGAGCATTGGGTGCAAGAAAAGGAGGGGATACTTAGCTTAAAAACATTGTCATCTACAACCTTGGTGATGGTGTAAGGTCCATAAAAAAGTGGTCGAAGATTCTTATGGGCCCCTGCAAGGGTTCCTTATGTAAATGCAACCAAACCTTGTCTCCCACTTGAACTTTTGTGGCACTTGGTGTTGTTCATGACATTGTTTATACTTAGTATTAACTTTCTACAAGATATCATGGACTTGCTAGCATATTTGCTGAATTCCTTCAATAAACTTGGTAGATTTTTCAACTCTAGATTGAACATATGCATATTTTTCCTATGTAGTTGCAAGGGGTAGTATGACATAAATATGACCCAATGGTTGAATTCCCAAGCCCACCTAAATGGGGATATGACATGTTAAGATATGGAGAGCTCTGTTATAGTTGTGATGAACATAGTGGAGACTTTGATCCCATGTGTGTGGATGGTTTGAGTTGTATATTTTCAAAATGTGCACGATCATTTTTGTTGATGACCTCTATTGGGCCATTAGTCCAGGGGTGGGAGGTAGTTGATTTGTGAGCTTGGTGTCCATTAATGATCAAAGGATCAACTAGAATGCACTTAGGAACCTATTATCCAAATATGATATGATCGTTTGTGGGACCTAAAAATGTACCCATACTTGTTTGAAGAAGAGCTTGGTAGTGGATTCTAGTGTGATACTCTTCTTACAAATAGTTAGAATGATTGTCTTAGAAAATATATCAATAACCAAAAGCACATTGTCATTTTCATGCTTATTAGAAGGAAGGCCAGATATAGAGTCCATCGAGATGTATTCCCAAGGGTAGTTAGGAGTAGGGAGAGAGGTGAACAAGCCTTGCTTCTTAATGGTTGGTTTGGAAATAACAAAGGCGATGCAAAACCTGATATACTTGTCAACATCCTATTGAAGTTCTAGCTAATAAAAAAACTTCTGCAGTACCACCATTGTATTCTCCACACTAAAGTTCCCTGCCACTTTACTATAATATGCCTCCTAGATTAGCTTGGCATGCTTGCTTGAAGGAACACAAAGGTGGCCCAGGTAGCATAACAATGCACCCCGGAGGTGGAAGTCTAGAACTTGCTTTCCTACCATCAACATCTAGTATGTGGAAGTGAATTCTCAGTCATTGTTATATAACTGTGGCTTTAGAGAGGTGTTGTGCCCGCAAGAGTTGAGAACTATGGTTAGTACCAAATTTGGATGTTGATTGAGGTGGTTTGTGACATGATTGGTGCTACCCTTCTTGTATTGGATTTTGAAATGGAATTGTTACAGATATGTGGACCATTTCTAATGACATTCATTCTGTAACTTCTGTTATGTTTGTATAAATTTTAGAACCATTTGATCAATGTGGATGACCATCTCTTTCCTCAAAATATAATGTTTTCATCGCTGACATGCCTGCACATGTAATACATCTCCTTATCATAGGTAGGGTATCTCTGGATAGTATCAGAGAATTTTTCACTCTGAAGAGCCACCACATGTCCATGTTGAATGAGGAATTCACCAATAGTATATTTAGATGCATCTGTATCAATCTCAATTGGTTGTTGTAAGCCTGGTAGGGTGAGGAATAGTGCAAAGAAAAGGTAATGTTTCAATTCATAAAATTCCTTTTATTGTGTCTAAGACCAAGAAAACTTTGCTTTTTTTTGCCCTTGGTCACCTTACATAAGGGCCATGTGATATAAGAGAACCCCACTACTAATCTTTAGTAGAAGTTAGCAAGGCCCAATAAGTTATGAAGCTATATTAGAGTCATCATGGCTAGCTAATCTCGATGAACTTGGATCTTAGTTGGATCCACATGTATGTTGTACTGATAAATAGTGTAGTCTAGATATTGGACTTGATGTTGAAGAAGAATTTTTGCAAGTTAGCACATGTCTTGTGCTGCCGCAGAGTGTGAAGAACCTACTAAATATGATGCAAGTGTTCTTCCCTAGTCTTGTTGAACACGAGGATATCATCTAGATATACAACCACAAAGGAGTTCGTGAGAGGCCACAAGATATCATCGATCACCCTCATGAATGTTGTTGGGGCATTCATTAAACCAAAGGACATGGTAAATCATTCATAAATACCCTCCTTGGACTTGAAATCAATCTTCCATATATCCTTTGATTCTATTGGGACTTGGTGGTACCTATACTTCAAATCATTCTTACTTAAGTACTTGTCCCCCTTGAGCTGGTCAAGAAGGTTATTAATCCAAGGAATTGGGTATTGGTTCCTAACTGTGATTTTGTTTAGGGGCCGATAATTAATGTAGAGTCACTGGGTCCCATATTTCTTTCGCTTGAGTACAATTGGGATCCTAATGGGTGAGGAACTTAGTTGTATGTGCCCTTTTTAGAGAAACTCTTGGACCTGTCACATGATTTCATCATTTTCCGAAAGAGAGCACCAATAGATTAAACCATTGGGTAGAGGTGCACTAGGGATTAGGTCAATTGAATGTTTGACTTGACAGTGCTGAGGTACCTCAATGGGTGAGGAGAAGATGTCTTTGTAATTTTCCACGACCTTGTCCACTTTCCTCTGTTGTGTGGAGGATCCCTCTGTGGAGGCCATGGACATGGCCAAAATATTCTCGTTACTTTGAGAGTGAATCGCGAAGAAGAAAAATTTTCCGATCTAGGAGATGACCTTATTGCATTTTTGAGCAAATATTAAATAAATGATAGTAGGTGGGTCTACCTCTAGTCCTATATAGTTTTCTGCCCAAAGTAATAATAACACTACGTGATCTAGCCTTATGCAGGAATGCGGCAGAATACAGGTATAAACATAAACACAGAGATGTAGCAAAAATCAATCTTCATTTCATTAATATTAAAGAATTGAAAGATGCTTACAAGTAGAATGGAAATAAACTATCTCAATTGAAGGTAGCTTATCTTTGAGAAGAGATGTGGTAGCTACATGCCTTTGAAGTGTGTTACAATGAGGCTCAAGGACCTTTTTATTATTTAACAACAAAGGGAAACCCTAAAAAACTAAAAACCTAACCCCAGGAGATGGAACACTAGAGTTTGTGGACCCTGTTGGGGTTAGTTTGGCAAGCAACTTCCTGTGGTCATAACTTGGTCATATAATCCTCGTTTGGCGTGTACGACACCTTGTTGAAAATATCTCTCTGAGTACATACGTTTTGTGGCACAACCCTACCTATGGATATGGGCCTATTACAAACCTCAAAAGAACACCTTTTAGGGGGTCAAAACAACTCTCGAAGTTCAGGACCCGAAAAACTTCTAAAAATAGTAAATGTTGCTATAATCAAGGAAACTGGTGAAACCAACTATAGGTCTAGGTGGAAAAGATAGGTGGCCACAAATATCCACCTAGATCAGTCCTCCCCCTTAGAAAGCAATGGTCCCCATTGCATACAAAACCTTCATGAGTTGAATCAATTTTTGTTGAACCTGGTCCCTGGTGAACCACTTGCCCTAGCGAAGGAGTTGGCCTACTTTGACAACTTGATATATTTGGATCCTATGTTGGAGAGTGTTTTTGATCTATGTGTCCATGATCCTATTAGTTATGGCTTATTCGATGCAGCTTGGGTTGATCTCTGTTGGTGTCAGCCGCTCAACAATGTTGGATGTCTCCAACAATGGGGGAAAGTATGGTCATAGTCAGTCCACATTAATTAGTGGGTATAGGCCAAGGAGTAGTGGAATGCTAAGATTGAAGGCATTCCCCCTATAGCCTTGGTGATGGTGTACGACCCATATCAGAGCGGGCAAAGCTTGCGGTGGGGCTCAATAAGGCAGTCCTTCTGCAAATGTAACCAAACTCTGTCACCCACCTAGAACTTGTGTGGCACCTGATGCTGATCATGATGCTTCTTTTCCTCAGCATTGGCTTTGTCCAATATGTCATAGACTTATTGGCGGATGTGCTGAATGTTCTCAATGAAGTTGTTAGCCTTGTCATCTTTGGACTGGACATAAGCTGAATATGTCTGAGTATTTGCAAATGATATGACCACACCAATGGGACATAGTGGCTAGAATCATAATCCCACCTAAAAGGGGTTATGGACAGTTGAGCTATGAGAGATATGTTGTAGCTATGATGGAAATAGGGTAGGATTTCATCCCATGTGTGTGGATTCTTTGAGTTTTACATGTGAAAAAGGTCCATGATCATCCTGTTGATGACCTTTGTTTGGCCATGATTTTGGGGGTGGAAAGTCGTGGACTTAGTGAGCTTGGTATCCAACATCGAATAGAGGCTTGGCCAAAATGTACTAAGGAACCTATTGTCCTGATTTAAGATAATGGACTGTGGGATCCCAAAGTGTACCCACACTCGTTCAAAGAGGAGCTTAGTAGTGGCTTCTACTGTGATACTCTTCTTGTAGTTCGCCAAAATGAAAATCTTAGAGAATCTATCGATGACCACAAAAACACAATCGTTTCCATGCTTAGTAGAAGAAAGATTTGACATATAATCCATGGAGATGGATTCCCAAGGCCGACTAGAAGTAGGTAGAAGAGTATATAGGCCTTGCTTCTTGATTGTTAGTTTGGAAATGGTGCAGACAAAGCAAGATATGATGTACTTCCCAACATTTATCGAAGGTTTGACCAATAAAAATAATTCTACAACACGACCATTATTTTCTTTACTCCGAAATGTCCAACGACTCGACTGTAGTGCATCTCCCAAATCATCTTGGCACACTCGCATGAAGGAACAAAGAGGTGTCCCAAGTGGCATAACAGTGTTCCATGAAGGTGAAAATATGGAACTTGCTTTCCTTTTAGGAGCATTTGGTATGTGTTGAAGAATTCTAAAACGCTCTTGTAAAGATGTGGCCACCCCGAAGTCTCGTGTCCACAAGAGTCGAGCACAGTGGTCAACACCATAATCGATGGTCGAATGAGACAATTTGAAACATTATTAGTTTTACCCTTCTTTTACTTTATGTTCAAATGGAATTGTTGTAGATATGTGGACCATTTTTATGGTGATCATTCTGCAACTTTCCTTATGTCTGTATGATCTGTTGGGGTGGGTGATCTATGTGGATGACGTTTTCCTTCCCCAAAATGTAGTTCTTCCATTGTCGATAAACTTGCGTAATCGAATACATCTCTTTGTCATAGGTGGGATACATTTGAACTGTGTATAAAAGTGTCTCATTGTGATATGCCACTGGATGCCCCTACCGAGTAAGAACTACCCCGATAGCATAATCGAAGGCATCTATCTCAATCTCAAATAGTTGCTGTAGGTCTCTTAATGTGAGCACCAGTGCAGAGCATAGGCGATGCTTTAGCTAAGAAAACACCCTTTATTGGGATTCATATCAAAATAATTTTGCTTTCGCTTCGCACTTGGTGACTTGACTCAAAGGTCAAGTGATATTAGGGAAACCCAAAACGAACCTACAATAGAAATTGGAAAGACCCAGAAAGATGCATAGCTCTATTAGAGTGGTTGGGGCTAGCCAATCTCGAATAAGTTGTATCTTGGATGGATCCAAATGCACACCCCACTCATCAATGATGCACCCCATATATTGAACCTAGGTCATACCAAAAGGGAATTTCTCCAAATTGGCACACAACTTGTGTTGTCGCAGGGTTTGGAGGACTTGTCGAATATGGTATAGGTGCTCTTCCCAACTCTAGTTGAAGATCAGGATGTCGTTCAAATAAAATACCATGAATGAGTTGGTGAAGGGCTACAGATGTCGTTCATCAGCCTCATGAAGGTTGGAGGGGCATTCGTCAACCTGAAAGGCATGATCAACCATTTGAAAAGGCCCTCTGTGGATTTGAAGGTAGTCTTCCACACATCGGAGGGGTCGATTGGAATCTAGTGATAACCATAATTCAAATAAATCTTGCTGAAATATTTGGTCCCCTTGAGCTGGTCTAGAAGGTCATCAATCCATGTGATTGGATACCTATTCCAGACAATGATCTTATTCGGTGCTCGATAGTCAATACAGAGTCTCCAGGTGTCGTCTTTCTTCTTTACCATTATGATCGAGCTCCCATAGGGTGATGAATTTTGCCTGATGTGCCCTTTCTATAATAAATCGTGAATCTACTTCTTAATTTCATCATTCTCCATAATAGAGAATTGGTAGATTGGTCTGTTGGGTAGCGACATGCCTGGGGTTAGATTGATGCAGTGCTTAGCCTGATAGTGTCGAGGCACCCCTGTGGGTGAGGTGAAGATGTCCCTGTACTCCTCCATGACCTTGTGCATCTGATGTTGTCATGTGGAGGAGCCCTATATAGAGGCCGTGGATGTGGCTGCAGTCTTCTTCTTTCCATGAGTTTGAATCATAAGGAAGACAAATTCCCCGATCTAAACAATGATCTTACTACATCACTTTGCAAAGATCAAAGAGATGGTTATAGGAAGTGCTACCTCTGGTATCCTATATAACTTATTTCCCAAAGAAATAATAACAGTGTGAGGCCCAGAATCATACACAACATGATTCTTCCACAAGTATGGTTGGCCTAATAATACATCAAAAAATTCAAGGGGAGCAACATCACGTAGTACCTCATCTGTGAAGGGCTTGATGTTGTAGGGAAGGTAACACTACTAGGTGATGTAGAGATCTCATCCTTGGTGAAGCCACCTGATGGTCTATGGTTGTGGGGTGGTGTGGTTGGTAGGCCCAATCGCTTCACAAAATATACTAAAATGAGGTTCTTTTGGCTTCCGTTGTCAACAATGAAATGCAATAGATAACCCTCCATCCACATCTATGAGTGGAAGAATCGTTCCCCCTCCGCTGGATCTTCGAGCACAATCTTCTGGATCTTGATGGTGGAAATGGTGGCATTGGGCTCCACATCAATAATCTCCTTCCCTTTGTCATTCCCTTTGTCTAGTTCTGACTGAGATTCAAAACATGAATTTGATTCGGAAGCCTTCAACTCAGCCACCAGTGATTGCTTGGATCGACACTCACTTGTGTTGTGAGTGCGACTCTTATGGAACTCACACCATTTCCATGTTTCCTTTGTATTTATGTTGTTGTGCTTTTCTTGCATCTTTGGTGAGTTGTCCTGGGTTGCTTCGCCTTGGCTTTGTCCTTTTTTTTGTGGTTTGGGGGCACCTTTTCCTTGCTTCGGATTCATAGATCCAAAGTTTCTCTTCTTCTGTTTAAATATCTACTTGATCTTGACAGTGTATCGATAGGCGGCGACAAGTGAGGAGACGTCTAAGAACTCCATATCATCCTAGATGTACTTATGTAAACATCCGTGGTACTTGAGTACCAAATTCCGCTCAACATCCTTGATACCTAACTTCATGAGAAGGGTATGAAAAATATTTGTGAACTCTGACACGTCCTGGTCCCTTCCTGTTACACTAAAATTTGTCACCATGACTATTTGCAGTCAGTATGGCTCCATCAATAACCATATTGTCCTCCTTGGCAAGTCTTATACCTTTGCTCCTCATGTCAAACTCCAAAAAAGAGAGAAAGCCTTTAAAAAATCAATATAACTCTGGTTCCGCACTTTCTCTTACTCTTACCTGCGGGCACGCACCTCAAGTACATAATACCTGCGTACTTGTACGCTCTGTCTGTAAAGGGGTGGGTGCATACCCTGTAAAAGTCAAAAGGCGCAAGTTTTACTTCAAAAAACTTACTTGCGGTCGATTCTAGAGCATTCTAGAAGATGGTTTGACGTGGATTGAGCGCCTCTAGATGGTTCATGCATCCCAATGAAAGAGGAACTTATCCCATGAAGAGGGGAGCTATCCCTTTGAAAGAGGGGCTTATCCCATTGATGGTGGACCTGTTTAACTTCCTCCAAAGCATTATAAATACAGGCATTGGGCCAGAGGCAAGGGAGGTTGAAAGCTGAACATTCCTAAGGGTAGATGCTGCTGAAATTAGGACTCCCTTATAGAGCTTGAGAGGAGAGATCACATTCCTTTCTTAGCTTCATTTGGAAGTGGGTGAGCTGATCAAAGTAGAGGAGAACTCTTGCTGGACCCTGGGAGGGACCTGCACAACACCAAGGCGTTGGTTGTAAGGTTTCTTTTGTTTCCAATTAATACAATTAAGTTCATTTTTCTCAACAAGTTGTTATATATAATTTGTTTCATAAAATCCTTGGTCTTTATGATGAATATGTTTTATTATATGAGTTATTCAGGTGCTATGTAATCGTTTGCTTGTTTGTGTATGTAGGTTTCAAGGAGAGGAGCTCATCTGGATCGAAGAGACTTGGCCGCTACAAACAGCATTGGACTAAAGGTAAGCCTTAAACACCTGGTTGCTTTTATTTTAAATGCATATTTAGGGAAAGATAGTGCTTGATTGTTTTGTTTGTCACTAGAAAAGCCTTAGTTTCTAGGGAGGTCGGTTTTGTCCGCAAAATTGACTCTTTCCGCATGACAAAATGGCGACCATACTGGGGACTTGATTGTTTTCCTTGTCTATACTTTGACCTGAGAAACTGTATTTTCTGTTTCTGTTTTTGACTTGATGATTGTGGGATTGGGTGAATTTAGTTAATTTTGAATCAGTTTTTATTTTTCATAGTTTTGGGAGAGGTATGCACCCTCTGAGTTAAGCACAGTGCGTACATGTACGCACTTTTCCTTTGTGCACAGAGCGTGGACGCACCTGTGTAAACAGGCTGCCTGCGTACCCTGTCAAAAATTTGAGAAATTTTAAATTTTTCTCTTTTTTATCAGTTTAGAATTTGTTTATAGGTTTTAGCCACTGCCCAGACCTGCATGTGACTTGTCAAAAACTTTCCTTGGTTAATTCCATTGGCATTCCTGCTTTAAGATTTTATCAATTGGGTGTTTTGAGTCTCTTTTTTGAGAAATTCTAAATTTGATTTCCTTTGGTCATTACTTGGAGGTTTGTCTCAGTCTTTTCACAATTTTGCATCTTTTTGCTTTTGTTTTTGCAAAAAAATTTCCCCCTCATTCGCCGGGGGGGGCTAAATTGTGTATGAGTGTTAATCGCCTTTGAGTGTTTTTATTTTTTGATCTTTGGAACTCTCACCCAATTTTCTCGACTTGCACTTGATTGGTTCTTAGATTACATTAGAATCATCTTGTGTTTGAGAATTCTCTTGCATAGATCACATTTGCATAATTAGAATTCTCATTTTCAGAATATGAATGAAAAATGTGCATGGATTACATTTGCATACTTTTCAAGTGAATTGTGCATAGATTACAATTGCATAGTTTACATTCTGAAAAATCAATCGTAGATTTAGATCAGTTTTCTTTGATTTGAATTTACACAAAAATAAAAATAAAAAAACTATTTTGGAATTGATTTGCATTAGTTTTTCTTGATGAAATTAGTGCATTAGAGAATTTGTTATATTTTCTCTTAGTGATCAATTTTTTGCATTGTTGGAAGTGAATGGAAACTCTCTCCTTACTTTAGTTAGGATTCATCGAATTGAAAGGATTACATTATCATATTCGATTGCATTCAGTTTTGAGTCGGGTCATAACACCATTGGTTTCGTATCCATTTACCCATTTGAGTAATAACAGCCTTAATAACACAGCGCTTAATTAAAATTCATCTAGTAATATTTTTATTTTCTAGGGCTCTGATACACCAACATAGCTTAGGCTAGTGTCTTGGAGTAGGGAGTAATTAACTCTCCAAGATAGTAAAACAAACAAGTAGCTGTATCTTGCGGTAGGAAGAAATCCAATTGTTGCATTTATACTCTGGGAAAGCTCTTCTTAAAGGAGAAGCACGAGATCGTGTCTGAACTAGTGTGGGAATCAATCCTTCCTCATTGGGAACGACGCCATATATTCACGTATTAAAAACGGTAAACCTCAGATTAACCATTGTCGAGGAGCCTGGGGTCACTTGTTGGTAAACCTTGGATTATGTCAAGGAGCCTTCAAGGGGATTGAGCTTGCTACTCTGCCCTTGCGTGCGTATCGGATCGTAGACTGTTCCCCCAGGTATACTTGTTTTAGTTGGTAACCTTAGTGACCATATTCTTTAGGATTCTTCCTAAGGTGACAGTGGTGGGAAGATCCCACTGTACCTGGAGCAGACGTCGGCTAGACTCACTTGGATTTTCTGGGGGGTTCTCTTCACTCGAGACGGTTTAGTGGAGAAACTTGTGCCAGTCTATTCATTAAGCAGGTTGCCGGGGTAACTGTTCCAACCGCCATTTCTGTACTGAATTCTGCGACGTTGGATTTCATCACCAACTAGTGTTTTCGGTCCGGAAAGTTACTGTTTGTGTGTGGTTTGACTCCTAGATTTGATAGCGCGTGTTAATTTGTTTGTTTTTACTTTTAGGGACCATAGGTGTGAATTGTGAATTTTAATTGTCAGGTGTAAATTGTGAATTGTTAATTTTAGTTTTAAATTGTTAATAAAATTCACTGAAGTTGAATATAATGGCAACTGTTCTGGAATTTACCAACCTAGGAACCCCTCTTAACGAGGATCCTAGTACTTTTCCTTTCTTTGGAAATGTTGGTCCTCCTTATATGGCTACTTTGTCATTACCTCAATTTACAATAGGATTACCGATATGGTTATTTTCAACTTCGTTGGCCCCAAATACTCCAATTGTTCCACCTCAACCGAATGCTTCACCTCAACAGAGTTCACCATCTCAACATCACCAACCTTCTGTTGACCCTTTACCTTCTTCACCTATTTTTTCTTCCTCCATTTCTTCCTCTTCGCTTGGTAAAAGCCTCGATGCTAGTAACCAGGTGGCTAAGAAAAAGAAGAAAGGGAAGAAGAAGAAGAAGAAGAAGAAGCAAGATAAGAAAGAAGTCAACCAACCAACCACGACTGTAAGTGTTAGTTGTATTGAGGAAAACTTCGACATGCATCGTAAACCCAAATACCCTTGCAGGCTTTGTAAGGGTGACCACTTCCTTATCAATTGTCCGGGTATTCCAAAGGTCTTGGAAGTATGGTCAGAAAAATCTCATCAACTTTCCATTGATCCATCAACCAGTGATAGTCAGGTTCCTGGGAAAAAGGGTAAAGTTAGGTTTCCTTGTAAGTTATGTAAAGGGAGTCATCAAACTCACATTTGCCCTCACATGGATGAAGCCTCAAAATTGTTGGAAAACCTTACTGTTCCACAGCAAGAATTTCCAACTGGTTACCGTAAACTTTCTCCCAACCTACCGTCAACTGACGGAGTGATTGATCTAATTTCAAGTATAGTCGATCACACTCTTCCATTGGAGAGTGAAACTCATGTCACTCAGGTTGATGATCCGTTAGTTGATCAAGTGGTCGATTCAATTTCACATTCTGTCGATCCCACTTTCCCTTTATAGAGTGAACTTCATACCGCTCAGGTTCTTTTTGTTACATCAGATTCTTCTACGCCGGGGGGCATTTCACCTGTTTCTACAGAACCCCCTCCAAGTACTGAAGTCTTTTCCTTTGATTGGAATAGATTGACAGAACCTCGTCTTCCTTCCTCCATCCCTTTCCAAATCATTGTCAAGGTTGGTGGTAGGGACATGCATCGCACACAGGTAGATGAAGGTGCTTCTGTTAGTATTTTATCCTCAACTGCTTGGAAAGCTTTGGGTTCCCCTCAGCTTGTGCCTATTACGCAGAATCTGAAAGCTTTTAACAGAACCATTAGTGAACCTTTAGGGATCCTTCCTAAGTTTTCTATTACCTTGGAAGGTAAAATTGTCTGTATTGATCTTATGGTAGTTCAAGGTCCATTGGATTTCAATTTACTCCTTGGGCGAGACTATGTTTATGCAATGAAAGCTGTCGTATCGACACTCTTTCGCGTGATGTCTTTCCCTCACAATGGAAATATTGTGACTGTAGACCAGATTTCGTTCCCTAGTCTTGTTTCAACTACCAATAATATGACACCCCTAAATGTTCCTAATTCTAAAGTGGTATCTACCCCGCCACGTGTTAATTATGTGGCAACTGGTCCCATGTTTTCAGTTACCGACGTAAGTGAGCCTCTCACTGTTTGCTCATCGTCCTTTGATTTAGATCCGGTAATTGACATGGAAAACTCTATGGGATTACTTGAACACGATGTTCTTATCCCTTTTGAGTCCCTTGACATGTGTTCCTTCCAGAGAAATATTCTTCCTTCTGATGACGACCTCTTGGAAGCCATGATCAAGGTGTGTCCATTGACATGTCTTTCTTCCAGTTGGAAGCCATGATCAGGTACGAGGATAGTTTTTTCCTGTATCAACCTCGTTAAAAAATGAAATAGGCTGTTGCGAGGATAGTTTTTTCCTGTATCAACCTCATTAAAAAATGAAACAGGCTCGTATGAGGACAGTTCTTTTCATGTGTCAACCTCATTAAAAAATGAATCAGTTGGTATGAGGACAGTTCCTTTTACTGAGTCAACCTCATTAAAAAATGAATTAGGTAGGTTTTAGGTTATATAGGTAGATTGTAGAAAGTAGTTGTTCGAGGAAAGTTCCTTTTACTGTGTCGACCTCGTTAAAAAATGAATCAGTGAGTATGAGGACAGTTCTTTTCCTGTGTCAACCTCGTTAAAAAATGAATCAGTTGTTTGAGGATAGTTCTTTTCCTGTGTCAACCTCACTAAAAAATGAAACAACTCCCACTAGTCTTTCCAATATTTCGCAAGTAAACCTTCATTTCATCCACCTGGTTGAATGCAATGAAGCTTGGGGGGAATGTACCTTGATTTGCATCATTATGCTGGGGGCATGCGAACTTATAACAAGCATGGTTTCTCTGTTTCAAGCTTGTGTAAAAATGAAACTACTTTGAAGCATAGTTTTTCTCTGTTTCAAGCCTTTGTAAAAATGAAACCTATTTCGAGTCAATTTCAGTTATTTTTAAGACTCGTTAAACTCGTGAAAATACCGAGATTATTTTGCTATCTTTCATTCTCGTAAAACAAATGAAAATGCCGAGTTCTTTCCGTCTTTTCCTGCTCGTAAATTAAATTGAAATTCGGCCATATGAGTACATTTTTATCATTTTTTCGAACTCATTAAAACTTACGAAAAAGTGAAAACCATGAGTACATTTTTGTCATTTTTTCGAACTTGTTAAAACTTACGAAAAAATGAATCCTTGGAATTCTCTTTTAAGCCCTTTTCAGACTCTCAAAATATGAAAAGATTGCCGAGTTTTTCTTTTTAAACTCGTTAAAACGGAAGTAAAAAGATGGTCCACTTACAGCTCTTTTCCGACCATAAAAACATGAAAAGATTGCCGGATTTTTGTCGTTTCAAATTCGATATTGGTTATAAAACGACGTGTCATTGATCGCTTTTTTACTTTTTCGGGTCAAAGGCATTAATGACGAAAAGTACTCCTTGGTTGTAAAAGATCAAGCGGTTCTCTCAAGTATTATTTTATACTTTTTCGGGCTTGGGAGACACAAATTTACGAAAAAGGTCAACCCTGGAGTCTTCTTAAGTTTTTCAGACTCTCTAAAATTGAAAAACACCGAGTTTCTCCTATACTGGACTCGTTAAAATTTCACAGTAAAGGACCTGTTCAATTACAAACAGGAACGAACCACTCCTTCTTAGGGTTCGAATCTAAACTAAGTTGGACTCATCCGAAGGATGAGCTTATAATTAAGCAAATGTTATCCTCCTCAAGCTTGTAAAAAATAAAGAGGTACTTGCTAGAAATGGTGGGGGAAAAGAGAGGAAAATGAGCCTATTTGTTATACTTTGTCTCGGAAAAACCTTATCACCACTCTTGAACACGACACTTTTTATTCGCCTGGGTTGGGAAATCCTTTGCCTAACAGTTGATCAAACCACATTGAAAGTCTTCAGCCGGTTTCTGGGTATTAACTTTGGGTCAATTGTCACCAAGCCATCTGTTGTGTCATTATGTGTTCAAGAGGTCACTGCCAATAAACCATTCATCTGCAAAATATCTGTCATTCATCTTGACCATCCCTGAGTCAGTCCTTACAGCTACATTTCTTCAACTTGATCTATGATTTCGTGTTGTGGGCTTGCCTGAAACGGATTGCTTTCTATCGACTTCAGTTCATTATCTAGAAAGATGATCTAGGAATCATCAGTACCTTGAAATCTGCATGCCTCAATGGCAGGTTTCTCGCCTTTGACGATAGTTTACATCATTGACTTTCGATCGAAGGATTCCGTGACATGTTCGACATCAACACATCTACTCACATCTCATGGATTGTACTGGGTACTTTGAGAACCATTGACATCACTGGTGGTCTCTCTCACACTTGTTAACAATTGACATCATTGACTGGTAATCAAGTGGTTTCTACCATGTTCGACATCGACTCATTTATTCGCATGGATAGAATCGTACTATTTCGGGAAGCAGAAATGAAGACCCTGGATCTAGTTTCCACCATCCAGGCTGCGAGGAGTTTTGTATTCATTATACAGTAGACTAATTATAAACAGATGGCTGCGTCCATACTGTGTCTACATGTGTCTATGATTATGATGTATTGCGAAATCATTCCTATATCAGAGCAGTAGTTAGTTTTTTAGTTAAGTTTTTGATCTGAGAATGGGAATGCCTACCTCAGCGATGATATGATCTCATATATGTATTTTGTGTTGAATATTTGCAGGTTCCGACTGGGCTCTCCACAAGATAATCCTCGAAATGATAAAGTGCTTCACCCTTCCTAGATGATATAAAACCCTGATCTACTATAGACCTCGCACTTTAGGGGGCAATCTGTTACACTAAAATTTGTCACCATGACTATTTGCAGTCAGTATGGCTCCATCAATAACCATACTGTCCTCCTTGGCAAGTCTTATACCTCTGCTCCTCATGTCAAACTCCAAAAAAGAGAGAAAGCCTTTAAAAAATCAATATAACTCTGGTTCCGCACTTTCTCTTACTCTTACCTGTGGGCACGCACCTCAAGTACATAATACCTGCGTACTTGTACGCTCTGTCTGTAAAGGGGTGGGTGCGTACCCCTGTAAAAGTCAAAAGGCGCAAGTTTTACTTCAAAAAACTTACTTGCAGTCGATTCTAGAGCATTCTAGAAGATGGTTTGACGTGGATTGAGCGCCTCTAGATGGTTCATGCATCCCAATGAAAGAGGAACTTATCCCATGAAGAGGGGAGCTATCCCTTTGAAAGAGGGGCTTATCCCATTGATGGTGGACCTGTTTAACTTCCTCCAAAGCATTATAAATACAGGCATTGGGCTAGAGGCAAGGGAGGTTGAAAGCTGAACATTCCTAAGGGTAGATGTTGCTGAAATTAGGACTCCCTTATAGAGCTTGAGAGGAGAGATCACATTCCTTTCTTAGCTTCATTTGGAAGTGGGTGAGCTGATAAAAGTAGAGGAGAACTCTTGCTGGACCCTGGGAGGGACCTGCACAACACCAAGGCGTTGGTTGTAAGGTTTCTTTTGTTTCCAATTAATACAATTAAGTTCATTTTTCTCAACAAGTTGTTATATATAATTTGTTTCATAAATTCCTTGGTCTTTATGATGAATATGTTTTGTTATATGAGTTATTCAGGTGCTATGTAATCGTTTGCTTGTTTGTGTATGCAGGTTTCAAGGAGAGGAGCTCATCTGGATCGAAGAGACTTGGCCGCTACAAATAGCGTTGGACTAAAGGTAAGCCTTAAACACCCGGTTGCTTTTATTTTAAATGCATATTTAGGGAAAGATAGTGCTTGATTGTTTTGTTTGTCACTAGAAAAGCCTTAGTTTCTAGGGAGGTCGGTTTTGTCCGCAAAATTGACTCTTTCCGCATGACACTTCCCCACTGCAATGTGGTCTGCTTTATGTATTTATCTTCATAGCTCCCAATAGGGAAATATTGTTCCTTGATAGCGTCTCATAAATAATTCCAAGTGGGTTCACCTAAAAAAATTGAGGGTTCCCTCTTGTCCTTCTATTCGCAATAGGTTTCCCACCAGTCCTTAACATGGGTGGCGAATTTAAGGAGTGAAAAAGTAATATTTTCTTGATTGGAAAGGTCATGAACCAAAAAATATCCTTCTAATATATTTAACCATCTATCTATGACGTTTGCATCTATCTGGACTTCAAATATGGAACTGTTAAAGTTGAATTGTACCTTAAAGGGAGTGGCACCTCCAGGGTGGTTGTTTGATGAAGATGCGTTGCTTGTGAGTAGCCACTGAAGGAAATGGAAAAGTTATCCATTATCACATTCCTTTGTCGCTCGAGGGCTTCCTCGAGAAATATTTTGAAAGGATCTATTGATCCCTCGTCTTTCTTTTCTTCTGCTATGGGAGGTTGTCAGGGTTTATGAGGTTGGTCTTTCAAAGGTTCAACCAGTCCAAGCCCTAATTCTTTATACCCTGACCTTGTTGGGGACATGCAAAGAAAAATAGAAAAAGAGAAGACCACTCTAATACATATAATTCATAATTACGTAGGAATGAAAGAAAATACAAATATAAACATAAACATAGAGATGCAGCAAAAATAAATCTTCATTTCATTAATATAAAAGAACTGAAAGATGCTTACAAGAAGAATAGAAATAAACTAGCTCGGGTGAAGGTAGCTTATCTTTGACAAGAGATGTGGCGGCTGCATGCCTCTAAACTATGTTACAATGAGGATCAAGGGCCATTTTATTATTAAACAACAAAGGGAAACCCTAAACAACCAAAACCCTAGCCTCAGGAAACGAAACACTAAGAGTTTGTGGGCCTCATTAGGGTTAGTTGGGTATCTAACTTCGTAGGGTCGTAACTTGGTCATATTATCTCTATTTGGCGTGTACAATACCTCATTGGAAATATCTCTTTGAGTAATACATTATTTTCCCTACAATAATCGACCTGCTACAGACCTCAAAAAAATGTCTTTTAGGTGGTGAAAATAGATCTGGAAGTTCAAGACCTAAAAATTGATAAAAATAGTAAATTCTACTATAATCAAGGAAATTGATGAAACCGATTGGAGGTCTAGGTGGAATAGGTGGGTGGCCACCAATATCCACTTGGGTAACTACGAGTTCTAGGCTCATAAACAACATGACCCTTCCACACGTATGGTTAGCCTAAAAGAACATCACAAACTTCAAGGGGAGAAATATCATATAATACCTCATCCTTGAAGGGCTTGATGTAATATAATAGGTGGCACTATTGGCTGGCACAAAGAACTTGCCCTTGGTGGAGCTAACTAATGGTATATGGCTATGGGTATAGTGTTTTCAGTAGGCCTGACCACTTAATGACCTTTGCTAAGATGAGGTTCTTTGACTTTCGCTATCTATAATGGAACATAGTGGAGCACCCTTCAACCACATCTATGGGTGAAAGAGGTTCTCAACTTCCTACAAATATTCAGGATCATTTTACTACACCTTGGTGGTGGCAACAATGGCATTGGGTTATACCTCAATGATATGTTTCCCCTGTTGAGGTTTAGTTGAGAGTCAGAGCCTGTGTCTGGATCTTAGGATTTTAGCTTGATTACTGATGACTGCTTGCATGAAATTCATTGGTGTTATGAGAGAATCTCTTGTGGAACTCACACTAGTTTTCCATGTCTTTATTCATCTTCCCATTACCATTATTTGTTTGTGGCTGAAATGGATTTTCCTAGGGTGGTACACCCTAGCTCTAACTTTTGTTTTGTGATTTAGGGATGCCCTTGACCTTCTTCTATTATTGGTATGCTGTGCCAAGTGAGGAGATGTCTAAGAGCTCCATTTCTATATGGATGTATCTATGTAGATAGCTATGATACTTGAGCAACATATGTCTCTCAGAGTGTTTGATACCGATATTGGTGAGCAAGGTATGAAAAATATTTGTGAACTCTATCACTGTTTTGTCCCTCTCCTACCATAGTGAGGTCCATCTCATGTACTAGCCTTTGTAGATTCCAACAGGGTAACATTGTTCCTTAACATCATCCTTGAAAGAGTCCTAAGTGGGTGCGACTAAGAAATTTTCAGATTCATTTATGGCCTTATGCTCATGATAAGTTTCCCACCAATCCTTAACATGGAGGCTAGCCTTAAAGAGTGCAAAGATAATATTCTATCTATTAGAAAAAATGTGAACCGAAAATACCCTTCTACTACATTTAACCATTTTTCTAGAGCATTTGCATCTATTTGGCCCTCAAATTTAGGAATATAAAATTTAACTAGTACCTTGAAGGGGGTGATGCATCCAAAGTGGCCACTTGATGAATATTCATTTCCTATTGGCATTCGTTGAAGGATTTGGGAAAAATTATCCATCATCTCATTCCTTTGTCACTTGAGAGCTTCCTCGAGCAACTGTTTAATGGAATGTACCACTACCTCATATTTCTTATCTTCTGCCATGGGAGGCCATTGGGGTTAGAGAGGAAAGTCTTACAAGGCTTAATCAATTCAAGCCCCAACTCCTTATACCTTGACCTTGTTGGGGACATGCACAAAAAATAGATAAAGAGAAGATTGCTCTAATATTGTTGATCCAAATTATGAATGGAATGACGTGATATACATATTTGTAAGCAAAATATAGAGATACAATGAAACTTGAATTCCTTTTAATAAATGGAAAGTGATGAAACTATATAAATGAAAAATGAAACAAATTAGCTCGAACAATAGTAGCTAATCTCCAGGAAGAGATATGATGGCTATGTTCCTTTGTTGGACTATCTTACAATGAGGCTCCAAGGAGTTTTTATCATAAATAAGCAATGAGAAAACCATAAAAATCCAACAATCCAACCTTAAGATATGAAGCACCAAAAGTCTTGTGGGCTCTAATAGGGTAAGTTGAAACATCAACTTCCCGGGGGATAACTTTGGCATACGATCTTCGTTTGGGGTGCTTGGTAGCTCAATGGAAAGGTCTAATGGAGAAGTAAACTTTTCTACTTCACTCAACATTATACATTGAGGTGGATATTTGTTTCACCAAAAAATTTCATTTAGGACCTCAAAATACCTTCAGAAGTTCACGACCAAAAAAACTGTAGAAAAAATGCCAAAACAAAAATTTGTGCTATGAGCTAGTGGAATAGGTGGGGGGCCATTGATATCCACTTGGATAAGAGGAACTGCTCAAATCCTACTATCCAGGGATGACTCAACAATATTTTCAATTCTCCACAACATATGAATATATTGGACATTAATTATGGGATATGTAGTGGCTAATGGGCATAAGATTATAGAGGTTAACACCCTCCACTTGCCCAATTTATAATAAAACTAGATATATGGGAAACATCACCACCTCCAAGCTCATTAAGTGAATTCATCATAGTGATTATGTTTGAAAGGTTATCATGTATCACTTTGAGGGAAAGATACAACAATAAGGGAGCTAGACAAAGCAAAAAATCAAGAAAATATTGGGTTCATATGTTGGAAATTTGGACTATAAGGACAAGGGTACTAACAAGAAAATTCCTCTTTATGAAATTATACAACTTGACCCTAGCTTTCACAATTAGGTCCGCTTTTAAACTTCATTTCCCTATCACTTTGGTTGTTTTTTCTATTTTATGTTAGACATGTTTTGGTTATTACCTTTTGATAGGCTTGAATTTCTACTATACATATAGCTTTGAGTTTCCCAGTTCCTTTACTCTATTTAGCTAGTTTCATCACAAAAAATTCTTGGAAATTTGTGTACTTGTCCTTTTCTTTCCAAGGGTTGGATAGATTGAACCATTTTCTCTAGGATCCAACTCGAGATACTCTAATCTCAAGCCCCTACTACTTTTATTGGCTACTTTTAAAAAAGGATTATTTGACAACAACTCTCTCACATTCTTACCCCTATTCCCTTTTATGTTTTTTTATCCTTTTCCCAAAGTTAGATTTAAATGGGATATTGGGTTCTTGTTCTTGATTTTTTAAAGGGTTAGAAAGCTCAAGCCCTTATCTCCAAGATCTAGCTCAAGGTACTTTAATCTTGATCCCCTGCAACTCTAACTAGTTAGTAATATTTTGAAGAAAGGATTGTTAAAAAATGACTCTCTCACATCCTTTGTCCTTTGGAAATGACGTTGTTATCCTTTTCCTGAAGTTAGAATTGAATATTATTAATATGAAATCTCCCTTCCTCCTCTACACAATGCCAAAGCTCCTCTTCTCTATTCTCTTTTCTTACATAAACTGTATTTCACTCAAGAGGCATTAAAATCCTTACACTTTCAACAACTTTAAATTCATATTATTAACTAACTCAACTAGTTAAATACTTGGTCTCATTTTTTTGTTTTCCATTTCGTTCCTCATGGTGTTTGCATGGGTGTCTGGGTGGGAAAATTCCACTAGTATACACTTAGGAGAGAGGAAGGTAGCTAGTAAAAAAAATATAGAATTGTAGGGTGGAGATCCAAGGTAAACAAAATCCATCAATAATTCTATTCCTTATCCTTCCTTGGGTAGAATTGCTAGTTCTATGAACAATTTTTTTTTTCTATTCATTAAGCACTATCAACATATTATCATGCCCTATTGCAGAGGACACACAAATAGAGGTCGTCACAACAATGTGATACCATCTACATATAGATTCCAAAATATAACAAAGAATTAATCTAGGGTCTCTTTCAAAAACACTCCTCCATAAATATAACAAGAAATTGAATAAAAAGAAAGAAAGGTCAGGATAGAAAGAAGATTCATATCAAAGGAAGAAGTATTGGAGCAAGTTGATTAATGGGTTTTATATAGGTACTATAAGAACAAGGAATACCAAGTATGTTGAAAATGTTGATATCAATTGGTAGATAAAGATAATTATGGGAAAGGTGTTAGTAGAAATGTCAGGGGAATAGTAGGAAATCCTTCTTTGTCTATGAAAATCAGAAGCAAATGAGGAAGTTGGACATCAAAATGTTGAAGATGGAAAAAAAACTAGAAAAGGGTTTACAAACTTAGAAGAGAATGACTGACAATTTGTAACAGTTTAAGTGGACTCCCCTAATGAATAATATTCCCTGTGACTTTTTTTGTTATGATATTTAATAATTTTTTGAGATCACAATATAAAAAATTAGGCATTTCAATTGGTAAATCAGGATATGTTAGACTTAATTGGTGGTATCTTTTCATTTTTATATTAGTTTAAGACCTATTTAGTGGTCCAAAATAGTAATTCTACATTATTGGTCTCGTTTCCCTTGTGGAATACAATAAAAATAGGGATCTATTTCATGTTTAGAAGTCCTTTTATATGATATAATATAAATTTATACGTAGATTACACACAAATAAAAAAATACAGCTTGCCAAATTTTTCTAAACTAATTTGTGTTGCAGATCAATTATCATTATTGGATATAACTTCTATATTATCGACATACTTCCTTCCAATGTGAACTATGTAATGATTACAAACATGTAAAAACTTGTTTTCTTCCTTTGTCAAGTGGTTTGAGTTCATTAGAGATTAGATAAGGTTTGACTTGTGGCTTGAGAAATTGCAACCTAGGGGCATCTAAGTCGTCAAAATCACCTACGGATCGAACTTGGCTTGGGCCACAACAACCCTTAACTTGACTAGATTTTTTCCCACAGATTTTCAAACTGGTGACTTTCACATCATGGAGTGACTTAATAGTACATCCCATCATCGTCTATTCTACACCCTGTGGGCATGTAAACACTTGTTATTTAAAAGGAAAAGAAAAATAATATTTACAAAATATACAAGGGAGATATAGGAAACTCTTCTTGGGAAAAGCTTGAAATAAAAATACCATTAATTGAATAATAGAAGACATTAGAGAATGTACACCATCAAATACAACATAGGCTACTATTCCCTCTTCATATGTGTGAAAAAATATGATGGCATGATCATGGCATTGAATGCATCTCCCTTCTTAGTGGTCTTGCAATTAGAAGATTCTTCAAAGATTGATAAGAGATGAAATGAATTAGATTTCTTGGAGAAACTCCTAAGGTACCTCTAAATGCAGGAAACTAATTTCTAATGATTCATCCTCCAAAAATCCCCATTTAGAAAAATAAATAAAATAAATTTAAGAATAAATAAATAATTATAATTCTTAACTACAATTTTTTTTTATTTTTTTTCTTGTAAATGAATTAAATATATATTTTTTTTAAATCACCATCATATTGATAATTTTGTTTTCTTAAATGTATTTAAAATTCCTTTTTTTTTTTTTAATTATATTTATTTTCAAAACTATTTAACAAATTAATAAATATTCTCTTTAAAAATAAGAGTTTTGAAAAAATGGATATATTTATATGTATATATTATATACACTATTAATATGAATTAAATCAAACTTCGGTGATTGAGAAAGATTTTTTTTAATAATACTATATATATATCTAGGATGTATCTTGCATGATAAGGAGAGATGTTGTTATCCTCCCCATTTGAATTTACTTGCATTCTATTCCTATGTATTACGTTTAAGTTCATAATGAATCTATTATTACCATTAAAGAAAATCAAACAACTTAATACTTTGTAACTATTTCTTAAGTTTTAATAATGATAATTATTATCATTATTCATTTTGTTCAATAATCGACATCTATTAACCATTTTAAATAGAAGGATATGCTAGTATAAATGATTATTTTCATCTTCCCATCACACCACTACCGTTATCCTATATATATATAATTGTAATTTTCATTATTAATATATATATATATATATCTACTTTCTATTAATTGCAGATGTTAATATTTACATAGTTGTTACAAAGAATTCTATTTGCCTCACCCCAACTGGATTTATTGACTAGTGCTAACTGACTAGGTTAAACATTCCAAAATTTAAACAAGATATCCGACCATAGTCCTAGAGGCCATAGATGCCAAAAGACCATCAAAACTAATAAGAAACATGTGGACATAATCAATCATCAGAAGGGACAGAAACCAAATTGTCTAGCCCAATTCTCCGTGGAGGATGAGGGCGGTAAGGGAAACCGACATGTTGCTCTAGGTGTACTAGCCAGAGTTCCAACTGCTCCAGATTTTCCAAGATGCAGGTGTGTCCACGCCACACCGCCACTACACGTTCACTTAGATGACACTAAAAGTAGCAAATCTAGTTCAGAGTCGCCATCAAGGCCTTATGCTCCTCTCATTGGTTCTTCTCGTAATTCTCTAGTTGTGCTTTTAAAGTATGCTGTAGTTGCATTGGAGTAGCACACGGGGGTTTTTCACCCCTTCTTTGCAACGACTGATGACCTCTACGAGGGATTCAAGCTGACATCCTCCCTCTCTTGAGAAAACCAACAAGTTGTGTCACCTTGTCTTGATAATGTTGGTCATCAGTCGTTAGAGACTGCTACGGTTGAGCTGGAGTGACATGCGAGGGTTTTCCACCTCTCCTCTACAATGATCGACGACCTGTACAAGGGCTTGGAGCCCACACCCTCCCTTTCCTAGGAGAACCAACAAGTTTGTCACCTTGTCCTAATGTCGTCCACTCAGTGCAGGCTCAGGGGCCTTGCCTTTATCATTGATAGCCAGGCGAGAGCTTTATCTCAGGGCCATGGAAGAAGTGAACCAAGGTGGACCTCCTGAAAGTGCCTCCCTCACAGAACCCCAGAGCAACACTAGACATAGGAAGATGGTGACTCCTCTAGCTTCTGACCACTATACATAGGAAGATGGTGACTCTTCCTCTAGCTTTTGACCACCTGGCATAGGAAGATGGTGACTCCTCCTCTAGTTGTTTTTTGTTTTTTGTTTTTTTTGTTTTTAGAAGAAAAAATGTTGGTATTTATATTATATAAAAACCAGTACATATATCACAATCCTTGACATGAAGCTAAAATATAAGTATCACTTCTCTCCCTTAACAAAATATCTACATCTAAACCAAAAAGCCAAAAATAAACCAGGAAATACAATGTATCCCCAATATACACCAAGATATGTCCAAGGAAGTAAAGCCAAAAAAGCAAACAAAACTAACAGAGCCTGAGAGAGTCTCGATAGTAAAACCCAACAGGAATCAAAATATCTAAAAACATAATAGTACTAGATTAGGGGAAGTCTTCCCTCCTCCACCAGAAAGCCATTAGACACATGTTTGAAATGTATACTTCCCAGGGCAGACAGGAGAACCTTCTTCGATGGACCATCTACAATAGAATTCAAATCTCTTGAAACATTTGAGAATATGATATTCTCAAAAGACTGCTTAAGGAGCATGATGCGGGCCACCTAATTGTTAAGGTGGGGAGGCAAGAATATGGCCTGTTTGGATATCCCATCAATTATAGATCTAGAGTCACCATATATGGAAATGTTGACAACCTGATGTCTTTTAGCAAATCACAAGAGTCCCCAGAGAGCCATTAGTTTGGCTCTGGTATTTCTTCCATGGAAACTACTATAGAACAAAAGGATGTGGGACTTGGGAGTGAGTCTTAGCCAAGAGCCACAACCACAATGTCTAACCTATGCGGCGCCATAGAAAAAACCATCCAGAAAATTTGATCTATTTTTGGGCTCATTGTCAACTAATTTGAGTCCCATCCTAGCCTCCAGCGAAGTCAGAATGTTGGAGAAAATTTTGGATATATTTACCTATATATCATAAACAATCAGATAATTCCACACCCTCCATATTTCCAATAAGATAAAAATTGGGACGAACTTGTGAAAACCAACTCGCGAAGGCCACCATCTGAAGCAGGTTTCCATCATGAGAAAAAGGCACATAGGAGGGAGTTGTAGAGTATGTAAGATCCACTATCATACCTACAAAGATAAAGGAAATTGATCCGGATTGGCTCATTATATTTTTTTCATCCATCTCGATGAATTTGGAGTGGAAAAGGTGGAGGAATCAGCTCACATGACCGTTTTTGCGACGGGACACAATTTGGAAAAATGGGGTCTAAAACCTTCTAGGAGCATTTTGAGGAATGAAATGATTTTTTTTGGGGGTAAAACTTTGTCTCTTTAGAATAACACCATTTCATGCTATTCTACACATGGAGATCTTTCCAACAGTGCATGAAGCACATTAATTAGAGTCTATATGCAAAAGTTATGCCACTCAAAAGTTGACCTTCCTGTTTTCACACCTATAGTTCGGAAGGATGTCGCACCAACCCCCATTATTCATGGAAAATGGGCTATCCACGTGATTATGACGTAAAATAATCTATAATATTTTATATGTAACTCTAGTTAATAGTTGATGTAGTCAAATTAACCACTAGTAGGCTATTGGGCTGTGTTATAATGGGACCACTAGGAGGAAGAGGCATTCCATTATTTTGAGAGAATTTTGTTCCATAGCTAAGCAAAGATAGCTAGGAGAGATAAGAGGTAGACCACACAAAGAGGATCTATGAATTACCATAGTCCACAAGCACATGCGTTACTTCTTTGCACCTACAGCCATATTTCAGACAGAGAAAGAGCGCGAAGCGACCTCACCTTCCAGCTGGGTTTTCTCCCAAAAGGGTTTCCTAGAGAGCATATCTTGTCTCTTATGTGTGTGTGTGAGATTATTTTGTCACTCTCTACTTTTCTGTATAATTTCCATTTGCATGCATGCACTAACTATGGTTAAATATATATATCTTAAAGTATTAAAACCATGACAGTGTAGAATCTTAGATTTTTAATATAATATTATCAGATTTGTTGTGATGAAATGTCCAGTGGAATATCTAAAGAATTTTACAGATCACTTTGTATCAAATTAGGTTTCTTTGGGTATCTCTGGAGATTGCAAGGATCTAGATTGGCGAGGCTGAAAATCGTAAAACACTAATCATGACCGACGAATCTGTAAACGAACCTCATGATCCTACAAAGGTGAGGTTTACGCAGTTGGAACAACAAGTCACAGATATCAACCGCAACGTAAGCCTCCTCATGATGGCCTTGAATAGAAATTTGGGATATTTGGAGAAGACGAGGGTTTGAATGTAGAGGACAAATCATAACGAGGATTAGAAGATTGGGGAGAAACGGAGAACCTCTCGAAGAAAGGACCTGAAAAAGATCAACTCAGTTCGAGTGCTGTGAACCAATCACAATAATTGTTTAAAATGGAAGAAAAAGTCGATCAATTCATATCATGGTGAGATCGACGCTCTAAAGATGAATCAATGGTTGCAGCAACTGGAAGTTTATTTTAGTGTCCATCAGATTGAGGAAGGGCAAAAGATCGCATTCACGCGGTTGAAATTAGAGGGCCATGCACTAACTTGGTGGGAGAGCTATTAGGGGATTTTTGAAGTCTAAAATGGGCCTCCTATTGAAATTATAAAATAATAGTGGAAATAATGAAATAAGATTAGATTACATCATAAAATTTTAGAGGGAAAAAAGACAAAACTATTTTTTTAACTCGCATTTTCCACTTATCTTGATATGGGTTTTCTCAAATTTCAAGAGGAAACATTTGTTGGATGAAAAATTTGATTCCTCATCTAAGGAGTACCCATGTTGCATACTTTTGATGGACCTAGCTACATGAAAAATGAGAAACACATGACAAATGTGATTGCAATCACGTTTTTTCATGTATTTCTCATTTTTCTTGTAGGAGGGTCCATCAAAAGTATGAAACATGGGTGCTCCTTGGGCAAGGAATTAAATTTTGCATCCAATGAGTACTCTCACTTGAAATTTGAGTAAAAACTTAGGGATATAAGTTGAAAATACGAGTTGAAAAAGTAGTTTTATTATTTTAATATTTTTGAATCTTTGTACTTTTTTACTCCAAAAATGGTGAATCATCCCCCATGGTTGACATCATCATCTTGAATCCTATTGGTTCTTATAAAGTTTATTTTGGTTGTACATTTTTCTTAGGACGCCCATTTTAGACCTCAAAAATCCCCTAATGGCACGAAAACCCTGAGGTTGGAGGGAGAACCTCCAGTGACTAAGTGGGAGGATTTTAACACCCTCATTAAATCACAATTTTATCCCATTGGGTACATGAAGGACTAGTGGATCTGGTGGCATTACTTTAGGAAAACGTCTAGCCAAAGCATGCAGGAGTACACCACAGAATTTAAGAAGATGGTTATAATTATGGGTATCTCTCCAATGAACCCAAATGTACTCTTCAAGTATTTTGGGGGTATGCACCGCCATCTGTGTGAACAAGTAATGATGTTCAAACCCAAATTGGTGGGCAAGGCTTGTTTACATGCAAAAAACCTAAAGAACATAGGCCTAAAGAGAGCATAATTAAGTGGATCAAAGTAGAAGGAGTAAGAAGAAGATATTGAGTAGGGAAAGAAGAAGAAAAAAGGGGAAAATATAAGAAGAAAACAACCACAACACACTAGTGCAAAGATCCTAGCAACCACTGTAACCACTGCAAAATCGATACCCATATAGAGAAAAAATGATGGAAGTTGCATCCAGAGCTAAACTCGAAGAAAAAGAAGAAATATAAAAAGAAGAAGAATCTCATGGCCACTGATTCAAGCAACCAAGTTGAAAGAAGCTCAGATGTGGATGAGAAGATCATTTGTACGTCAATACAAAAGGAGGTGAATCTAAGTAGCCTTTAGCAATAGGAAGAGAAAGAAATGACCAAACTCTTCCATATAAAGGTACAGGTCAAGAAGACAAATATTGATGCTCTATTTGACTGAGGATCGCAGGTGAATCTCATTGCAACAGAGATGGTCAGTAATTTTATGATCATCTAAATCCATATCCATTGGGATGGGTAAATAAGGATGCAGAATTGAAGGTAACAGAACAATGTAAAATTAAATTTTCTATTAGTGCTGATTTTATTGATGAGGTAGACCTAGATGTGGTTCCCCTTGATGTATGTGGAGTCATGGTTGGGAGTCCATACACTACATGCATGATGCAATATTCACGAGGAGAGCCAAGCAATATCAGCTCGTCAAGGATGGAAAATTGTTCATCATCAACGTGCACAAGGGAAAGTGTAAAATCTCACTGGTAAGTGCTAATCAAGCGAAGAAATTGATCAGTTCCAGCAAGAAGTATGTTTTATTATTTTTAAGAGAAAGTAAGTCTGAAGAGGAGTCAATAAGAGGCAAGGCATCAATGGAGCGGTGTACTAAGAAACAACAACAACAATTGGAGGAGTTGTTACATGCATACAAGGATGTGTTTCGAGATCCTAAAGGGTTAGCACCTAGGAGAGAAGTGGAGCATGATATCTAGCTATTTCCAGACTCCCCATTAGCAAATATTGGACTGTACATGAAGTTTGTTATAGAATCAAGTGAGGTGAAGAAATAGTTGCAACAGTTGTTGGAACAGGGTGCCATTCAACCGAGTACATCACCATGTGGGTCACCCATCATTATTGTGCTGAAAAAGGAGGGGACTTGGTGGATGGGTATATATTACTTGGCGTTGAACAAAATCACTCTCAAGAAAAGATACCCCCTGGCTAGGATAGATGATATTCTAGATTATTTGTAGCAAGAAAAGTACTTCACCAAGTTGGATTTGAAGTTTAGATATCACCAAGTTCGAGTCAAAGAAGAATATACATGGAAGACCACCTTCAAAACCAGGAAAGCTTTACATGAGTGGTTAGTCATGCCATTTGGCCTATGTAATGCACCGGCTACATTTATGAGATTAATGAATGATGTAATGCACCCTTTTATAGATTCATTTTTAATTGTCTATTTGGATGATATACTGGTTTATAGTGCTATCTAAGAGGAGCATATGTCACATCAGATGTAGGTTCTAGAAACATTGAATAAGCACTAGCTGCTAGCAAATATCAAGAACTGTGAGTTTGCGCAACAGTCTTTGGTGTATCTAGGGTATGTGATCGGTGGAGTAGAGTTGAAGATATATCCTTCCAAGATGGAGGCCATCATGAAATAGTCGGTGCTTACTAATTTTTCTAAGGTCAAGAGTTTCATTGGGGCAACATAGTACTTGAGGAAGTTCATAGCGTCATTTTCAGCGGTAGCAACACTGCTTCACACCATAACAACAAGTGGCAAGAGTTTCTAGCGGGGAAAAGGTTATCAAAGGGATTTCGAAGAGCTAAAGAAGAAGATAAACCAAGCACCAATTCTGGAATTACCAAACTTGCAGCGAGCCTTTAAAGTGGAGACATATATGAGTGGGTATGCTATGGGCGCTATCTTGATGCAAGGAGGAAGGCCTGTATGCTACCCGTCTGAAGTATTTATTAGGTGAGTCCTTAACTACCCTACCTAGGACAAGGATCTCTATGCCATGGTGAAAGTTGTGAAGAAGTGGAAGCACTACCTTATGGAAATGAAGATAGTAATCCACATAGATCACCACTCGTTACAGTACTCGTAGGCCCAGAGTAAGCTATAGCAAACGAGGTATTACAAGTGGATGGGGTTTTACAGTAGTTTCAGTCGATGATCAAGTATAATAAAGGAAGCACAAACAAGTTGGCTAACATGCTTTCAAAGCCACCCACATCAAATATCACAACTTTGGGGACTCTTATACACATGAAGCGATTCATCCATGATGCATACAAAGAGGCATATTCAGAAGATGAGGACTTCAAGGAGGTGTATCAATAGTTGTAGAGTCAGAGTCATGTGCATGATGGTGATAGAAGGATTTACTACCCTCTCTAGGATGGGTTACTCTACAGGCTCGATAAACTATGTGTTCCTAAAGGTGAGCGATTGCAGATGATTAGAGAGGCTCACACCTCCAAGTTTGTAGGGCACTTTGGTGTAGGGAAGATCATGGCTAACTTTTTGAGGTATATGTATTGGCCCAAGACGTAAGAGAAGATAGATACGTTAATAAGAGGATGCATACTTTGTTTTACTAGTAAGCCTAACAATAGGAAACAATGTATATATCATCCCTTACTTGTACCCACTCGTCCTTGGGAAAACATTTCCATGGAATTTGTGGGAGGTTTACTGACAACCAGGAAAGGACATGACTATCTGTTCGTGGCAGTTGACAGGTTAAGCAAGATGTGTGTTTTGATTCCCTAAAAAGGACCATCAGTGGCCAAGAAGCAACAAAATTATTTTTTTGATAGGTTTGGGTGCACCAAGGAGCATCATTCCAGACATGGATACAATATTTCTCAGTGCATTCTGGACTATATTGTGGAAGAAGTTGGAAACAAAGTTGAAGAGATCTATATCATTCCATCCACATACATATGGGTAGAAATAAGTAGTCAACAAGAATTTGGTGAAGCTTTTGAGGGGATACAACTAGAAGCATGCAAAGACCTAGGATGAAAATCTGCTATATATACAACATTCTTACAACAGAGTAGTCCACACTTCTACAGGAAAGTCCCCATTTGAGATTTGTTTCAGATATTTTCCACCTTCAACTTTGGATATTGCATATGGGAAACAAGGAGGAGTGAGGGAAGATATTATAGGAGATTCTTTGAGGGCTGAAAATTTTATAGAGAAGATCAGGAAGATCCATATATAGGTACAAGAAACACTCCATAAGTCACGGGAGAAGTATAAGGCTAGGAATGTTCAACATAGAACAAAGAAGTCATTCAAGGTGGGAGACAAATTATGGTAACAGTTGAACAAGGAGAGGCTGTAGGGGCTTGGGAATAAAATCAAGGCCCTGAGGTGTGGTCCCTTTGCGATACTAGAAAATGTGGGTGATAATGCCTATTGACTCAGTTTACCACCATATATGTGCATTTACTTAATTGTGAATGTAGAGAATTTGAAACTCTATGAGCCTTCCATGCTAGATCAGGAAGAGGAACAAGTCCTACCTTCTATGGAGGATTTGGCATCAGTAGGTTAGGTAGATTTGAAAGAAGATATGGTTTTGCAGAAGAGGTCCGGAACTACAAGATATGGGCGACATGACCTTTAGCAGATTGGATTGAAGGGACAACTTCCAGGAAAAGCTAAATGGCACACTAGAGAGAAGGTGGAGGAAAAATTTCCTCACCTAATTCAGTAGAAGCTTTTGGGGACCAAAATCCTCTCAAAATGGGGAGGTGTGATCTGGATTGGATCATTATATTGTTTTTCATCTCTCTTGATGCATTTGGAGAAAAAGAGGAGGAATCAACTCACGAGACTGTTTTTACCGACGAGACCCAGTTTGGAAAAACACGGTCTGAAACCTTTCGAGAGCGTTTTGATGCATCAAATGATGTTTTTTGGGGGGTAGAAATTTGTTTCTTAAAGTCAGCACCATTTCATGCTATTTTTCACACACATATATTTCCAACAGTGCAAGAAGCGCGTCAATAAGTGTCTGTATGCAAAAGCTATGCCACTAAGAAGTTGACCTTCCTGTTTTCACACCTATAGTTCAGGAGAATGCTGCATCAACCCCCATTATTCATGGAAAATGGGATAGCCACGTGATTATGATGTAAAATATTCTAGAAGAGTCTATATTGTAACTTTAGTTAAGAGTTTATGTAGTCAAAATTAACCACTAGTAGGCTATTGGGTTGTGTTATAACCGGGCCACTAGGAGGAAGAGGCATTCCATTCTTTCGAGAGAATTTTGTTCCATAGCTAAGCAAAGAGAGCCAAGAGAGGTAGCAGGTAGAGCACATAGATAGGATATCTACACTATAGCAGCCCATAGGCCACAAACATTACTTATTTGTACTTGCAGCCATATTTCAGACAGAGAAAGAGAGCGAAGTGACTTCACCTTCCAGTGGGGTTTTCTCCTGAACGGGTTTTGGAGAAAGAATATCTTGTGTCTTATGTGTGTATGTGAGATTATTTTGTTGTTCTCTACTTTTCTGCATAATTTCCATTCGAATGCATGCACTAATTACAATTAAATCTACATGTCTTAAAGTTTAATAAAACTGTAATAGTGTAGAGTCTCAGATTTTTAATATAATTTATCAGATATGTTGTGACAAACTGTCCAGTGGAATATTCAGGGCAGTTTATTGATCAGACAATGCAAAAAAATATGAAGTATAGATTTCGACGAATCCCTATAGAAATGGAAGAAACCAGGACCATGGAATCCTCTTTTACAAATATTATCCCAAGTAAGGATTCTATTACGCCACACTAACCAACAAAAGATGGTGATTTTCAATGGCACATTCCATTTCCATATATTGTGGAACCAACATGGAGTAGACATAGGATAAATCTTGGAGAGAATGAATTTATATATTTTTGAAACTACCACCGAACCCTTACAAATGGAGCCAAACCATTGTAATGTATCACCTTGTGCCTTCCGACTCAGACCTGCCAACCTAAGAGCTTGCAAGTACTGCTGCCAAAGTAATGCATTCACACCTGTCAAGCCAAGCTCCCGTGCATTCTTCCAAATGGGGTATGTATTGCACCAATGATTGATGGCCTGTACAAGAAAAAATATGCCTTTGAAATGCAAGGCTTCAAGTAATAAAACAATAAAACCAGGAAGAGCTATGACCCTTATAATAGAATAACCCGTAATCAATGTTTTATCCCTATATTGAAAGAACCATTGTAACATACACAGAAACCAATTTTTAACTTTTTGGAAACTTAACCAGATATATGATCTGTCATGTATCCCAATCTATCTGCTTCTATACCAATCCATCATCGACCTCCGTTTCATATATTTTTCAAAAATAATGTCTTACCAAATTCCTTTCACGTAGAGAGCCTGCCATAGTGATTTAATTAATAATGCCCATCCAAAAACACAGACATCCAATATACCCTAGCCACTGCACTCCTTCTCTCTAGTAATGTAGTTGAAATGAACCAAATGAAATTTGTGCACACCTCTAGAGCCTACCCATAAGAAATGTGCCATAATAGAGTTGATTCTTTTGGAAATATGGACAAGTAGAGAGAATAAATGCATCTAGTAGACCATTAATTGTTGTAATACAAATTGCATCAAAATATATCTACCACCCATAGAGAGCCATCAGTGTGACCATAAAGAGAGTTTGTTTTCAAATTTGTCCAAAATCGAGTTCCAACTAATAGATTTGTATTTGTTTGGTTTCAGCCGGAAACCCAAATAAGTGAAACCATCTTTCAAGTTGGAGATTTTAACCCCAAAGAGCCCAACAATGTACTCGATTTCCTCCATGTCACCAAAAGAGTGGATCGGGATGGATTTTCTACCATTTGAAACCAAACAAGATGCATCACCATACCTAGAAAAAATGTAATGCAATATATGCCATTGTTCCTGTGAGACTTGAATGAAGGTCAACACATCATCAACAAAGAACATGTGTGTAAAAGAAACCTATCGAGTAATTTGAAGTCCTCCAAACAAGCCCAAAGATCAAGCCTCATCAATCTTCCTACTTAAGCCATCCATGACAAGAATAAAAATAAATGGAGATAAGGGCCAACCTCGACGTAAACTGCGACCAGCTCAAAAGAAACTTGATGGGTGATCCGAATAGAAAATGGCATCAACCCATGGTATTCATCTACCCATGGAGTTTACCCATGGTATTGTAGGTGGCATACACCCATGGTATTGTAAGTGGCATCCACCCATGGTATTCATTCACCCATGGCATATTTCCATGGTATTGTGACATCCACCCATGGTATTCATTCACCCATGGAATTTACCCATGGTATTATAATCGAAAATTTCTATAAATAACAAGTAACATTTTTTAAAAAGACAGATTGTCCACCACAATGTAGCCTTTACAATTATTCTCTGTTTTAATACAAAGTTTCTTTGTGGTTTTATTTACTGTGTGTTCTCTCATTTTCTTTCTGACATTGCAATTTTTCAGATCTTGGGGGCCTCCCCCCTAAGATCCATTTCAATTTTTTAGATCTTGGGGACGTCCCCCCAAGATTCAGATCAGTGGTATTGGAAAAGGTTACGATTCGATGGAAATGATGGTTTAATGCATATTTTAGCTTCAAATTTTTGCAGCAATATTTAACAAATTTCAAGCACGTGCTGCGACCTCCACAAAACACTTTGTTGGGCCAAACTGGAAGAATTTTTCTTTTTTTTTCATTTTTTTTAGGAATTTTTTTGGGCGGCGAGTTTGCATATCAGATCTGAAACATTTGGTGCAAAATTTACAAAACAAAATATCAGATATAGATTCCTTGTGAAAAAGTACCAAAATTCAAAAAAAAAATTGGCTGAATCGGAGTCTCGATGAGGGAGGTATCGCTGATTTAAAATCAACTATGTTGTAGACGTTTTTCTGACGGCAACTGGTGGACGACAACTCTCCTATCTTTTTTTGAAGTTTTTGTGCAGAATTTCAGAACAATGATTGTAGATCTGAGCGCCTCTAGAAAAATCACCCAATTTAAAAAAAATGGGTCGAATCAGAGTTTGGATGTGGGAGATATTGCTGATTTAAAATCAGTTATATTTCAGAACTTTTTTGACGACAGAATAATTGCACCGCAAATCTGAGTTTCTAGAGTGTCCACGTAGGGCTTTCAATCACATGGGAAGATGCAGAATGATCATTCTATTTCAAAAAACATGTTATAATAAATATTTTGAGTTATATTGACCGAGTTATGCCCATTTTAAATCTGGAGCAGCATTCGGAGAGGGTTCCCTTTGGAGATGTGCCCTCCCACCCCGCTTTAGTAGGCATCTGTTTCACATTCATCAGTTTCGGCATAGCAACATCTAACTTGGGTTCTTTGGAGACGTTCCCTCCCACCCTAGTCTATGTAGGCACCTGCTACTTCACCAACAATCAACATCACGGTTATGGGTCAACTGCACAAAATCCTTGTCATCGAAGTCCATTTGCTAGGTAGCACACTGTTAGTATCATAGTTGGTCACAAACATTACAGGTTATCTCTATCCTCAAATCTTCGATTGTCATGGTTATGGGTCATCCACAAACCCACACTTCATCGAAGTCCATTTTCTAGGCCACACATTGTCAGTATCACAGTTGGTCACAAGCATTACAGGGTATCTCTATCCTCGGATATTCGTTCATCATGGTTATGTGTTAACCACATAAAACCCTTCTTTTTAGTGGCTCTTCCTATTCATCAAAGGCTTTGTAGGAGGGAAATTCACGCAATGGGGACCATTGCTTCTTAAGGAGGGAGGAATGATCCGAATAGAAAATGGCATCAACCCATGGAATTTACTCATGGTATTGTAAGTGGCATCCACCCATGATATTCATTCACCCGTGGTATTTGCCTATGGTATTGTGACATCCACCCATGATATTCATTCACCCATGGAATTTAGCTGTGTTATTATAACAAAAAAATGTTATAAGTAACAAGTCACATTTTGTAAAAGGATAGATTGTCCACCACAATGTAGCTTTTACAATTATTCTCCGTTTTAATATAAAGTTTCTTTGTGGTTTTATTTATTGTGTGTTCTCTCATTTTCTTTCTGACATTGCAATTTTTCGGATCTTGGGGGCCTCTCCTCAAGATCCGGATCAATGGGAAACCATTGATCAAAACAACAAAATTAACAAATGTTACGCATACCATTATCCAATCAACAATGTTCACAGAGAGCTCGATTTTAGTGAGGATCAGTTGCAAAAAATCCCAATCAACACAATCATAGGCCTTATGCAAGTCTAGCTTCATAACCAGGGCCTCCAACTTTTTGGACTGAATCGAGTGTATGCACTCCTGCGCCATAGCCATCGCATCATGAATTAATCGGTTAGAGAGAAAGCTGAATTGCTCCTGAGAGATAAATTGAGAGAGAACCTCCTTCATCCTGCCCGCAATAATTTTAGAAATAAGTTTGTATGTGATATTACATAGGGATATTGATCGAAAATACGAGAAAGAAAGAGGATGAGAGGATTTTTGGATGAGTGCGATAAAGGTGGAATTTGCAAACTGGTGAAAAAAACGTACGTTCCATCATTCACATTCCATCCTCTAATTTTGAAAGAGTTTTTAAATTTAACGACTTTAATATTTTGACTTAAAAATATCCAATCCTTGTATTAAAAGTGGCATTCATGAAGTTAAATTGTTGGCATCTTCTCTTTTGCTTAAGGTGTTTTGGGACTTTACCTTTTACTTAGGGAAATTAAAAATGAAATTTTCTCTCTCAAATGCTTTTCCTCGCATTTTCCAATTTTATAAAAATAATATTAAAGATCATCCTTCTTTTTAACTTTCAATTTTCTTTTATCATTTACTAACTCATGGGAGTTGTCTCTAAACAAGGGATTTTTGGTTTCAAACAATTTCCTTTATCGTTTTATAATTTCACAAACAAAATTATCAAAAATCAAACTTTCCTACTATTAGATTGGCTTCCTTAACCAGTTATTGGCTTAGCTTCCTCATTATTGAGTTGACTTCCTTAACCATTTAAAGTCAAATTTGATGCAATTTGTATTGACTTCTTTACTCCACTTCATAAAAGCGTTATTCACGGTAAGTGGTTTTAAGTTCAAACTAAATTGACTTTATCATCCATTTACTAGTTGACTTCATTAACAATTTACGAGTCTAACCTTATTGACTTCCTTAACCACTTATTAGTTCAGGGTAGTTGTTCTTAAATATAAATAAATTGACTTCCTTAGCCACTTCCTACTTACTAGGTCCGACTAGTTGTCCTTAAATATAAACTTGGTACAGTGTGTATTGACATATTTTACTTCTTTTACAAAGAACTTTGCTCGGGTAGTTATCCTTAAATTCAAACTATGTAATTTGTTTTTATTTTTTATTTTTATTTTATAATTTGCATTAATATTTTATTTTTATATATAAATAATATTAGTTTTAAATTAATAATTATATAGAGAATGAATTCCACTACGAAAGTATTGTTACTAAGATGCATTTCATTATTTGAAATGGTTCATGGTTTCCAATTTTTTTTGCAAAGTCTTTTTTCATTTAGTCTTTTGTGACATGTAACAATTGTTTATTTTTAATATAGTAGTTAACTAAGAAAGTTCTTTCGGTAAAAATCATATAAGAGAAATTTTTGGTCAAAACTTTTTCAACCAACAAGTGTAGTTCATCATGAAGACCACATAATATAAGTGAGATTCTTTTATTTAGATATAATTTTTCTTAATATATATATATATATATATATATATATATATGGAATACATATAGAATATTAAGAATATGCCCTTAAAAGTGTCATGATTACTTATTACCTTATCTTTAACCAAATTATATATAAATAACTATATAAATTATTTAAATTATGATTATGAAAATTATATATATATAATCCAGATATATTGGTTTTAGTAATTTTGCATTATTAGGAGTGGAAGCAGCGGAGCGGAGCGGATAGGGTTTCTCAGCGAATAGAGGATGAATCAAATGGAGAACGGCAGGGGAGGGAGCTCGGCTCCCTCCTACAAAGATGCAGTGGCTAGCGGAAGTAAACCTCCATCTGGAAACAGTAAAAATGATATTAACTTCAGAAGCTGGGACAGAGAAAAGGAAACAGACGGGTCCAGAACAAAAGACAATAGTAGCACAAAGGACAAAGAGGAAGAAGACAAAAGTCTGGGCCCAAGAGACAAAAAACAAAAAGGACCCTGCAAACCAAAAGCAGAAATCACTCCTCGAGTAATATTAAATGATCCTGCGCTACAGGAGCACAGGGAACACATGGGAACCTACGCCATTATCTGTAAATTCATGGGACTATGGCCCACTGAAAAGGCCTTACAAACATGGATCAAGTATCATTGGAAGCCCAAAGGGAGCATAGACCTACATCTTGGGTCAAAAGGATTCTTTACAGTAGTGTTCTCCACCATCGAAGATAAAGACAAAATATTCGAAGGAGGACCCTATTTTTTTGCTGCAGCAGGCCTCTATATGAGACCTTGGAAAATGAACTTTGTGCCAGAAAGGGAGACTTTCTCTTTAGTTCCTGTGTGGGTAAGGCTCTACTCTCTACCTCTTGATTATTAGAAAACTGAATCATTGGCTACGATTGGAAATAAACTAGGACGCTATATCAAAGCTTCTGAAGCCACAAGAAGGAAAAAATATACCTCCTTTGCTAGAATCTGTGTAGAAATGGATCTATCAGGGGCTCTCCCGGATGAAGTTATCCTGGAAGTTTTGGATGAGGAATGGGTGCAGGCAGTAGACTATGAGCATATACCCTTCAGATGCCGCAGATGCCACGAACATGGGCATTTGTTAAGAGACTGCCCTCTCAGCAAAGAAGATCACAAAGAAAAACTTAATACAATGAAGGACACCGATAACTTTCAGAGAGTGGCGAGTAGAGGAAGGGGGGGAAGGGGAACAAAACAACCACACACTGAAGGGAAAAAAGGAAGTCAGAACAAGTTTAAAGTACTCGAAGAGCCTGAAGAAAACACAAGAGAAAATCAAGAGCAAGAGGGAGTTGCTGAAGAAAAAGAAAAGAATGAGAACATAAATCACTCTCCGGACTTTGGCTCTCCAAAAGAAGCCATGAGAAGTGAAACCGACATGGAAATGGACCAGGAAATGATTCAAAGTGAAACAGATCTGGAAGAACATGAACTACAAGAAATCCTCGACAAGGAAAATTTGGATCTGGAAGGATTTCTGATGCAAGGAACCAAAGGAGGAATAGAATCACTGCCTCAAGACGAATGCAACAGAATATAGTAGTTGTTTTATGGAAAATTCAAGAACAAGGACGGGAGACAGGTAAAAACACCCACAAATAGGAGCACAAAGGCGTGAAAACAATGAAATTAATTCCAGGATTAGCCACCAGAAATCCAGGAAAGAAAAGAGGCAGAAAAAAGCAAAATGAGCTCTTGATGGAGTGTGGAAAGCTAATGATAGATTCAGGTAAGATGAAAGATCTAACCAGTTACTCCTTTACAAATCTTTAATTATGAAGTTCGTTTCATGGAATATCAGAGGTCTAGGTAGTAAAAGAAAACAAAGAATGCTAAGCAATAGAATGAAACTAGCAATGCTAGACATAATTTTTATTCAAGAAACAAAATGTTCCATTCAGAAAATAAAACAAATCCACAAGAAGTGGCTCAGTAATTTTGAGTTTCTAGAAGTGAAAGCAGAAAACACAGCGGGGGGAATTCTCACTCTTTGGAACCCTCAAAAAATCATTATAGTAGATGCGGAGGCAACGAGAAATTACTTATCAGCTATTATTCAGCCTATGGGGATGTCGGAGACCTTCCTGGTTACGAATGTCTATGGTCCACAGAGAATAGATGAAAAACTTAGTTTCCTGAGCTCCTTGGTTGATCTCAGAAGCAGACACAAAGAGATCCCTTAGGTCCTTGGAGGAGACTTTAATATGATTAAATCTCTTTCGGAGAAGAAAGGAGGCACCAGGATCCTCAGTAAAGATGCAGTAGGATTCCATTCTTTCACAAAAGACATGAATATGGTTGACTCGGAGCTGCAAAATGGTCTTTTCACTTGGAACAACAAAAGAGGGGGTAATGCTCAGGTTGCCTCCAAGTTAGACAGATTTTTGATCTTCGAGGATCTGATGTTCACAAATTCGAAAATTGTTGCAAGTGTTCTCCCTTTTGGAGGTTCTCATCACTGGCCAATTCAATTAGAAATCAAAGGAATTGATGCTCCCAAGAACAGACCCTTCATATTTGAAACTATCTGGCTTTCCCACCCAGACTTCATCAGCAACATTGAAGAATGGTGGTCAGAAGATCTTCAGGTGCAGGGATCCAAAATGTTTATCCTGCACAAAAGGCTAAAGCACATAAAAAACAAACTCAAAGACTGGAACAAGAAGGATTTTGGTAACATTTTTGCAAATTAAAAATCTGTCGAGATCAAAATGCAAGAACTAAACCAAGCAATGATCGCTGAAGGTTTTGATAAATCCAAAAATGAGCAAGTGGAAAAACTCAACCTTGATTGGGAGAATTTATGCAATCAGGAGGAAATTTTTTGGAGACAAAAGTCCAGAATCCAATGGCTCAGAGAAGGGGAACGAAACACTAGGTTTTTCCACCGGTCCACCATAGCCAATAGAAAGCACAATAGAATCTCCTCTATATTGAATGAAGATGGGGAGCTTCAGACCACTCACAAGAACATCGAAGCTATGATGGTTCATCATTTCAGAGGCATCACTAATGAAAATAACCAAGACAGAGACCATTACATCAAGGAAATAATAAAGAATATCCCCAGGATGGTGTCTAGAGAAGATAAATTTAACCTGAACAAACCTGTTACTGAAGCAAAGGTTAATACGGTGATCAAAGAGATGCAGAATGGCAAAGCTCCAGGTCCAGATGGTTTTAATGTGGACTTTTTCAAAGTTTGTTGGAATATTGTCAAACAGGATATTGTGGATGTGGTTGAGGACTCCAGAAGAAGTAGATCCATTTTGAAAGCCCTCAACACCTCCTTCATCTCCCTGATCCCCAAACAGGACTCTACCCTAACCCCGGATAAGTTCAGACCCATTGCTTTATGCAATGTTGTTTACAAAATCATTTCCAAGATCTTGGCCAACAGACTCAAACCACTGCTGCCTTCTTTAATTTCTGGGGAACAGTCGGGTTATGTGGAAGGAAGGCAAATCCTGGATAACATCATTCAGGCCCATGAAGTGGTTCACTCTCTCACCAGCAAAAAGCAGGCAGGTATGATCATGCAATTAGACATAGCAAAAGCGTATGATAAGGTGAGCTGGATTTACATCAAAAAGGTCCTTGCCGCTTTTGGGTTTGACCATGATTGGATCAGATGGGTTATGGCTTTGGTTACTTCACCCAGCTTTTCAATTCTGGTGAATGGCTCGCCCTCGGAGATCTTCACTCCTTCCAGAGGCCTCAGGCAGGGAGACCCACTCTCTCCCTTTCTTTTCATCCTTATGATGGAAGGATTGGGCTGTACCATAAAAAAGGCTAAGGTTTTCGGAGAGATCAAGGGCCTTCAATTAACGGAGAACGACCAAGCCTTAACTCATCAACAATTTGTGGATGACACCATGTTGCAGGGGATCCCCACAGTCAAGGAAGCTACAACATACAAAAAAATCTTAAATAACTTTGCCTCGGCTTTAGGTATGGAAGTCAATCTCTCCAAATCAAATTTTTTTTCTTTAATACTAACATTGCCATTCAAAGAAACATCTCTAGAATTCTGGGCTTCCAAAGGGAGGCCCTCCCTTCAAAGTATTTGGGTATCCCCCTTATGGATAAGCCAATGAGCAAGGGTATCTGGGAGCCGGTGCTCAACAAGATGCAGGACAAGATCAAAAGATGGACTTTTAGAGCGCTGAACCTGGCTGGCAGATTGATTTTGACGAAGACTGTTCTTCAATCCATCCCTATTTTCTTTTTATCTACCCTGCCAGCTCCCAAAGGGGTCTTGCATCAACTCAGGAACATTCAAAGAGACTTTCTCTGGGGCAAGGAGGAAATGAGAAAGAAATGGGCCCTTGTGTCTTGGGATAAAGTCTGTAAACCCAAAAGTCAAGGAGGCCTAGGCTTAGATGATCAGGAGATTTTGAGTAATGTTTTAGGAGCCAAACTCTGGTGGAGATGGGTTAAAGAACCAGGGGCGCAATGGGCTAAAACCTGGAAGGAAAAGTATGCAAGCTCCTGGCAAATGAATGATCTCATTAGAATGTCAGGGAACATAAAAGGCTCACACATCTGGAATAAAGCATGGGACAACAGAAGTCTGGTTCAGAACAACAGCTTCTGGGAAATCAGAGGAGGAGAACAAGCTCTTTTCTGGTAAGATAAATGGCAACAAGAACCGATGTTTTTGAGGGAGGACTTCATGAGCATCAAGTAGGATACGGATTCCCAGGGTCTAATTAGAGTCAGGGATTTCTGGAATCTTCCTCAAGTCACTGCAAAATGGAGAAGCTGGAGGAAAATAGAAAGCAGAGGGGACGGCCCCATAAAAAAAAAAAACAAAAGAACTCATGAACATTTTAGAACAACGGAAGATCTTGGTGGCAGAAGGGCAGGATCAGTTAAGATGGGGACAAAACAAAGAAGGCATCTTTAACATCCATGAAGCAAAGAAAATCATCCTTAATCTAGAACCCTGTGGTTTGGCAAAGTTCTGGCAAAAACTTTGGAGCCACCAAGGGTGGATGAAGACCAAGCTGTTTATGTGGTTAGTTCATCACAAGAAAATATTAACTTGGGAAAACATTCAGAAGAGGGGGATCATGGGGCCATCTATATGCCTATTATGTGAGGCTCAAGAGGAGACAATGGAGCATATTCTCAACAATTGTACCTACAGCAACTGGTTATGGGATGCTTTCAACATAATTTTTCAAAAAACAGACAGAGACAAAGGTAGCATCATTAACACCCTGAACAAGTGGAGAGGAAACTTTTCAGAGAATGAGATCCTTAATTTGGCCTGGACCTTAACTCCTAGCTTCATAATCTGGAATGTCTAGAAGGAAAGAAATAAAAGAATATTCAAGGATAAAAAAACTACTCCCCTTGGCCTAATGGAATTAATCTTAAAGCAGATTAAGGAAACTGTTTCCACCACTGTGCACAGCCATCCCCCGAATCCTCCCACTGCGCTGGAATTGAGAACTCTCAAGCAGCTGGGTTTGCAGGAAATCATCCTCCAAGGTCTTAGTAAAAAAGCAAGAGTGTTGGAGAAGGAAAAGGATTTCTGGCATCCTCCACCAAAAGGGTATCTAAAATGCAACATCGATGGGGCTTCAAAGAGCAACCCGGGGACTGCAGGTTATGGAGGTGTGTTAAGAGATGAAGAAGGAAAAATAATTTTCACTTTCCACTGCCACCTAGGCAAGGCCACCAATAACATGGCTGAATTAATGGCTTTGGAACAAGGTCTGGAGCTGCTTAAACTCAATCATAGCTCGAATGTGCTCATCGAAGCAGACTCAGAGATCTCCATAAATGCAGTGAAGAAAATCAGCTATGGTACAACGCCAGAAAGGGTCTCAAAACATTGGAGGCTCATTCAAGTGTACCAAAGAATCCAAAATCATCTACAGGGTCTTCAAACAGTTAGCTTCAATCATGTTCGGTGGAAGGCCAATAAACTGGCAGATCTACTAGCCAACCAAGGAGTGATTAATTCTGATTGCAGAATCAAAATGAAATGGCAGGAGATGCCTCCAAGTAGGCTAAAAGCTATCTATGATGCTCAAGCCGCAGAGGACAAGGAAATTTATGATCACTGGGCTCGAGAGGCAAGAAATGATTATTAGTCATCACTTTTCCTTCTTTAAGGGAGTATTCCTCTTCCTTCCTGGTTTCTTAATTGAACCACGAAGGCGGGTTCAGTTTCTTAGCAGATGGCAGATCAGAGGTATTTACACAAGGGAGTCTTTGGGTAAGAGGTTGGATAGATCCACCGGGGATCCCCAGTTTTGCTGGTTCAATGCGAATGTTAGTGGCACTGTGAAGATTGAAAGAGGTTCAGGGGCCACAGAGAGGAGGGTGGCGATGGCTTGGCGCATCGGGGAAAAAAGGGTCGATACTGTGCATGGTCGGAAGCAGAGGATTTCCGGTGCATGCAAAACCAGTGTTCCTTCCCTTCTGTTCCCTTTACGGCAACCCGAGTGGTTTTCAGGCGATTGCGGCTCCAAATGGTGGAATATGGTTTTGCCCATTTGGGAGCGATCACATCCGCGGTGTGCCACGTGGCAGTGGGGTCGGGAGGAAAACTGCCCTTCCCCCCCCCCCCCCCCTCCCATGTGTTATCCTTCATACAGGTTGGCCGGTTTGATATTAATATCCACCGTCGGATGGCTCTTGGTGACTCAACGGCTCAGATCAAACGCACAAGTTGGTGGTCCCGGGTGGTGCTGGACAGCAGCGCGTCAGTACGGTTTGGTCAGCAGCCCAGGGTTAATAAAGTAAGGTCTATGGATTGTAATTATTTTGGTTGATCAGGGGTGGCGGTTATGTCTTTCACGTAATGCCGAACCATTGTTTTAGAACTTGTGCTTTTATACCGTTCTTTCGTGCTGACCACTCTTTGTTTTCTGTGGCCAAGCCCAAACTCTTTGATTTTTCTTTTTGGAGAAAGGTAAAGTTTGTTGGTAGGGTGCCAGGCAAGGTTTGGCTTAGTTTTTACTCTCAGTCTTCGTCCCTAAAGGCTTGTTTGTATTCTATGTACTTTACTCTTTATTAATGATTTGAAAGGTCCGACTCTTGCATTAGCCAAAAAAAGAAAATTATATATATATATAATTTGGTTAAAGATAAGGTAATATATATACCTTATCTTTAACCAAATAATCATAATGATTATTTGGTTAAAGATAAGGTAATAAGTAATCATGACACTTTTAAGGGCATATTCATAATATTCTATATATATATATTCCAAATATATATATCTATATATCTATATATATATATATATATATAAAATTTATTTTTTTATTGGTCAACAAGCTTGCCTTATGTTATCGAAAGGAAACTAAGTACAAAATTCATCTCCAAAGGCCTTTTCTTCTCATGTCAGCCAGATTTAGAGAGCATAGGGCTAGGAGGAAAATAGTTACACCAGTACTAGAATTTATTTCTGCTTGGCCTACTGGCCATACCATACATTTACCAAAATTGAGCCACATCTACAATAAGAAACAACCTCTCAAGGAGGTGGATTGGGTGTAAAGACAAGAGGGGCAACAAAGAGAGCCACATGATCATCCACATGGAAGTCATTGTGTTCTATCCTCACCTCCAAAGTGTGAAGGTGATCATTGGTGCCCCGATGTTTTCATCGAAGGCTTTCCAAATTGTCCAGGATCTCATTCTAGACATGTTGTACATCATTGATGTAAGCCACTAGTTCATTCCAGTCCTCGTAGTGCTAGTTCCTCATAATATCTATATTTAGTTGGACATGATGCAGCTAGTCTGTAATCGTATCCAAGGTGACTAGAGCTAAAAATTGCCTCGGAGAGCAAGAAGGAGAAATGGTCGCATCCTCCTCTATGTCCCGACTGGTGGCATCATTAGAGGATGAGTGGATGCCCTCATTATGTTGTTTATTCACTTTTGGATGAGGAGCAACTCCCCCCTGACACGAATGACCTCTCTCGCGCAACATTAATGGAAGCCAAAGGGAGTTGCAGATGACCAATGACAAATAGACAAACCCACATTGACCACAACAACACTTTCTAAGGGTGCTGCAGTTTAACCTCCCTTTTGACAGAAAAAACCAAATTGAATCGAAATGAGCAATGAACAGGAAATCACAGAACTAATTATCAGACCCTGCTGACCCTAGACTGGAGGCTCGACACTTCAGCTTCAATAGGCCCTCTGCGCCACTTGAAATCAAGCTTGTGTGAATTGCATCCCTCTTGATGAGAGTTTCGCGACCCACCAAGCCAGTAGGACATCAGGAAGAAGTTGTCATGAAACCACCCCTTCCAATACCAATGGAATTGACCTAAAGCAACTCCCACCTAGAAACCAAACTAGAGTTGAAACACAAACTAAGGAGCAAGTGATGCGGACCAAAGCACAATTTGTCCTCTGTGTGCAGAACTGGACACACAAACTGCAAACTCAGAAGACCTCGGCAGACCCACAGTGTCGCAACCACCCTCAGTGTGCTAGGATACCATGGGCCTCCCCAGGAAGATACCTCACCTTGCTCCCATCTAATCCATACCTCACATCCCTTGCCTTCCTAGGGCCAGGACTGTTTCCGAGCAAACCACAATTTGAAACCCAAATTCTCTATAGACCCCCTCCTCATTGCCCAACACAATACACTGAAAGTCTTTCTAGGTAGAGATGGAGATTTAACGATGCAACCAACTGGAAGGACGCCCGCCTGCTGGGTATTAATGATGGCCATAGTCATTAAGGAGCATTCAATGGGTGTGTTGAAGCCAAGCGGACTTCGTACGCCGCCCGTTCGCCACATGTTATTTCGATTCCATCACGCCATCAGGGAATATATATATATATATATATATATATATATATATATATATATATATATATATATATATATATCTATATCTATATCTATATCTATATCTATATCTATATATATATATATATATATATATATAATATATATATATATATAATTTTCTTAAATCATACACATATTTTCTTTACCTTATCTTTAACCCCCCATATATATATATATATATATATATGTCTTTGAAAGTGTCATGATTACTTATTACTTTATCTTTAATCAAATATGTAACCTTAAAGATAAGTTAATAAGTAATCATGACACTTTTAAAGACATATTCATAATATTCTATATATATTCCCCATATATATATAAATATGGGGTTAAAGATAAGGTAATAAGTAATCATGACACTTTTAAGGGCATATTCATAATATTCTATATATATATTCCAAGTTTGTGATAATGAGACCTACCCACTATCTTTCTCATCTTATTATACCTACTAAAGGCAGTATATATAGCGATTAATATTTATTATTTGTGTATTAGTTCTCATTGAAAATTTTCATTATTAGTCCTTGTCTCGCCATGGACTATAGCATTTGCCTCATGGTCAAAGTGAATTGACTTTGTATTATTTTGCTAAGTTTTTGCAATTTTAACCAAAGTTTTTGGAAAATCCCGAATATTTCTATTTTCTTGTAAATTAAAAAATAATTTCTAATTTCTGGAAATCTTATTTTTAATTTTCCATTGGCTAAGTGAGACTTAATGCGACATAATTCCTTTGGTGGCGGGCGATTTATTATTTCTACTTTCCAGTGGATGACAATGAAATCATTTTAAAATAAAAAAGGCTAATTTTGTAAGTGGCCATTCGATCGGTGAGTGCTCTGACACTGGCATTGATAGAATGCTCTGAGAAGGTCCTTTACATAAGTGGGGGGTGGGGTGTTTCTTCGGTTAGTGCTTTGACATTGACAATAAGACATTAATTGCTAGTGCATTTATCTTTTATTATTTCATCTTAAACTCTTTTCCATTTAAAACATTTACATATTTAGTTGTGCGGGAGAAAAGTTGCATATAGTTATGAATCTGTGTGGAATGAAAGATGTGTGGAGCACGAGGTGTGTTTGGGAGAACGAGGGTGCAGAGGGAATTTTATTGCATAGACACAAAATTAATATTAAACTCTTTTCATTTAAAACTTTTACATATTTAGTTGTGTGGGAGAACAATGGCATAAGGCTGTGAATCTGTGCGGAATGAAGGATGTGCGAAGGATGGGGTATATGCGGGATAACGGGGTATGTATGGGAGAATGGGGGTGCAAAGGGAACTTTATTCCTTAGACATGAAATTAAGTTTAAACTATTTTCCATTTAAAAAATTTACAAATTCAACTGTGGAGGAGAATAATTGTGTAGAGTTGTGAATCTATGTGGAATGAAGCATGTGCAGAGGATGGGGTATGTGCGGGATAGCAGGGTGTAGATGGAACTTTATTTTGAGGACACAAAATTAATTTAACTAGGGAAAAAAGTAATTCATAGTGTAATAGAAACTTTCATCCGCAATGTTGCCGTCTTTCCAATAAATTTATCATCGGTAAAGTTTTTCCGCACACCCTATTCTCCCGCATTCATTTTAAATTTGTGAATTAAATACTAATTATTGAATATTCAATTAAGTGTCTTTTTAATGCGTGTGAGGAAGAGGTATTGTATGGGGAATGGATGTACAAAGCAAGGATAAAAAACATTGATACATTGTGCAACCCCCTTACTTCATATGCACCTTAGTAATTACTATTATTAAACCAATAACAATGGAATTGCGTAAGTTTTGGCATCATTGAGCGAGCGGTGGGGCATTTATTTGGTTGGTGATCTGACACTGATAATGAGAAAAGTATTTCTAGTTGTGAAAACCTCGGTTATATCTTGCTTATGAATGCCATGTAAACATGTCATGTATTTTGATTTCCAAATTAGAAAATAAAGGGCCAAGTAAGGGATACGAATTCTAGGGACTGAGGATGGTTGCTTGCCTGGGATGTTCGGGTTTACTTGTTGTAGGAAAAATATGAATTGTGTTGACAACCATTGAATGATGGTTGGTGAGCTTTAATGCCCTGGTGCTTATCTATATTTATGGGGCTAAAACAAAAGTATGTAGACCATCCTTGCCTTGGAGGAATTGACAAGAAAAAGGGACAAAAATTAATGGAGTTGTAGGATGCGTAGCCAACTAGAAAAAATAGGAGGTCAACAATTACAGGAAAACATTGTCTTGAGGAGGAAGGGGAGAACATAAAAGGATACCCAGAATAGCAAGCATGCAAACTACAAAGAGGAGAAAAAAAGAAAAAGAGGAAGAGAGTAGGCTCATGAGATCATTGTGAATGCATGAAACCATAAACAACATACTGGGGTTCAGAGATAACAACATGATTTGGAAAAGAAGAATAATAGCACCACATGAGAAATCTTGGCAAGAAACGATGCATTATTTTTAGCAGTGGAGGAAACAACACACAAAAAAGAGAGAAGCTTGCACATAGTTTTGTCTGGAAATGTTTGAAGACATCTACAACAACGTAGGGAGGTTATGGGCATGTTACAAATCTCAAAGAAGCTATTCATATTTTGATTCACTAGTAAGAGCACAAGAGGAAATTTTTCCAGGTGCGGGTAAATCTTAGGACGCCTTAGGGGCTGGAGGGTGGAGATGGTCTTCTCTAGAGTCCCTTGATAGCCCAGGGTAGAGATTTAACCCTTAGATTCTTGGTAAGGGAAAATTCTTGAGTCCTCCTTGCTTATTTCATCTTGTTTTGGCAATGGGTTCTAGACTCCCTTTAGTGGGTGGACCCAATGTATTATATGTTTTTAAAGTGGAGGTGAAGCCTTTGGATCCCTTGGAGTTTATTTGCTATGGAAAAATTGTAGGGTGGAGGAAGTAGGCCTCTGGAATCCTTGTGCATCACATTGACTACTGACTAGTTGGACGATTGAGGTGGGAAAGCATCTAGAGTCCCTATTTGAACCAAAAATTAGTATTCAAACCCTTGAGAAAGCCATCTCAATCTCTAGAATATGGCTCCAGGGTGACAACTGCAAGTGAAAACTGGCTGCAGTGCATCTACAAATGGGTGGAGAGTTGTTGTCCCTAACTCAGTTTCCCAAATCGATTTCAAGATAAGTGGTTTCATATGTATTCCTTTCTATTAAGTTCTTGTTGGAATGTTAAATTAATTTTGTATTCATTGCATGAATGGTTCATGGTTCACTCATGATTGTAAAGAAAGAAGCTCTCTTAACTAGTTCTTTGTGATGGTGGTTTTCCATTGATGTTGTTCATGCAGGAAATTTAGATATAAATGTTTATATTAATGCATTTTATAGGGAGAATGGTTGATTTTCTTGAGCTTAAAAGTATTGAAGCTTGATGATTGGTTTCTAGTTTCTAGGATTTATGCATTCATATTTGACATGCTAGAGTTACAAAAATGCACATACATGTGTGTTGTATGCACATGCATAATACAATCATGTTGTTAGTATATTTATTTACAGTGCACAAGAATGATAATCTATGACCACTGATTTAAGTTGAGTTCAACTTTGAGCTAAGATTAATGTGATTTAGAGCCATATTGGCTTATGCAGGAAACCTATGCTATCACCATAACAATGTCATATTCATTGATGAAAATGGTATCATAAGGTGCATATACCTCACAAAAAAGAATGTGATAATGTTGGGAAGTTTTGATCCATTTATCGTGGTGTTAAGGGAGGATAATTTTACTTCATAAGGAAATAAAATTGTATATAAGCTCACGAAAATGAATGTAACAATGCTTGGAAGTTGAACCATTCCTTTGAGTATCTATATATATATATATATATATATATATATATATATATATATATATATAGTCAATTGGTTATGATAGTGGCATAAGGGAAAAATATTTCTTGAAATGGCCCAGAGCATTATCTTAACTTATTGGCCAATGCCAATGGATCCTTGGCTTCAACATTGGCTTGGAAGCATAAGAGAGAACACACTTTATATAGTTCAATTGGGAAATGTTTTTATTTAACAATGCGAATGCAATATATATATATATATATATATATATATATATATATATATATATATATATATATATATATAGATATATATATCATCAAGGTGGTGAGCTTTACTATGGGTAATCACTGTGCCGAATAAACAGAGTTTAGCCCCAAGAACCGGGGCCTATATCCCCATGTGATCGTGTCTTATAGCTGGGTAGAGACTATGTCTTCATTATCATAATACATTGTACCATTTCCAGTCGGGAAGAGTCAAAGGCTTAAGCCTTGAGAGGCCATAACGTAAAGTTGATACGACTTCACACTCTAACCAAGGGTGAACGCCTTTTTTGATGGACGCCACAAATGTTTTGGTGGAATCAATCATGGTAAAAATCATGAGACCTCTCTCCTTGGGACTTCAATAGGGAAGGGGGGAGATCCCACTACCATGGTGACCATTGGATGGGCTTTGAGGTATGGACAATAGAAATATTGACAGGGACCCTTTGTGACGTAAGTGGAGGGGATTTGAGCCCCCGCATGTCGTTGGATCGGTAGAATGATAGGGAGTTATAGATTACATTCTATGAACCTTGATATGGATCTATGATAAAAGAAGTCCCCACATCCCAACATCGATGGTAAGGGGGGATAACACAAGTTTTTGCCACCATTAGATTGGTGTGGTCTTCGTGAACCATCAGATGATATGGATGGCTCAACTGTAATAGCTAGGATTCACATGGTTCGTTGAGGGCCATAAGTTGGCGAAGGTCTACAGGGATCATGTATACATGCCTTGGGGGCCACCTTTATATATGTGTCTGTGTGTAACAGTGGGGGGTTTCACCTTGACTAATGTTTGTTGGCATAAAGTGTTTTCATGTGGGCCATGGGTGGCATATAATGTAAGACTATATATATATATATATAATTAAAATCATATTGAGGCTTACACTTGGAAAGCGATGTGAGGTATGTGAAAACTGGGTATGCCATGTGGCCATGTGAGATAGAAGTTTTGGGGCATGCCACATGGGAACCTCATGGGAATCATATGGGTGCCACTTTGAAATCAAAGAGAAGATGACACATTTACACTGATAAAACTTTAAGGGAGCATAATTTGAGATCCCGTAGTCCAAATTGGGGAAATGTTTTATATGACTAGAAATTACTCATTAAGACAAGTGAAATGGTGACATGCAATTTGAGTTTTGAAAAAAAAACTCAGAGAGAAGTCAAAAAACAAATTTAATTAGCCCATTTCTCTAATTGAATAATGAAAGTTGGGTTAACGTAGTAAACACATCATCGAGAGTAAGGTGGTGAGTGTTTATAGGTGGTATCAGAGCATCTAGGTTCAACACTTGGACTGGATGTGTTTTATCATGGGAAAGTAACAATAGGGTTCTTGTAAGGTGGTGTTTCATAATGATTTTTAGAAAATTAACTAAACAAATGTTTAGGTGTTAAAATCTGGTCTATGAATGATTTATTGCATGCATGGTTGATATGTTTACATTGTGATTTAATTATGTAGCATGAACTAACAATTCATATGATTTTATTGTCATTATGTGAGCTAACATTTCATGTTGGCTGATATATTTTTGATGAATATGCATTCATATGTACTAATACTAATGATTTGATGTTTGATTGATATTGATGTACTAGCATGGATTGTCTATTACAACTAGTTTTCCATAGTAGCTCCATAAAAGAAAGCTCATGTTCATGATTTTGTCATTTATTTATGTTATAATCTATATAATAATTGTTTGTGAATGTCAACACATCGCAATTAGAAAATGATAATGAGAAGCAAGGGAATGGGTAGCATAATGGTTCAATATAGCTCTAACAGGTCATGGCATGGACATGGAGAAGTTACGGTAGAGAACAAGGGAGGGGAAAGCTATCCTGATTGGATGGATACCTTGAGGGGTCTAAGGGCCAAGATTAGAATCCTAAAGGCATATAATGAAAGTTTAGGGAACATGAGAGGCAAGCTAAGGTATTTTAGTCATACTGCAAAGCCTCTCATATTTACAAAGACAGAGGCAACATGAGCTGGGAAATAGTCATAGAGACAGGTAGAGCCCTTTGGAATCAGAAGAGAGGAAAAATGGGGTAGATGGTAGCAGGTCTAGGAAGAGACAAAAATAAGAAAGTGAAGACACCATGAGAGGGACTTCACCATTGTGTACCCCAGTGAGAAGAACTAGCACATATGGGCATCACTCTAGTAAACATTTTGGTTCCTCTTCTAGGAGGCATCGTCATCATTATCATCATCATCAAAGGAGTAGAGAAGGGGATTGTTAGCCCAAGGAATTCAAGAAGGCAAAACCACCCACATTTTATGGAGAAAATAAAAAATATGAAGAAGCAAAATCTTGGTTGTTTGGCATGAAGAAATTCTTCAAAATTCATGACTATTTTGAGAACATGAAAGCAAAGGTAGACATCTATTATCTGAAGGGAAAAGGAGACATATGGTGGGAATATTTAAATAATGTCAAGGGCTTAACTGAAGAGAAGTTGACTTGGACAATGTTTGAAAGGATTTTTAGAGATAAATATTTATCAGACAAATACTATGATAACAAAGAAAAGTAATTTTATGATCTTAGAATGGGACAATTTTCAGATGAATAATACATCACTAGGTTCCTAGAATTGTTGAGATATGTGCCACATCTAATGGATGAGAAGGAAAATGTTTGATGATTCATTAGTGGGTTACCTCTAGCATTCAAGGATTAGATTGAAATTTTGGAACCTCAAACATTAGATGATGCCATGAAGAAGCTGAAACATTGTTATGAGAAAGAAAAATGAAGGCATGAATTCAAAGGTGATTGGAAAGCAAATAGCATCGATAAAGATAAAAATAAATAGACCAAGAAATTCACAAACAAGAAAGAGAGAACAAATGCAGCCAAAACAGGTTGAATAAAACAAAAAATTAACCTAATGGATAAAGGCCATGTGCACCAGTCTGTAGGATATCAGTGCAAAACTGAGGCCAAAAAACCATTACATTGTTGGACATGTGGAGAGAATCATTGTACAAAGGACTGCCACGTCAGAAAAATTTAGGACCGAAAATATACAACACACAGGAGGTTCGAACTATGAGAGATGTATCCCAGAGTATGCCCAAAATTTATGTAGTTTTGGAAGGTAAGATTTGCAATCAAGTCATTTCTATTTTAATTGACCTTCGTTCTAACTATAGTTACATCAGCCCTAGGCCTTTGAAAAATTTCTAGTTGACCAAGGAAACACATGTAGAAGCATGGTTTTTTCCAATTAGAAACATCAACAAAAAGAAAAATCAACAACTAGGTGAAATCATGTGCATTTGAGCTCAACAGTATGCCAACAACAACACACTTAAATGTATTACTGTTGGGTGTGTACAACATGTTGTTGGGCATGGATTGAATATGCAAGCACCACACCAAAATTGGCTATTTTGAAAAGGCAATTGAGTGATTGGATGAGCATGGAGAGAGGAGAATACAATAGGGAAAGTGAAATCCTACTTCAGTGAGTTTTACCATGGACATGCCGGCCAAACACAACTACCAGAAGGGATGTCATTTATTTATTGTGAAAATTTCTAGCGATGAAAAAGCCAATGAAAATGTTGAGGAAGAGGAGAGTGAACTGATGAAATGATATATTGTGTTGCATTAGTATGTAGATGTGTTTCTAGTAGATGTTCTTGGATTACCTACTCACAAAGTGGTATATTTTTCTATTGAGCTGATACTAGGAGTATCCCTGGCATCAAAGGCACCATATCAAATGAGCACTCCAGAGTTGGTTGAGTTGAATATGTAGATTAAAGAGATTCTTGATAAAGTCTATATATGACCAAGTGTGTCTACATGGGGAGAACCAATGTTATTTTTGTATAAAAAATATTGTACACTCAAACTTTACATTGATTACAGGAAATTAAATAAAGTGACCATAAAAAACACGTATTCGTTTCCACAAAGTGATGATTTATTTGATCATTTGAGGGAAGCAACAATTTTCTCCAAGATTTATTTGAGGTTAGGGTATCATCAAGTGTGAATCAAGGAATAAAATATCCATAAGACCACATTTTGGACCAGATACGGGCATGGAAAGTTTGTGGTGGTGCCCTTTGGGCTTACTACTTCCCCCAGAACTTTCATGTGCTTAATGAATAGTGTGTTGCGTCCTTACTTGGAAAAATTTGTGATTGTCTTTTTTGATGACATATTGGTATATTTGAGGATTGAAGAGGAACATGAACAACACCTGGCTGTAGTGCTACAGTTGTTAATGGAGCACAATCTCTATGCAAAGCTTAGTAACTATGAATTCTTCTAGTCAGAGATACATTATTTGGGGCACATCATCTCCAAGGAGGGGATATTAGTTGATCTAGAAAAGATCAAGGCCATTATGGAGTGGATTAATCCAAAAAATGTGAGTGAGATTAGATCATTCATGGGGTTGGCAGAATACTACAAGAGGTTCATCCAGCCATCCCAAAAAAATTCCTTCTTAACCCTGTGGTAAGTTTTTAAAAATCCTGAGTGCCCTCCTAAGGGAGAAGTGTGCAATTCCATAAGAATCTTTTGTTTTAGCTGGGAATTATTACAGAGGTATAAGCGATCTTTGTACCATAACGAATCATTTTGCTAGCTAAATGTATCAGAAGTACTGGAATCTTGTTGTAGCTTTCGAATAAGTGCCCACACTTCTTCGTCATTCTTCCATTCCTCCCTTGCTTCGTTTATCCAATCTGGTTGGATAATAGAAATGGCACACAACAATGCTTCCACATCCTCATCCTTTCTTGAGAGTGCATTTGCCACCACATTTTGCTTCCCTTTTTTGTAGATGATTTCAAAGTCATAACCCAACATCTTTGTGACCCACTTTTGTTGCTCTTCAGAGGATAATCTTTGTTCTAAAAAGTATTTAAGGCTATCATGATCCGTTTTTACCTTGAAGTGTCTTCCCATTAGGTAGGGTCGCCATTTCTTAAGTGCATGGAGTATTGCCAACATTTCCTTCTCATAAATAGCTTTGCTTAAAAACTTTCCCTTGATTGGACGACTTTCAAAAGCAATGGGTCTTTCATCTTGCATTAGAACAGCACCAATTCCATTTCCTGAAGCATCACATTCCACAATAAAGGTTTTTGTGAAGTCCGGTGTAGCTAAGACCGGTGCTTGGCACATTGCCTCTTTAAGATGTTCAAAGGCCTTTGTTGCTTCCAGAGTCTATGAAAATGAATCTTTCTTCAATAATGTTGTTAGAGGTGCTGCTATTCTCCCATAATTCTTAACAAACTTGCGATAATACCCTGTCAACCCAAGAAATCCTCGCAGATGCTTTATGGATGTGGGGATTTTCCATTCCTTAATGGCTTTAATTTTGCTAGGGTCTACCTTAACTCCTTCATGAGATACAATATGACCCAAATATTCCACCTCCTGGACTCCAAAGAAACATTTGGATCTTTTTGCATATAATTGTTTCTCCTCCAATAGTTGTAGCACCCTATCAACATGTTCAACATGATCCTTCCAAGACTTGCTGTAGATTAGTATATCATCAAAAAATACTAACACAAATTTTCTAAGGAATGGTTTGAAAATTGAATTCATCAAACCTTGAAATGTTGAAGGTGCATTGGTAAGGCCAAAAGGCATGACCAAAAATTCATAATGACCCTCATGAGTTCTAAATGCCGTTTTCAGAATGTCTTCAATCTTCATTCTGATTTGATGATATCCCGAACGAAGATCCAACTTGGTGAAGTAAATTGATCCATGCAATTCATCCAGTAATTCATCAATAATAGGAATGGGGAACTTATCTTTAATAGTGAGCTTGTTGAGCTCCCTATAATCCGGACACATGCGCCATGATCCATCCTTCTTGTGCACCAATACTACTGGAGCTGAGAAAGAACTTTGACTCGGTTGAATTATACCAGCCTCTAGCATTTCTACAACCATACGTTCAATTTCACTTTTTTGGACATAGGGATATCTGTACGGCCTGATGTTTGGAGGAACACTTCCTGGAATCAGATGAATAGCATGATCATGATCATGCATAGGTGGGAGACCCTTGGGAGTCTCAAATACCTTGGAATGATTGTCCAGGACTTTTTGGAGCTCTGGAGAAATAGATGATTCCAATGTGGAAACATCTAGCAAGCATAATTGTGCAATTACACCTCTTTGCTCCTTTTTTAGAAGCTTTGTCATACCATGAGAGCTGATTATCTTTCCTGGTTTCCCTGCAATACCCCTTAATTCAACTTCCTTTCCTTCCGTAGAAAATTTGATGAAAAGTTCTTGAAAATTAAAAGCTATTGTACCCAAGGATTGTAGCCATTGGACTCCTAGTACAACATCCACACCTCCCATTGGAATGGAAAGCATTGGGCTAGTCAATACATATTCTCCCATGGATAGCTTGATATTATGGCACTTTCCAGAGCAATTTATTGTTCCTCCATTTGCAATCATCACTTGACACTCTGGTGCTGGATATAAGAAGCAATTCAATTCTTTTGCTACCCTACAATGAATAAAATTGTGGGTGCTTCCTGAATCAATCAACACTATTACCTTTTTCTTCTTGATTTGTCCTTCTATCTTGATGGTTTGAGGAGTGGTAATTCCTGCCAATGCATTACAAGATATGGTCGGATTTATTTTTTCTTCATCTAGGCTTTGTTCCTGGAGTATATCTTCTTCTTTTGACCTTTCTTGCTCCTTTTCTTCTTCCTCTTCACAATCTATGTAAAATAATTTCTTCTCAGCACACTTATGACCTTTAGTGTATTTGCTATCACAACTGTAACAAAGCCCTTTTGCTCTTTTTTCTTCCAATTGTTGTGGTGTCAACCTTATAGGTTGTGGAAGACTAGGGGCAGCAACACTTCCGTCTTTATAGTTGTGAGTGGTATGCTTCCTGGTTGCCATAATTTTGCTTTCCATTTTTCTTGCTAACCTGAATGCCTTCTCTAATGAATCAAGTTCCCAAAGGCGAACATCATGTTGGATATTATCCTTTAAAGACCCTATGAACATATCAATCCTATGCTCCTCTGGAATATCTTTTACCCTTATGTTCAATTTTTGGAACTCCTCAATGTCCTCCATTATTGAACCCTTTTGTTTGAGACTTATCAATTGGCTAAAAAAAGTGTTGCTTTTTGTATCTTCATAATGTGCTATCAATTCTTCCGTAAAAATTGCCCAAGTAATAAATTGTTTATGAGAACAAAGCCATTGATACCATACAAACTGATTTGGTTCCAAATATACAGTTGCCATACGTACCTTTTGTGCGTTTTGCACATTATTGAGATCGAAGAATTGCTCCATTTGTAATATCCATGTGGCGGGATCCTTGCCATCAAACTTCCTCATATCGATTTTTGGAATATGGTGATTCTTCAATCCAACATTCACGTCTATGGAATCATGATTAACATTTCTTTTGTTCTCATCATGAGTTTCCTTTACTACCTTGTCACCATTAGTGACCCTTTCTTGTAGCAACTTCTTCAATTCTTCCATGTTTGTCTTCAAATCTATCTTCAAATATGCGATGTCTCTCTTCAAATCTATCTTAGACTCATCCATCTTAGCTTCCATGCCCTTTACCTTATTTTCCACGCCATTTACCTTAGATTCCACGCCACTTATCTTAGCTTCCACGCCATTTATCTTAGCATCTGTTAACTTTTGTGAGCGTGACATTTGCTGCACTTGTTCTTGTAATTTTGATATATCATGTGGCATTTCTTCCTCTTCTTCATGAGTCATGCTAGAGCTTGCAGGTTCCTTACTAGGTGTTTGCATTTTCTTTCCTCGGGGCATCAGTTACCGATAATAATTCTTTACTGTGCCCTTTGAATTCCGTTAAACCAAGCTTACACAAAAATTAAAAAAAAAAACTACACACCTTTTTTCACTTTATAGAAGCTTGATATTGAATATGATGTATCTCTATAATTTTGGATCCTCTAGTTCTGAAATTGCTACCTGTAGTATCCTTCTGCGTCCTCTTTCCAATGCCACAAGTCTGAGCCAAATTGGATTCTCCAAGGAAGAGTTATGTGAAATCTCCCACAGTGACTTGCTTTTAGACTGGTTCAGTAGAGCGAACTTGTACGACGTGCCACGAGTCACTGTTTCAACCTTTGAATCTGAAACACACACACAAGAAACTACAGGCTGTCCTCTTTCTGTACCTTCTTACGAAATTTCAATCCGATCCCCAGAGAAAAAGTTATGACGATTTTCCCCAGGTCACCTGTTTTGAATGTAATTCAGGAGTCTGCAAAAAGACCAACTTCCTCAGATCATATCTCCGCAAATATCGTGCGAAAAGCTCTGAAATGTGGACCCAAGGTTCAACGTGATTTCTTCTCAAATGGGTTTTTTTTGTGACTTCTGAAACATCACATAAAAAATGTTATAGTGAAAATTCCACGATGACCTGTTTGGAGCAGCGAAACCCTAGAATCCAAAGCTCCGATACCAAATGTTATGAAACCAGCTGAAGCAAAGATAGAAAAGATAGATCAACGCCTTAGAATTCAGCCTCTTCGAGGGGGAAACCTCCTTTACATTACATAAATGAACAATTCTTGGATGATACAAATGACAAAACCTCCTTTCTATATATAGGAGTCTAAGGAGTCACAATATAATCGAGCCGACCTAACAATAATAATATAAAGCCACAAAAATAACAATAGAGGGATTTTATGGGGCACAGAAATAACAATATGGGGGTAATAGGGGCACAAAAATATAAATAAGGGGTATAACTACAATAGTAATGGGGTAATCACTAGTATTATAGGGACCCAACAGAAGCCACTTAGGAAATGACTGATACTATCTGGGCATAATATCCTTTTTTGTTTGCTGGTTGACGAAAATGTATATATATAATTATAAATACTATATGAAGCTATGTATATAAAAGCTACATGAAGCTATATGTTCATTTTTAGGATGTATTTTGTGTTGTATATGGACAAAGAACATTGAGGACAGTGTTCCCCCAAAGGGGAGGGGTTTGTGACAACTCTGGTTATATTTTTCTTATGGATTCCATGTATTTTGATTTCTAAATTAAAAAAAAAAAAGGGTAGAATAAGGGACATGGATTCCAAGGATTGAGGATGGTAGCTTTCTTTGGATGTTTAGGTTTACTTGTTGTAGGAAAAATAATTTGTGTTGACAACCATTAAAGATTGGTTAGTGAGCTTTAATGGCCCGGTGCTTCTATAAACTTATGGGGCTGAAACCAAAGTATGCAGACCATTCTTCCCTTGGAGAATTGACAAGTAGAAAGGACAAAAATTAATGGAGTTGTGGGATGCACAGACAACTGGAAAAATGAGGAGGTTAACGATTATATGAGAACTTTGTCTCGAAGAAGAAGAGGAGAACAAAAAAGGATGCTCGGAACAATAAGTATGCAGACTACAAAGAGGAGAAAAAAAATAAAAAGGAAGAGAGCACACTCAATATATTACCATGAATGCATGAAACCACAGAAAACATACTAGGATTGAGAGAGAATAACACAATTGGGAAAAGAAGTAGAATAACACCCCGTGAGAAAGCTTGGTAGGAAACACCATATTCTTTTGAGCAACAGAAAAAAAACACACACACAAAAAGAGATAATCTTGCACATAGTTTGGTCTGGAAACGTTTGAAGACATCTACAACAACATAGGGATGTTATGGGCATGTTGCAGCTCTCAAAGAAGCTACTCATATTTTGGTTGAGCAACGAGAGTACGAGAGGAATTTTCGGTAGGTGAGGGTAATTCTTAGGATGCCTTGGGTGCTGGAGGGTTGAGATTGTCTTCTCTAGAGTCCCTTGATAGCCTTGGGTAGATATTTAACCGTTGGATTCCTAGTAAGGGAAAATTATGGATCCCTTTTCTTTTTTCATCTAGTTTTGGTAGTGGGTTTTGGACTCCCTTCAGTGGGTGGAACCACTATGTTATATGTTTTCATGGTGGAGGTGAAACCTTTGGATTCCATGGATTTTATTGACTATAGAATACTTGTAGTGTGGAGGTAATAGGCCTCTGGACTCTATGTGCATCACGTTGACTGTTAATAGTTAGAGGGTGGAGGTGGGAAAGCCTCTAGAGTCCCTATTTCAAACAACATTTGGTATTCAATCCCTTGAGAAAACCATCTTAGTCTTTGGATCTGGCTTGGGGGTGACAAACACAAGTGAGATCTAGTTACAACTCGTCAACAATTGGGTGGATAGTTACTATCCCTAACTCAGTTGCCCAAATCCATTTCAAGGTAAGTGGTTTCATATGTATTCCTTGCTATTAAGTTTTTGTAGGAATGTTGAATTAATGTTGTATTCATTGCATGAATGGTTCATCTTTCAGTCATGATTGAAAAGAAAGAAACTCTCTTAATTTGTCCCTTGTGGCTATGGTTTTACATTTATGATGTTCGTGTAGGAAGTTTAGATATACATGTTTATCTTAATGTTGTTTGCAGGGATAATGGTTGATTTTCCTTAGCTTAAAAGTATTGAGGCTTGATGAATGTTTTTGGTTGTTGAGATTTATGCATTGACATTCTGCATGAGGGAATTACAAATGTACACATACATGTGTGTTGTATGGGAAAGTATAATACAGTCATTTTGTTAGTATAGTTAGTTACAACGCGAAGGAAATATAATATATGACCATTGATTTAAGTCGAGTTCAACTTCGAGTTGGGATTAAGGTGATTTATAACCATACTCGCTTTGTGCGACAAACTTGTGCTATCAAAGGGAAGTTTTGATCCATTTATTGTGGTGTTAAGGGAGGATACTTTTACTTCATAAGGCAATAAAATCAGATATAAGCTCATGGAAACAAATGTAACAATGCTTGGAATATGGACATACATACATACATATATATATAAACATTGTCGATGTAAATGTTAAGTTCTGGGGCTTGATGCCTACCATGTCTGGTCACACACACACACACACACACACACACACACACACACACATATATATATATATATATAGATATATATATATATAATTAGTTATGAAAGTCGCTTAGTTATGAAAGTGGCTTAAGGGAAAAACATTTCTTGAAATGGCCTCAAACATTATTTTAACTTATTGGCCTGTGCCAATAGATCTTTGGCTTAAACATAGGTGTGGAAGCATAAGAAGGCACACACTTTATATAGTACATATGGGTAGTTGTTTTATTTAAAAACACACACATATAATGTGATCATATGTGGCATGAAGGCATTGAGCTTTACCATTGGTAATCACTTTGTTGAATGGTCGAGGTTTAGCCCCAAGAGATGGGGCTTATAGCCCCAAGCGATCATATCCTATAACCGGGCAAAGACTATGGATTTCTTATCGTAATACATCGCACCATGGCTAGTCGAGAAAAGTTGAAGGCTTAAGCCCTAAGAGGCCATAACATAAAGTCTATATGACTTCACACTTTAACAAATGGAAGAGGCATTTTTCGATGGATGACACAATTTTCTGGCAGAATCAACGGTGGTAAAAATGAGGGGACTTACCTCCCTTCGAATTTAATAGGGAAGGATCGAGATATCGTTTCCGTGGTGAATTTTGGATGGGGTTTGAGGTATGGATGGTGGATATCTTGATGGGGACCCCCCTCGTGATGTTAATAGAGGGGAGTCGAGCCGTCACATGTTGTTATATCATTAGAATGATAGAGAGCTATAGACTACATGTCCGAAACTTTGATCCTTATCTATGATAGTGGAAGCCTACCCCTCCCCTTGATGTTATCGTGAAGGGGGTTTGGTAGCACAATTGTTGGCCTACCCCTCCCCTTGATGTTACCGTGAAGGGGGTTTGGTAGCACAATTGTTGGCCTACCCCTCTCCTTGATGTTACCGTGAAGGGGGTTTGGTAGCACAATTGTTGGCTACCGTTCGATCGCTGTGGTGTTCGTGAACTGTTAGATGATGGGGTTGGATCAATTGTAATAGGTGGAATTTGCATGGTTTGTTGAGGGCTATAAGTTGGTGAAGGTCTTCAGGGATAATGTATACACACATTGGGGGCCACCTTTTAATATATAAACATATGTGTGATTGTGTAACGTTCAAGGGTTTCACCTGGATTAATGTCTATGGGCAAAAAGTCTTTTAATTCTTGCCATGGATGGCATATAATGTAAGACTATATCTATATATATATATAATTAAAATAATATCGAGGCTTACACTTGGAAAGTAATGTGAGGCATTAAAAATTGGTATGCCATGTGGGCATGTGAGATGGAAGTGTTGGGGCATGCCACGTGGGAACCTCATGGGAACCATGTGGTTGCCACATGGAAATCAAAGAGAAGATAACACATTTAAACTGATAAAACTTTAAGGGAGCATAATTTGAGATCACATAGTCCAAATTGGGAAAATTTTTATGTCATTGGAATCATCTCACCAAGATGAGTGTAATGGTGACATCCGATTTTAGTTTTGGAAAAAAACTCACAGAGAAGTAAAAATAAATAAATTGATTACCCCATTTCTCTAACTAAATGGGGGAATTTGGGTTAACGTAGTGAACACATCACTGAAGGTAAGGTGGTGTTTTTTTACACTAGTTCATTTATCTCTTATTATTTCATTTTAAGTTCTTTTACATTTAAAACTTTTATAGATTTAGATGTAAGGGAGAATAATTACTTAGAACTATGAATCTATGAGGAATGAAGGATGTGCAGGGGATGGGTATGTGTAGGAGAATGGGGTTGCAAAGTGAAATTTATTCTGTAGGCATTAAATTAATTTGATTAGGAACAAAAACTTTAATTTTTAATGTAACCAACACTCTTTATACGGATGGTCAGTATGAGACTAGAAAGAGAGGTTTGTAAACTAGAAATAATAAATCTTGGTATTCAAGGTTTGCAAATACTATGTTAATTTGTGATTTCACATTTGGGTCTTTTTAGTGTGTGTGAAAAAGTAGTCTTGTGTAGGAGAACATATGTCTAGAGAAAGGAACAAAAACTTTAATTCATAGTGTAACTTTTGCATGAATTTCTTGTCGGTGAATATCTTCTGCACATTCATTTTGACTTCTTGCATTTGTGAATTAAATACTAATGATCAAATATTCAATTAATTTTCTTTTTAATGCATGTGAGGAAGAACATTTTCATAGAGTTGTGAAATTGTGTGGAATGAAGGATGTGCGGGAGAACAATTGAACAGAGCTATGAATCTGTACAGAATAAAGGATGTGCAAAGGACCGGGTATGTCTAAGATGGTTGGGTATGTGTGCTACAATAGTTGCATAAAGCTGTGAACCTGCATGAAATGAAGGTTGTGCAGAGGATGGGGTAAGTGCGGGATATTGGGGGTGCAGAGGGAAACTTATCCGCTGACAAAATTAATTTAACTAGGAATATGAATTTTAATTCGTAGTGTAACAAAAACTTTCATCTACAATGTTGCAGTCTTCCTCATAAATTTCTCGTTAGAAAATTTCTTCTGCAAACCCATTTTCCCTTATTTATTTTTACAATTATGAATTAAATGCTAATTATCAAATATTCAATTAAGTGCCTTTTTAATGTGTGTGAGGAAGAGGTGTTGTGTGGTGGAATGGGTGTGTGGAACAAGGATAGGAAACATTCATACATTGTGTGACCCCCTTACTTCGTCTGCACCTCGGTACATTACTATTATTAAACCAACAATAATTTGCAATTATATAATTTTTGGCATAATTGGGAGAAAGATGGGGAATTTATTTGGTTAGTTCTATGACTCTGATAGTGAGACACGTATTGCTAGTGTGCTTGTCTCTTATTATTTCATTTTAATCTCTTTCCCATTTAAAACTTTTATAGATTTAGCTATGTGGGAAAATAGTTGCATAGAGCTATGGATTTGTGTAGAATGAAGGATGTGTGTGGGAAATGGTGTGAGCGGAAGAACAAGGGTGTAGAGGGAGCTTTATTCTATAGACACAAAATTAATTTAACTAGGAACAAAAACTTTAATTCGTAAAGTAACAAACACTCGTTATAAGGATGGCCAGTTTGAGACTAGAAAGAGTAGTTTGTAAACTAGAAATAATGAATAATGGTATTCGAGGTTTTCGAATACCATGTCACATTTGTGATTTCAAATTTTTATCTTTTTAATGCCTGTGAAAAACTAGTGTTGCATAGGAGAATGGTTGTGTGGAGCAAGGAATGGAAACTTTGATTCACTGTGTAACTTTCATATAAATTTCTCGTCAACAAATTTCTTCCACACATCCATTATGACTTCTTACATTTTTTAATTAATTACTAATTAGCAAATATTCAATTAAGTGTATTTTAATGTAGGAGAGAAATAGGTCTTGTGTGGGAGAATGGGTGCGCATAGCCAGGACAGGAAACCTTCATACATTGTGAGGCCTCCCCACTTCATCTGCACCTAAGTACATTACTTTTATTAAACCAATAGTAATGTACTTTTGTAAGTTCTGGTATCATTAGCCAAAGTGGTGGGGAGTTTCTAGGGTTAGTGCACTGACACTGACAACAAGATAGGTATTGTTAGCATGTTCATCTTTTATTATTTCATTTTAAGTTCTTTTCCATTTAAAACTTTTATATATTTAGCTTTGTAGGAGAACAGTTGCACAAAGATGTGAATCTATATAGAATGAAGGATGTGTATGGGATAAGGTATGCGTGGGAGAACAAGAGCGCAGAGGGAACTTTATTCCATATATATGAAATTAATTTAACTAGTAACAAAAAATTTAATTCATAATGTTAGAAACACTTGTTATAAGGATGGTAATTTTGAGACTAGAAATAGTGGTTTATAAACTAGAAAAAACAAATCTTGGTATTCAAGGTTTGCGAATACTATGTGCATTTGTGATTTCACATTTGTGGATTTGATACTTATTATTATTATGCAATATTAGATTAAGTGTCTTTTTAATGTGCATGAACAAGTAGTGTTGTATGGGAGAACAGGTGTGTAGAGCAAGGATAATTTTATTTGATAAGTTCTGGCATCATTGGACAAATAAATAACATAATACTGATAAAATGTGAACGATATGAAAGGAGATGGCATATGCATGTTCGTAGTCAGTGAATTGAATTATGACAAGACAAATATCTACATGAAACTGCATTTTCTATTAATCATAGGACAAACATTGAGATGATAACAAATATGGATGGCAGCTTTATCTCTAATACAAACATTTTTTTACATGTTTCAGATGAAAAATAGTAGCATGCGGTGACTTCTATGGAAGCGAGTCAACAAGCATTTGAAATGGCTAGTAGAGTGAGGAAAGAAGCTATTTGCAGTGATACAAATATCTCATTTTCTCATATCAATAGGAACTTTCAGTGATCGACCATGTATTTCAAATAACAAAGTGTGTAACATTTTCTCTTTGATGAATATTTACGAATACTACGTGCATTTGTAATTTCACATTTGTGGATTAAATACTTATTATTATTATTATGAAATATTAAATTAAGTGTCTTTTTAGTGCATGTGAACAAGTAGCGTTGTGCGGGAAAATGGGTGTCTGGAGCAAGGAACATAAACTTTAATTCATAATGTAATAGAAACTCTCATGTGCGATGTTGTGCTCTTCTACATAAATTTCCCATCAGAAAATTTATTCCGCATATCCATTTGGACTTCTTACATTTGTGAATTAAATAATAATTTTCAAACATTCAATTATGTGTCTTTTTAACGCATGTGAGAAAGAGGTGTTTTACATGAGAACAAGTGTGTAGAGCAAGGACAGGAAACATTGATACACTGTGCAACCCTAAGATACATTGATATGGGTGTTTTGCAACTCAACACTCGATACAATGTATCAATATTGGGCATCATTGGGAAGAGCAATAACATAATACTAGTACAATGTGAATGTTATGCAAGGAGATAACATGCAAACGTGTGTAGTCAATGAATTGAATGTTGAAAAAGACGATATTTAATTGTAGCGATGTTTTCTATTAATCAAAGGACAAACATTGGGATGATAAAAAGATATGGATGCTAGGTTTATCTTCAATACAAAGATTTCGTAACATGTTTTAGATGCAAAATAATAGAAGGTGGTGAATTTTATGGAAATGGGTTAGCAAGTATTTGAAATGGCTAGTGGAGTAAGGAAATAAGCTATTTGTAGTGATAAAAATAAATGATTTACTGATATTGTGAAGAACTTTCACTAATCGATTATGTATTTCAAATATCAGAGTGTGTAACGTTCTCTCTTTGCAAAATGCATTTAAAATATGGGAGTATTGTGTTGGAAATAATACTGAGAAGGGAGGTCAATCAGTATTATCAGATCAATAATTTTTTATTTCCCATTCTGATTTATATACGCTACTTTTGTAAAGTGAACTAGTGCGTACACACAACTGTGATTAAGAAACTAGCGTATACCCAGAGAAATTTTGATTTAGACAATTTATCATGTGTTGATCTTTAACGAGTGCATCAATAACTTATTAAATAGTGCAGTGAAACAGAATAAACCATCACACATAAGAAACACACATGAACACCAAGATTTAAGGTGGAAACCCAATGTGGGTGAAAACCACCTGTTGTTGTCATCTCTCTCTTCTCTTAATAATAATAAAATCTGTTTACAGTCTTGTACTGGTGCAAACTCGTACCAGTACATAGGCACCCACCTGTAGAAGGCTACAACCTTCTCTCATTTTCCAGCTTCTACTGGAAGGGAGTTGCAACCCCTATCTCTTGTACTAGCCAATGTGTTTACTAGTATGTAGGTGCTGGCCTACAGAAGGCTACGACCTTCTTTCTTCCTCCAGGGACCACATTTCATAAATTTTCAGACTAGATGCTCTTGATACATAACAATACACATGAAGGCCTCGTTTCATCAAATTTTCATACTAGACCCATCATAAACTTTGAAACTTAAACCGCATTAACCAACATTCAGTTAATCTGAACAATCAGATCACTAAAACCAGAACGCTTTGCTGAACCTAGAAACCTGCATCATCATTCAGAACCAGCTGTAACCTCAAAAATCATGCATCAGAATGTATACGATACTTTACTAAACTCAACCTATGTGTATACATTACTTCCTTCAATAAAACCTGTGTATACCTTCAAAACTATTAAAACATAAAGCTTCTGAGTCAATTATGTACCAACCAACAATATATTGAACATCTACTGTCAACTTATAGAGATTTACACAGGCAGCAACAAAGATCACTCTTCTCACTTATACAATCAATCAATTAGATACCAACCTCCTTAAGCATTTAGTTTTACATTTAGATCTAAGAGGACTTCATTGAAAAACAACAGTAAAACAACATAATTAATCAGGTAGATCAGTCAGATCTGAAGAAAAGGATTTTATTTTGTACGCTACTTTGAAGAGTAGAAACTGCATGTACATGCGCTTTTGTCGAGACAAACCGGCGACAGATCTGCAAATATTAACTCATAACTTCACTGAAATTTTAGACTTCAGATAATCCCAAATCATGACATTTAAAGAATAAAATAGGTGTACATAATCAGATCTAGCCCAACCAATATTAAATCGTTCAATGATAAGTCATTTCAGGTCTCATGATCCTGATCCAACATTGAATTCAAGGTGCACAAAGTATTTCAGATCAAATCACAAACATAGCCACTGAAACATAAAATATACTTTAGATAGAAGTATTCCTAAGAAACCCATTCACTTGCACACTGTGGCCTAATGATCTTCACCTCCTTATATAGTTTTAGGCCTTTCTCAATAACTCGGACCAAAACCACTTAGGACCAATACCTTGGACCAAATACTTTGGACCAAAACCTTGATTTTCCAACTTGTACGCGCTTTTCTTCTTGTGAGAGTGTGTGTATACATATACATTTTTTTTGTTTTGTTTTTTTTTGTTTTTGTTCTATGTACCAATGTGTATACGCCGTTTTTGCTAAGTGAACCTGTGTATACTTCTTAAACTGCTTTACATCAACCTTTTCCTTCACCTTCTTTATTCTAATCAGTAAACCTTAGTTCCATCTTCCTGTTCTTCTGTGCCACTGCCCTGTTACCTCTAAATATACCTGTTGTACTGTGAGTTTCCTTTGATCAAGATTGAATTGACTTGTGAGTGAGTTTCCATCAAGGACAATACTTGTATCATAATGCCAATGATCTTCCCCTTTGGACTTGATGAAAACCATGATAGTGTTGATTACTGCAAGTTGTAGAAACTGTTAGAGATAACATGTAACGCCAAAATACTCTCCCCCTTTGACATCAAGGGAAAAGGGTGGACCAAGCTACTTTCCTTCTTTGATATACATTATGTTGTCCATGCCCCCCTTGAGTACATGCCGAGTATGTAGAGATATGATTCAAAGGAATAACATTACTCTATAACTCAACTAAGTGAGTATGACCTCCTTATGACCAATGACTCATACATACATAAATCACCCAACCAAGTGGGGATACACCACATTTGACTCATCCACCCAACTGAGTGGGGATATACCAATTGTTTATACATGATAGAAATACAACAAATATTACATCATCCATCCCATGCAAAGTGGGGATACAAATTACATCATTTGTCCAATAGGATTCATTCAAATATAGACTATGACAAAAGAAGTCATATCACACCCTAGATCTTTACATGACTTAAACAACAAATGATATAAATATCTGAAGCCATAGCTGAACACAACAACCATAATGCCAACAATGCAGAATGCATGTGAAGGTTAATGCCCCCACTGAACTTTTGCTACCTGTGCATTGTCAACAAGTCATTCATCAAGGCATCTTTGTCAATGAGATAAAAATAAATGAACAAAGCATATCGTCTGACTGTAATCACCAATATCAAATAGAGCACCCATATTAGAGTCCGACCCACTTTTTTTCTGTCAGAAAAACATATATGCTCCTTCAACCACAAAACCCACGTGTATATGCGAATATACTTCATGAAACCCGTGTATAATAACCTTCTTACGACAAACTGGATTTAACAACATGAAGATGCAGTAACTACTCCCAGCTTATCTCTGAGATATTCAAATGTTTCTCTGGGAAGTGGTTTAGTGAATATATCAGCAACTTGTTCTTTGGAGGGAACATACTCCAATTTAATCTTTTGTTCAAGCACTTGTTCTCATAGAAAATGATACTTAATGGGCATGTGTTATATACCTAGGGGGGATAATATGGGGTACAAAGGGAGGTACCCAAGGGAATAATGTAATAATGGGATGGGCCATAGTAATAAATAAGGTGGTTAACCCGTATCATGTAAGGGACCACAAGTAGTTAGTAATAACGTAATGGGCCCATGGTATTAGATAGATGGTATTGAAGGAACCATGGTAATGACCCATGGTATTGTATGTATGAGGCTTATATAGAGGCTAGAGACTCCACATTGAGGGGTGTCAAGGAATATTGTATGAATAGGCATATGGCTTGTGGAGTGTTCTCATTCCTTAAGGAGTGAATGTATGGTGTTGCCCTACCTTAAGGGTTTAATCAATAAAGAGAATCATTTCTATCTATATGATCTTGTTATTGGGTTTATTTGCATTGTCTTATATTTTCATATCAGATCTATAACAAGTGGTATAAGAGCTATAACAAGTGGTATCAGAGCACTTTCTTGGGCCAAAGTAGAGAATTTTTTTTTTAATTTTTTGCAGGATTTCTGGGGCGGCTAGTTTGCAGATTAGATCTGTATGTTTTGGGGAAAAATTTGCAAAATCTAATTGCATATCTGGATTCTTTGCGAAAAAATACATGATTTCAAAAAAAAATCGGCCGAATCAGAGTTCGGATGAAGGAGATATTGCTGATCTAAAAATCAGTGGTGTTGCAGACAATTTTTCGGGGCAGCGAGTTTGTGGCGCAGATCTGGACGTCCTGGTGCAAGATCTTCAAAATCTAATTGCAAATCTGGATTCTTTGTGAAAATGTACCCGATTTAAAAAAAAAACAGTTGAATCAGAGTCCGTATGAGGGAGATATCGCTGATTTAAAATTAGCTCTTTTTTCAGAATTTTTGGTGATGGTGGGAGAGTTGCAGCGTAAATATGAAATTCTAGTGTCTGGATCAGGATTTCTATCACATGGGTAGTTGCAGAATGGTTGTTCCATTTCCGAAAACAAGTCATAATAGGGATTCTGAGCAATATTGACTAAACTGTGACAATTTCAAATTTTCGCCAAGAAAACACCCTTCATGGCGATTCTATATTTTACAGGAAAAGATGATGGTCCTACTATTGAAGAATTCATACAGAGAAAAAAGTCCACACATGGGACACTTTGGAAGATGTCAGTGGTGTTTAATATGAAAGATGAGGCTGACAAATGGTGGTTATCACTTGACCACAAGCAGTTGCCCAAACTTTCAGATGCAGAATTTGAAAAACTCCTTTTGGACAAATGGTCTCGGGCTAGAAAAAAGGAGAATGAGACACGTAAGGGGTTATTTGCTACGGGTGTCTCCTTATTGCAGGTTCATGGATTGATTCAGAAGGAGAAGATCATTGTTTCTATAAATCCTAGTTGCAAGCATAATTTTATCAATGTTAATTTGGCAAAAAAATTGCAAGTTCCAGCAACACAAATTGAAAACACACAGGTTGATGATGAGGATGTTCAAGTTTATATGGATTTGAAGCTTTCTATGGATAAGTATGTGTTGCATGGTGATTTTTATACTTTAGATATGAATAACATGGATATTGTTTTGGGATATCCTTGGATGGAATCCGGGGGTACTATCAATATTAATGTGCAAAAGAAATTCCTGAAGCTCTGGTATAAAAAGAAGAAAATTACATTACAAAATATTTCCATTAATAAACAGGTAGAGTCCAAGGACGCTGAAGCAGAAGATGTTCCAGTGACTGACATATCAGATGATGAGCCAGTGATGATTGACAATCAAACACAAACAGAGGCTGAAGCAAAAAAGGTTACAAGTGCTGATACATCAGATGAGGGCTCAGTGGTTGAAGTAATATTGGAAGATAAGACACCACAGCAGGCACCACAACATGGACCAGATAATAGTCAGGCTCCAGTAAGGGGTGAATTAAAGAAAAAGACACTGTGGGTTAAAACTTCAACATATCATCACCCACATCACCCCGCAAGACAACAACCAACAAGATGGAAACCAATTAGCCACAAGGACAACAACCCCCACATGATAGATAGAGCAGAGCGAAGATCCACCTACTACACATCAACACAAAAGAGTTGCCACGGTCAACTTCCATCTCAAGCGAGCGAGGCACCAGCGAGATCGAGGGTTCACCTTTCTCTTGGATGGCTAGATGCACGTGCATGGTACCACTGGACTACTCTTTTGAGTAGATCTTATTATTTGTGTTCTTTCCATGTTTCGGGGATGAAACATGTTAAGGGGGGTGGAATTTTATATACCTAGGGGGGATAATATGGGGTACAAAGGGAGGTACCCAAGGGAATAATGTAATAATGGGATGGGCCATAGTAATAAATAAGGTGGTTAACTCGTATCATTTAAGGGACCAAAAGTAGTTAGTAATAATGTAATGGGCCCATGGTATTAGATAGATGGTATTGAGGGAACCATGGTGATGACCCATGGTATTGTATGTATGAGGCTTATATAGAGGCTAGAGACTCCACATTGAGGGGTGTCAAGGAATTATTGTATGAACAGGTGTATGGCTTATGGAGTGTTCTCCTTTCTTAAGAAGTGAATGTATGGTGTTGCCCTACCTTAAGGGTTTGATCAATAAATAAGCATTTCTATATTCAGATCTTGTTATTCTTGGGTTTATTTATATTATCATATATTTCTGGGTTTATTTATATTATCTTATATTTTCAGATTAGATCTATAACAGTATGTGCTTGGTCTTGGAGTGCATGACAAGATTTTTTGAAATACTAATGGCACTTGTATTATCACATAAAATGGAGATGGGTGGAGTACAAGTGATTTTAATGTCTTGCAATGTTTGCATCATCCAAAGTAGTTGTGTGCAGCAAGATGCAAGAGCCACATATTCTGCTTCAGTTGTAGATAAGGCAATCAAACTTTGTTTCTTGTTGAACCAAGACACCAACCGAGAACCCATATAGAATGCACCTCCACTAGTGCTTTTTCTATCATCAACATTTCCTGCCCAATCTGCATCTGTATATGCATGAAGAGTAAGGTCTATATCTTTGGGATACCATAGTCCAAAGTCCTGAGTTCCTTGAAGATATTTGAAAATTCTTTTGACTGCCTGGAGATGTGATTCCTTTGGATTTGCTTGGAACCCTCCAACAATTCCTATTGCATGCATGATATTAGGTCTGGTGCTTGTTAGATAAATCAAACTTCCAATCATAGATCTGTAAGTTGGTTGGTTCACTACTGGCGATTCATCGTTAGAACTGAGACTGCATCTTGTTACCATTGGAGTACATACTGGTTTATAATCTTCCATTCCATACTTCTTCAAGATTTGCTTGAGATATTTGGTTTGTGAAAGAAAGATACCATCTTTTGTTTACTGTACTTGTAGACCAAGAAAATAAGTAAGTTCAGCAAGTAAGGACATTTCAAATTCTTGCTGCATTACTGAAGCAAAATTCTGACTCATGGATTATTCATTGCAACCAAAGATGATATCATCAACATAAACAACAATAATTAGCAGTTTGTCATTTTCAACCTTAGTGTATAGATTTCTATCTGCAGAACCTTTTGTGAAACCTCGTTGTTGTAGATATTTGTCAAGGCGGTAATACCAAGCCCTTGGAGCTTGTTTCAGACCATAGAGAGCCTTTTTGAGCTTGCATACAAGTTTTGCATCATTTCCAAGAATGAATCTGTTAGCCTCCTGCTGCAACAGGTATTCATCTTTCATGATTGACATTTTTACATGCCAAATATGTCATACTTTGCAAGCTCCAGTGTTCCATATTTCCAGATGAGACCAAAGAAGAAAGCCATGAAATATGCTTGGTTCAAATGCACTGCTGTATTCCATTTTTGATGAGTTGTTCCAGTTTTGAAGAGTTTTTCATTTAAGGGAGGTCCAAACAGTTTAATCTTGGTCTCCCTAGGTTTCAATTTCCTGTTTTAGAATATAGAGAATGATATCTGTCCAAACAAGTTTAATCTTGGCAGATTTTGTAGATAGGTAGAGAATCAAAGGGACCCAACTGTTTAATCTGGGCCCTGGCAGAAATAAGTGCAGATTTAGATAGGAAAAATTCAAAAGAAAAATTGTAAAGCTGGGTCTGCAAGTCTAAGTGCACCCTAATCAGAAAAGAAGAAAAAATGTTAGGTGAATAGGCTGGGTAGGTAGCTGTGGTTGCAGAATGGTGATTTATGATCAATTTTGTGGTGCAAAATGTTTACCTTTCCAGATCACAGTCATCAGGTAGTTTCATTCAGAAGAGCTCAGAGCTAGACATCACTAACTTCCCCTTCTTCTAATTCCCCAAAGTCACTTACTAACTCCCCAAAGAGGTCAAGATCTGCTTGAGCCCCTTAGTCTCATCATACTCCATATCAGTTGCCTTGGTGAAGATCTGCTTCACTCAAGGATCTCAGTTCTCTACAAGTTCTTTTCCCCAAATTTAGCCTAAGGTCCCTGACCTTAGCGCTTGCTGATCACCGTCATATTAACTACTAACAGTATTATATAATTCCCTATCAGTCTTCCCCCTTCCCCTACTAAAACTTTGTATATAAAATTCCCCTATGTGAATATCCCCTCCCTGGCAATATAGCCATATTTTTATAAGTCCGGGAAAAAACGGTCCATCCGGGGCTGTTTTTAGCCCATCCGTGTCTTAAAAGGGATTAATCCGACACCTGGCCAGATTAATAACCTCTCCCCTAGCCCTAAACCCTCAAAAACCCCCTTTTCTGCCCCTAAACCAAAGTTTTGTGCACAAATACATTGACCCGCGCGCATTAAACCCATATAACCCCCATAACCCACATAAACCTAAGTTTTAAACCCACCGCGCGCTATATTTAAAAGGGAATATTCTGCGCATATTCCCCGCCCTAACCAGCCGTCGCCTCGTCCTTCCCGCCAGCCGTCCGATCATCCGCCCCGCAGATCGACGGTGGGCGGGCCGTCCCATCTCCAAAACGCCCGAGCTTTAGCGTCCGGGAGATGGGCGGTATTACCGCCGTACCTCCCGCCACGCGTCAGCTCCTGGGCTGTGGCGGAGCCCCCTCTGACAAAACCGCTCCCCCCCCAAAGGTGGTGCGCCACAAAACCACTTACTGCCTCCTGCCCGGTGACGTCACCGCTTACGTCACCCCCCTGCACAGTCACCGCTTACGTCACCCCCTCTGCCCAGTCACATGTCGAGTCATCTGCCTGCGTGGCCCCTTGCCACGTGTCATGCCACGTCACCGTCCGTACATGATGACGTCATCCCGCCACGTCATCATGCTGACGTCACCCGCTGTACAACGTCACGTCATGCTGACATCATGCTGACGTCATCAGCACTTTTTTGGCGCGAAGGGCAAAAATCACACTTCGGAGCCCCGAAATCAGATTCTGAGGCAGTTTTTGATGAGCGATTTGCGCCTCATCGCTAGATTTTTTGGGCCAGAATGGGGAATCTTCAGGGAATCTTTTCATTTTACAGCCCCCAGGAAGCCCGAACGGCGCCGAAAGACCCATTTTTCTTCGCGAAGCTTGCCAAGAGGAGTAGAAAACAGTTTTGAAGGAAGTAGAGGCCGAACAGCGGCCATTAAATGATGATTAAGACCCACAGCACGTCAGAACAACATCAGTTTATTGCCAAAGAGTATCAGATGAATAAGAAAAGCCAAAGACTATCAGCCGAAGATTTTTTAGGGGCTCGAAGCACCTGTACATTAATGAAGCCCCCCAGCAAAGTCAAATCAAGCAGCATAAGCCCATCCTTGCCTTCAAATCACCATTAAGGCATTCAAAACGCAGGACAGCAAAGAAGCAGAAACCCATGCACATTTATTTCAGAAGCACCTGCACCAAGCCACCAAGGACAACAGAATTTATTCATTTTTGATACGGCCACCTTCAGCGCAGCCTGAGTTATTTCATGCATTTATTTCAGGATAGAGTTAGGTCAATTAATTATTCTTTATGACCTGATTAGGTCAAGTTGTAATAAAGAACTCTGCAGAGAGTTTTTGCCCTATATATACCGCCCTCTGTATAGTTTTAAGGGTTGGTCAATTGAGAATTTCACTAGAGACTCGCTGTGTATACCTAAGTTTTTCCATAATCAAAGATTGCCGAAAGCTTGGAGAGCAAACTGTCTGTTGTGAATGAATGATTTGGAGACTGAAGATGGAATTCTTGTGCTGCAGTCTGGAACAATAAGTGCCTCTTATCTTTGTTTTGTTGTCTATCACTATCTAAATAGCAGGAAGAAAGAATATCCTAGAATTAGTTTAAATACTCTCTATGCTCAATTTCTGCTATTTCTTTATGTTTTCCTCTGATTGAATTGGTTATGAATATGAATTCCTTCTGGCTCATGTTTACCCCTATTCACCTGTGTTAGCCAATTACATAGGGATTCTTAACTGCCCCTAGGTAGCGCCCTGTTATCTTCCCTTGTTAAGCATAATTGAGAGATTCTTGACTGCCTCTCATTACTTAGCACTTCTTTCCATCCCTTAAACCTGAAACATTGTTTCATGCTCAGCTATCTTGCTCCATTTTCCCTCACTGTTATTAAGGAAAAGCGCCAGCAGTTTTTCTCCTCGACTCCACACCCAATGGTTCGAAACCCTTAGACTATGCTCTACCTCTCTACCTGAAAAATCAATTTTCCCACCAAAAACAAAACAAAACCCTCTGAACTCAAGACCTAGCCTAAAATCCTTTTCAACAAAGCTAAATCATAAAGAGAGAGCCCTCTCTGATTGCAGGTTGGCTAGAACCTGCAGTCCAAAGTTGGTCTGCGGTTACCTCGGCCGTATCCTTTTCCAGAGCTTAAGGACAACCTGAGTGATAACAGAATCCTTCTGGATGTTCAATATAAAATTCTTCTAAATCTGCATTAAGGAAGGCTGATTTTACATCCATTTGATATACTTTGAACTTTTGAAAACTAGAAAGAGCAAGAAACATCCTTATGGCTTCAAGTCTGGAAAGAGGTGCAAAAGTTTCTTCAAAATCTATACCTTCCTATTGAGCATACCCTTTACAAACAAGTCTAGCCTTGTTTCTAATAACTTCTCTATTTTCATTCATATTATTCTTAAATATCCATTTTGTTCCTATAATATTTTTATCATGAAGTCTAGGAACTAATTCCCAAGTATCATTCTTTTCAATTTGGTCAAGTTCTTCATCCATGGCCTTGACCCAACATTCATGTTTGCAGGCTTCATTTACATTCTGAGGTTCAGTGGAGGATAGTAATGTTAGATAGCTTGAGGTCCCTACAGGATTTCTTCTTGTCTGTACACCAGCTCCCTTTTCTCCTAGAATTTGAGATTCTGGATGATTATTCTAAACATAACTAGATGGAGTCTTTTCCCTGTTTGTTTTATCTTCTTCTTCTGGTGCTTCATTGGTTTCTTCTTCTATATCATTTTGATTTGATGCGGGAAATCATTCCCCAACTTCCTCACTGTCATATTCCTTTGCTGATTTCATTTGTTTCGGATTTCTTCTTGCTTCATTAATTACAAGATCAATGCTTTCAAAAATTTTCCGAAGTCTTTTATTATAACATTTGTACCCTTTACTTCTAGATGAATAACCAAGAAGAATTCCTTCATCTGCTCTGGGTTCGAACTTACCAAGTTTTTCATCAGTCCTTTTCATAAAACATTTGCTTCCAAAAACTCTAAAGTGTTTTACAGTAGGAGGCTTACCATACCAAAGTTCATATGGAGTTTGATTGCTATTTACCCGAACATTTGCTTTGTTGAGAATAGTTACGGCAGCAAATGCAGCTTCACCCCAGAAGGTTGCAGGAGTTCCAGATTCATCTAGCATAGCTCGAGCCATTTGTTGAACTGTTCTGTTCATCCTTTCACCACACCATTTTGCTAAGGAGTTCTTGCGACAGAGAATTTCCTTTTTATTCCATGTTGCTCACAAAAGTCAAAGAATTCATCTGATATGAATTCTCCCCCTTGATTAGATCTGAGACATTTGATTTTTCGACCTGATTCATTTTCAACTAAAGTTTTGAAGGCTTTAAACTTTTCAAATGCTTCATCTTTATGCTTTAGTAGACCTATCCAACACATCCTTGAAAAATCATCAATAAATAAAATAAAGTATTCTTCTCCATGAGGTGACTTTTTCCTTGTTGGTCCACATAAATTAGTATGGATAATTTCAAGAGGCTTACTTGCTAACCCTTATTTTTCAATGAAGTGAACTCTGATTTACTTACCTATTTGACAGGGTTTGCATATGGTATTTTTTGGGATGCTGATATCTAGAAAATCACGAAATACCTTGAGCCTTCATGCTTTTCTTGTTTGAGAAAAGCTTAGATGTCCCAATCTTCTATGCCATAGCGAGTTTTCATCTGTCTTTCTTAGATAGCATTGTTGTTTTCCTCCTTTTTGTATGTATAAGTTGTTTGGAGTTCTTGTACCTTTGATCACGGTTTTTCCTATATCAAGCTCACGAAGCACACATCCGTTTGATCGAAACACCACTTCATTTCCTTGATCACACATTTGAATGACACTCAAAAACTTATGCTTTGAACCGTCTACATACATGACATTTCCAGCTTTAACCTTTTCTTTCAGGAAAACATAACCTTTACCTTTAATGACAACTAGAGTGTCATTTCCAAATGAGACATTCTTTTCCTTTTCTAAATCATTATATGAATGAAGTTTCTCTTTGTCACCTATCATGTGTTTGGAGCATCCGCTGTCGATGTACCACTAATTTTCTTGTTCTTCTGCATACAGAGCTATGCCACATATTTCTGATTGAGATTCCTTCCTTCTCCATATCTTGGGATTTAAAGGTGTTTGTTCCTTTTGAAGTGTCTCCTACATTCAGATTCTTCATGACCAAAGTTGTTACAAATCAAATATTCTATTTCATTTTCAAGAGGAGAAAAGTTATTACAGGAACGTTTCTTGATTCTTGTTACACTCCTTTGATTTCGTGATTCTCTAGTCATGATGGTTTTGTAAGCAACACATTGAGTAGCCTTGTGCCCAAAGTTATGACGTGAAAAACATTGCCCATTAAAGAAATTTCTGTGATCATAGTATCTTTTGGTATTGTTTACTTGTTGATTGTGGCTTCTACTGATATTCATCTTTGGAGTAAATTGAGTATGATTTACCGGATGAGTAATTTTATGCCTTTGTTGAGGATTGACATACTGTTCATTGGTCTTTGCTGCATCAAGATATCTTCTGGTAGAGACTGACGGCTTCTGTGATTGACATGAATCTTCAGTATATCCAAGACCTCTCTTTATCAGAGGAGAATAATGAACATTGATGATTTCATTTAAAGTTTCTGATCCTTTAGCAAATCTAAGATTAAGAGATTTTTTCTTCTCAAGATATTTTCTTAGACCCACAATTTCACATTCTAGATTTTCATCGTGTTTTTTCTTTTAGCAAGTTGGTGTGTCAAAGTATCTATGATCATATTCTTTTCTTCTACATAGATTTTGAGTTTATTGATTTCTTCAAGAAAGTCTTCCTCTTCTAATGCATCCAAAAAATCATCATTGTCATAAGCCATGAGTAGTTTATAATCTTGTTTAGTTTCATCTTCATCACTATTAGATAAACCATCACTATCTTCATGCGTATAGTAACTCCTTCTATTCACAACCTATTTTCTATTGCCTTTTGCACATTCCTTCCATTTTTCATATTTATCTTTATGGGGACATTTGGCAGCATAGTGACCGACTCTACCACAAGCAAAGCATTTGAAAGGTAGCTTACCTTTGAATATTTCGGAACCCCGTTGAAGCTTCTTGACAAAATTTATCTCATCTTCTTCTTCCGAAATGTGTCCTGATTCATTGTGCTCTTCCTTTTATTTTCCCTTTGCTGATGCTTTAAATCAAGCTTCTCTCATATCTGATGGACTTCCTTTTCTCATTTAAAAGGCAGTTAGGATTCCATGAAGTTGAGTCACAGTCATAGTCTGAAGATCCTGTTTTTCTTGTATGGCAGACACTTTTGACTCAAATTTAGAAGACAAAGATCTCAAAATTTTCTCAACTAAAGTAAATTCCTTTATCTCTTCACCTAGATTCTTCATACAATTAACAATCTCATCTTTACGTAAATAGTAATTAGCAACACTCTCATCACTATGCATCTTAAGAGTTTCATACTAAATTCTAAGGGTTTGAAGCTTAGCACGTTTTACTCGAGAGTCTCCTTCATAGCTCTGAATGATTTTGTCTCATATCTCTTTGGCTGTCTTGAGCTGCATGACGTTGATAAATTCTGATTCTGACAAACTTCCCAATAATGTATTGACAACTTTGGCATTGGTTTCGTATAACTTCTTACCTGTAGAGTCTGTAGGAATTGTTGCTGTAAATTGATATGATCCTTCCACAATTTCCCAAACATCGGCTCCAAGCGATTGTAGATAGGCTATGGTTCTTATTTTCCAATATACTAAGTTGTTCCCATTGAAGATTGGTGGTCTAATGGATCCCATGCCTTTGTGATTATTCATCTTGAAAGATCTACCTTCAAGCGATCAAGCTTCTTCTGAAGGACCTGCTCTAATACCAATTGTTGGAAATAAGACTGAGAGGGGGGATGAATTAGTATTATCAGATCAATAATTTTTTATTTCCCATTCAGATTTATATACGTTATTTCTATAAAGTGAACTAGAGTGTACACACAACTGTGATTAGAGAAACCAACGTATACCCAGAGAACTTGTGATTTAGACAATTTATCATGTGTTGATCTTTAACCAGTGCATCAGTAACTTATTAAATAGTGCAATAAAACAGAATAAACCATCACACATAAGAAACACACATGAACACCAAGATTTAAGGTGGAAACCCAATGTGGGTGAAAACCACCTACTATTGTCGTTTCTATCTTCTTTTAATAATAAGAAAATCTATTTACAATCTTGTACTTGTGCAGACTCATACCAGTACGTAGGCACCCGCCTGAAGAAGGCTACAACCTTCTCTCATTTTCTAGCTTCTATTGGAAGGGAGCTATAACCCCCTAGCTCTTGTACTAGCCAATGTGTTTACTAGTACGTAGGCACTAGACTACAGAAGGCTACGACCTTCTTTCTTCCTCTAGGGACCACGTTTCATAAATTTTCAGACTGGATGCTCCTGGTACATAACAATACACATGAAGGCCTCGTTTCATCAAATTTTCATACTGGACCCACCAGAAACTTTGAAACTTAAATTGCATTAACCAACATTTAGTTAATATGAACAATCAGATCACTGGCACTAGAACACTTTGCTGAACCTAGAACCCTGCATCATCATTCAGAACTAGTTGTAACCTCAAAAATCACACATCAGAATGTATACGCTACTTTATTGAACTCAACTTGCGTGTATACGCTACTTCCATTAATCAAACCTGCGTATAGCATCAAAACTACTGAAACATAAAGCTTTTGAGTCAAGTCTGTACCAAACAGCAATATACTAAACATCTACTGTCAACTTACTGAGCTTTATAGAGGCAAGAACAGAGATCACTCTTCTCACTTATATAATCAATCAATGAGATACCAAACTCCTTAAGCATTTAGTTTTACATTTAGCTCTAAGAAGACTTCATTGACATACAATAGTAAAACAACAAAATTGATTAGGTAGATCAGTTAGATCTAAAGAAAAGGCTTTTCTTTTATATACGCTACTTTGAAGAGTAGAACCTGCGTGTACACGCGCTTTTTTCGAGACAAACCAACATACAGATATGCAAATATTAGCACTTAACTTCGCTACAATTCCAGACTTCAAACAAACCCAGATCATGACATTTAAAGAATAAAACAGGTGTACATAATCAGATCTAGCCCAACCAATATGAGATCATTCAATGACAAGTCATTTCAAGTCTCATGATCCTAATCCAACATTGAATTCAAGGTGCACAAAGTATTTCAGATCAAATCACAGACATAGCCCCAGAAACATAAAATATACTTTAGATAGAAGTATTCCTAAGAAACCCATTCACTTGCACACTGTGGCCTAATGATCTTCACCTCCTTAATAGTTTTAGGCCTTTCTCAATATTTTGGACCAAAACCACTTAGGACCAATACCTTGGACCAAATACCTCAGACCAAATACCTTGGACCAATACCTTGGACCAAAACCTTGATTTTCCAACCTGTACACACTTTTCTTCTTGTGAGAGTGCATGTATACGTATACATTCTTTTTGTTCTGTGTACCAGCGTGTATATGTTTTTTTTACTAAGTGGACATGCGTATACTTCTTAAACTGCTTTACATCAACCTTTTCCTTCACCTTCTTTATTCTGATCAGTAGACCTTAGTTCGATATTCTTGTTGTTCTGTACCACTGCCCTGTTACCTCTGAATATACCTATTGTACTGTGAGTTGCCTTTTATCAAGGCTGAACTGACATGTGAGTGAGTTTCCATCAAGGACAATACTTGTATGATAATGGCAACATATTGTTGGAGCTTCTGTTGCCTTACATAAAATTTTATCGCCGAAGTTGAGATCACATAAAATCACATCCTCAACTCAATAGTGTTTGAATGGTCTCCAATTATCATATGAAATGTATGAAATTCTGAACACAAGGTCATCATGAGGCAATATTGATTCACTATTGATGACAAATCAGGGTTTAATAAGTGGTGTGTCATTACAAAGGGATAAGTCTATCTCAAATTAATGTAGTGTGATATTCATTGTTATCGATAGCTACTACAGGTTGGAGCTTTTGTTCAAGCCTAATTGGAAATCGAGATATGATTTTATGCGATGCCAACTCTAGCTTAAACTATTAATTCATGTTTGGTGGCTTTAGTTGGAGAATACTATAGTGTATAGCAATAGCTTTTTGTTCAATATTTTGTATTATGTTGAAATATTTGGGTTTTTTGATACATTTTATATGATGGCTAACTAATTGAGGTAATGTATGCGAAGGTACGAAATATCTCGAAAGAGAGTCTCTGTTCATTTATTTGTGCAGGTCGCTTGAAGGCATTGGTTTTTGATTTACATTGTGTTCGTTGTTAGCATTTCTATTACCAAAAAAGACTAAATTGAATGCATTGAACATAAAGATACTAATATAACTTTATTAATTCATGGTTGATGGACCTACTAGTGTGGGAATACAAAAGCTCCAACAATATTCACAACTTGTAAATGCATTATGCTTGCACAATTTTCTATTCACAATTATTATTAACAATTTCTTATCTAATTTTCATGATCGTAGGTAATTCATATTTATTTTGTATCATAATTTTTTATTTCTTATGATAGATGTGTCAATGATATTAAAGCAGGAGCAAAGTGCAGAGTAAATGGACAAGATAGTTTTGGAGTATTGACATTTATTTCGATAACTTCATGTAAACATTGGGTTTGGTATCTTCAATTGGTATTTATTGAGCATGACACGTGTAATAGTTTTCACACGATTAATAGTAACAACTACAAGAGAATGGTGCACGGAGCAATGAACATAAACTTTTTCTGCTGAATGTTTTGTATGTCCGTATGCATTCAATATTGTTGAATTTCATAACAAGCAAATGTTATTACATGTTAAGATTGGAAACAAATATATAAACACTTTATGCGTTGCATTTGGCATTGAAATTCCAAGTGTTATGGAGGATGTTATTATAGGTTAAGATTACAATACTGGAAATATTAGTTAAAAAAAAATGTAAACGTTTTTATATGATGCTTTTCCAAACACTCAACTTTATTTCAAATAATATTGAATTATAGAAAAAGCTTGTGGAACTTTTGGAGCTAGTTTTCAGCTACATGACTTCTTAATAGTTTCACAAGAAAATCATTAGTTGGCATGAAGGTGTCATAAGAGATATAAATTTATGATATAAAACAAATATGAATTATTTGTCACCATGGAAATTAACTTAGAGACTGTTAATAATAATCGCAAATAGAATATTGTGCAATGACAATCATAAATAAATGTTATGCAAAAACGCCTTCTCCTACCTTTACAATGAATCAAATTGATGGTTGATCTAGTCCCCACTACTATGCTAATGTCCATTCATTTTATTTTATATCAAACTACAAAAAAAAACACAAAATTTGATTTATGGATCACTTGGCATGTGGTTTTGAAGAAATAGCTACATGAAGCAAGGAACGTAAACTCTCCTATAATGTTAATCAGTCGGTACAAGTTGTTGTGCAAAGTGTTGAGGAGGCTGTGCAAAGTGCGGATGTGTGGAAAATGCTTCCTTTCTACTTCTTATGTAACTACGTACAACCACACATCTTCCTTGCTGCACACATATGCTCTGTCACAAAATACTTCTTCATGACATACATTAAAAATACATTTAATTGAATATTTCATAATAAGTATTTAATTTAAAAATGTATTAATGTTTCATAATAAGTATTCAGAAACATCTGACATTGACAATAAAAGCTATGAGGAATTGTGGATGTGTAGAGGATTGGGTATGTGCGAGAAGATTGATCCGAGAACACATTCAATGAGGATATAAATCCTCTTGCTTCAAGTTAAAATGGATGTCCTCCCTTCACCTTACGGGGTATTCTCTATTTTTAATTAAAAAATATGTTCAATAAGCAAACAAATATAAGGTCAGTTTAATGATATGAAAAAATGAAAATTTTAATGGTTTAGCTTTGGGGAAAGGAACTTATATCCAAATATAGGATTCATGACTTGAATGAATAATGAAAGTACACAATTTAAATAAATAACTTAGAGCTATATTTAAGGAAAAATCCTAGACCAGATAACTAAATTATAACATGAACCAAAAGAAAATAAAATAAAACTAAAATACCTCTATATCTTGTGTATAATGTTATTCACTTAAATGAAAGTATAAGGGAACTTAGTATTACGTATTGAATTACTTTACAAACAATACATAAAACAAATAACTAACACATTTATTCTACTAATAATATATATTGGCAAATAAATGAATTCAATAAAGATTGCAACAAAGTAATAAAGATCAAGTCAATTATCAACCTATTAATAATTACCAAGATAGAGATATATAACACAATAAACAAAAAAAAAACTAGAATGTATTGATATTTAAAGTAAATATGCAAGAAAAGCATAAATAACATGAATCAACATGTCTCCAACTTGCAACATATCCTTCAAATATGATTCAAACACTTTAAATCACATTTATTTAAAAGCATCAAATCAACTTATGTATACAAGATTCACTGTATGATCAAGTCAAATCAGTGATCATGCATATTTGATCAGTAATTATAAACCCTAAATAAACAAGAACAAATAGAGAGAGAAAAACATAATGAATATTATGACTTATGTGATCTTCTTTATGAATTACTACAAATAAATAATCAATGCCATGGATTGGTATAATTAATTAACAATAAATCAAAGAAATCTCTCCATTTGAGTGCTTCAAATAATATGCATATATAAAAATCAAGTAATGACTAAGTGAGTTACAAATCGATCATTATAAATCACCAAGTTAAATTAGAATATACAACGACCAAAATTAAATAAAGAGAATGAACAAAATTATTTATTTAAAACTACATATATTTAAATCATTAATCTTTCATGAATCCAGTATATACGACATGTGTAGTCAGGCCTCTCCAAATCAAGAACCTTTTTCTCCTAAAATCCCCCTTTCTAATGAGCAATTACATTCCTTTTATACTTGTGGGAATTAGTTTCCCATTCAATTTTCCATAACTTCTCTAAATAAAATATTAATTACAATAATACTTACTTTCTCCATAAATAAAAAGGAATCGTAATCCTTTTATTCAGTTATTTATGTCCAAATGTTTAACATAACATACTTTTAATTATTCAGTTATTTATGTCCAAATATTTAACATAACATACTTTTAAAAACATCTATATTATTTTATAAAAAAAAAAAATTAATTTTAACATAAAAATATAATAGTTAATAAAACTAAAATACATAGAAACTCACTCTTTGTAAATCTCTCCCTAGAAAATAATTTCCACATACATTCCTATGAAACTATTTTTCGTTTTTTTACCTTTGGCAAGATTGGAAAAACGACTCCAGCTATACAAAAACTTTAACCTGTAAATAAAACTCGTTTTCCAGAATTCTAAAAGTTGTATTAAGTTTGAATTTGTTTTCCCTTTTAAATTATGAATTCATGTTTTTATAAAAAGTCTGCAACACAGCTGGTGAACAATTATATTTGAAATATGTAAAATCTGTTCATATCATATTTGTTTAATATCCTGGAATTCATATTATAGTTGTTTAATAGGCTGGAATTGATTCTATATTTATTTCAGAACATTAAAATGAGGGTATATTTACTTCAACACTCATAAATTAATTTCGGTTTGAATAAAATGTTCATTTAATTGATTTCCATTCCAGTATGAAAAAGATGTTGTAAAGTTATTTTATGTTATGTGATGTTATGTTAGGTAAATATTTTGACTCTCTCCAATTATATAACAATAAAAAAAATACAATTAAAAAAAAGTAATTATAATTATCAATTATTAATAATTAAACCAGTCTAGATTTTAAATTCCGATCTACAAATGCCAGATCAAATTTCTTGAGTTGTAAGCCTCATTTAAAGTGAAAAAAACTTTGATCCCTCTCGACACTTGATAAATCTATAATTAAAATAGATTTAAGATGGTAATAAAAATTAGAATTTAAAAATTTATTTTAAATATAAAATGAAAATAAAATCTGAATTATATTTATTTTAAATTCAGATTTAAAATTTGATTAATAATATAAAATTTACATCTTGATTAAATAATAAAAACTTAAATTCAATACAAATTTAATTTAAATAATATAAACTTAAATTTATTATAATTAAAATTTATTTAAAATCTAATTGAAATAATATATAAATCTTTAGATAAACTTAAACCCCCTACACACACACACATATATATATATATATATATATATATATATATTCTTTGTATATTTAAACTGTAATATATGTATTTAAATTTTAATTAAAACTTAAAAAGAAAAAGTAATACCCTCTCGGGTCCATCGAGGTATAGAGAAAATTATGGGTAAGTTGGGCCCAAAACAATCTCAGTGGTTGGAGGGTTTATGATTGATAGTAGTGTTTTTCAGATGGAGACCTGTTCGAGGTTTAATGTTTTAAATAGACTGGATACCATATCTCTTAAATTCGTTGGAGGGGGGAACCGATTTAAAGAGGTATTAATGCTGCCAGTGGTTTTGTTTTATAGCATAACTTATACCCACCTTCGTTTTGATTTGGTTTAAGTTATGGCCTATGTTACGATTTAAAAGAAACTTGCATCATGATTCATATATGGAATGAGGTAGGTTACTTAGAGGTTGTTTTATATTTATTTGTTTTATTTGTATTTGTATTTTATTATTATTATTTATTTGTATTTTATTTTTTATTTTTAATAACTAAAAATTCTTATTTTTATTTTTTATTATTAAATTATTATATTAATAATTATAATGTTTTGTTGTAATTATTTATTTATGATTAAAATTTTTAATTTCTTATAATAATGATTATAAATTACAATGACTATTATAATTTTAATGTTGGGTGGACATGAATATTTTTGTTGCGAAAATTTGAGCATGTAATTTTGATCTAGGGAATAGGAAACAAAGTTCATATGATGACGGAAATGTCAATATAATGAATAGGGGATTATAAAAGGAAAAATCCACATAGGTAGCCTAGTTCTAAAGGGGTTGAATTTAGCGACAACAGGTGGATTGGCGTGGGATGTACAATTTTCAAAACTAGAAAAAGCGGTTTACAAATTAGAAATGAGGAATCTTGGTATTCAAGTTTTCTGAATACGATGTGCATTTGTTTATGTGTGTGAAGAAATAGTGTTGTGCGAGAGAACAGGTGTGTGGAGCAAGGAACGAAGACTTTTTTCTCCACTATTTTGGTCCTCCTTCTGCACACATCTCACCCGCATGATAGTAGATGTTATTAATCAATTAATAATGTGGGGTGTGGTTGGAGAGAGAACTTTACTCCATAGACATGAAATTATTTAAACTTTAAGTAGAAAGTTAGTATCCAAAATAATAGAAACTTGATATCGAATATAAATTTAAAAAGTGTGCAGAGAAAGGAACATTAAATTTATTCCTAATGTAACAAAAACTTTCATCCTTAACGTCGTCGTCCTCTGCATGATTTTTTCGTCGACAAATTTCTTTTGCACAAATGTTTTTCAAGATGTTCTCAAATACTATGTGCATTTGTGATCTTACATTTGTGAATTAGATACTTATTATCGAATATTCAGTTAAGTGTTTTTTTAATGCGTGTGAGGAAGAGGTGTTGTGTGGAGAGAACAAGTGTGCATTCAACATTATTGAATTTCATAGCAAGAAAAACTAGAAGCATATATCATTTGGCTTGAATGGGTGTGTGGACCCAGGAGTAATGTTTTTTTTTTGCAATGTTTTGGCCATCCGGATAATCTGTTAGCAACAAATTTCTTCCGTAGATATCCTCCTTTTCAATATTGAATTTGTAGAAATTTAATATAATGCATTTAGAGAATCTAGAGGAATGTTGATTTAATGAAATTATCATTGCTAACAGGAAAGGTTGCTTTCTCATTGTTTCATTCACACATCCACATAAGCAATTTGCAATTGTGTTAGTTCTAGCATCATTGGGCAGAGCATTAGCATAATATTGATAGAATCCAAATGATATGCAAGGAGATGACCCATGTATATGCGTATTTAGTGAATTGAATGTTGAAAAGACTAATATTTACCTGTAACAATGTTTTCTATTAATCATATATACTAGTTAACTTTAATCACGAGTTATTGGAAATGTTTATGTGACCGATCAACAAAAAATTGGTGATATGAAGCTATTAGCACGAAACATACATGTGTTTAGGACACAAATATATCGATGCTAACATGATGTTGGTCAATAAGGACAAACATTGGGACAATAAAAAATCTGGATACCAGCTTTATCTTTGATACAAAGATTTGTAACATGTTTCACATGAAAAATAGTAATAGGTAGTGAATGTATATGGAAACAAGTAAGCATTTGGAATGGGTAATAGAGTGTGGAAAAACGTTATTTGCAGTGATACAAATAACTGATTTGCTCATATCGACTGCATATTTGGAATAATGGAGTGTGTAAAGTTTACTTTTTACATAATGCATTTAAAAGGTGTGAGTATTATTTGAGCTTCTGTTTCCTTACATAAACTTTTATCTCCAAAGTTGACGTCACATAAAATGACAACCTCGACTTTCAATTTCATTTGAATGGTGTGTCTAATTATAGTATGAAAATTGTGAAATTATGAACATAAGGTCATTAGGATACAATATTAATTCACTATTGATGACAAATAAGGGTTCAGGAAGTGGCATGTCATGACAAGGGGATAATTCTATCTCAAAGCAATGTAGTGTGGTGTTCCTTGTTATCAATAGCTAATACAAGTTGGAAATGTCATTCAAGCTCAATTAAAATCTAAGATGTCATCTTATGCAATGCTAACTATGGCATAAACTATTAGTTCATTGTTAGTGGCTTTTTTCACATTATCCAGGGAATACTTTAGTGTATCATGATAGATTTTTGTCCAGTATTTCGTGTTATGGTCACCGTTAATTCAAGTCTATGTTCGAAGATTGGGGTTTCGGGTACATTGTATATGATAACTAACTAATTGATTAATATGTAGTGTTTTGTGAGAGGGAGGTGTAAAGAAGAAATATGTAGGTAATGTATGCGAAGATACAAAATATTTCATAAGAGAGTTTATATTCCTTGCTTTGTCCAACTAGCTTGAAGACATTGGTATTTTATTTTGTGATCTAGGTGGATATTGGTGGCCACCCACCAATTCCACTTGGACCCCCGCCATTGTTTCTTTCAGTTTTTCAGTTTCCTTAATTGTAGCACAATTTACTATTTTTAGCAGTTTTTCGGGTCCTAAACTTCCAGAGCTGTTTTGAGGCCCTAAACGACGTTTTTTTGGCAATCTACCGCCAACGACTGGGGGATAAGTACTATTTTTCATTGTAGTCCTCGAAGAGATCTTTCCAACGAGGTATCATGGGCGTCAAACAGAGATAACATGACCAAGTCATGACCCCGGGAAGTTGGTTGCCCAACTAACCCCAATGGGGCCCATAAACTCTTGGTGTTACAACTCCTCAGGTTAGGGTTTTGGTTGTTTAGGATTTGCTCTTATTGTTCAATAATAAAGAGGCCCTTGAGCCTCATTGTAATGCAGTTTAGAGGCATGTAGACGCCACATCTCTCCTCAGAGATAAGCTACCATAGCCCAAGCTAGTTTATTTCCATTTCTGTTTGTAAGCATATTTCAATATTTTACATTAATGAAATGAAGTATTATTTCTGCTACATCTCTATATTTATGGTTATTGTTGTACTTCACTACATTCCTATTTAAATTTGGATCAGTGGTATTAGAGCGGTCTACTCTTTCTCTGTTTTTATTTGCATGTCCCCAACGAGGTCAGGATATAAGGAGTTAAGGCTTGAACTGGTCTAACCTTTGCAAGACCAGCCTCGCAAATTCCAACGGCCTCCCATGGCGGAAAAAAAGAAAGACGAGGGGCAGGAGATCCTATCAAAATCTTGCTCAAAGAAGCCATCAAGCGACAAAGGAACGTGATGATGGACAACTTTGCCCAGATCCTTCAACAGCTACCCAGGGGTGACGCAGCTACTCTGGAAACACCACACCCTTTAAGGTACAAGTTAACTTTGAAATCCCCATATTAGAGGGTTAGATAGATGCAGATGCTGTAGATAAATGGTTAAATCTGAAAGGAGGGTATTTTTCTGTTCATGATTTTTCTAGTCGGGAAAAGATTACTTTCGCTCTTCTCAAAGCCACCCCCACGTCAAGGACTGGTGGGAAACCTACAACGAGTAGAAGGATGAAAGTATAGCCTCACTATTTTCAGTGGCACCCACATGGAATTCATTCTATGATGCCATCAAGGAGTAGTATTATCCTCTCGAAAGCTATGAGGATAAATAGATAAAGTGGACCACGCTATGGCAAGGAAGGGACCAAGACATATGGGAGTTTACCAACATTTTTCATACCCTTCCCACAAAGTTGGGTGTTAAGGATTCTGAGCAGCATTTGGTACTCAAATACCGCCACTGCCTACACAGGTACACCAGGACAAGATGGAGTTCTTGGACATCTCCTCACACGACACAACTTACTGGAGGTAGCCCCACCTACTGCCACTTCTTTGATCTTTGCTAAGAAAGGTAGTAAGATCATCTCCTAGACTAGGAAATTTATTTTCTTTCTGGTTTGCTCTCAAAGTAAGGGGAAGATCATAGCCACATCCATGGCCCCCAGGAAGGGTTCCTCCATGCAGCAGAAGCAGGTGGATTGTTATGAAACCAACTCACAAAAAGATAGAAAAGATAGATGAATGCCTTAGAAATAAGCCTCTTCGAGGGGGCAACCTCCTTTACATTACACAAATGAACAATTCTTGGATGATACAAATGACAAGACCTCCTTTCTATATATAGGAGTCTAAGGAGTCATAATATAATTAGAGCCGACATAACAATAATAATGTAAGGGCACAATAATAACAATAGTGGGCTTCTATGGGGCACAATAATAACAATATGGGGACTACATGGGCACACCAATATAATAAGGGGGTTGTACTAATAACAATAAGGGGTTATACTAGTAGCATAGGGACCTAACATGCCCCTCTCCTTCAAAAAGTCTTTTCCTCAATGCTTGAGTAGTTCTTGATGCTTTTGTCTAAATTCTTGTCCTCCCATGTGGAATCTTCAGCAGGTAAGTTCTTCCACTTGATGAGATACTTTGAAATTGATCTATTTCATAGCTTTTGATTTCTTGGTTTCGTGACTGCTTCAGGTTCCAATATGATTTTTCCTTCCTTGTCAAGTTCTCGCAATACTGTTTGAGCTGGGATCTTTTGCAACTTTTGAATGAGTTCCCACTGCTTTGGGCATATGGATATATGTAAGGCCTGATGTTTGGAGGAACACTTTGTGGAATCAAATGAATAGCATGATCATGATCACGAATAGGTGGGAGACTTTTGGGAGTCTCAAATACCTTGGAATGATTGTCCAAAATGTTTTGGAGATTTGGAGAAATACATGATTTCAATGTGGGATCCTCTAGTGAACATAATTGTGCAATTACACCCCGTTGTCATTTATTTCGAAGCTTTGTCATGCTGTTAGAGTTGATTATCTTTCCAGGTTTTCCTTTGATACCCCTCAATTCAACTTCCTTTCCTTCCCAAAAAAATTTCAAGAAAATTTCTTGAAAATTAAAAGCTATCGTACCCAAAGATTGTAGCCATTGGACTCCTAGTAAAACATCAGCACCACCCATTGGAATGGAAAGCATTGGGCTATTCATTACTTATTATCCCATGGATAGCTTCATATTATGGCACTTTCCAGAGAAATTTATGGTTCCTCCACTTGCAACCATCACTTGATACTCCAGTGCTCAATATAGGAAGAAATTCAATTCCTTGGCTATCTTACAATAAATAAAATTATGGGTACTGCCCGAATCAATCAACACTCTTACCTTTTTCTTCGTGATATGTCCTTCTATCTTGATAGTTTGAGTAGTGGTAATTTCTTCCAATGCATTACAAGATATGGTCAGATTGATTTCTTAAGACTCGATGTGATCTTTCAATTCTTGAACATTTTTCTTCTTGATATGTCCTTCTATATTGATAGTTTGAGGAGTGGTAATTCCGTCCAATGCATTACAAGATATGGTTAGATTCATTTCTTCTTTCTCGATGTGATATTTCACTTCTTGAACCTTTTCTTCCTCCTCTCCACAATCAATGTAAAATAATTTCTTCTCAGCACACTTATGACCTTTAATGTATTTGTTATCACAATTGTAACAAAGCCATTTTTCTCTTTTTTCTTCCAATTATTGTGGTGTAACCCTTGTAGGTTGTGGAAGGCTAGGAGAAACAACACTTCTATCTTTATAGTTGTGAGGGGTAGACTTCCTTGTTGCCATAATTTTTCTTTCCACTTTGTAACAAAGCCCTTTTTCTCTTTTTTTTTTCCAATTGTTGTGGTGTTGCTCTTTGTATCCTCATAATGTGCTATCATTTCCTCCGTGAAAATTGACCATGTAACAAGTTGTTTACGAGAACAAAGCCCTTTATACCATAAAAATTGATCCTGTTCTAAATATGAAGATGCAATACATACCTTTTTTAACAGTGGTACACCATGTAGATTGAAATATTGCTCCATCTGTCGTATCCAATTTACTAGATCCTTTCCATCAAACTTCCTCATATCACCTTTTCTTGATTTCAGGAACTCGATCTTGAAATGACTGTAACTTTGTACTTTCAGATCCCAAAGTTATGAAATTTTCTCCTGCAGTAGCCCTCTGAGTCCTCTTTCTAACCCCACAATTCTGATCAAAATTTGATTCTCCAAGAAAGAGTTATGCCCAATCTCCTAAGATGGCCTGATTATATAATGTTTTAGTAGAGTGAACTTGTATGACATGCCACATGTCACTGTTTCGACCTTCGGATCTAAAAACTAAGCATAGAAAACTACAGTCCGTCCTCTTTCTGTAACTTCATATGAAATTTCATTTTGTTTCCTAGAGAGAAAGTTATGACAATTTTCCCAAGGTCACCTGTTTAGGATGTAATTCGGGAGTCTGCAAAAACCCTAAGTTCCTTAGATCGTATATCCGAAAATATAGTGAGACAAGATCTGAAATTCGGACTTGAGATTTAGAATGATTTCTTCTCAAATGGGTTTTTTCTTTAGCTTTTGAAACTTCGTAGTGAAAAGGTTATAGAGAAAATACCACGATGACCTATTTTAGATGAAATTATGGAGCTTGCAAAAACCCTAACTTCCGCATTTAATATCTGCAAAAATATAATGAGAAAAGATCTGAAATTCAGACGCGTGGTTCAATAAGATTTCTTCTGAAATAATTTTTTTTTAGCTTCTGAAATGTTGCAGAAAAAAAGGTATAGTGAAAATACCACGATGACCTGTTTGGAGTAGCAAAACCCTAGAATCCAAAGCTCTGATACCAAATGTAATGAAACCAGCTCACAAAAAGATAGAAAATATAGATGAACGCCTTAGAAATAAGCCTCTTCGAGGGGGAAACCTCCTTTACATTACACAAATGAAAAATTCTTGGATGATACAAATGATAAGACCTCCTTTCCATATATAGGAGTCTAAGGGGTCATAATATAATGAGAGCCGACATAACAATAATAATGTAAGGGCACAATAATAACAATAGCAGGCTTCTATGGGGCATAATAATAACAATATGGGGACTACATGGGTATAAAATTATAATAAGGGGGTTGTACTAATAATAATAAGGGGTTACAATAGTAGTATAGGGACCTAATATGGATATTGTGAAAGGATATATGGACATCTTCTCCTCATTGACAAGGGTGCCGTTATACTATCAGGTCAAGCATTCATTCTATATGACTCCTGGAGCACCTCTACCCAATGGGCCAATATATCGCCACTCCATTCTGGAAAATTCCAAGTACAAGCAATGACATGATCAACATCAGCTGTCACACAAGTTTCAGGTGGGTGTCAAAGTTTGGTTGCATTGGCAGAAAGAATGCCTTACCAGAGCCCATTAGAAGCTGAGAACACTCTGATATGGTCCTTACACCAATAAAAAAGATGCGGGAAACAATGCTTTGGAGCATAGCATTCCCCCATTCCTTGGCTTGCACCGAGTGTTCAATGTGGACCGCCCTCGACCGTGCCTCCCACCATTACTGGATACATCGGAGATTGCAGAACAACTCACTAGGGACCAAGTTCAGCAGAAGTTTACCCATCTCATTGAGGCACTCAACGCAATGGGGACCATTTCTTCCTAAGGGGGGAGGAACGATCCAAGTGGATATTGGTGGCCACCCACTAATTCCACTTGGACCCCCACCATTGTTTCTTTCAGTTTTTCAGTTTCCTTAATTGTAGCACAATTTACTATTTTTAGCAGTTTTTTGGGTCCTAAACTTTAAGAGCCGTTTTGAGCCCTAAACGACGTTTTTTTGGCAATATACTGCCACCGACTGTTGATAAGTCATTTTTTTTGTCATAGTCCTCGAAGAGATCTTTCCAACAGGGTATCATGTGCTTCAAACATAGATAATATGACCAAGTCACGACCCTAGGAAGTTGGTTGCCAAACTAACGCCAACGGGGCCCATAAACTCTTGGTGTTACATCTCCTCGGGTTAGGGTTTTCTCTTATTGTTCAATAATAAAAAGGCCCTTGAGCCTCATTGTAACGTAGTTTAGAGGCATGTAGCTACCACATCTCTCCTTAGAGATAAGCTACCATCGCCCGAGCTAGTTTATTTCCATTTTTGTTTGTAAGAATATTTCAGTATTTTACATTAATGAAATGAAGTATTATTTTTGTTGCATCTCTATATTTATGGTTATTGTTGTACTTTATTGTGTTCCTATTTAAATTTGGATCCGTGGTATTAGAGCAATTTTCTCTTTCTCTGTTTTTCTTTGCATGTCCCCAACGAGGTCGGGATATAAGGAGTTAGGGCTTGAACTAGTCGAACCTTTGTAAGACCAACCTCGCAAATCCCAATGGCCTGCCATGGGGGAAGAAAAGAAAGAACCTCATTTTAGTAGAGGTCATGAAGCAGCTAGGACTACTGACCACACCACATCAGGTGGCTTCACCAAAGATGAGATCTCTGAGTCTGCTAGCAGTGCTACCTTCCCTACAACATCAAGGCCTTCACAAATGAGGTATTATGTGATGTTGCACCTCTTGATGTTGTTGATGTATTATTAGGACAACCATACTTGTGGAAGCCACATGCTGTGTATGAGTCAAGGCCTCCCACTTTTATTATTTTTTCTTTTAATACTTATATAGGATACCGAAGGTAGACCCACCTACCACCACTTCTTTGATCTCTGCGAAGAAAGGTAGTAAGATCATCTCCCAGACTAGGAAATTTATTTTATTTCTGGTTCACTCTCAAAGTAAGGGGAACATCGTAGCCACATCCATGGCCCTTGGGAAGGGTTCCTCCATGCAACAGAAGTAGGTCGATATCATGAAAGGATACAAGGACATCTTCTCCTCACCGATAGGGGTACCATTACACTATTAGGTCAAGCATTCGTTCGATTTGACTCCTTGAGCACCTCTACCCAACGGGCCGATATATCACTGCTTCGTTATGGAATATGCCAAGTATAAGCAACAACATGATCAACATCAGGTGTCACACAAGTTTCAGTTGGGTGACAAAGTTTGGTTGCATTGACAGAAAGAATGCCTTACAGAAGCCCATCAGAAGCTCAGACCACTCCGATATGGTCCTTACACCATTAACAAAGATGTGGGAATCAATGTTTTGGAGCACAACATTCCCCCATTCCTTGGATTGCAACAAGTGTTCAATGTGGACCGCCCTCAACCATGCTTCCGACCATTACTGGACACATCAGAGATTGCAAAATAGCTCACCAGGGACCAAGTTCAGTAGAAGTTTCCCCATCTCATGGAGGCACTCAATGTAATGGGGACCATTTATTCCTCAGGGGGAGGAATGATCCAGGTGAATATTTTTGGCCACCCGCCAATTCCACTTGGATCCCCACCATTGTTTCTTTTAGTTTTTCAGTTTTCTTGATTGTAGCACAATTTACTATTTTTAGCATTTTTTCGGGTCCTAAACTTCCGAAGCCGTTTTTAGGCCCTAAACGATTTTTTTTTGGTAATCTACTACAAAAGACTTTTCATAAGATATTTCTTTTTGTCATAGTCCTCAAAGATATCTTTCCAATGGGGTATCATGCACGTCAAATGAAGATAATATGACCAAGTCACTACCCTCGGAAGTTGGCTGCCTGACTAACACCAACGGGGCCCATAAAATCTTGGTGTTACATCTCCTCAAGTTAGGGTTTTGGTTGTTTAGGGCTTTCTCTTATTTTTCAATAATAAAAAGGCCCTTGAGCCTCATTGCAATGTAGTTCAGAGGAATGTAGCCGCCACATCGCTCCTTAGAGATAAGCTACCATCGCCCGAGCTAGTTTATTTCCATTTCTGTTTGTAAGCATATTGCAGTATTTTACATTAATGAAATGAAGTATTATTTCTGCCATATCTCTGTATTTATGGTTATTTCTGTACTTTATTGTGTTCCTATTCAAATTCGGATCATTTTGAATGAATTGTAATGTTTATTTCTCTTTGCATTCAAATTTTTTAATTTTCCACTCTATGTGATCTTCGCATTTATGTTACCAAAATAAACTGACTTGAATCCATTAAACATAAATCTACTGGCATAAATTATTAAGTCGTAGTTGGTGGCATTAGCCTAGGAATACTTTAGTGTATCGCGATGGTTTTTGTCCAGTATTTTGTATTATGATCAAAGTGAATCCTTGTCTATGTTCAAAGATTTGGGCTTAGCATTGTGCGAGATGTAGTTGTGTGGAAGAAATCTGTAGACGAATGTATGCGAAGGCACAAAATATTTTGAAAAAGAGGTTATGTTGTTTGCACCATGCAGCTGGCTTGAATGTGTTGTGACAGTTAGCTTTGCATCATAGTGTTCAAAACCACGTGTCAGGCGATTTGTAAATTAAATTTGTTTTATTGAATTGAGACTTTTGTGATCCATATCAAGTTTTTGAAGATTCTTCGGTGAAAATCACATAGAGAAACTTTTGTCGACGCGTTTCGAACCAACCAGTGTGGTTCATCGTCAGGACAAGTTGAATGAGCAGATCTCACTTCGCACATTAAATAGATAGGGTAGAATATCCAATGACCCAATTTTCTAGATAAGGTAACGACTAAAAAGGCAACAGCTAGATTTGACCGGAGAACGACAAGTTTGCCTATGATAAGGGGTATAAATTATATTTATTTAAATAAGTTAATTCGGTTATTAATATTCATATTAAAATGTAAGTGGACCATTTTATAAATATATAATAGAATAAGTAAATTAATATATTAATATAAATATATATTAAAATAAATTAATTTAAAATTGTTAGAATAAGTAAATTATAAAATAAATTAATTTAAAATTGTTAGATATAAATAATAGTTAGTTATAAAAGCTAAAAATAGAGTAATAGTTAATTATATTTATTAATTAAAATATAAGATGAAGGAACATATATTTATAAATTAATTTTATATTCATCGTCAAAGAGTTTTTTCGAAATATAAAAATTAGAGAATTTAAGTGTTAGAAAAATAATATTAAAAATTAATTAATAGTCTATTTAAGGGTAAAAAATTGTATAATAGTTTTAAACTAATTAATTATAAAATAGATTAATTTTAAATTATTATTATTATTTTTTAAATTAAGTTTAAATTAATAAACCAAGAGTTTACACATATATAAATATTAAAATAATAAGTAAATAAATAAATAAATTACCATATTAAAAATTAATTAATAGTTTAAATTAATTAATTATAAAATAGATTAATTTTAAATTAATTTTTGTAAATTAATTATAAAATAAATTAAGTTTAAATAGTCTATTTAAGGGTAAAAAATAGTATAATAGTTTTAAATTAATTAATTATAAAATAGATTAATTTTAAATTAATTTTAAATATTTATATATGTCAAAGATAAAGCTGGTATCCAGAATTTTTTTAAGGGTAAAAAGTAGTATAATAGTTTTAAATTAATTAATTATAAAATAGATTAATTTTAAATATTTATATATGTCAAAGATAACGCTAGTATCGAGATTTTTTTTTTTATAAATATTTATATATGTGAAAACTCTTTGTAATTTAAATTATTAATTAATTTTTAATATGGTAATTAATTAATTTATTTTAATATTTATATATGTGTAAACTCTTGGTTTATTAATTTAAACTTAATTTAAAAAAAAAAATTAATTTAAAATTAATCTATTTTATAATTAATTAATTTAAAACTATTATACTATTTTTTACCCTTAAATAGACTATTAATTAATTTTTAATATTATTTTTCTAACACTTAAATTCTCTAATTTTTATATTTCGAAAAAACTCTTTGACAATGAATATAAAATTAATTTATAAATATATGTTCCTTCATCTTATATTTTAATTAATAAATATAATTAACTATTACTCTATTTTTAGCTTTTATAACTAACTATTATTTATACCTAAGAATTTTAAATTAATTTATTTTATGATTTACTTATTCTAACAATTTTAAATTAATTTATTTTAATATATATTTATATTAATATATTAATTTACTTATTCTATTATATATTTATAAAATGGTCCACTTACATTTTAATATGAATATTAATAACCGAATTAACTTATTTAAATAAATATAATTTATACCCCTTATCATAGTCAAACTTGTCGTTCTCCGGTCAAATCTAGCTGTTGTCTTTTTAGCCGTTACCTTATCTAGAAAATTGGGTCATTGGATATTCTGCCCTATCTATTTAATGTGCAAAGTGAGATCTGCTCATTCAACTTGTCCTGACGATGAACCACACTGGTTGGTTCGAAATGCGTCGACAAAAGTTTCTCTATGTGATTTTCGCCGAAGAATCTTCATAAATTTGTTTTAGTTTTTTAGTAATCCAATATAAAATAAAACGAATCAACATTGACATAGTGGTGTGGACCAACTGAACCATCAATTTGATTCTTGGTAGAAGAAATCTAAACATGTCTTCACATAATATTTATTTGCCATTGCCCTTGCACAATTGTCTATTTACAATTATTATTGACAACTTTTTAGCTAATTGTCATGATTACAAGGAATTCATTTTTATTTTATATCACAGTTTTCTATTTCTTATGACATGTATATCAATGAAACTGAAGTAGAAGCAAAGTGTGGAGTAAATGGACAAGATGGCTTTGGAATTTCAAGATTTATTTCCATTACTGGCTGTAAACATTGGCTTTCATATCTTTAATTGCTATTTACTGAGAGTGTCACATGTAGTAGTTTTCACATGCGTGATAGTAATAACTAGTGATTGTGAAGAGAGCCAAGAATTGTAAAGTTCATTAGTTGATGGCATATGAGTTGTATGTGAATATGCCAACAAAAGAGAAAAATAGAAACAATATTTGGAGTAGTAGATTAGCGAAAGCTGGGTGTGTTCCAGAAGTCTTTTGATTCAGAGAAATTATCTATTTGTGTGCAAACAATTTTATTTCAAGAAAAAGAACAATTATTCTAGGAGCGAAGAAGATTCCTTTGAATCCCAAGGAATTTGGATGGTTACTAAAGTTACCAAAACTGAATAAGAGTCTAAAAATGTTCAATGTAGATAGTTTCCTCAAGTAAAAAGTAAGCGGGGTTGACATTATTCAAGAAGTCATTTCCCCAGCTTCTCAGGTTCTTTCTGATATTTCTCTTCTAGATATTTATTTGTTTAGACAACCGTTTAGGGACTTCTGTTGGCTCTATCCCCACGTGATGGGTCGAGAAACCACAATGAATGTTCCAAAATTCATTTTTTATTTTCTTTATCACTCATACAAAAAAGGTCGTAGATTCGATTGGGCTGACGTCATTTCCAACAGATTAGCTTTTCAATTAATTAATTTGTCCAAGAGCAATAGATTGTTTATGGCATATCTGATAATATCCTTTGTCTCAAGCCATGTGTCTGACGACTTACCCTATAATCTTAAATTTAATTTTAGTGAGGAACCAATGCAGTTATGGTATCCTATTATGTGGAAGTAAACATCTTCTATAAATTTTTGTTTAATTCAAAATGTCTTTGTAAATAAAGTATATTACATGATAAATGGACAAGAGCCTCCTCCTTGAATCTCTACACAGGCTCAAGTTTTCCTATCTAACAAAGGAGAGCATGAAGAAAGAGAAAATAATATAGTAATTTGAACTTATGATTTTGAAGATAAACCATTGTTGTTGCCAAAATTTGTTCTCAATAGGTATTTTGATGTTGAAGTCTATGGGAAACATCGTTGTTGGCTACTTATATTTGAACATAAAAAGAAAAAGCAATTTATTTCTTTTTCTATTAATGTTGGAGAAGTCATTGTGAAGAATACGATTCACATTGATCATGAAAAGTATTTAGATCCTTTTGACTTAAGTAAAGCTGAAGTTTTTAAAGCATTTGATCCAAAATGATTTTTTGGAGAACACCTAGAGTTTGTTAGATATGGAAACTTGTTTCCAAGAGCTAGAGAGCAGAGCGAGGAAATTCATAGTGCACAAACAAAAAATCAAGAATTTCTAATAGATGCTAAAGAAATTGTTGAAGAAAAGAGCATGGGCACAAGATGAAGATATAAGCAAAGAGGCACAAATAATACAAGGAAATATCAATCTTATATATGCACATGGTACTATTCTGAGTTCATCTACTAGTCAAAAAGGAGAAAAACTACTAGAAGTGAAAGACTGGTTCATAGTGGGCTATCGAATGGTAGGGATGACAAATAGCCTCTTCATAGAGTTGCTCCGGAAAGAGTGCACATGGTTGAATCAACCATATCCAAGAGTTCATGTGAAATAGGGAACATTGTGGAGGTTGTGGACATGGAACTTTGTAGCACTATACTGCTTGATTGGGTTAGTAATTTTTGCAAGAAATACAAAAATGATGGAGCAAATTTCTAAATAGTTCACTACTTTCGATGATGGCCTTGTCACATCACAAAATGTAAATTATGACAGGGGTGGTAAAAGGTTTAGGATTAAAAGAGTATAGGTTCACAGCAAAAATGTTATTGATCAAGAAAAAATGCATGTTGATGTGTCTTGAGTTGGAACGACAAGGCTCATGAAATTGCATCAAGCTACTGACGTCGTGCTTGTAGAGTCTATTGGCTAATGAGAAGAATAAAATATGAAATTGAAAGAAAAAATAAAATAGCTATAAGACACTCTAAACTTGGGTCCTTTGTTGATGACTCCACCGGCAAAATGTGCACTGCCATTGGAAATTTCTACCCTCAAAACATTCCATACATATGATAAACTAGTCAACCTCCATAATGCAGTGAAATCGTATATTATCAGTAATATATCCAAAATATTGTGAATTATTGAATATGCATGGCAATAAACTTTCGATCTGCGACATTTATTGTAGATAATTACGTCATATATCAAGTGGGTCAAAAGTGAGCTCGAGGGAGATAGGGAATTTGTAGACAGTGACTTTTTAACTTCTAGTTGCAAGCTTGATTTACTGTATGATCTTGAGAAAGAGAAATAAGGACTCCTAGATACTGATCACATAAAGTAGACCAAATCTACATGCTCTAAGAGATTCAAAACATTAGAGGACGTTATTTACAAATGTGGAAGCATAGAAAGTAAAGAGCTAGTGCTTATGTTAAGGCGGTAGAAAGTGTTCAGGATTTAAATGATCCACACATTACATATGAGTCTAGAATAATTTCAAAGGATAGAATGATGGCTAAATTGGAGATTCTAAAACAATAAAAGAAAAAAAACTTTGATGATATAATCGATTTTATCGCAGAGAAAATTAGTAGATGGCTAATTACTTTTGTCAGTGTTAATGAAGAGTACTCTGTCTTGGCTTCACAATTGCAAGAAGAAGCTAGAGAGATTGAGGAAGAGATATTCAAAGAAAATGTGAAACAGGATATTACTGTCAATTCAATGAAAGTTTTCACTAAAGATAAAGTGAAGGAATTCCTTGGAGAAATCATGATTCTGAAAGAAAACTAGCATTCAAACAATGTCAGACTATGTTTTTGCATATTGTAAGTGTTTTAAAATATTGGAACATTTGTTTTTATATTTATAGTGTTTATTTATTCAATTTTTTTGGGTATTTTATCATGAAATAATCTAATTCCTTGATGCAATATCTTGTTTTTGATTGCAGGTGCCTTTTAAACATTACAGTTCATGGGAGCCCAATCCCAGTCCCCATCAGGATAAATACATTTACTTTTGTAATCTAAGTATTAGGATTTTGATAAGTGCTTTACACCAAAAATATTATTGTATGGACCATTATTCTATAGTCAATCCTTGTTTTAATTATGACTAATGTGTTCTAATTCTTAGTATGTTTACTAATTATGTAAATAATTCTGAGATACACTTTTGCATGAGATGTTGCATTTATCTGAATTCTTTGACATTGTGCAAAAACACTAGTTGAACATTTTTTTTCTAGTATTTTCTTTGATATTTTATATATTAGCTAATGGTTTGTCAAGATATCTAAAAATGAATTTTAGATTACTTTGTTCTAATATTGAGATTGTTTACCAATTTTGTCAAGAATTCTTAGATAATATTTTTCATATGAACTTGTATAGCTCTGGGTTCTGTAGTGTTCTTTGAGAACATCGATTGAACATAAGTTTATTAGCATATGCTTTTGAGATTTTATATTGTATTCATTGGCCTATAATTGATGACAATGAAAATGAACATTTAGCAAGAGTTTTGTTTCTCACATATCTGTTCCATCTATATTGTTTATTTTAATCATAGTTTGGTGATTGGAATTTGAAAATCAATACAATTGTTGTTACTGTAACTTTATCGGATACTATTGGTGACTTGTAAAACACAACCACTAATTACTCTACTCTAGTTTCGAGTAGTTTTACCAGTTTTGTGTAGAATTCTAAGATAATGTTATTTGCATAAGTTTACAAGTATATACTTTGAGATTTTATATGATATTTAGTGTTATTTGTATATTCAAATTTACTAGTTTTCGATCTATATATTTTGTTGTATTGTCACCTACTACACCTTTTTTGAATTGTGTCAAATGAGGTCAAATGTTCGCAAAAAAGGGGAGTTGAAGTGCAGAAAGGACAAGGAGGAGGCCAAAACCAAAATCATAAGTTTCAAGGACAAAAGAAAAGTCGAGATTTAAAGAGGAGTGCTAAAATTTGGGACTTAATCACATCGGAGCCCGATATTGGGAAGACTACAAGGAAGGTATATCAGAGGACGTTCTATCGGAGGTCAGTGGCATCAAAACCCTTTTAAATCTCTTTTTGAAAAGGTTCTAATGAGGAGGGTTCCTATATAGGCTGACACTTGGTCACAAGTGTTCCAAAGGATCAATAGCGTAGAATAAGGCGGGACCTCAGAGCATATGGCATCGGAACATCAGATTTTCATAACTCCTTAACAAATGCATCTTTTAGAAAGTGTCAAAATCTTGGAGGAAAGAGAAATACAAAGGATACCTTTGAAAATCCAAAGACGCAAGGGAACATTTCTCTCTCTTCTAAAGAAGACACATGGTAGGAGATAGTTGGTTCTGAGAAGCTGACAGGGTAGATTACGTCAGCATGATGTGGTGGGACAAGGACACACGGAAGGTGGTTTCCACGTTTTGGAGGGCCCAAAGGGAAAAATATGGGGGACACATTTCACTACCCAGGAGGCACCACATGGAGATGAGGACGTCAACATGATATCACTTCAGAGGTCTACATTTAGGAGGAAGAGGGCATCATAACTCTGTTTTAATTTTCATTCGAAAAATCTTATGATTAGAGGGGATTCAATATATGCTGGAACTTGGTCACAAAAAATCAAAAGAACCAAGGACACAGATCTAGGGCCGAGCACTGACAGCTATGAGCTCATCGGAAGTGGGAGTCATTGTAACTCCAAGGTTAATTCCCAATGTGAAAACTTTCGATGAGAGGGGCTTTGATATTTACTAGCACCCAGTCATGGAAAACCAAAGGGACCAAGGGCACAGGGTTAGCTAGATCACCTAAGTACTAAGATGGATTTTAGGAGGATGGTGGCATCAAAAATCTTTTAATTCCTTTTCGAAAATCTTCCAATGAAGAGGGGCTTCGATGTATGCCTACACTTGGTCACGAAGAATTAGTAGAACCAAGGGTTTGGACCAAGGCCAAACACCCAAACATTATAAAGCATTTCAGAGGGAAAGACCTTTGAAAATTTTATTGGAAGAAACTTGGATGGAGGGAGCTTTGAAATCATGTCACATTTGGTCACAAAGACCTAAAAGAACAAAGGGAACAAAGCTGGGGCAGAGCATCGAGAGATGTGAGCCCATCAGAAGTGCGTGTTTGCGTAACCCAAATGTTAATTCCAATTTTCCAACTTCTGATCATGTGGCAGTTGGTCATGGCCATTTGAGGAACCAAATTTGAAGCACCAATTACAAAGGCAGACAGGCCCTCTATAGGAGGCCAAAAGATTTAAAACCAAAGCACTGAGCCTAAGGTCATGACACCCGGTCCTATGGAATAAACAGGAAGAGGTAAAATGGAAAAGGATCTTGAAGGCATAAAAAACTGATGATTTTTGAATGATTTTTCAAAGAAAGTTACAAGTATAGAAGGCTTTGATATTGCAGTGCCTATGTATTAAGCCTTTGGTCGCATGGTTGAGAAGCGATAAAGGAGCTTAAGCAAGAGGAGCCAAGGGTGAACAGAGTTTTGTGTTTTTGTAACAATATTCTATAAGAGTTATGAGATATATTGGGCTCTGATAAGTATGGCCTAGAGTTTATGCAGATAGATGGGTCGACAACTATGTTACAGAGTACCAATATTGCCACCATAGTTGGTCGGTTCCAGTTCCAGAAAAGGGAATTCAAGCATTTAAGGGGAGAAAGAAACATGCATATCAGCTGGTAACTGCAAAGGAACATTGTGGTAGAGACATGGTTTGATTAGAGGCGATCACAGGAATTGGCATGGAGATATGTTTTTGTGGCGATCATTCAATTTTACCATGTTTTGTTATTTTTTAATTTTTGCATTCTAAAGAAGGAATCAAATCTGTTGTAATCATTTGGGTAGCAGAACCTCCACATGCTGAGACAATTATTTGATCAGACAGTTGGAGCATTATTGAGATATTTTGTAACTATTGTTCCAAGCTTCCCCTCTCCTTATAAATAGGGGGAAGAAACTCATTTTAAAGGTTCCCAAATTTTGTATTCTGGGGGGTCTGAATCCTATCTTTATAGAGGTTCTGAGTTCTGTTTACAGAGAAGGAGGTTCCAATTTTGGTCCAAATTTCTTATTCCACGAGTCTACTTTGTATACGCACATTTCCTTTTTGGGCCTATGATATGTATTTCATTCTGGTAGATTAATGAAGAAGTTCAGGTGATTCCAAGCATTTGGGGTATGCAATATGTGTTCTCCTTTGTATGTGATTTCATATGTGTTTCTCTTCCTCTAAAATTGTGTAAATAGAAGCTACTTGATTAACATATTTACCTGTGAGATTACATATTTACTATGTTATTTTGTAGCATCCAGTACGTGGGAAACCATAGATTTACTATGTTATGCTGTAAAAAAATGTACCCATGAAAGATCGAGCGAGCTAGAAACCTTAAAATGCGCTCCTCAATTTCCGCACTTTCATCTTCTTATTCTTCCATAATTTTGCTGGGACTTGTTGCTTAGGATTATGTGTTTATCCAGCCCTCTGCATTGAATTGTTAGGATATTTCAACACATAGGAAATAATTAAGTATAACTTGGTCGAGTGTATAGTTAGGTAAAGTGTGTTTCTTTAGTATGTACTTTTTGTAACTTACAATCTGACGGTCACGATATGTTCTAGACATGAAGTGATCCGATGATTCATTCTCTCCTCCATATTATCGACACTTGATCTGTGGCTTAACACCTGATTGGTCCATGATCTCTATTTAAAGAGCATGGAGGGTCATTTGTTAGGTGACCGTTCATGAAAGAAGCTTATGTAAATTTTCTTTCTTTTACATTAATAAATTTCTTGAAGTGGCCGCATTGGCTCAGGCCGTGGACCGTTTCTCTCTTTAAGAGTTTTAACCACATAAAAAACACTAGTGTATTGTTCTATGATCTATTTGTGAGAGGTGTCCTTTGGTGTTCTATCTGAGGAAGTTACCCTGTAAATTCCTACATGGTATTAGAGCTATTCGAGGGCCGCATTTGTTGGTGATCCAAATCTGAAGCTGGTACAACTGCATCCGGCTGTCATTTCCTATATCTACCGCTTCTGACCGCTTGCAGGCTAAGAGGACTACTCTATTGTGTTAGGAACATCTGTTCTAGTGAGGAACCCCTTTTGTTTCATGCGAAAAGTTTTCCGATAGCCCTAGCTATGTCATTCTTAAGATCTGGAGGTATATAATCTTTATTTGTAGTTATAGATATTTATCTCTCTCTTTATTTTGGTTTATAGTCTTCTATAATTTTTTATTACTGGATCTCTACCTTTCATTTTTGTGTATGCTCTTTTCCTCGCACCTCTGTATGATCTGGGCAAACCAGAAATAGAAAGAAAGGATTTTTCTCATTCATATGTTCTTTTCCATTGCGCCTTAGTGTGATCTCGGAAAATCAGAAACATTGAGGAAAATATATAGTTTTCTGCCAAATCTAACTTTAAGCTGTAAGGCTTTTGTTTGTTCATTCGGTTTGTGTGGTTGTTTTTCTTGTTTTGTAGGAAAAAATGGGGTTTTCGAAGTAAGCATGCACCCCAAAGCTTCAGTGATTAAAAAAAACCCCTTCCTCTTTTCCAAAAATCACTAACCTTTTAAACTAGCTCACTTGGTCAAAAGTTACTTTATGAGAATAGAGGTCTTGTGTTCAAGTCTTTCTTTTCATGAGTTTCTTTTTCAAAAAGCACATGTGATTTATGTTTTAAAGTTACTTTATGTAAAAAAGTTCTCACCCATTATAAAAAGTGAGTCACTTATAATTATAAAGTCATTTTATCTTTCATTTAAGTTACAATTTAGTAGATAGTTCATAAAGTACCATTGTAAAAGTGACTTTCACTTATTTATAAAAGTGGGTCACATAAAATAATATTTTTTTAAAGCGAGCTAATTAGACTAAGTTTGGAAGGTGGGGGGGGGGGGGGATTTTTTTTAAAATATAACATTGTCATTCACTTCCTAACATTCATGTAGTTCATTGCCATCTTCAACAACGTTCCTTCAAACAACCATAATTGCTTCATCAAGAAGCTGTTTTCAGAGCCATTTTTTTAATCGACCTAATTTTTTGAGATATTTCCATTGGAAAACTTAGTTTCAATATCTATAGCTTCAGTTTATCTTAAAATGGAAAGTCTATGCCGAGTTATTATTGACAGCAACAACTACTTCTAATGATTATCCTACATTGTGGATTTACTTAGAAGTAAAAGTCTTTATAGATTTGCCTTAGGCCAAGAGTCTAAACCTAAAGATGAAGATAAGCAAGCCAAATGGGAAAATAAGCAAGATCAATCACGTGGGTTGATAGGGCTGTCTATTTCTCCAGACCTTAGATTTCATATCGCAGAAATTGATACCCCAGTGAAGCAATGAAATAACTCAATAAAGTTTTTGGAACTAAAAATTAAATTAGAGCCCATCAACTCGAAAATGAGTTGCTTACATTGGACCTCAATAAATTTTCTTCCAATGAAGATTTTTTGTCCAAGTTCAAGACCCTTAGACTTCTCTTGGAAGGTCTTAAAGTTAAGAAAGAAGATGGTAGCCTTATCGATTCCATTCTTACTAAGTTAGGACCAACCTACTCTATGTTTGTTTCCACTTTCCATTCTACTAGAGAAGCCTTTATTTCTCAAGGACAAGGCTACATGTTCCTCTCTTTTGATGCTTTTTGTGATTCTTTAATAAGAAAGCAAGAAAAACTCTTACATCTTGGTCTTCTTAATATTGGAAACTCTTCTAAGAAAGCTTTAGCAACCGAACAACAACCAAGTTCAAAGAATCCTAAGAAGAAACATCCTAAAAAGAATGGTCCTAAACCAAACAAGGGTCCTAAGCCATTTCAATCTCACAATGAAAAATCAACTCAACAAAATGATAAGGCAATTAAAACCAAAGGGAAGAAGATTGATAGACATTGTAACTTTTGTAATCGTGATGACCAGTTAGAATCCACATGCTTTAAGAAGATGGAAGCCTTGGATGCAGCAATGAAGAAGCATAACATCCATTTAGAGCACTCTTCAACTTCAACTTCATCTTCAGGAATAACACTTTCTGCATGTGGTTGTCAAGCATCTTGGTCTAGTTATGCAATAAATGTATCTTCTTCTTCTCATTCTCATGAGTGGCTTATTGGTTTTGGAGCTTCTTATCACATGGCCAAAAAAAAAGCCATGTTTTCTTCTTTAAATGATTGTAACACCAAAAATATATATGTTGGTGATGATATCTCTTAGTGTTGTAGGGACTAGAACTATTCATCTATACAATGGTCAATTTAATGATGTATTATGTGTTCCTATCTTATCCTGTAATCTTCTATCTATATATCAGATAAATCATTTAGGTGAAGGTAAAAGTGTTCAATTTTCACCTCATGATGTTGTAATTAAGGACCTAAGAGATCCTAGATAGATTTTAGCTACTAGCATTGCTGATGATTCTACAAGGTTATATAAGTTTAACAAATTTGGGTCATCAACTCTTCCCTCAGTATTTGTTGCTCATAATGATGAAGTGAGTAAACTTTGGCATGAGCGATTTGGTCACTTAAACTATCGCTCCCTTCAAAATCTATGTAAAGAAAATATGGTGACAAGTCCTCCTATGGTATCTTGCAGTGATGGTGTTTGTTCCAGATGTGTACTCGGAAAATATCATCGAGATAAAGTTTTGAAAAACGTGCCTCTTGGAACACCTCAACCCCTTTACAGCTTGTGCATAGTGATTTATGTGGTCCACTTCGAGTTGTTTCATTCTTTGGCTATAAGTATTTCTTAACCTTCATTGATGATTTCTCTAGACACACTTGGATATACTTCATAAAACTCAAGAGTGAAGTTTTTAACATGTTCTTGGTCTTTAAGGCCTTTGTTGAGAAACAATCTGGACATGAAATTCTTAAGCTAAGATTTGATAATGGCAGAGAATTTGTTAACAACAAATTCATCAACTTTTGTACTCAGCATGGAATTCAATTGCAACATACCGTTCCATATACTCCACAATAAAATGGTTTAGTTGAAAGGAAGAATCACACCTTAAAGGAAATGACTAATTGTATGCTTCAATATAAAGGAATTAGTCTTAATTTTTGGGAAGAAGAAATTAACTGTGCAAATTACATAGTAAATCACACTCCTACTAAGGTTTTAAAGAATATCACTCCAGAAGAAGCATGGAGCTCAATTAAACCATATGTAAGTCACTTTCGTGTTTTTGGAAGTGAAGCATGGGCCCATATTCCAGATGAGAAACATAAAGAATTAGAACCTAAGAGTGAAAATGTATTTTTTTTGGATATTCTGAAGGTGTCAAAGGATATAGATTTATTCAACCTAAATCCAAAAATTTTATCATTAGAAGAGATGTAAAGTTTGTTGAAAATATATCGGCCCACAAACCTAGTTCGGCGGATGTGCCACCTCTGTCTATCCCTTATACTTATGAAAATATTCCTTCTTCAGATGATGACAATGAGGATGAAAATCCTCTCCCACCTTCTTAGGATCCTCCTTTAGCTCCTCTACTTCCAAAATGGTTCCGTGGTTGTAGATGATCATGCAGATCAATGACGTACACATTCTTAGTTTGATAGAGCCTCTTCTTTACTGGCTCAAGCTTCAACGAATTATGATCCTGACACCTTTGCAGAAGCTTCAGGCCATCCAGATTGGGACACAACTATGAATGAATAATATCATTCACTATTGGAAAATGATACATGGGACCTTGTTCCTTTTCCAAAGGGACAAAAACTTGTTATATGTAAATGGGTTTACATAACCAAGTTTGGACTAGATGGAAAAGTTGATAAACATAAAACTCGTCTTTTTGCTAAGGGTTTTTCACAAGTTGAAGGAATTGACTATAATGAAACCTTCTCCCCTGTTACCAAAATGAACTCTATCCACCTTGTTCTTTCCCTTGCCACCTATTTCAAATGGGAAGTCCATCAAATGGATGTTAAATCTACCTTCTGCATGGGGATTTGCATGAAGAAATCTATATGGAATAACCTCCTGGATTTATACAAATAGACTCCGACCTTGTATGTTGGCTTAAGAAATCCCTTTATGGTCTCAAGAAAGCCCCTTAGGCTTCATATGCCAAAATGGATAGCTTTCTTTTAGATACTAGTTTTTCTAGGTGTCATTCTGACAATACTGTCTACACTAAGAAAGTGGGTAGATATCTTATCATTCTTGTTCTTTATGTTGATGATATTATCGTTATTGGTAGTGATCCCAACCTTATAAACCATGTGAAGTCCTACCTTAAAAGGTAGTTTGAAATGAGAGGCTTAGGATACTTGTATTATTTTCTTGGTTTGCAAGTCTTGCAATCCAAAGAAGGTATTTCCCTTTCCCAGTCCAAGTATGCCTGTGATATTCTACACAACTTTCACATGGAAGAATGTAAGCCAGCCCCTTCTCCCTTTCATTCTGGAGCCAAACTTTCAGTCACTTGTACTTCCCCTGAAGTTGATGCAACCTTATACCATCAACTTGTTGGAAAATTTTTATATCTGACCCATACTCGTCCTGACATTTCCTTTGTTGTTGGCCTTGTTGCTTGGTTTATGAAAAACCCACATGAAAGTCATTGGAAAGTAGCTAAAAGAATACTTCATTATGTTCTAGGTACATTTCAGTTTGGGATTCATTACAGTGCAGAAGCATCTCCTCTATTGGTTGGTTTCACTGATTCTGATTAGGTTGGTGACCTTAATGATCGGAAGTCTACTGCAGGTTATATCTTCACTCTTGGTTCTTGACCTATTACATGTGCTCTCAAGAAACAAAGTTCCATTTCTCTTTCTTCAGCAGAAGTTGAATATCGTGGTGCCATTGAAGCTAGTAAGGAAGCCTTGTGGCTTCATCAAATCATGTCAGAGTTTGGTTTTTAGCAGCAACATCCGACTACACTTTGGTGTGATAATCAAAGTGCCATTCAACTATGCAAATATCCAGTCCAACATCAACACACATTTAACTACACACACACTTGATTAGAAAGCTCATTCATGACCATTTTCTTGAAGTGCACTATTGTTCAATTGATGATCAAGTTGCAGACATCTTTACAAAGGCTCTCACTAAGGGGGGATATGCTATAATGCCTCCTTCCTTCTCCTATTATGTCATCTTTGTACATCTTTCAATCCTATCCCAAGTTGTTTTTAAGGGGGGATGTTAGGATATTCCGACACATAGGAAATAATTAAGTATAACTTGGTCTAGTGTATAGTTAGGAAAAGTTTGTTTCTTTAATATGTACTTTTTGTAACTTACAATTTGACGGTCACAATATGTTCTAGAAATGATGTGATCTAATGGTCCATTCTCTCCTCGATATTATTGACACTTGATCTATGGCTTAGCACCCAACTGGTCCATGATCTCTATTTAAAGAGCATGGAGGGTCATTTGTTAGGCGACTGTTCATGAGATAAGCTTATGTAAATTTTCTTTCTTTTACATTAATAAATTTCCTGAAGTGGTTGCATTGGCTTAGACTGTGGACTATTTCTCTCTATGATGGTTTTAACCACGTCAAGAATACTGGTGTATAGGTCTGTGATCTATTTGTGAGCTATGTCCTTTGGTATTCTATCTGAGGAAATTACCCTGTAAATTCCTACATGAATTTCTTCCTCACTTTCCCTCTTCCCATATTCACTGCAATGACAAAGTTTAAGCTGCATTCTTTGTGTGTCAGCCACTAGTCCTAAAGCATTTATTCTTTGGAATGATACATAGTACATGTGTATATTCAATATATATCTGTGAAAAGGAATTGAACCAACCACCTAAATCACTTTTATTCATCTCTTGATATGTGTTGAGTTATCATTAAAGAGAGACTAGGATGTCCTAGGCATTGACCCTTCCGTCAACCTGAGGGTTGTCTCTAGGAGATACAACATCTTCTAGCATCATTCTTGAGGAATGAGTCAATATTTTTCCATGGGTACGAAATTTTTTTCATTTCGTCTGTTAGGTGAGCAAGGGAACTATGGGTTGAAGATATCTCACCTTGGTGACTCCACTGTCTAAATCTTATCTTGACAATCCTAGCTTTCTGGAGGCCTTATAATCGCTCTCATACGAACCAATAGAAAAATCCTCCCATATTCAACCTTGAGAAAATCATATCCCAAAGGATTTGGAAAGAGTGGACCCTTGTTACTCTAGATTCCACAAGATATTTTCCAGAAATATCATCAACTAGCTCTCAAAACGTTGTGATAAACTACCCTAAGTCTGCCTCCAAAGTATTGGAATATTCCAAATAACATTATGCATTGTTTAGCTCATTTCCTTCTAGAGTAAAAAATGAAGAAGCTTATGTCAGTTCACCCTCTTTCTCATTTCATCCCTCTCCTAAAGCTGAATAAGTTAAATACATCCTTATAAAAAACCCCATGCAGAGCGTGAATAGCTTCCCAACCCAGATCTAGTCAGCTGCGACTTAGATACCCTTTCAACAAAGACCTGTAATTAAGATTATACCACCTCCCTTGCTCAATATGGATTTTATAGGTTTTCTCCTGAAGAAATATGCCCACTATACTTTCCACAACCCTTGAATGGTATGCCACAAGACTATCTCAAGCTCTTGCCAAGATTCATAGGGGAAGATAACATTTTGGTACAGAGGCATGTAGAAATTTTCTGTGCATTTGCAGAAAATCTCAATGTAGAACACCTAGATGTGGTGTTAATAATTTTTGTCCAATCTCTTGATGGGGAAACCAAGAAATGGTTTAAAGCCCTACCAAATGCTTCAATCAATACTTGGGAGGAGATGGAGAATTATTTCATGCAAAAATGGGGAGAGAAAAGGGACCATGGGTATATCTTCACTAAATTCAATTCTATGAAGAAAAAACATAATGAAGATGTGTCAAAATTCGTAAGAAGGTTTAATTTTTTTTACAAAAGTCTCTCCACTAAAATCAAACCTCCACAGGCTGTTGCTAAAGTGGTTTTTACTAGGGCCTTTGAACCAGAATTTGGTTTCACTCTCAGAGAAAGGAAGTCTCGCTCCTTAGACTAGATTCAAATAGATGCTTTAGAAGTTGAAGAAAATTTCACCTCTACTAGAAAGTGGAGAGGGAGAACCGATCATGGAGATAAGAGAAGGGGAAAAGAGGAAATGAATAAGATGATAAGAAACCTATCTAACAAGCTTGTGAAATTGGAGTTAGAAAATAAAAACCCTTATTGAAAAAACCAAACAGATCCTACCTGAAGTTTCAATCCTCAGTGTAGGAGACCTCCTTTAGAGCTCTTGCAAAGGGAGAGAAGGAAGAAACAAGATCACATTCAACCTCCATTATATTTGGAAGATTATCTAGAGGAAAATGATAAAGAAACAATATAAGTCCAAGAAAATCAATTTTATTCTCTTTTAGAGGCTGAAAATGGAATAGAGGCTAATGAAGTAGAAGGGGATGATTTGGATGCACCACTAGATGATGGTGAGATTGAAAAATACTACATGAAGTTTTTTTATTTCATGCAAGCGCAACTTCATAGGAAATATGATATTTTGTCTTCCAAGAAAAGATCTAGAATGCAGGACCAAAATGAGGAGTCCTCTCCCCCAAATCCTCCAAAACTAGAAGAGAAAGGAAAGAAGCCTCAAGACCAAGCCTCACCAAAAAATAAAGAGTCTCCAGTTTCCATTCTCCACAATCCCGATGTCTCTAAAACATAACAACTACCTTTACCATGAAAACTAGTCCGTGAGAAAGAGAAAGAGATCATTGATGTCGTCATAGCTGATAGAAGCTCTTCTACCTTTAGGCTTCAAAAATAGCTAGATAAGGTCAAAATCTATGTTCCCTTAACCAAATTGTTGAAACAGACAAATTACAAAATTCAAGTATCTCAGTTCATGTGTCCTCCCACCATGGAACCTTTGAAAGACATCCTAAACCTCCAAGAAGAAAGACCCATGGTTGCATTTGGACCTCATGTTGAGGAACAAACCCCTTCTACTCCCCCTTTCTATGTCACTTTGGTGATTCAGGAATTCTCTTACATAATTGCATGCTTGACTCGAGAGCTTCTCACAATCTGATGCCATTATCTTTTATGGAGCAATTGGAACTGAAAATAACAAGACCATATAAAGATATGTATTATTTTGATTAATCTGGATTAGATTCCTGTGAAGGGTGTTGTAATGGATATTGTAGTGGTTTATATCCCTGCGACGGTTGGTATGATATTGTCCAAATCACAGGGATCGAAAATAAGAGGATCCATTAAAATGGATTTAACATACGCTACCACTCCTATTTTTGGTGGAGAAGAGCATTGATTATATAGAGAATCGAAATTTTTGAAGACCGACTATTCAAATAATTCCCACATTTATGGTAAAGAGAAAGATTTCTCTTGTTTACTGTTATAGGAAGATGATAAAATCATGGATGAGACACAAGTGGAATGTTTTGTTTAGCTAGAAAAACAATCATTGGAGTGTCACAAAGTATGGAAGCTATACTTCGATGGTGCTTATTCCAGGGAAGGAAATGAGGCAGGTGTGTTGTTGGTATCTCGAGAAGGAAGCTTGATCCCCCTATCTTTCAAGATGGATTTTGAAGCCACAAATAATGTTGTTGAATATGAAGCTTTGTTGTTAGTTCTGCAAGCCACCAAAAATATCAACATTGGGTTCTTAACAGTGTTCAGGGATTCAGAGCTAGTGGTGGAACAAATCTGGTGTCGATGCTAAACCAAACATCCAAGATTGAAGGCCTGCTGAAATGAGGTATGGGATCTGATTGTGAACTTTTTCTTAGCTTTTAACATCCAATTTTTTGCCCAGAGTTGAAAATCGGATGGTAGAATCCTTAGTTGTAGCTTCCAATAACCTTAAGCCTCCACAAAACCCCTTACTTAGATTGAAATTGAAGTCATATACATGCCTTGAATACCAGACAGTGTTAAGTATTGGCATGTGTTTTAAGATTAGGAATAAATCAAGTGCTTCATGGAGGTCAGAGAATTCTCAAGCTCAGAGTTTGATCAGGAGGAAGAGAAAGTGATAGATGAGCAACATGCCAAGTGGGAAGAAAACATTGTAGGTAAAAATATTCTACAATTGAAAGGTAATACCATCCCTAGAGGTTTGGTTCCCTTGGAAATATTGTTCAACTCAAATGATACAACTGCAAAGCCAATTGAGCAAGAATTTTGAGAACAGGTGGAAGACTACAACATTGGTTTAGATCAGGATCCTCAGATAATTAAGTTGGCCAAAGGAGTTCCCAAGGAATAAAAAAAAGGTACTTGGACCTTTGTAAGTAGTATATGGATGTGTTTTATTAGCCTTATGACGGTTTAAAAACATTTGATACTAATATCATCCAACATAAGATTCCTTTGAAGAGTAGGGCGAAACCATACAAACAGAAGATTAGGAAGATTAACCCTCTGTTACTTCCATCAATTGAGAAAGAGGTGAGGAAGTTCCTCCAAGCTAAAATTATCGTACCTTTGACGTATTTAGATTGGGTAGAAAATCTAGTTCCTTTCAGGAAGAAGAATGAGGAAATAAGGTTTTGTATCGACTTTAGGAAATTGAACAAGGCATCACTAAAGGATAATTACCCTTTGCCTAAAATGGACTACATTTTGCAAAAGGCAGTGGGATCTTCCCATATTTCTATGATGGTTGATTTTTCTGGATACATGCAAGTAGCTGTGCATCTTGAGGATCAAAAGAAAACTTCTTTTACCACACCTTGGGGAACATTTATATATGTCAGAATACCCCAGAAAACTTCTTTTACCACACCTTGGGGAACATTTATATATGTCAGAATACCCTTCGGCCTCATTAATGCATTAGCCACTTTTCAGAGAGAAATGGATATAGTGTTTGTGGGAAAACAAGATAAGTTTGTGGTAATTTACCTAGATGACATCATTATTTAAAAATAAATAAATGATGAGCATATCGAACATCTACGACTCACTTTTGATAAATGTAGAAAATATGGCCTGTCTTTAAATCCTAAGAAGTCTCAGTTTGCTCTAAGTGAGGGAAAGCTACTAGGACACATCGTGGAAAAAGAGGGGGTAAAGATAGATCCCAAGAGGGTGGAAGCCATCAACAACATCCCACTACTGAGAAATAAGAAAGAATTCCAAACTTTCTTGAGTAGAATCAATTTTTTGAGGAGGTTCATACCCAATTATGCTGATATAATTAAAGAAATTACAGGGATGTTGAAGAAGGATAGGGAGGTAAAATGGACTGAAGAAGCTCGAGAATCATTCTCCAGAATCAAAAGGGCCTTTGTAGAAGCTCTTATATTGGTCATCCCTCGCTACCTAAAAACATTTTTCATTTTATCTTTTTCTTATCCTCATATAGTGGTTGTTGTATCATGGCAGAAAAACAATGAAGGACATGAGCAACTAATAGCATATTTCAGCTAGGTGCTATGGCATGCTGAGTTAAAGTATAACATTTTGGATAAGTAGGCCTATGCCTTGGTCAAGGCCCTGAAGACCTTAAGAATATATGTCCTGTAATCAAGCATAACAACTTATGTTCCTACAACAACCATGAAAGACATTATTGTATAAGGAGATAGTGAGGGAAAAAGAGGTAAATGGATTGCTAAAATAAATAATATAACCTGGAGATCAAACCCACGAAGTTGATTGAGTGGCAAGGATTAGCTAAAATCTTGTTCGAATCAAACTTCCAAGCATTGGGTATAAATTTGATGAGAGTGGAAGGAGAAAGCTGAAGAGAAGACGAGAAAAATAAGGTCAAGATGGAAACACATAACATCCAAATGAAGTACCCCGTGTCTCATTGGTATAAAAATATAATCCACTATTTAATTTTTCTGAGTTGTCCATTCAATTTTGATAAAGTGAAATATAGGTCTTTGAGGCTACAAGCCCAAAAGTTTGTCATTTCAAATGGCCAACTGTATTGGAAAGTGTTGGGAACGGGTCCCCTAGGGTCAATTTTGGGGTTAAAAGCCGAAGTTTTGGGGCAGAAAGCCCAAGTTTTGTATAAGAAGTGTAAAGTCTCCACATTTTGTGGTTGCGGAGCATGAAGATGTAAAGAGTCATAAAGGGTTTTCGCCCTTTGTTTAATGTAAGTCATGTCAGCTTTAGGAGATCAGTTCAACTCATATATGTTTTGAGGAGTCATTGATGTAATGGGTCTGTGAAAGCTAAGAGCGAAGAGTCTTAGCGTAGGAAAGAGGCTTTGCAACTGTGTGCGCAGAGGTCGAGGGTAGAAGTCCGTAGCTGAGTGCGCAAACCCTTGCAGCCATGTGCGCAGGGTAGTTAGAGTCTGTAAAGGAGATATGAACATCAATAAAGATAATTGTTTTGGAATTACCTGTGTATGAGCTATTTTACTTCTGTTATGAATGCATGTGATTATGTTATGTTGAATATTGGGTTTAAGATTTAATGCTATTTTGATGTGCGAATCTATGTGTTTTACTTTGTTATATGAACGCAAGTAGGAATATCTGTTTACACGAAGATGATCATAATGCATGTTGAAGTTATCCACTACTTAAGCTAATCTGGGTAAGTACAACAGTAAGAGTAATTACAGAGGTGTGTAAGTGTCTGAATTTCCTATTTAGGGTTTGCGAAGGATAGTCATAGACCTTCGTGAATGTCTAGAGGAAGCCTAAGGGAAGTATATCGATAAGCCTTAAAAGGCTTATCGAACTACGCGAAGGAAGGGTTAGGGTATAAAGCGACATCACTGCCATCTCAGGGTGTGAAAACTTGGTTCCTACATCCCCCCATACTGCTTCGGGTGAGACTTCAGTTCATGCTCCATGGATTGATTTCGAAAGGGCCAGTAGTGTAGGGATTTGCTTGGCTAATTAACATTGAACCTGGGTCATGACCTGTCAAGCCAACAAATGGTTCTGTTTTTGGGACCAGGATCTGCATAAAGAGATGCATGATGTCGCATCACTGGAATCCAACTAAGAAAGAGATCAAAGAGTGGTTGGATAGAAAGATCCATGAATTTGCAACACAAGAGAACAAGAATCCGTGGTTGATGAAAGAACAGTGGTTGGACAGATATCTGTACACAGAGATACACGAGATCTTTTTCTGTTCCTTCTTGGTTGAATTGTACGAGTGGATTGCAAAATTGGCAGACGGCCAAGGAAGGTGGAGGCTTAATGGTCCAAAAGCCGGGACCCTAGAGTTAGTTCGGACATTAGAAGCCTCTAGAGATAAGATCGCATGCTCTGTTGATCATTGGCTCGATCGTATCATAGGAGGGTTCGTGACAGAGTTTGTGGTCAATAACTCGGTTAGTTACAACGAAGCAAAGCACCACTTGTTCAAGGAGCTGCGAGGTAAGTATTTAAGGTATTTAAATACCTGGATTAAGATGCTCTTGTGTGAAAAGCGGGTTATGCAGCTACCTTGATGTTTGGGGCTACACAAAGTGGAAATACCTTCAGGAACTGAGGGAAAGAAGGCCCCGAATATAACCCGTTGATTGAACCTCCTCTGAGTGACGACGAGGAAGCAGCACAAGCTTCTTCACAGAGTTCTATTCAGTTGATAAAGTAAGGGTTCTTGCAAATACCCCATCGACCCACACCACCTCCATCTTCACCTCCACTGCATACACCTTCACCTGCACCACTGCCACCTCTGCCACTGTTTAGTATAGAGAACTCAATGAAGTTACCTGTGTTCAAGGGCTTGGGAAATGAGGATCCAAACCAATTTTGGTTCGTCGCGAAGGCTGTATCGGAAGCTCAGGGTATCACAGATGATCAAATGGAGAAAGGAACATTGGTTAGTGCTTTGCAGGAATACACGCTAATGTGGTACATTAAGTATTGCACAGATAACCTAATGTTTACGTTGGCAGATATTCAAACCATGCAGAATAAGGAATTCAATAGACCTAATTCTAAAGTGCAATCAATTGTGGGATTCAAAGAGATCATGATGAAGCCTGGTGAGACACCCTAGGATCTAGATTAGAGATTGAAGTGTATAATCTGTGAAGCTAATATGAACCTGATAGATGGGCAAAACCGCCAATGGTTTGTGGCTTTGTCATTGCCTCATCTAAGGGTTGCGCTATCACAGTGAAAGATTGGGACCCAGGCGGAAACTCTGGAAATTGCAATGAGATTGCATGAGACACCGATGCAAGATGATAATTTGGGTGTTCAAAAAATTCATGCACAGTTGCAGAACCTTTGCCTAGAAATGTAGAGTCTGAAGAACGATAGAACAGTTCAGCCAGAGGTGCACAAAGAAGTTTTGTGCTTGAAATGCAAAAGCCAGGGGCATGACAAAGATCATTGCCCAATATTCACGAATTATGTTGCAGCAGGAGGACCAATGCCTATGAGGCCGGAGGCTCAAGCAGGGCCAAGTGCACGGCCCACGCTATGATGTGCTATCTATCAGGTCGCTGGAAAACAAGTGACAGACAATTGCCATTTGCTGCAAAAATTTGTATAGACACCGCAACAACTCTTTTGCAACTTCTGTCAATCAGTGGATCATGATGAGCAGAATTACCATAGTTATGAGTTAATGATGGATAGAAATCCCGCATATAGGGTGCAGACAGAAACCCAGCCTCTAGACCAAGGTGTTGAGGGAGCGTGAGGTGAATATCAGGGGCACGAACGAGGCTGAGGTGGAGGAGGACCTGGTAGAGGTTGGCGACAGGTCATTTGTTACAACTATGGAGGACCGAGACACTACACGTGAGAGTGCCAGAATCCGATGTGTCTGTCATGCCGATATTGTACTCAGTTTGACCACGCAATTGAAGATTTCCCGGTATTACTAGCTAAGATAAGTGAAAAGGGGGCGCAACCTCCGTAGCCGACTCAGAACTTGCAGATGATGAGGGTTGAGCCTCGTGAAGAGGATCCCAAGGTAAATATTGTGCCACAGAGTGGGATGACAACTGGTGAAGATAAGGGGAAGCAACTTGAATAAAGTGAATGGGCTCGCAAAGCTCCAGAAAAGGAGGTCGAGTTTGATCTGAAGCGCGGACGGGAAGCATTTATGGAAGCAAAGAAAATCTTCATTGAGGCCTCTACCTTAGGAGGTTAGGATAAGCCAGCTGAAGAGATGGACCCTTCCATGCTTACTACTTTCTTAGAGACTTGTATGAAGATGCTGCGTGATATCAAGGTTGTGAAAGGACTACAGGAACTAATAAATAAGTGTGTCAGGAAAGAAAATGCTCTTGATGGATCGTGCGTAGTCAGGAAGATTGGTAAGCATAAGGCAAGAATGGGGTGTGAGATGAGGCTCACTACGCAGATAGGAGAATATGAGATGGATCAAGTAATTCTGGATCTGGGGTTAGACGCGAATGTTTCCCTAAACAGACATGGGAAAGGATGGGGAGACATGTGCTGCAGTGGTCTTCGATTAAGTTAAGGATGGAAAATCAGCATAAAATTATCCCCATGGGAAGATTGCAGGGAGTGATAGTGGATATTGAGGGCGTGAGTGCATTGGCTGACTTCAAAGTGATAGAGATTGTGGATGACAACAATACCTATCCTACGCTCCTTGGGACTGATTGGGTCACTGATATGAATGGGATAATCAATTTGAAGAAGTAAAAGATGATATTTGAGAAGAAATCGCTTCGCGTAGTAGTGCCCCTGAAACCCACAGAAGGACTGTGCTATACTAAACCAATCCGCGATTATGAAAGCGATGATGATTTGGACCAGATTTATAAGATAACGGCGTGAGATCAGGATTGGGTGAATCTGACAATAGATGGATGCATTTCCTAGGACCGTGAAAGTTCATGCACATCAGATTTAGATGAGGAGTTGGAGCACTGGTAGAATTGACTGCATGAAGTATCTACGCTATGTTGTAATATGATGACCAAGTCATTGCATTGTGTATCATTAGAGGTAAGAAATCTGCCTTACTATGATGGTTTAATTGATGTCGATAAATTTTTGGATGCATTCAAAAGGGAAGTGCCAGAGAAGCATCACTTCCAAGCCTTAGTTTGGGCACTACACGCTATTCCTGCGAGATGGCAGGGTACGCACAAAGACAATTTTGACAATTGGCACATGTATAGAAAGATGATGAGATTGCAGTTTGGTCACCCATAAGTGCGGATAACAGAGAAATATGATGGAAGGAATGTACCGTGTGATCACTTGGCCAAATGGACTAAGGTTTATGGAGCGGAGCCTCAACTTGAATTGGTACACCTATTTTTCCATACTTTGGGTGTAATACCGATGAACTGGTGCTTGGAAATAGAGCTCCTCCATGGCACTGAAGAATGGGACATTTTGCGACAGGGATTCTTGGTGACGTTTAGCTTTGAGGATGGCTTTGAAAGTATTAACGAGAAATTGCAGGAAGTTAAGGCAGAAATCTTCGGAGTACCATAGGATCCCTTGGACTTAATTCAACTAGATTGGCCCATCGAGTTGAGCCATGCGCTGGAGTGCTACAATGTGACTATCGAAGAAGAGGACGAGGACTCGAGGAAACTTAACATCCTAGAGACTGAAGGCCACCGGGAAGTTGAAGGCCACATGGCACGATTGACACATCAAACTGCTCACCTTAAAGGTAATTGATTTAGTATTATTATATGACAACAAGTTTGATAAATTTCCAGGAAAATTTCGCATGCATTGGCTGGGGCCCTATGTAATCAAGGAGATTACCGATGGTGGAATAGTTCAGTTGGTGAAGTTTAATGGAGAACCATTTCCAAGGAAGGTAAATGGTAGCTAATTGAAGCCATACACTGGGGATCCAACCAGATGACTATATGGTGGAGGCAAAGTCCTAGCGCTCTAGGCAACTGGAAGGACGAGCAAGACTATAAACTACAATGCTTGGGTTATAGAGCTGCGCCACTGGGGGACTGCGCGGAAGGGAGGAATGTCACAGTATCAACAAAAGCGTGAAGGGAGCTGCACTATAGAAGGAGAGACTACGTAGGGTAGCCAAAAAGTGACTGTTATGGTCACTGTTCATGAGTTGACAATGCAAAAACGACTAAGTGGAGCGGGGGGTGGCATTTAAGTCGGAATTTAAGAGCGAGCTCTTTGAAAATCTGCCGCCAATCTAGCATTTATGCACAAATTTTGGGCAGATTTCTTGGATTTAGATTTGAATTCATCGATAAATTACAGATGGCCACCCAATGGAAAACACTTTGCATTATGAGAATTTAGGTGTTGAGCTATCAGGCGTGTATGAAGCTTGAGAATTTCGAGGCTTTGGTGGCTAGTTCAGTATTTGACAAGTTGCCTAAATCAACCCAGGAGCTTCTTACTAGACTCATGTCGACGCCTGTGGAAACTACAAGCACTAGAGGATCGATGGCATTTGAGGGAGCTTCCCCTGAGATTACAAGCGTAGAAGTGCTCGTAGAAGTGCCAAAATTGCAAAGGTCACCCAGGCTGAGTCCTACGCCGCCAAAAGAGGGTCCCAAGACAAAGAAGGATAAGTAGAAAGCAACACAATCGATGCGTGATTCACCACGAAAGCACCAAAAGGAAAATCCCACATCGTAGGAGAAAGGCAAGGTGGTAGACTTAGAATCTGAGGAGGGCACAGAAGATATGGATATGGGCGTAGAGGACATTATCATTGAGGGTGTAGACCCTATCTCAAAGCTACCTGAGGACACCCCTCCGCGCCAGGGTAAGGTGAAGGTATTGAAGGACCCAGATCAGGGGAAATTTATGCTAAATACCCCATTTCTGCCAGACAAGATCATGTTTGAAGGGCTGCACTTGGTGCACATTCCCACTCTCAAGCTAGAGGATTGGGACTTGGCAGACACAAAGCGATTCCCCTACTTGGTGATTGATACCTTTATGATCCGTGTGTTTTATAAAGATTCTAGTGTCACTGCATTGGAGAGCGGCAGTGGATTAAAGGGGTGGACAAGGTAGGACTGTTAAACCTGCTATGGGTGCCGCATTACCAGCGCGCACCCATAACCTTGATGCTGATCAAACAATTGCTATGCTTAGTGCACAATGGGTGTCTGTGGTCAGGAGAACCGATACCTATCACAAATATGTTGATCCATAGGGTCACATTGCTACCACATTAGGGTTAAATCTGGCCATGGAGTTTGGTGGAAAGACGGGCGAGCATGACCTCCCCATGAGAATGAAGGAAAAATTCAAGCTCACCAAGAAACCACACGAATACTCAATTTCTAGCATAACCGACCTCGCGGTTAAGGCCGCCACCCAGATTTTGGCTGGGAAAATAATGAGGAAGTGTCGTGCAGATGAAGTTCCGACACTAGTTGTGTCATTAGTGGCTCAGTGCACAAAGGACATAAAATTTAATTGGGCATGCTATCTCTGTAGTGAGTTCCTCGTGAACTGCAGAGAAGCGTAAGACCAGAGTAAAACCTTTCACTACTCTTGGTTACCAGGTTTATGATCAGAAGAGTACGCCATATCACCCGTAGGCTAGTGGGATGGTGGAAGAATTTAATAAGATATTGGAGAACGCACTGACGAAGTTTTGCAATGCACAAAGGAATGAATGGGATATGTGCATACCCGCGGTGCTATGGGCTTATTGAACAACTTGCAAAAAGTTGACCGGACAAATGCCTTTTAGGCTGCTTAATGGCGTAGAAGCTGTGATGCCAATGGAGTACATTGTACCTAGTTTGTGCATAGTGACATTCATAGGAATGCCAGATCACGGAGCCCTAGAAGAAAGGCTCGTGTAGCTGGCAGAGTTGGAAGAGGATAGATTTTTGGTTGGATTACATCAACAAGTTCAAAAGGAGCGTGAAAAGGCATGGCACGATCAACACATCAAACTATGCACCTTTAAGGTAAATGATTTAGTATTATTATATGAAAACAATTTTGATAAATGTCCACGAAAATTTTGGATGCATTGGTTGGGGCCCTATGTCATCAAGGAGATTACCAATGGTGGAGTAGTTTAGCTGGTGAAGTTGAATGACATGCCATTTCCAAGGAAGGTAAATGGCAGCCGATTGAAGCCATACACTGGGGATATGGCAAGATGACTATATGGTAGAGGCACAATATTAGCACTCTAGGTAGTTGGAAGGAGTCGTAGGACTATAAACTACAATGCCTAGGTTGTAGAGCTGAAACTGGGGGACTACGCGGAAGGGAGGCATGTCATAGTATCGACAGAAGCACAAAGGGAGCTGCACTATAGAAGGAGAAACCGTGAAGGGCAGCTAGAAAGTGATTGTTATGGTCACTGTTCATGAGTTGATAGTGGGAAAATGGCTAAGTGGAGTGGGGGGCAACATTTAAGTCAGAATTTAAGAGCGAGATCTTTGAAAATATGTCGCCAATCTTGAATTTATGAGCGGATTTTGGGGGGAATGGCCGGATTCAAATTTGAATTCGCTGATAAATTACATATGGCCACCCAATGGAAAACACTTTTCATTCTGAGAATTGAGGTGTTGAGTTATTAGGCACACATGAACCTTGAGAATTTCGAGGCTTTGGTGGCTTATTCATTATTTGAGAAGTTTCCTAAAGAAACCCATGAGCTTCTTACTAGACTCATGTCGGCGCCCATGGAAACTGCAAGTGCTGGAGGACCAATGGCATCTGAGGGAGCTACTCATGAGATTGCAAATGTAGAAGTGCCCATAGAAGTGCTAAAATCATAGAGGTCCCCCAGGCCATGTCCTACACAGCCCAAAGAGGTTCCCAAGACAAAGAAGGATAAGCAGAAAGCAACACAACCGGTGCGTGAGTCACCACGAAAGCACAAGAAGGAAAAACCCACCGCACAGGAGAAAGGCAAGGTGGTAGACTTAGAATCTAAGGAGGGTGCTGAAGATATGGATATGGGAGGAAAAGACATTGACATTGAGGGTATAGAACCTATCTCAAAGCTACCTGAGTACGTCCCTCCATGCTAGGGTAAGGTGAAGGTTCGGTAGGACCTGGATAAGGGGAAATTTATGCTAAATACCCTGTTGCTGCCAAACCAGATCACATTTGAAGGGCCGTGCTTGGCGCACATTCCCACTTTCATGTTGGAGGATTGGGACATGGTAGACACAAAGCGATTCCCCCACTTGTTGACTGATACCTTTATGACCCGTGTGTTTTATAAAGGTTCTGGTGTCACTATGCTGGAGCCGCAGTAGTAGATTAAAGGGGTGGACAAGGTAGGACTATTAAACCTACTATGGGTGCTGCATTACCAGCATGCACCCATAACCATTATGGTGATCAAACAGTTGCTATGCTTAGTGCACAATGGGTACCTATGGTTAGGAGAACCAATACCCATCAAATATATGTCGATTTATAGGGTCACGTTGCTACCACATTCAGGGTTGATTCCAACCATGGAATTTGGCAGAAAGATGGGTGAGCGTGAGCTCGCTATGTGAATTAAGGACAAATTCAAGCTCGCCAAGAAATTGTGCGAATACTCAATTTCTAGCATAACCGACCTCGCGGTTAAGGTCGCCACCCAGATTTTGGCTAGGAAAATAATGAGGAAGTGTCGCATAGATGAAGTGTCGACACGAGTTGTGTCATTAGTGGCTCAGCGTGCAGAGGGCATACAATTTAATTGGGCACGCTATCTCTGCAGTGAGTTCCTCGTGAACTATTGAGAAGCGCAAGACTAGAGTAAAACCTTTCACTACTCTTGGTTAATGTTATCAATTGTGCTGGTTGCATGGGAATTACCGCAGGATAGCCAATTTCCACTCGTTGCGTCAGATCTACCAGAAGTAGCAAAGTTCGCTTCGCTTTGGGCCACCAAGGATGCCGCGAGGGTCAAGAACGCTAAAATATTTTGGGTGCTGATGGAGGCAAGCATCCGCGCCACGATAAACCGCAAGTCGAGGTTATCCCCAACTGTCTTTGATAAGTTGTCAGGATATGTAGAGTTGAAAGTGAAGTTCCACTATGTTTCTATCAGGGCATGGAAGGACCTCGAGAAAAAATGGTATGATATTCCATACCTGGCAATGTATGATGCAATCACAACCGTCCTAGAGAGTTGGCTATCAGAGTGGAGCATGGCCTCAGACTTGTCAACTAGGTCTAGTAAGTCCGAGGTGAAGCAGAATAAGGAAGAGGCCTAACTGAAGATGCAATAGTTGGTTGATAGAAGGAAAAAGGAGGCCAGAGACAAAGGTAAAGCATAGCACGCTGCTAAGAAGTAGGTAAAGGAGGAGGAAGAAGAGGAAGAGCGTGACTCTAACATAATTTAGAAGTCTCCTTCGCCGTAGATGGAGGAAGAAGACCAAAAATTAGGATAGGGAGGTGCAGTCCTAGAGACTACTCCATTCTGGGTTAAGCGCACTAGGGAGAAGGAAAAAGTAGGGCTGCAGAAGAATTCCAAGGCCAACAAATCATCACTTGACCTGATCACTTTGATTGAAGGTGATTTGAATGATATCAGGGAGAAAGTGAGGGACACAACTACAAAACTGCTACAATAGTTTGAGCAATAGTAGAAGCAAGCCTTGGTCGCCATGTAGACTGGTCTGTGCGAGCTTCAGATCTAGGCCACTGAAGTGCAGACTAGTGTGGGACAGCGCAGTGCAACATCAACTAGCTTGGTTCCTAATACCTCAGAAGCAGCGGAGCTGGTCCACTCCTTGGATCCGCGGGTCGTTCTTCTTCCAAATGGAGCATTGAATACAGAATTGGAAGCCAACAAGGCCACAATTAGCGCTCTCAAGAAGGTTGGGTTGAACTTGGCCACGCTACAAAGTGAAGCCATTCACACCCTGCAAGATGGTGTGATTGTGGAACTTTGGTCCAGAGAGAAATGTGCTCTAAATGTCATCAGCGAGTAGAAGGTAAACAATGCCCAGGTGTTCATAGAAAAGACTTTCGCAATTCATCTCCTTAAGAATATCACAAAGAAGAATGAGCGCACTACAACTGTGGTAGTTGAGGCCTACAGAACTATTCTGGAGTTGAATATCACAGAAGATGCACCAGTCGACGCTAGAATTCGGAAGCTCACTACAGCTGTGTACGATGCAAGCATAGAGCTAGCTAAGGTCCAGTTTGAGCTAAACTTTAAGATCATAGAGGTCGAGTTGAGGGCCCAACCTTTGACTCCACCAGAAGTCAGAGAGTAGCGCGAGGAAGCTGTCAAGGATGCAGTTGCCACATTTAAGGATTGCACTTTGCTCTTCGAGCAGTCACTTGAAGTAGTCGCCAGCTTGCAGGAAGATCCCAAAATGTAGTGACTAGAAACAGAGGCAAGGGAACTACAACATAAGTATGACGAGGTCAAAGTGACGGTGCACACTGTCTCCATCACACAGAGGTTGGCAAAGCTACAAGAAGTGAAGGCACTAAAGGAAAAAGTGGACGCATCATAGCGTAAGGAGGCAGTACTGAAGGCCAAATTGGGGCCTTGGCTAGATTAAGCCTATGTGCTCACGACCACCATTGAAGGAAAATTGGCTAGTCTGTAGGAAACACAACAGAAAATATAGGCAGATAGCATAGGACCAACAATGGAGCACCTGGTCGAGCAGGTTAAGTAGGTGGTGACGCAGTGTACTGCCAAGGTTGAAGTAGTATAGGTGGAGCTGGGACGTCTTCGCGACAAGATCTCCACGCCAACAAAGTGACTCAGGAGCAAGTCACCATATTTGTGTTGGGGGCCTATTGGGAAAGGGTCCCCTAGGGTCAATTTTGTGGTTAAAAGCCCAAGTTTTGGGGCAGAAAGCCCATGTTTTATATAAGAAGTGTAAAGTCTCCTCATTTTGTGGTCACGGAGCATGAAGATGTAAAGAGTCATAAATGGTTTCTGCCCTTTGTTTAATGTAAGTCATGTTGGCTTTAGGAGATCTACCCATGGTCCGCGGACCATGGGATTGTATAAAAGGAAGTCTTAGAAGAGTCTTTTAGTAGTTAAGCTCAGATATGTTTTGAGGAGTCATTGATGTAATGGGTCTGTGAGAGCTAAGAGTGAAGAGTCTTAGCATAGGAAATAGGCTCTGTAGCTATGTGCGTAGAGGCCGAGGGTAGAAGTCCGTAGCTGAGTGCGTGGACCCCTATAACTATGTGCGCAGGGTAGTTAGAGTCTATAAAGGATATCTGAACATCAATTAAGAGAATTATTATGGAATTACCTGTTTATGAGCTATTTTACTTCTGTTATGAATGCATGAGATTATGTTATGTTGAATACTGAGTTTATGATTTAATGTTGTATTGATGCATGAATCTATGTGTTTTACTTTGTTATATGAACACAAGTAGGAATATCTGTTTACGCGAAGATAATCATAATGCATGTTGAAGTTATCCACTAATTAAGATAATCTGGGTAAATACAACAATAAGAGTAATTACAGAGGCACATAAGTGTATGAATCTCTTATTTAGGGTACGTGAAAGATAGTCGTAGACCTTCGCAGAGGTCTGGAGGAAGCGTAAGGGAAGTATTGATAAGCCCTAAAAGGCTTATCGATCTACGCAGAGGAAGGGTTAGGGTATAAAGCGACATCACTGCCATCTCAGGGTGCGGAAACTTGGTTCATGCATCCCCACATACTGCTTCGAGTGAGACTTCAGTCCATGCTCCATGGATTGATGCCAAAAGGGCCATTAGTGTAGGGATTTTCTTGGCTAATTAACGCTGAACTTGGGTTTTTTCCCATTAAGCCAACATAAAGACCTAGTGGGGATTTTTCTCTTATGCCTGGTTGAAGAAGAGATTCATCAAGTGATGTATGAGTTCCATAATTGTGTGTGTGTGGGGGGGATTATAGTTGGAGAGCTACAACCCATAAAATTATCAAAGAAGGTTTCTATTGGCCCAAGTTGTTTGTTGAGGTACATGCATAAGTTTGGGCCTGTGAGAAGTGCCAAATGTTTGCTGAAAAGAAAAAATGAGAACGTTTTCCTTTAATCCTTGTTTTTGTTGAAGAACCTTTTAGATAGTGGGGGTTAGACTTCATTGGGGAAATACACCCACCCTCCACTGGTTAGCACAAACGGATTCTTACAACCACCTATTACTTCACTAAGTGGGTGGAAGAAGTCCTAGTTAGGAATGCAATCAATGTCGTGGTTATCAAACTCATGGAGGAGAATATACTTGCTAGTTTCGATTGCCCAAGGAAGATTATCACTGATAATGCTCAAGTTTTTAAATCTACCAAGTTTTGAGCTTCTGCCAGAAGCATAACATCATTTTGGGTCACTCCACTAGCTATTATCCACAAGGAAATGGATTGGATGAATCATCAAATAAAACTTTGGTAAGGATTCTTAAACAGACAATATCCTTTTGAATTAGTGTATGGGAAAGATGCAATTTTACCTATACAACTAGCGATGCCAGTGGCCAAAATTCTATAGGATGTTGATGAAGAGCCAAATTATCTAACCAAGAGGATCAATCAACTCGTATAAATTCAAGAAACCAGGGGGGAGATGACTTAGAATATGATTCAATATTAGGAAAAGATTAAGGCTTTGTTTGATAGAAAGGAAAAAGAAAGAAGCTTACAACTAAGGGATATGGTGTTCAGGTGGGATGTCAGATGTGAAGATAAAGGAAAACATGGAAAATTAGATCCCTTATGGTTTGGACCTTTCAATATTTCTCAGGCAAAGGGGAAAAATACTTTCTTTCTAGAAAACTTGGATGGTGAAGTGTTCGATATGCCTGTGAATGGAAAGTTTCTCAAGCTTTACTTCCAACACTAAAGAGGTCCATTCTCACCCACTCTACATACCGATGAGCCATTGCAGATACCAGTAATTATATAAGTTTTTTAAGTTTATGTTTATGTTTTTATATACTTGAATAAAATGACTCCATGCCCAATGGATAGAAGGCTACTACTATGTAGGTTCTCAACACCTTGCTAGCAAGGCACTGTCCCGAATTGAAGCCAATGTTGTCACCAATTACACCTTTTTTGAATTGTGTCAAAGGAGTTCAAACATTGGCCAAAAAGGGGAGCCAAAGTGAAAAAAGGCCAATGAGGAGGCAAAACCAAAAGCCTAAGTTTCAAAGCCAAAAGGAAAGATGAGATTTAAAGGGGAGTGCTGAAATTCAGGACCCGATCACATCGGAGAAGGGTATTGGAAAGATTGGTGGGAAGGAATATCAGAGGACGTTTTATCAGAGGTCGGTGGCATCAAAACCCTTTTAAATATATTTTAAAAAAGGTTCCGATGAGGGGGGTTTTGATATAGGCTAGCAAATTGGTCACAATAATTCCAAAGGATCAATAGTGTAGAACAAGGTGTGACCTTGGAGAATATTCCATCAGAACATCGGAGTTTCAGAACTCCTTAACAAACGAATATTTTGGAAAGCACCAAAATCTTGGAGGAAAGGGAAATACAAAGGATACCTTTATAAATCCAAAGACCCTAGGGACCTTTTCTCTCTCCTCTGAAGAAGACACCTAGAAATAGATAGTTGGTTCTGAGAAGTTGACAGGTAAGATTACGTTAGCATGACATGGATGGACAAGGACATATGCCAGGTGGTTCAGTGTTTTGGAGGGCCCAAAGGGACAAATATGGGTGACATGTGTCACTGTCCAGGAGGCAACATGTGGAGATGAGGACACCAATAAGATGTCAATTCGCAGGTCTACATTTCAGAGGAAGAGGCCATCATAACTCTATTTTAATTTGAATTCGAAAAATATTCCAATGAGAGGGGCTTCGATATATGCTGGAACTTGGTCACAAAAATTAAAAATAACCAAGGGCACAAAGATATGGGCCAGGCACTGAGAGCCATGAGCTCATCAGAATTGGGAATCATTGTAACTCCAAGGTTAATTCCCAATTTGAAAACTTCTGATGAGAGGGGCTTCGATATTTACTAGCACCTGGTCATGGAAAACCAAAGGGACCAAGGGTGCAGGGCTGGCTGGAGCACCTAAGTGCTAAGATGGAATTTTAGAGGATGGTGGCATCAAAACTCTTTTAATTCCTTTTTGAAAATCTTTCAATGAAGAGGGGCTTCGATGTATGTTGGCACTTGGTCTCAAAGAATTAGTAGAACCAAGGGCTCGGACCAAGGCCAAGCACCCAAACATTGTAAATAATTTCAGAGGAAAAGGCCATCAATTTTTTTATTGGAAGGGCCTCCAATGGAAGGAACTCCGAAATCATGTGGAATTTGGTCACAAAGACCTAAAAGAACCAAGGGCACATAGTTGGGTCTGAGCACTAAGAGTTGTGAGCCCATCGGAAGTGGGAGTTTTCGTAACCCAAATGTTAATTCCAATTTGAAAACTTCTGATGGTGAAGGGGCTCCAAAATCATGTGGCAGTTGGTCATGACCATCCGAGGAACCAAAGGTGAAGCACAAATTACAAAGGGAGATAGGCCCCTGAAAAGAGCCCAAAGGCTTTAGCTCCCAAGTGCTGATCCTAAGGTCATGGCACCCGGTCCCATGGGATAAACAATAAGAGGGCAAATGTAAAAGGAGCTTGAATGCATAAAAAATTTATTATTTTGGAATTTTATTTCAAATAAATTTACGAGGATAGAAGGCTCCAATATTGCAGTGCCTATGTATTAAGCCTTTGGTTGCAGGCATTGGTCCCATGGTTGAGAAGCGATAAAGGGGCATAGGCAAGAGGAGCCAAGGGAAATTAGAGTTATATGTTTTTGTAACACTATTTTATAAGAGTTACGAGATATATTGGGTTCTGATGAGTATGGCCTAGAGTGTATGCAAATGGATGGGTCAGAAGTTATGCTACAAAGCACCACTAATGCCACCAAAGTTGATCAGTTATAGTTCTAGAAAAGGGAATTAAAGAAGTTAAGGGGAGAAAGTGACATGTATATTGACCGATAACTGTAGAGGAGCACTGTGGCAGAGACGTGGCATGATCAAAGGAAATAACATAAATTGGCATGGAGATATCTTCTCATGGCCATCATTCAGGTTTCCCATGTTTTATTATTTTGTAATTTTTGCATTTTAAAGAAGGGATCAAATCTGTTGTAATCATTTAGGCAGCAAAACCTCCGCATGCCGAGACAACTATTCGATCAGATAGTTGGAGCACTGTTGAAATATTTTGTAACTATTGTTCCAAGGTTACCATCTCCTTATAAATAGGGGGAAGAAACTCATTTTAAAGGTTCACAAATTTTGTATTCTTGGGGTTCGAATCCTGTCTTTACAGAGGTTCCGAGTTCTGTATACAGAGCATGAGGTTCCAATTTTGGTCCAAATTTCTTATTCCATTAGTCTGCTTTGTTTTTGCACATTTTCGCCTGTTTGGGCCTGTGCTATGTATTTCATTCTAGGAGATTAAGGAATAAGTTTGATTGATTCCAATATAAACTATGTGTTCTCTGTATGTCATTTCGCATTTGTTTCTCTTCCTTTGAAATTGTGTCAATAGAAGCTACTGGATTCACTCACAAATCATGGATTTACTTATGTTATATGGTAGCAAACAATACTTGTGAGATTGAAAATTCACTATATTATTTTGTAGTATATAGTACCTATGAAATAAAAAATTTAATATGTTATGCTATCATAGAATGTACCCATGAAAGATCGAGCTAGAAACCTTAAAATGCGTTCCACAATTTCTGAACTTTCATCTTCTTATTCTTCCACAATTTTGCTGGCATTTGTTTCTTAGGATTTTATGTTTATCCATCCCTCTACACTGAATTCCCTCCTCACTTTCCCTCTTCCCATATTCACTACAACAACAAAGTTTAAGCTGCATTCTTTGTGTGTTTTCCACTAGTCCTAAAGCATTTATTCTTTGGAACGATACATAGATCAACTGTATATTCAATCTGTCTTTGTGAAAAGGAATTGAACCAACCATGTAAATCACTTTTATTCATCTCTTGAGTTGCATCGAGTTATCTTTCGAGAGAGACTAGGATGTCCTAGCCACTAACCCTTCCCTCAACCCGAGGGTTGTCTCTAGGAGCTACAACATGTTGCATGCATAAATTAGGTGTAAGACTAAATTACTCTATGTTTTTTTAATTGTGCAAGGAATCAAATGATAGTTATTCCTTTAATTTGTAAGATGCTTTACCTATGTACATTATATATTTTTGCACAGGCTTTAGCTAGTCACATGTTTGCACATACTCACTATTGCAAATCCAGACACATTTTTCTCTTTGTAGAATTTTTTGGAGCACCTATATCCATCTAAATCCAATCTAAGTCTTTTTCTATTTTACTGTGCATGTCTTGAAATTTTAAATTCCCATGGTATTTGACATATGCGAAATGTCACATACACTTAATCAATCTTCTATGACATGCACTATCATTTAAATTAAAATTAATTTTGAGGTTTAATCAAGGCATAATGAAGATGTTGTTTAAGTGATTAATAACATTTGTTTAGATGCATTATGTAATGATAATTCCACGTGTCTGGAAATGCAAAAAAAAACTTTCATTTTGTGCACAAATATTTCATTGTTCAGAGTGTGAAAGAAGCTCATATACTATCTTCAAAAATATGAGGAATGTGGAAGTACAAACAAAGAAATAAAGGGGTGGGGATATGAACAAAATGTGGAGGAGGAATGTTGATAATGTTGATACATTATGCAGAGTGTGAAATAAGTTTTTTTCTTCTGCATCTCTGCACTCATTTCATAAGTCGATCATGATGCAAGACACAATCAAGCTATTCACATATATCCTATTGCTATAATTGGTATTAGTAGTAGAAAATTGTAGAAGCAGATTAATATTGGGTTATATGGAATATTTGGACATAGAAATAGAACGAAATATGCTTGAACAATTTGTTTTCGCTTCTGCAAATCATGAATAACAATTTTTATTGAGTGGATAAAATGCATTCATTTATATAAAGAGTTGTGTAGAAGATTTTCCATTGTGAAAAGTGAAAAAGTGCAAATAACACTGTATACAAGTAAATCTCTTCATGTCCCACATACTAAATTACCTCGATTCCATTTAATCCAACTGCTTAATATGAATTTCATTGTGCAAAAAAATTGTAGATCATTTAAAACAATTTTGGTATTGACTTGTAAGTAATATTTGGAAAGAGCCAAATAGGTCTAGGATTAAATGACCTTCAAATCTATGCATGCTAAGAATAGTGAGATGTATTTAGCATTAGAAAAAGTATAGTACAATACAAAGTGTTCGCAAATGTTAATCGTTTCTACTTTTGGTTATTGAAATTCTTAAATCTTGTGCTCACAAATTTAAATCCCCACAAAAGTAATATATTAATTTCATTGCGATATATGAAATACAATTTCGTTATGTGAGGTGCGGAGATGCAAATGCGCAGAAGAAACATAATCAAAGCTTGTTCTGTATCTTCGCACTTGGATGAAACATATTTTTTTATTAATTTTGATATATATTTTATAGAATCCTGATCCATTGGGAAACAAAAGTCAAGCATTCATTCAATCATCTTGTTTCTACTTAGCTTGAAAGTATCCATATATTTGATTTTATGAAGCGCAGAGATGGATTCAATTTCCATGCTTTCTTTGTGCCATAACTGCACAATGGAAGTGAATAAAATATTACACTAGCGATATGTCAAATTGAGGTAATAGGGTAATCTCATTACGACAATGCATGAGAGTGAGGAACAGGTGTGGTTGTGTGCTATTATGAAATAAGCACAATGGAATATTTTTCCGCACATCCTTACTTCACACATCTATACTCTACATAGCTTCCTCTGCTTCTCCGCACTATGCATGGTAACTGTTCATTGATAAATTGTGCAAAGTGATTTATATTGAGTGGTTTTTATCATTTAAAAAATAGTATTGTGTGGAAGGAAAGGTGTATGGGAGAACTATGCAGAGGGAGAATGCATGCGGAAGTGCAAAACTTTGCAAGAGAAATATTGTGGTTCTTATTTCACACACTTGTTCTCCAATGCAAATCACAAATTAACGAAGATCATAAATACTATATTATTCGCTAAATCCATGTTATAATGTTTTTATAACTGGCTCTTCATCATAATGATAATTATCATCATTACTTTCTGTATATGTTTCACATGCATATGCATCTATTTTTTTCGTCAAAGACCAGAAGTTCTTTTGCTAATTCAATTTTATTTGACATAAAGCTTACCATCTGAAAAATTTATTAATTAAATAACCATTTCTTTGATTTTCCCATTATAGTTTACGTATAGTCATGTTAACACTTGGAATTTTAATGCCAAATGCATCATATAAAATGTTTACATATTTGTTAAAAAAAACTAATGTTTCGAGTTTTCCAATCTTAACCTGTAACAACATCCACTTGCTATGAAATTCAATAATATTGAATGCATATGAAAATATGGAAGATTGTGTGGAAAATGTATCTGTTCCTTGCTACGCACACCCATTCTTCCGCAAAACACTTCTTTCTCAGATGCATTAAAAATACACTTAATTGAATATTCGATAATAAGTATTTAATTCACAAATGTAGTATCACAAATTCATATTGTATTTGAAGCATCATGCAGAACAAGTGTGCGGAAGAAATTCTTCGACAAGAAATTTATGGAGAGGACAACAATATTTCTAATGAAATTTTCTGTCACAATATGAATTAAAGATTCTATTCCTTGGTTTCCACATTCATTCTCTCGTACAATACTCGTTTCTCACATGCATAAAATAAATTTCATTTAATATTGGATACTAAGTTTATGCTTAAAGTTTTAATAATTTTATGTATACAGAATAATAATACCATCCCACACTATTAATTGATTAATAATATATACTATCAAGTGGGAGATACGTGTGCAGAAGGAGGATTGAAATAATGTAGACAAATCTCATTTCCTTGCTTCGAACACTCGTTCTTCCACACAAAATTATTTTTTCACGCACATTAAAATGACACCTAATTCAATATTGCATGATAATAATAAGTATTTAATGCAATACTATGCATGTTTTCATTATTTGATAATTCTTCATTTCAATAATCGTTTTGACTATCCGTTGTTATTGTCACGTCAACACTTTGATACTCCACATAATGAAAGTAGTTTTATCTGTACCTCCTCTTTCCAGACATGTGGCCAATCAATAATATACCTTATAATTTTTTATACAATGTTTGAAGTACAAAGGTGCAAATTAATGCATTGTGTGAAGTCTGAAAATTCATATTGAGAAAATTGAGAAATATCATATATCAGTGTATTTGTGTGGAAGGGAATAGTAGGCACAACGCACAATGGGAAAAGAAAAGTCCTTGTAATGAGTGCAGAAGAAGCACAATGAAAATGGAAAAAGCACAAAATAAAAAATTAGCTTCATGTACAACTCATAAATCTTTCATTGTGCAGAGTGTGTTTTCCACATTTTCAGCTTCCACATAATGACATTAACTCAATACTAGATGTTTCTATATTCTTTTGGTGAATCAAAAAATCAACATGTAATCGAGAATGATAAGTGTTTCCATCTACAAAAAATTGTTTCTATCAAATAGAGCCAATTGACATCAACATAATAGTGGGTGCTAATTGAACTACAAACTTGTTTAATAATAAAGATATCTGGCTTGGTTTCCGCACAATATTTCATTGTGGTTGTCCTTGCATGCTTTTTGACTTAGAGTTATTATTGACAACTTGTAGGATAGATGTCATTATAAAAAACAATTCACATTTAAATTGGCTAGTAAACTTGTGACACTTAGGATACATATATTGATGATAATAGAGAAACAACAAAGTTTTAAGTAAACAGAGTAGATGGTTTTGGAATTTCGAGATTTATTTCCACTACTTTTCCTAAATTTCGACTTTGTTATCTTGAATTTCTATTTATTGAGAGTCTCTTGTAAAACAAATTTCATACAAAAAAGAGTAACATATGGTGATTATTTAGCACATTGAGAGAATATTTTGAAAGTACAAAGTAAAAATGGCTAGCAGAGGAAGGAAAGAAGATATTTACATTGATATGATTAACTAAATTGCACTTACCAATGAGAGATGTTAGTGGTCAACTACATATCAACTGTCAATTGAAGAGAATAATAGCAATAAGATTTGGTCTAGCAGATTAGCGAATGCTGCATGCATTCTAGAAGTGTTTGATTTCATGGAAATCATTTATTTGTGTGTAAAGAATCTTGATCAAACACGAGAACAATTATGCTGGCAGCAAATAATACTCCTATTCCTTTGACTCCGTAGGAATTCAGTTGCATATTCAAGCTACCAAAATTCGATATATGGTTAAAAATTTCGAAAGCAAATAGTTTTTAGGAGTCAAAAGCAGGGGGCATGAACATCATTCAAGAATTCATTTTGCCAACTTATTAGGTTCCTTCCAATCTTTCTGTTCTAGATATTTCCTTTCTTAAACAACCATTTATATACTTATATTGGCTTTGTGCGTGTCTGATAGGCCAAGAAACAAAAGCTAATGTTCCAAAATGCATTCTTTATCTTCTCTATTATTTATATAAAAAAATATTAAGTTATTCGACTAGGATGATATTATTTCAAATGGATTAGTTTTTTAGTTAACAAATTTGTTGAAAAGCAATAGATTCTTCATGATGTCATACCCGATAACAAATTTCATCTCATCTCATATCATTCATGACTTACCCATAAACCTAAAATCAGTCCTAACAAAGAACTAACATAGTTTTGTATCCCATACTGTGGAAGTAGGAAGTTGCTTTAAATTTTTGTGTAATCCAAGATGTATTTGTAAAGAATATTTTTGGGTGTAGTATATGGTATATGAATGGATCAACATTTAATTTTCAATCCGAGAGTTCGTAAACATCGAGGTGAAACACTGGAAATTATAGAGAGAGCCCCTAACTACTTACAAATTAAATTATAGTCTAACTTTTACATCAATCTCTTTACAATATTCTGCAAACAAAATTTAGTTCGAATCCCGCACTCAACGAAAACTTTAGAAAACATAAACTTTAATGTTGTAATTTTCCAAAAAAATGAAAGAAACCCTTAATAATAGAAAATAAAACCTTTATTATTGATCAATCGAAAACAAGCCCTACCTACTGACAATTTAAAGAGAAAACCTTAGCTATTGAATTGCAAGCCCTAGCTACTAACTTATTGGAAACCTGAGCATTATCTCCCTGACTCATTGACAAATTCACACATAAATAATGCTTTGATAATCTAAATCACATGAGAACATAAATGCCAAGAAATACACACAATTCTTATGCCATGTAGAGCACACACACACACACATCATGAACTCTTATTCTTTCCTTAAGAAATCCTATGCACAACAAAACAATTGAAAGAAAGGATGCAAAATTAACTAAGGTGTTACCAAATCAATCAAAGTGCTTCAAATGTAAAGACTAAAAGTAATCTCACTCTGTCCTAAACAATCAACACAATCCCACATGCGTTCAATAAATAACTCACTACATTAAAAATAAGTATGGCACCTAGAAATAATGTGTTAGCAAAATGAGTGCAAAAAGGATAATGAGAATGAAGCATTTTATGTGTTAGAAATGTAAAATAGAATCTTGCAATCCCATACTCTGAAAAGCTATAGGCATATAACTTAGCACTCTTCAACCAAATGTATAAAAATACTACAAGAGTAAGGTGCATAAATATCATGTATATCAATACTTGAAATAGGTGCACAATGATAAAGGCACTAGTCAACTTGTAGGCAACTTTGTCAAAGAAAATTCTTATGTCTATCTTAAGAAATAAGGTTTATCTCACATAGTAATCGTCCCTACAATTTTATCAAGTACACATCATGAATAAGACCACAACCCTTAAGAGTTTAAAACATTAGCATTGTGGATCAAATAATATCAATAACAAAGAGAACCACCATAAATCAAAACCTACAAGCTTTATTTCCTCTTAGTGCAAAAATAGGTATAATGATAATAGAGTTGTTTTAAGTTTTTGTTCGAATAGTATTGCAAACACTTGTACTTGAATCCACAGTTTCCAATCATATTTTCATATATTTTCAGACCTCAATAACATATAAAATCAATCAATATCAATCAAAGATTGAGATCTTATATTAGGGATTAGATCTAGGGATTAGATCCAAGTGATAATGGATTCAAATATTAAGAATATTCTATCTTTTCAATATGGTAGGGAGTTACAGATCTAAATGGATATTCATCTCTTGTATAAAGAGTTTTAGATCACGTATAAATTTTAAAATACCTTTGTATTAACACCCTATTAAGTCATTTACAGACCATAATTGAAGCTTGTGATAGAGTACCAACAAAATCAATGCTTTAAGAGTGTATGAAGGTTCATAAGTACAAGTTATAATACACATTCATACCAGGAATATACATATCGAATCCTCCATGAGTATTCACCATGTAAATGTTCAAAATACTTCTAGATCTCGGTGTAAACCAAATAAGTTGATGAGTTGCATCAATAAAAAAGAGACAAAATAAAAATTACAAATGCAAATCTATTCCGAAACAAATCTGAACAGTCAACACACCTTAACAAAAGAAGCAAGCACACACACCTCAATGAATTGAAAACCAATTAGAAAAAATAACATACGGGAGTGGCAACAAGAGCGGATAACAAGCTGGGTTGGGGTGCCCTCCCAACTAACTTGTTGCCTCTTAAAATAAATAAAACTAGAGAGTCAAGATAACCATGAAACACATTAGCAATGAGAAGAAAAACCTGGAATGAAGTTTAGTGAAATGACACTCAGTACTTTACATCATGAACCAAATTCTCATGGTACAAAACACAAAAGAGGGCTACCATAGAGTCTGAATCAATAATCCTGCTCCAATAATTTTCTAGTTTTCTTCAAGGCCATGGCTTGGCCTTTTATAATTTTTACAATTACATAACAAACCTTGAACAACCAAATCAAATCTAACCAAGATCATAAGAGTTTTCCATCAAAAGGATATCTGATACAACCATTAGCTAATCCAAGAGTACAAATCTGATGCATAATTTTGCATTTTTTCAAGTCTAGTCATGATCCTAGAATTATGGAAAAATTACATTTTTTTACAAAACGAACTCAAAGAATAACATCCATCTCTCCAACAAATGAGAATTTTGGGATACAATTTTGGTTTTAGATAATTTTCTATACTTGGAAAAAACCCATTAAGCCATAATTTCTAGATTCGCCTCCATCTGCATGAAAATCAAGGTGAAAGTTGGCAGTTTGAAAACTGTGCAAATTTTAAGCAGATTTGTTGATTTTTCTTCTAGAAACCCTCATGTGCGACCTGGGTGAATTCCAACTCATGTAGAGGTGTTAAAACATTATTTTTGACAAAAACATTTTTCATTGTTTTTTGTAAGTGTGTCGATCTATCAAAGCCCCAAATTGATTTCTCTTTAGTGCAGGTAGACTAGTGTAGGCATAAATGTATTTCATGTAGAAGTTGGTTGAACAATTGTTTCTTTGCAAGTCCATATGTTTTCTTGAGAGCCTTGAAATTCCAAATATATGGAAGGCACCGAAGACAACATGCACAATCTTTTCTTAGTGTAGGTATCCTCAAGGGTGGAGGAATAATGTTGTATGAACATGAACTGAGCTAGATGAACAAGAACTCTTCACTTGTCACAGGAATAAAACACTATTTACCATCATAAGTGACAATCAAATATTAATTCTCTTCATCAAAACAAAGGAAATTAATCAAATAATAACAAATTACCTCATCATGCTTCAATTTAAGATGATTAGCCTAGTAATTGTGAAAAGCGATAGCAACAGCAATGAAAACCTTGAGTAAGCATAGGGTGAAAATTTGAATTAAACACAACAATTTAGGGACCTGACATCCTGTTGTAGGGAAAACCCAACAACCCCCCATTATTTCAAATAATGAGCACCTTTTCTATTAACTTTTTGCAAAACACCTTTTATGATTTTCATCAAGTTAATTATCCAAAACATTTTTTTGCCATTTTTATTTTTATTTTCATCGAATTTATATTTTGATTGTTTCATCAAATTTGATTTTTCACTAGCTTTCTATAAATACTTGTTTCACCTCATTTGGTCCATCAGTTTGAAAATGACACTCCTTTGAAGTTTCATTATTCTTGTCATGAGGGTTAAAAAATGTATAAAATGTATGATATTTCAATTTTTGCAATTAAAATAGTTGGTCATTGTAAATCTTAACTCTTATTTAACTTTTACTAATGTTTTCATTTTTCACTAGGAGTCCTACAAAATGACCTAGCCAAATTATAGAAGGTTGAAAAATGCGTTTCGGGTTCTCAGTGATTTACTCCAATTTATTATTTTAAAACCAATTTCCAAACCTGAAATCTTAAAATTGCAAAATGATTACAGTTTAATTTGTAGAATCTTTAATTCCATGTGGGCCCCACTTTACATCACCTTTGTCCTTCCAAAATTCCTAATTTAAAAGGACCGAAATAAAAAATGCGATGCGAAATAATTTTGTGATGCGATATTGTGATACATTACATATCACATATTGCAAAAAAAAAACAAAATTATTAAACACTCATTTTAATATTTTCGATTTGCGATGCATTACGTTTTTCATGTGATAGGATAAAAGATTTTATAATATATATTTTTTAATACCTTATACCTCTCGACTCATCCGGCTTACCTCACCCTCACGTCAAGCTTATCCTTCCATAACCCTCCGCTCCTTATCACTCCATTAATCCTCCCCACCTTCATTTAAAACAATGTATCCCTTTTTTTTTTTTTTCGAAGGTGGCAAAACCTATCAAAATCAGGTGTCAAACCAACAGTGAGGACAACCATCTCTGGCTGCTATCCGCGAATGTCGATTTGACTCATCACCGTTATCAAGGAAAACCACGCCACCTGTAATAACCCGCTGGTGGCCCAATGTATCCCTTGTTATATATAAACTTTTTAAATTTTATAAAAAAATTATTAATATATTATATTATTATTATAATATTTATATATTAATCATAATTTTTATATAATACAATTATAATATTAATATAATATAATAAAATTTTTAATTAATTTAAAAAAATAATTAAATTTTGGTTATAATTAACTCATATTTAATAAAGTTAAGTTTGTAATTAAAATTTATTAGTATAAATTAATTAATAGTTATAATCTAATTTAAGATTAAATTTTAATTAATTTTTTTTGATTTTTAGCCGAGGCAACAAAAATTCGAGAATTTTGACAGTTTTAATTCCCTAATTTTAGAAGCTCATAAATGGAGTTTTACTTGTCCAAATGAGGCCCAAGATGGCTCATTGGAAATATAAAATCATGGAGAATATTTATGAAGTGGTTTTACTAACATAATTGATTATTTATTGGGTCGAAAATCTGGCAGAAGATCAAGCTATGAATTTTTAATGAAATTAATTTTTGAGTTTAATTTTCTGCATTATCATTTGCCCACAGCTTCTTCTAAGTCCAGATCCATAAGTCAATGATCTCCTTGACCAATTAAATCATCGCAGGCATTAATAGAAAACTTTGATTTCTTTCTAAATTGATTGTTTAATTAAAATTGATTAGATATGTTTTAATTCCAGATTTGGTATTTTAATTTAATTTTGATATGTTTTTGCAGGAAAACAGTTGAAAAGATGAGGAGAAGAAGATCTCAATCAAATGGGAATTATCCAGCAATAGAAGAATGAAATTTTGGGCCAATGAAAATTGATGGAGCAAATTTATTCTTCATCAAACTTTCTTGTTGAAAATTCTTTTTGTAAATATTATAAATAGCAGATTGTAGAATGTATTAGTGGTTTCTCTTCTCTACAATTTTGGAATTCTTAAAAGCACTATCGTAATAGGGATTTAGAGTTGTAGGTGAGAGGAGAGAAAATATCAGATCTGAGGGACTATTGAGGATTTTTATTTTTCATTATGAATTATGTATGATGGATAGATCTTGCACTACTACAACCCTTGTTGTAACAACAAAAGCTCAAAGATTGTAGATCACTGTTGGAGATCAAAGCGAGAGAAATAGATTCAATAAATTGGTATTTCTAATACTATTGTTTTAAATACTAGTTTCATTTTATGATGGTAGGAAGGTGTCATTTCATTCATATTTGTGCACTATTGTCGATATGAGTAATTTGTCTAAATCATATGTTATTATTTATCTCTTCTCTTATGGGTTGAATTTTGATTTTTGAGTAACTATTTACTCAGAAATCTGTCTTTTAATATTGATTTAACAAATAGTTATATGTTGTGAACTATTTCCTCATATTATTGTTTAATAATTCAAATCACTGATTTAATAATCAATATCATTTTGTGAACTACTTTGTAAATGTTGTTGGTTGATTATTTCAGTTAAGAGGTCTCTCAATATAATGTGTTTTGGTATTCATAATGTTAGTTAATTGAACTACTTCGTTAGATTGATATTTATTATAAGCCAATCATATTTAAATGCCAATCATTTAAATATCTTGCTCTAGGTTGGATTAGATCTATATCTTCCTAATTGAGATAGGATTAGGATTTAGTTTCCTTTTTCTTGCATTTTAAAATAATTTTACATTTAGATTCCTAGAAGTCCTCTTCCCAAAGAGGAAAACTTTGGTTTTGGCTTGGTTGAGCCCCAAACTAGCTTAAGGATGACTATCTTGCCTGATTAGCAAGAGGGCTGATTTGATGTCTCTTCTCCATTGATGGATGAAAGTCATATTTTAAGCATTTGGATATGGAGAGAAGGTAAATGGAGCTAGTTAAACCAGTCGAAACCACCATTCCAAACGAAAAATAAGTTTCCTCAAGGTTTGCACTAGGTGGTAATCCCTAATGTTGTTGCATCGAATTTTGAGGCATCAACATTTTTGGCGCTAGAAGGAGGGCTTGGAACTTTTTGTTTATTGGAGTTTTTGTATTCTAATAGTTTATTTTTCACAATGACTCCTCTAAAACTTCCAATTTGGAATTTTATTTCTTGATGTGCATCTTCCAATACTCCACTCGAAGTGGTAAGAATCTTATCTCAGGTAAAGTTTAATGGTAAGAGAAATTCTTCTGCTTTTGATCATGCCTTTCAATTTATTAAAAAAATTTCAAATTTTGATTTTCAAAGAATTGATGAAGGTATTTTATGCATGATTTTTACTCTTACATTCTTGGCTAAAGCTAGAAGCCGGTGTCAATCGCTTCCAGTTGCCTCAATTCACAGCTGAGATCAATTTGTTACAATGTTACTTTATAAATTTAACGACTATAACTATGAACAAGTATGTGATGAAATCAAAGTTTTACAAAGATTTGAAAATGAATTTTTGATTGATTTTACTGTTCAATTTCATTTAAATTACTTGAAATTTAAAATTGAAGAAAAACCTATGGAAGAGGAATTATTAAATTTCTTTGAACATATTTTCTCTCTTCTTCCCATTCATAATTCATGTGAAATTATTTCAAGATTTTCTTAAGATAATTCCAATTACATTAACATAATTGAGAATTCCAATATGGAGGTGCAAACAAATGATGATGAAGTGGTCTCTATTATGGACGATCAATTTCTTCATTTAATGCACACTTCCTACAGTATTAATAATGATCAGGATGCACCTTCACATGTAAGTGAATATTAATCACAAAGTTTGGAGAATTTTACTATTCAAATGCAAGAAGATATTAACAACAATCTTGAAGAGAATATTGCTTTGAAATCTAAAAATCAATGTGCATTAAATTCAGAAAAGCAGAACATAAATCAGCAAGTACAATTAGCAATCAAAGTTTCCAATAACACACAACTTGCTATACAAATTTATGAATTCTTTTACAATGAGCAAATGCCAAATTCATAACAACAAAGCAACATTTTTCAAGAAAGCACAAGTACATAAATGAATGATCTCAAATGTGAAATTTACAATGAACATAATGCACAAGAGTTCTCAAATAGATACACTTTTAAATCCATTGCTTTTGATTCTCATTTTCCCCTTTATCTTGATATTTTTGTTGATAGAAATTTATCCCTTCTTAACATTAATGATATTTCAAAAAATAGAGAGGCTGATCTTAATGAATTGCCAAATAGTTTTTATCAAGATAGAGAATTAATTATTGATCATTCTTTTGGCATTAATGAACACATGGTTTATATTCCTTGTTGTTTTCATACATTGGATGAGATCGAAGGGAATGCTAATGAATATTGTGAGGTCATTTTTGGTAGTTACTTTAACATTGAGGATATTGATTTTTCTTCTACAAATTGAATCTTCGTGATCAAATTCGAATCACATGTGAAAATCAAGAACACTCTAATTGAAAAATTGTTTCAAATAGTTCTCATTTTCAAATAATTAATCATAGTCATGATTTCAACATTCGAGAAACCATTCCAATCTATGATTTATATGATGATTAAGCTCTCATTCCTATTCACAATCATGCTTTTCTTTCTAATTCACAAGTTTGTATCAACAATCATTCTAATTGCATTATTCTGGCCAATTCTTGTGAAAAGAAAATTGTTTTAAATCAGTCCCAATTGTGTTGTAACACCAATGTAAACTACAATTTGATTTTGTTATTTTTCCTTCACTTATTTTGTTTAAATTTAGATTTGTTTTTTATTTTTAGTTTTTGATTTTTAGATACTTTGTGCTGACATATTGAGAAACTCAGTATTAAACACTCAATTGGTGTGTTGCCAGAATGGAAAAATGAAGTTTCACATCATAATCATAAACATCAAGAGTTATTAATATTTCAATTTCAATTAACGTTCATTTATAATCAATTACTTATATCTTCTCAAAGGCAGTGTCAACAAGAGAGTGTATTTTCAAAATGTGACCAACAATCTAATTCAATTAATAATCTTCCATTATAGCTAATGGATTTCCATCCATATTTCATACACCCCTTTTAAAGACATTTGGAGTTTTTTCTACACGAAAGGTTGTTAATAGTTTAACACTTACACATAACACTAACAAATTGATGTTGGACATTGTATCTAAAATCTCATTTCCACAACCTGGTTTATTATCTTCTCTTTTGAATCCCTTCCAATCATTAATGGAAATCCATCAAGGTTTTTATGATCCAATTGAAATTAAGTTGAAAATGGCATTTCAAGAGAAGGTAATTGTAAATAAGCCGCTAACAATAATTGTACATTCCAATTTCAGATTTAGTTTTCTTAGTTTAATTATATTTGTATTTTTGTTACTAATGTTTGACATGTACATACATGCAGGAAACAAAATGCTTGCATGGTTACATTGGAAGTATGACTATACCTAGTCATGTTTCCTTCATTAAGTTAGAAATATGAATAGATTAACTTAGATTATATTTCTTTTTGTCTGCATTTATTTCATTATTTCAGATTTTCAATAAGCAAGTAATGAATCCAAATTTTTCTGAGGATCCCCTTTCATTTTTGGAAAGAAACCTAGAAGATTTTAAAAGTTCTTGAATAACTGGATCATACATATTTGTGAACCCCTTAATTGTCTTGTTTTGCACTTCATCACATTGATCCTACATGAAGAAATTCCAAGAATTTTCTACAACTTGACAATTTTTTATTCATAAGTATTTCTAAAAAATAATTTGTCTTCTCCACTCTTGTATTCTGATATAAATTTGAGGTGGATGCAATTTGAAAAATTCATTATTTAGAATTTTTAGATTAAACAAGTATGTGATGCTGAACATATGAAAATTTTGAGAAAATTTGGGAGAACATGAAGATTCACGAGGTAAAATTTATAGTCAATTTTCTTCCAGGTATGCGTTTAAAGGATCATTGTCATCTATTGTTAGTTTTACTTTTTCAAAGGTTATTTCTTATTTCTATTTTGTTGCAGGTCTTCATTGACTTGATTATGGAGACTTAAGATAAGAAGGTAGCCACACATTTTCTAAATCTGTTTCATGTTCATGGAAGTACTTATTGTTTCATTTGAATTTGAACACTCTTCTAATTTTTCTTATATTCATTGAAACTCCAATAAAATTTTAATACATTACGAGAAGGTTCATATCGGATCATTAAAAAATCGAAACTTTCCTCATAAAAAAGTTTCAATAACATCTTTCTCTGATTGAATACTCCTGATAGTTAATTAAATTATTAAAAGGGGTTTTGTTAAAAGGAAAATTTAAGCTGGTCACCTTCTTTTTCATTGAATACTTTAAGAAGTTTTCGGCCCCATAAAATGTCACGTCTCATATCGCATTTCGCAAATCATAGGTTTTCAATTGAGCATATCCTCAATATGTCAAATCAACGATCTCCGTTAGTTGACTTCACCAATATTACGATGTCCACACAACCCTGGACCCGATACGACATCTAAATCCAATTCTGAAATATATCGCGCCCATTCATAAATCACAATTTTGGTAGGTGCATATGTTTATAGATTCTGATGTCCCAGATCTGATATGAAATTAAATCCACATGATAGAACTATTGAGTACGTCCTTCAATTTATTCAAAAATGTTGGCACAAAAGAGTCATCAGGGGGGAAGACCCTAGGTTTAAGTGCGAAGAGCCAACAATGGTTCATTGTAGTCTAGGACAATGCCAACATTTTCACCTAACCCAAGGGGTAAGGAGTCTCACCCAAGGCATGCCGCGACCAAAAATAAGAAGGGTTCATCATGGAGTCGAGGAAGCACCAACCGATAGGAAATATACAACATTTCATACATTGTCAAGATAACAACATACCATCCAATAGACAGAGACTACCACATGAATGATTCTTACAACATACCAACCAATAGGAAAAAACTACTACATGCATGAATATTATAGGACATTCCAAAATTTTAAAAGAGTCACCACATCATATGTAGTCATACACCTTATGCTACGCAACCAATCTGACCTTTCCTTTATATTAATTCAACAGTATGACATTACAATATATCTCGGCATTCGCCGTAGGTAATTACAAGGAGTACCCTTTTACAGACTCACCGGTTCGTTCTCTAGCTCGAAGGTCCTTCTTAGCTAAGCCTTTGCATTCTCATACCAGTCTGCCATAACCAACTATATTCTTTGTAACACCAACCTAAACATACTAACCAACCAACCTCGCTTCCTTATAGGCCCTTCTCCTTTTATATTCTTCTCTCTCGCTTGGAATTCTAGTTCCTGCTCAGTTTTTATTCCCCTCGGTTGCCCCTCCTACTTCCTATCTGCTCAGATGCCTTTGTCTTCTGCTGCCACCTTGCCGCAACCCCTCCATAAGTACATGTTCCTATTTTGAGGTCCAGCTATCCTTCCCGCAAGATAACTGTTGCTGCCGCCCATTTCCTCCGCGTTCTTTGGCCCGCCAAAATGACCAAAACCTTTGCAAAATAAAAACGAAGGCCCCAGTAGGCCCCAACCACAATTTTTTGACTCATCCCCGAGTCAATTCATTTCGACCTCAGTCAGCCCTGCTGGTGTTTCCATGGGTTTTTTGGTTGGTCGCTGCACTATCAGTGGTGTTGGTTCTGTTGACTACTGGGTTGGCGCTTCTTTTGCTTCGGCCAACGCTTGGAGGGTGGTATCTGTTGAGTTATGAAATGGGTATGTATTTACTCTTAATTCCATCACCTTTTTCCTCTTTTCTTATCTCTTTCATATCTTGATACGCTAACATATTGATGGATTATGATAAGAAATGGATGAACTACTCTCAATTAAGATTTAGCCACCATAACTAACTCTTATTCCTTTTTATGCAGAGAAATGACAAAAGGAATAGTTGTTGTTCCCTAGAGACGGAACAACATAAACCAACAAAGGAAGAATGGGGCGTGTCGGTTGCGGTCAGGTTGGAGGACGAATCAGGAGGATCAATGCTAAATATGAAGGGTGTCAGAAGATAGCATTCAGTTGCGAATCCCTCAGGATCTCCCAATCCTGAGGGATCACATTTATCTTTTACCTCTTTCTGACTATAAAAGCAAAAGACTATAGGAGGAAAGGGGATCGATCTCTGTTTATTTCAAATTGTAATTTTAATTTACAGACTCGTGTTGTTGGAGAACATGACCGTATTGTAATGAGACTTGAGTTCAATGGTTAATATATAATTTATGTTGTTGTTCATTCGTATTCTCTGAAGTAGCTTAGTAGTATTCGCTGGTGGCTAAGGGCTCGGCCTCTGGTGGATTAAACTGCTATCGCTTGTGTTATATATTTTTGATTCACGCAAGTTTGATTGGTTTGATATTTTTCCCATTTTTTGTGAGTCTATCTTATTTGCTATTTACCAATTTCCTATATTGAAGTTAGTACATTTTCTTTACATGTTTTGTAGCATTTTCATTTCATTCTATTTCCTCTTATTGTAGATTAAATTAATTAGCCATTAGGACAGTGAACCTTATTGATTTAATCAGCTGAAAGAGTTTGGTTACCACTATTGAACTCTCGGTTGACATCATTTCCATTTGGATTGCTTAATTGAGATTGAGTGTGATTTAGATAGAATCAGCTAGAAGAGATTGGTTAATGCTACTACGCTCTCGGTTGATGCTATTGTCAATTGAATTGCTTGTTTGAGATTTGATTACGATTTCAACAGAGGATTAAGTCTTAATGCTTAGATGTAATATTTCTTTTAACAGTTGCAATTTGAGTTTTATAAATGCATCCGTTTACTCTTGTATCAAAGGTTTATACTTCATTTTAAGAAACATTACTCTTTGGATTCATAGCATGCACATATTGTGTACACTCTTGGAATAAAAGGACTTTCCTGGATTGATGATTAATGTGAGGTAATTAGGAGTTTTAAAAGAAACCTATTATCACCCAACATTTTGGTGCACAGCTGTTATTCCCTATAGGGAACAAAACTTTTTGCATTTTTTTCTTTGCTGTTCCACACAGGGAACAACTGTTGTTCCCCACAGGGAAAAACACTTTTCGTGTGCATTTTTCTTTGTTGTTCCCTACAGGGAACAAATTCTGTTCCCTATAGGGAACAACAGTTTTTGTGTGTAATTTTCTTTGATGTTCCCTACAGGGAACAATTTCTGTTCCCTATAGGGAACAACACTTTTTGCATGCATTTTTTTCTTTGTTGTTCCCTACAGGGAATAAATGTTGTTCCCTATAGGGAACAACACTTTCTGCGTGTTTTTCTTGCTATTCCCTACAGGGAAAAACTGTTATTCCCTATAGGGAACAACACTTTTCGTGTGTGTTTTCTTTGCTGTTCCCTATAGGGAACAACAATTTTTGTGTGTGTTTTATTTTGTTGTTCCCTTCAAGGAACAACACTTTGTGAGTATTTTTGAGAACACCCTTTTCTTCCCCTTGTAAGATCATTCCTAGCCCATCCTAGTTCACTCTTTATGATCCTCTTTATGGCATAAAAGTACAACACATATTTAATGACAACAAGTATGGAGTCTACTGAAGCAGGCAAATATCTTGAATATTATCATCTTTAACAAGATTTCTTTGTGATGATCAAAAAAGAAATGACACAATTATCTATATCACTTCACTGTCCTCATTTCTGATATAAATGAAACTGATTGATTATCTTTACCATGTTGGTTCTCCCCCGTCTCCTATAATTCTCTCCATTTATTATCAATAAGATTATGTCTATATTTTTTTCTATTGATATGTTCAAACTTCTTCCACCATCCCTACTCTTAAGGAGTACTGAGCCACCCTCTATATATAAAACGGGGAGTGTTTATATATATATATATATATATATATATATATATATGTTCACTAACAATTTTATGATTTTTTTTTCTATAGATAGAGGATAGGGGGTCTCATCATGAGCCAGCCTACCATGATCATAAGGAAGGAGCGAAGTGGCATTCCCACTATGGCCACCACACCAGGGATATGATCCAATGGATGCATCAAGAAACAAAGTCCTTGGAATAGGAGGTCTCATCACGAGCTGGCCTAACCACTTTCGCTACTTCCCAGTGAATGGCAATGTGTTCATCTGGTTACCATGCCAGCACATTGGTCTCTACTATGGACATCATAATGCACTTCCCCAAGCATACATAGAGGACCATGGTTCCCAAGGGTTAGAAAGCAACTATGTCGAGGATGTGGATGCCTGCAGGCAACAAAAGCTCTGCTTATGGTATTGAAGTTTCATTTTCTGCATCAATATAATGCCCTCTTCTTATGTTTCTATTTTTTTCTATGGAGAGATTATGTCCCTAAATTACCTTGAACCTTTAAGCATGAGTTAATATTTTAAAACCAATCACAACACTTTCAAGTGGAATAACAATGGTAAAGTATCATCTCATGCATATGCTGTCCTTTTTCTTTATCGCATCACCTCACGACATATTATCACTTATTAAGAATTCTCGTTATAGGCCTTGTTTTCATTACTCATATATCCTTTTATGATCCTTTCATTAATGTACGTACCCTGCCACTTTCATTACCCAATCCATCACCCATGTACTTCACCGCCAGTGCGTCATCTTTTCATCCATTCGGTCATAGGCGACCTATCATTTCGAGAGGGGGCGAGGACCTCCAGTATACTCATGCATGCGCTGTCATCTTTTCATTTGATTTTGTAGAATAATACGACATCCCATAATCACAGAGTGTGTGGCATTATAACAGTCCTTGATAACAATATTTATGTTTATAAAGCATCACCTGATAGAGCCATTACAACCATTTGATGTTCCATCTCTCGGCTCTGCTTGTTGTTGTGCTTTCTCATTTGCACTAATCCTTTGCAGAAGTCAAGCATCATGGGAGGAAGAACAATGTGCCAAGAACCTTTAACATTGACTGTCTCTGATGAAGCCAGGTAAATTCTAGCTCGCACAGGATGGACAACATATTTTACAAGATTTCAACCCCCCAATGAGGAAATCACCATCGAATTTTTACAGCATCTACAGAATGGACAATCCTTGGTAAGAGGCAGACAAATCACTATAATAGATGTTGTGATAGTAGAAGTGTCTGGGTTGTTGGCAGAAGGACCAGTATGGGCTGACAAGCGATTAAGGCTGCATGACGCTATGGAGGTTTTTAGGGATGTAGGACAAGAGCTAATCAAGAAGGGTAAAGGCATTCGGCCATCTTCTCTCAGAGAGCCATGGGGAGAATTGGCACGAATTTTCCAGAACTATATTACCTGCGATGGGCGTAGAGAAATGGTAAGGCCATGACAACTCAAGCTTTTAGCAGTTTAAAAACAAAAATGCTCTGTTAATTTGCGTGCACTGTTGAGTTCATTATTGCATGACACTCCAAGAGGTTGAGACGGTTTCAACATCCAAAAATAGTAGTTAGCCTTCATTGTCTGATCAGGTTAATAGTTAGTCACAACCTTGCCCAACAACAATCAGTCTAGGATGATCTCATATCAGCCCTCGAAAGAGGTGAAAACCTGCTAGCACCTAACCTTGTTCCAAAAAGAAAAAGGACTTCCCTTTCAGGAAGCATACCTCACAAACGCAGACGATCTACAAGGTTGAAGTCAAACCAGGGAACATTTGAAAATCCTCAAGGCAACGCTAGTCAACCCATAGAATTTTCTAGCCTGATAAATGTACAAGAATTGCAATCAGAGTTAGGAGGACAAGATAAACCTGAACCAGAACCTGAGGAAGGAGCAGGGCATTCTGACGATGAACGAAGAAATGAAGTGGGACCTCCTCCAACACCAAATATGAGTTCTCAAGATGATCTTTTGCACAATTTCGAGACAGGGATGGCCCAGGTCCTGGCCAACATGAATGTCTACATGCAGCCTAAAGAACCACTTAATATTAACTTAGGAGAAACCCAATCTCCAGGGAATTCTGGCTATACCAAAATTCTGTCTTCCTCAAAAGATACAAACCATGAAGCGAAAACAGATACAGAGGCTATTCAGGAATTAGAGAACCAATCTGGTGACATGCTCCCAGTGGAAAATAGTCATGAAGGTCTAGACACAGAAAACATAGGCCAAGAAGAGGAAGCAGAGACAGAGGTTATTCAGGAGTCTAATAATCAATCTGGAGACACGGTCTTATTGGAACAAAGCCAGGGTGAACAATCGGGCTCTTTAGAGACAAAAGCTATTAACGAGACTATTAGTAGATCAATTACTCCTTAGAAAAGGTAGAGAGCCAGAACGAAATTGAAGAAGCTAAGAAAAGGACACCAGAAGCTTTGTAAGACAGTCAAGAGGCTCCGAAGAAAAATAAAAGAAATCATAATGGGAAAGGTTCCGAACAATACCCCTGAGGTAGTAAATGTGGCCATGCAAACAGAATTATATGAAGGTAGGGCTACAGGAACTCAAACTGAGCTCATACCTACTCAGACAATCATCACTCAAGAAGGACCACATGCAAATTTAGTAGACATAGCTACTTAGATGGAGGTTTGGACCTCCTGCAATAAAGAAGTACAGACAGAAGATATCCCCTCTTATAGCATAGGCACTCAAACGGACATACAAGCCAAAGACATTATGATGCACCATGACCCCATTCTACTAAATCTTCAGGAGGAATTGGCACAAGCCCGACTCGCGTTGGAACGATTTGAACAAGAAACCGTTTCTTGGCAGAAATATCAAGAGCTGCAGAAACAACTTCGGGAAATGAATATAACAGAGAGCGAGACTTTTGACAGATGTAGAAAGGCGGAAGAAAAAATGGAGAAGATCAAGTTCAAGCTAGACAAAGTCATAAGTCAGACAAACACCATCTGCTCACTATATTCGGATGTCCTGGCATGCAGGTCTCCCGCCACCAATTATGCCTTGTTTTTATTAGAATGGTACCTATTATTGAAAATCAAAGCCGTAAGAGCTGGTAAACCAATTGAATTAGGAATAATTGAAGATTTTATAAATTGCTGCAAGAAACATGGTGTAAAGGTCCAAAGGCTTCTTTGTGAGTTTTATCTGCACAATTTTATATTAGAGAACGAGGTGGAAAAGAACCCTAACCCTTTTGTAGGAGATGTTCAATTCCAAGCTTTTATTTCATTTGCAGTTAACCAACTCAAATGGTTTAAAGCTTATAATGCATTTCAAAGACAGGAGCATGGATTAGATCTTTGGGTGAGAAGTGAACCTAAGCATCCCTTACAAATGTTTTCCAACCATAAGAATCTGTTGAAATGAGAAGGGGTGATTAAAACTTTAGGGCCCATACATAAGGAGATTGTACAGAAAGGAATATCATATTTCCTATACATTCAAGGAAGATCTCTGACTACATCTAAGCTCATATGGACAATCTCCACTAATAGTGTGAAATATAGGGAACTATTTAATTACAAAAATTTTAAAGCTACTGTGGCTCGTATGGTCACCTATAGCAATCTTCTTTTGAGAGAAGGACCTTAGCAGTTAGTATGTCGGTTTCAGAGCCCCATTATTTGGTATCCCCCTGAAGGTTATCGGGCTGACTACGAATTACTTGAAGGAAAGGAAGGGCGTGCCCTTGCGCTCCTAGCTCAACATCATGGTTTTAGACCAATTTTCGAAGCTTTCTCTCTAGCCTACTCTTTAACTGCACTACATAAGAACTATTTAATTTTCATGAGGACATGAAACAGGGTAAGCAGGGGAGTATATTTAGTTATGAAATGGGTATGTATTTACTCTTAATTCCATCACCTTTTTCCCTTTTATTATCTATTTCATATCTTGATATGCTAACATATTGATGGATTATGATAAGAAATGGATGAACGACTCTCGATTAAGATTTAGCCACCGTAACTAACTCTTATTCCTTTTTATGCATAGAAATGACGAAATGAATAGTTGTTGTTCCCTAGAGACAGAACATCATAAACCAACAAAGGAAGGATGGGGCTCGTCGATTGCGGTCAGGTCGGAGGATGAATCAGGAGGATCAAAACTAAATATGAAGGGTGTCAGAAGATAGCATTCAGTTGCGAATCGCTCAGGATCTCCCAATCATGAGGGATCGAATTTATCTTTTACCTCTTTTTGAATATAAAAGCAAAAGACTGTAGGAGGAAAGAGGATCGATCTCTATTTATTTCAAATTGTAATTTTAATTTATAGACTGGTGCTGTTGGAGAACACAACCGCATTGTAATGAGACTTGAGTTCAATGGTTAATATATAATTTACGTTACTGTTCATTCGTATTCTCTGAAGTAGCTCAACAGTATTTGCTGGTGGCTAAGGGTCCGACCTCTAGTGGATTAAATTGCTATCCCTTGTGTTATATATTTTTGATTCACACAAGTTTTATTGGTTTGATATTTTTCCCATTTTTTGTGTGTCTATCTTATTTGTTATTTACTGATTTCCTATATTGAACTTAGTACATTTTCTTTACATGTTTTGCAGCATTGTCATTTGATTCTATTTCCGCTTATTGTAGATTAAATTAATTAGCCGTTAAGACAATGAACCTTATTGATTTAATCAACTGAAAGAGTTTGGTTGGCGCTATTGAACTCTCGGTTGACATCATTTCCATTTGGATTGCTTAATTAAGATTGAGTGTGATTTAGATATAATCAGCTAGAAGAGATTAGTTAATGCTTCTAAGCTCTCGGTTGATGCTATTGTCAATTGAAATGCTTGTTTGAGATTTGATTACGATTTTAGCAAAGGATTAAGTCTTGATGCTTAGATGTAATATTTATTTTAACAGCTGCAATTTGAGTTTTATAAATGCATCCGTTTACTCTTGTATCAAAAGTTTATACTTCATTTTAAGAAACATTACTCTCTGGATTCATAGAATGCACATATTGTGTACAATGTTGGAATAAAAGGACTTGCCTGGATTGATGATTAATGTGAGGTAATTAGGAGTTTTAAAAGACACCTTCTAGCACCCAATAGTATTTGCTCCTATTGCACTTTCCTCCTTTAGAGGCTCCCCCATTTCAAACGAAGGCTCCAACTCTGGAACAATTGTCGTGGTTTGCTTCTTGAATACTCTGTACCTTTGAATGACAACTTCCCATCCGGAGAGGATTGCGTTAGCGCATTGAGTGAAGTCCTCGGCCGTATTAGACGTTAAATCTATTGGCCGTTGGCTTTTCAGGTTGTCCCATTACTTTCCGCTTGTGTCGCAGACCTCGTTTAGAGTTATAACCTGCATATGGACCCGTGGGTGCAGGTCTATAATCACTTTCTTCGTTTTTGCTTACTCTTCCTCAATGTGATCGACTTGGGCCTGGATTGCATCGATCTGGTCATTGATTTGCTGTAGGTAGGTAGAGTCCTTTATGCTAGCGGATAATGCTTGTATCCACTCTCTCATGGGGTATAGCAAGTGATTTTTCAATGCCAGGCTTCCTGACCAATCATGGACTCTATTCATCATGGCGTATCCGTTTGCGAGGGCATCGGCCAGTGCTTGCCTCTTTGCTTTCACTTCGGTGATTTTTCCCTTAATAGTCCTCTTGTATATCTCAACTGGGTCCAGCAATGCTGATCTTATCATCTCTAGTTTATTTTTCATGTTAGCATTAGTGGCTACTAGATTCAAGCATGCCGCTTGGATGTGGCTGCAACATCTTATTAGTGTTCAGGTTGAGATGTCAGCTGGCACCTCCATGTTTGCATCCACGATTGTTGGCCATAATGATCAGAATCTCTACGTGACCTGGTCAACCTGGGCTTGTCAATCTATGTTTTCCCATCTTAGGTGATATCGCTCTTCCATAACCTCCCATAGTTTCTTTGTCTGATTCTCATGCTCCTTGGCCAGATTCTCATGGATCTTTTCAGCCCTGTGTGCTGCTTGTTGTATGAATGTAAATAGTTGTGCTAATGACTAGTGCTGTAGTGTGTCAGCTTGCATTTTGTTTGGCTTCATGAAATGCTGCTATATGGGTAGGCTATTGGCTATGGATTTTTCGGAGTGGGAGGCAGGTGAATGAGCTTGCTGTGATTGTAGAGTGCACTGTGGAGTGGGTGGAACAATGCTAGGGTTCGGGACCACTGTGAGATTTATAGGAAAAAGTGGTCAGTATGGTTCAATGCTTATTCCCTACGGAACAATGTTTGGGCTTCCCCCTTGTGGTGGGTCCAACCCAAGCAATAATGATGTGAGTGATGCTAGTTGTGTACCACTGGCAGAAGTGGTACCTTTGTCCTGCCCTTCTGAGTCAACTTCTGTTTCTGAAGTTGTGTGTCGTCGGTCAGATAGGAGGCTTTTTTACAGGGTTGCAGAGGTGGAGGTTGTGTGTGGGGATGATTCCTGCGACTAATCTAAGGCGGTGGAAGTGGTGGGAGGAATTTCTTTAATTATGGGGGATTCAGAAACTGAAAGCTCGACCTCATCAGTAAGGTTGACAATTGGAGGTGGTGGAGAAATTTTCAGCTTTTTAACGACTGGACTGTAGATAACTCTTTTCTTCTTTGTCTTGGGGACTGTTGGCTGAGATAGGGTGTGGTCTACTCAAGTTTGGAGTTTCATGGCTAGCAGGGTTGTGACGATGGGTGAAAACATCGTGGAACCATGAAATTGCAGGGGTTGCTTACTCTCACCTAATTGTCCTTCAAAGATTGCTATTGTTTGCCTCAACATTAACATTCTCTCCTCCATCTGAAGCACCATCGAGTGTAGGACATCTTCGGCTGGTCTCTTTCTACGTCTCTCTGTTGCATCTTCCCCTTGCACCTATTGCTTTAAGGCCCCGAAAAATAGTTATAGTTCTCTTCAATAATTTCACAATCCACCCCCAGCCATGATCCCACCTCAGTGTGCAGTGCTTCTGCAGTCAAAATGAACCTCTGTGGCCTCATCTTGAATGTCTTCAGGTGGATGCACCTTGGTCTAAGGTAGGTGTGTGCTTGTGATGCTCTGCACTAGATTTGTTCTGAAAATTCATCTAGCATAGTCTAAGGTATCCTCTGCATCGATCTAACTGTTGTTATCATTAGTTCATACCAATCTTGGAAATTTGTTTCATTTATCTCTTTTGTGTTGGGATCCCTCAACGCTCTCCACGCTTCATAACGAACCACTATCAGTTGGCCTTCACCAATGGACATCATTTCTGTCTCTCTCGATGGCTCCCATTTCCACATTGCCAAATACATTAGGATGTACCCAAATATAAAATTGGTACTCCACCTATACACATATTCACATGCTTAAAACAACTCATTAAATATGAAAGTGGACCAGTTAAGTATCTCGCCTTGGCATAAATGTTTCGCAACTGAAATTGCGTCTAGTGTGCATTCACTCCTCGAGAAGTGCCTCATGGTTTTGCCTGCTATGATGTAGTAGGTAAATCTGGTGTTGACTTTGTTTATCATATCAATCTTTTCTCCTCTTCCACTCAGTCTGGTCCCATACCTTGCATAGTAGTTATCTTCGCTCTGCTTCTTGGCTCTATTAGGCCTTGCCTAGAATGTTGTGCTGACTGCATTCCATCCTGCCGACAACCCTCTTAGATGATGAATATCATCTACATGAATGAAGTACTCTTTTTCAAGCCACAGTAACCCCCTATGCATTCTGCTTGCCAGGAGTTTGGTACATTGTAGTGCGATGAATTAAGTGCCGAAAACAGGTTGGCTTCTCAAATTGAGTAAGGTAGACCTATGTAATCCTTTAAAGGCATCCTTGACTCTAGAAGTCTTGATGCCGTCATCCTTCTAGATTTCCTCTACATAAACCTCCCTCTTTAGATTTGGGAATTGAAAGCAATCCGTAAGGTCGTTTGTCAATTAGAATCGTCTTATCGTATTAGACATACAAATTTTCGACCAGCTTAATTCACTCATCTAACTGTTCTTGTGGAATAGAGACAATCCCCTTCGCCATATCCCTTCATCTAGGGTATACAATTGTTACCTGAGGCTTCTCACTTCTGTGTTTCTACAGCTGTTCTTCAGAGCGAGCCTGGAATACTTCTGCTATCTGCAATTGAAACTCTATGATTTCCTTCATTATACCACGAGTTAAGTAGCTGGGCTTGATGCAACATTTCTTGACTGTACCTTAGCAAATAATTACTCAAAAAACTTTCCCCATGTGTTCTAGCCATACTTTGCTGCCTTTAGCTGACTTGGACCTGATAACCATGATGTGGACTTGGAAAGGACAGAGTGGGCAGCATGGCATATTTATTTGGCTGTGATAGGTTATTTATTAACTAAAATTGTGCTTAACGGGAAAATATTTTGCGGCTCTTACTTTGACAGTTGCATTTTTAGTTACTTATTATGGAAATGACTAATGGTACAATAGAAAGGATAGGTACAACGTGTGATCATAAAGGTTGGAAAAAGTGCCACAACCTTATTGACATTTCGCTTATTTTTATGATAAAAAGCAAGACTCTAACTAGCTTCTTAACATGATTGACTAACTCTTATTACCTCCTACCTACTTGCAGGCTCATTTCCGAGACCCTCTTTATCTTGAATTTGTGGTTGGTGAATTGTGGAAGGGCTTTAGGGGTGCGCATTTACCCATCTGTGCAGCATGATTCCATCCAGTTGCACCAATCGTACCGCTCAAGAATCTCTGATTGTTGTAACTATAAACGGTCCAAGCCAATGCATCTATAGTTTCCTTGGGAATTTCTGGAACTTGCTGTTGTATAGTAGTACCTGATCCCCAATTCTGAATGTCTTCTTCCTGATATGCCTATTGTGCCAAGATTTCTTCCTTCTCTTCTCCACCAACAAATGAAACTCGTCCAAGAATTAGGATTCGTCAAGTTCCATTAGCTGACTAAGTCTTTCACTCAAAGCCATGATGTTTTTATTCTTGTTGCTTCAGATATGAACATGCATGGTATAATGTACTCTGCTGGCACCACTACCTCCCTTCCATAAACTAGCTGAAACATAGTTTGTTTATGGAGTCTCTTCACTTTTGTTCTGTGCGCCCATAGAGTTGTTGGTATTCTCTCATCCCAGTGATCCCTGCTGGCTGATATAATATTTGTTAGACCTTTCTCCAAGATTTTGTTGAATTCTTCAATGGTGTCATTGGGCTGTGGATGATAGGGACTACTTTTGTTATGCTAAATCATGACATTCTTTAGAAGAGCCTCAATAGTTTCGTTTATAAAGTGCATCCCTTCGTCGCTTGTGAGACTCTTCGAGCATCCAAACCTCGAGATTATGTTCTCGAAAATAAACCTTACGACTGTGTCTGTTGTATAGTCCTTGACGGGTGTTGCTTATGCCCACCTGGTGTGGTATTCTGTTGCAGTTATGATGTATCTTGCATGTGAATTCCTTGCTGGTGGTGTAATAGGTCCAATGAAATATATTTCCAATTTCTCAAAGATTTACACTACGTGAATGGGATTTAGAGGCAACTCATCCTACCCGGAAGGCTTCCCAACCCTTTCATGAACATCATAGCTCTTAGCATATTCTTTAGAATCTTTATGTATGGTTGGCCACCATAGTCTCACTTGTAGTATCTTTCTTGCGGTGGCTTTACCCCCTACATGGCCTCCTGCAACTCCCACGTGGAATTCCCATAGTACATCTTCTTTTTCATGTTGAAGGATGCATCGCCTCAATACTTGATATAAGCTCATTTTGTAGAGGTGTCCTGGGATCAGCTGGTAATCTACTACTGTTACTATTAAGTGCTGCTTTTGTGCTGTTATATCTCCTTCTGGGCAATGGCCTATTTTTAATAATGTGGCGATCTATTCTAGGTGATCCAGGATTTCTTCTATTCTGAATAAGTTATCATCAAGCAACTGATAATCTAACGCTCCCTCATTCTCTCCTGTCTCCAGTCGTGATAAATGGTCTAGCCCCACATTCAGTTTGTCAGGTTTTATGACCACCTAGAAAGTAAATTCCTGGAACAACAATAGCCATCAGCAGATTCTACATTCTAGTATGGGTTTGTCTACTAAGTATTTCAGTGCAGAATGGTTTTTGAAGAATTTGAATGACGCCCCCAATAAGTAATGCCTGAACTTTTGGAGAGAATAAACCATGGCCAACGCCTCTCTCTCAATTGTTGTATAATTACTTTTCGCCGTTGACAACTTTCTACTGGCGTAATACACCGGGTGGTCCATATTTTTCTCCCTTGGTTACGCTAAGACTGCTCCTAGTTTTATCCATGATGCATCAATATGTACATGAAACATTTTGTTCCAATATGGATAGATAAGTATTGGGGTGCTTACCAATTTTTCTTTCAATATATTCAGTGTTGTTTGATAGTCCTTAGTCCACATGAACTCTTCCATCCTCTTCAGTAAGTTTTCCATCAAGGCTATGATTGACGCATAATTCCTGATGAAATGACGGTAGTAGCTCGTATGGCCTAGGGTTGACCTTAGCTGCTTCAAGTTGTGTGGCGTCTCCATGTTGACAATCGGCGTAACCTTCGCTGGGTCTACACATACTCCATATTTGCAGATGATATGGCCTAACAATGTTCCAAATGGGACCGCTTATCTCTGTTCCTATCCAATTTACTCAGATTATCATTGCACATCATCTGGTGTTTATTTCATATCCTCCTTGCTTCCATGCATCCCATGCTTCTTCTGAACTGGTCTCTAAGCCTTGAATACTTCTCCAGCTGACGGATCCTACTACAGTAGGATTTATGTAATCCTCCTTTTTTCCCACTGTTAAGGTGTATAGCTTGTCCAACATTCCTAGTTAACCCCTATCATCTACAAGCTCTGTGAACCTGGGCCCTTGATATGGGTCTAAGGGTTGGATCACCCTTATTCCTTCTACTTTGAAAATCATTAGCTCTTTCTTTAGGTCGATGACATCATAGTTTTCATAGCCTAGTCGATCCCAAGGAGCGTTGGGTATGGGTCCTTATCTCCCATTATGTCGATCACCTCAAATTCAGTGTGCATCTTCACCCCCACCACATCTACCTCTATGTTTTCTAGCCTTCCAATGGGTAGTATACAATATTGGTTCGCCATTCTTAGTTGAATTGGTGAGTATTTCAGTTGTGGCTTCCCCATTGCCTCCCATGTTTTCCTAGGCAGGATGTTTACATCCGATCCCAGGTCTAGCATCATGTCCCTGATCTGGAATCCTGCAACCTAAGCATTAATTCAGAATTCCTTCCCGCTTCTCTTCTTGTTTCGTCTCACTCTTCTAGAATGCTTTTCTCGTAGGTTGACAGGTGGTTGTTCCACTTCCCCTTCCTCCACTGATAATGCGGCCTTTAAACTTTTCTGCAACTCCTTTAACATGTATTCATCTTCAACAATCTGCAAGAATAATTTAAACCATTCTTCAATTAGTTGGTTGCAATCAAGTACGTGGCCATTCTGTCTCTGGTCTTCCTTCCTCTCAATCATCCCCTCGAACAAATTAGTTGCTTCGTGATAATACTGATTTTGGCACTGAGGCTGATATGCTTTCTTTGTAGACGCTACTTTAACAATTAATGGTTGGTCCATCGTACTATGATCCTCCACCGTTTTATTTCCTCCTCTTATAACTATGTTAATAGTGGTTGCTGGAAGATCATCATCGATATGAGGTTTGACATTAACCAGGTTAGCTCCTCTCTGCCTGGTCCTTTCCTCCCATTTTGCAATGAGTTCTAGGCAATCCTCTGTGGCATGAGTATTAATCCTGCATTGTGAGCACCATGGTCTCCTAGGGAGTAGGCATTCCCTGGTGACATGTCCTTCCTGGTCACAGTTGTAACACCTTACGGGGCCTCTCCCTCCCGTTCTTCCTCCTCTCCCATTTCCTCCTCATCCTCCTCGGTTTGACTCATTAATCTTGAACTTCAACCTATCCAGCCACTTTGCTAGAGCATCTAATGCTCGGCAATGGTTAGTGTGATGTGTTGTAGATGCATAGAACTCAAAGTAGTTGTTATTAGGGATGTTGGAGTACTTATGCAGTATCAGGCACATCCGTGGTAAATGTCCATACATTCTACAGATATTGTAATAGTCTTCATTATTACATCCCAGAAAAACTCCTTGCGCTCCTACTGTCGTAACTCCCACCGTTGGTGGGGTCCCTAACGATCCCGCAACCCCCTTGGGATGGTTAATTCCTCTCAACCTTGGGCATTCTGTCATGACATGTCCTTCCACCATGCAGTGTGTGCACCATACGTTGGGTCTGGCTGGTTGCATTGGTTGAAGATCCTTCAGTTTCTTCGTTAAGGTTGTGATCTGATTTTGAAGGCCCATGATTGACGTGTCGTGCAAACTCGTCCCTCCCCAATATTCATGAGGATATCCAATCATGGCCTCTATGTGTGATGCTTGTTCCAAAGCATCTTGGAGAGTTCCAATTTTCTGTTGCGTCAATGGCGTTCTGGTGAGGGGCAGGAGTGCCTTGATGAACTAGTCTCGTTGGTGATTTAGGTCTAGAGTGTAACTCAACTTAGCAATGGCATCCTTAAACCTTTGCATGAATTCCCAAGTAGTTTTTTTCTCCTTCTTCTTGATCTCCCATAGTTCCGATAGCCTTTGCTGGTCTGTCTGAGGTACTTTGAATTCTTGCACGAATCCTCTCTTGATATCATCTATCGTGGGATTTTGGTTTTGCTCCACCCATTTTATAAACCAACGCAAAGCTCTCTCCCTCAGCATGGTCTGGAACTCCACTGTCCTGATGTTTTCTGGAGTCTGACTTTCTCTCCAAATAGCTTCACAGAGCTACCAGTGTTTTTACACATCTTTATTACCCCTCCCCGCAAACTCTAGATATCTGGTAAAATATCCTGCCATGTTTACTTATGTATGAGATAGTAACACAAACCCCTTGTTCGCTAGCTGTTGGGATCCTTGTAGTCCCAAGTTACTAATACTACTGGTTCCCTTGTTACTTCCAATATTAAAACTAGCCTTATATTTCTCACGGACGCTATGTACCCATATTGCCTTTGCTAATTTAATAACAAATTTCTTTGGATTTTAGTAAGGAACCAGGGGAAGGTCGGGAGGGATGCTACCTGTATCCTTGGGATGATGCTGCTGACTCTTATTGGATGCTTCTCCTACAACAAATAACCTTCTCATGACATTGCCCATGTCCTCTTCTCTCTCCTCTTCCTCTTCATACCCACTCGGCGTTGGCTCCTATATCTCCTATTGCCAATCTTGCTCTGATCTGCATCTTCTTTCCCTCCCCCTTCCTTTTGGGGTTTTCCCGACACCGCTCCTACTTGGTGGGGTCCCATATTTCTTTTCTTCAGAGTCTGAACCACCCTTTCCTGCCACTTATCAGCTAGTAGTGCTCTCCTCTGTGCTCTAACATCTCTAGCTTTCTTCAAACCTTCTACATCCATCCCTTCAGTAGCATCTCTATTCCCCAACTGGTAGCATTCTCCCCTCAAGTCCTTCCCCCGGTACTGGGGTTTTACGCTACCATTTCCGTGGTGGGTGAGGGTAGTAGTCCTTCTTCTACCATAAACATCTTAATCCACAATGACACTTCCCTCATCAACCTTCCTCTTACTCTGGACCCAAACACTGCTTCTGCCTTTGAGAAGGATTGATAACTTTTGGCGGCAAACTCGACTATATATCCTTCCACCGTAGTCTTTACCCAAAAATCGACTGCTCTAGTCAGATCATTGTCTAACTGCTGAAGTAATACGATATCTGAGGAAATCTAACTGTGGCGAACTAATGTCGACCCTCTAACATATTTTTCCCTTTCAACCTTCTTAACCAATTGTACAAGTCTTCTGGTAACTTGCACTAGAATATCTCATATTGGTCATTGATACTGCCAACATATAGAATCCCTTCACTCACCTTACTGATCGGTTAATTCCTGTGGATAACTTGCTCTTCTATAAACTGATCTATTTTGTGATTCCACTAATCCCTAATCTCTTTCTTGAATATCCTTGACACCATGTTCCAAACTAGTTCTTGTAACTTCAGGTCTCGACATCGGAACCATTTGTTGGCACAAAAGAGTCATCAGGGGAAAAGACCCTGGGTTCAAGCGCGGAGAGCCAAAAATGGTTCGTTGTAGTCTAGGAAAACACTAGGATTTTCACCTTACCCAAGGGGTAAGGAGTCTCACTTGAGGCGTATCACGACCAAAAATAAGAAGGGTTCGTCACGGAGTCAAGGAAGAACCAACCAATAGGAAATATACAACATTTCATACATAGTCAAGATAACAACATACCATCCAATAGACAGAGACTACCACACACATGAATCTTACAACATACCATCCAATAGACAAAAACTACTACACACATGAATCTTACTGGACATTTAAAATTTTTAAAAGAGTCACCACAGGGTATGCACTCATACACCTTATGCTATGCAACCAATCTGACCTTTCTTTTATATTAATTCAACAATAAGACATTACAATATATCTCGGCATTCGCCGTAGGTAATTACAAGGAGTACCCGTTTACAGACTCACGGGCTCATTCTCTAGCTCAAAGGTCCTGCTCAGCTAAGCCTCTACATTCTGGTACCAGTATGCTGCAACTAGCTATCTTCTTTGCAACACCAACCTCCACATACTGACCAACCAACCCCGTTTCCTTATGGACCTTCTCCTTTTATGTTCTTCCCTGCTGCTTGGACTACTAGTTCCTTCTCGGTTGTTCTTCCCCTCGGCTGCCCCTCCTCCTTCATGTCCACTCAGCTACCTTTGTCTTTTGTTGACACCTTCCCGCAACCCCTCCACAACTTCATGTTCCTATTTTGTGGTCCATCTAACCTTCCCGCAAGCTAACCGTTGTTGCCGCCTGTTTCCTCCCCATTCTCTGGCCCGCCAAAATGATCAAAACCTTTTCAAAATAAAAAAGAAGGCCCCAACCAAAAATATTCAAATTTTGATTTTCCAGGAATTGATGAAGGTATTTTATGCATGATTTTTACTCTTACATTCTTGGCTAATGCCAAAAGTTGGTGTCAATCACTTCCAGTTGCCTCAATTCTTAGCCGCGATCAATTTTTTATAATGTTCCTTTGTAAATTTGATGACTATAACTTTGAACAAGTACGTGATGAAATCGAAGATTTACGAAGATTTGAAAATTAATATTTGATTGATTTTACTATTCGATTTCATTTAAATTGATTGAAATTTAAAATTGAAGAAAAAACCTATGAAAGAAGAATGATTAGATTTCTTTGAACATATTTTCTCTCTTCCTCCCATTCATAATTCATGTGAAATTATTTCAAGCTTTGCTCAAACTCCTTCCAATTACATTAACATAATTGAGAATTCCAATATGGAGGTACAAACTAATGATGATGAAGTGGTCTCTATTATGTAAGATCAATTTCTTCATTTAGTGCACACTTCCTACAATATTAATAACGATCAGGATGCACCTTCACATGTCAGCAAATCTCAATCACAAAGTTTTGAGAATTTTACTATTCAAATGAAAGAAGATATTAACAACAACCTTGAAGAAAATGCCACTTTGAAATCTGAAAATCAGTATGCAAAAATTCAGAAAATCAGAACATAAATCAACAAGTACAAGCAGCAATCAAAGTTTCCAATAACACGCAACTTGCTGTACAAATTTTTGAATTCTTTTACAATGAGCAAATGCCAAATTCAAAACAACAAAGCAACATTCTTCAAGAAAGCACAAGTACACAAATGAATGATCTCAAATCTGAAATTTACAATGAACAGAATGCACAAGAGTTCTCAAATAGAGACACTTTTAAATCCATTGCTTTTGATTCTCATTATCCACTTTATCTTGATATTTTTGCTGATAATAATTTATCCCTTCTCAACATTAATGATACTTCAGAAAATAGAGAGGCTCATCTTAATGAATTTCCAATTAGTTTTTATCAAGATAGAGAATTAATTATTGATCATTCTTCTGGCATTAATGAACATGTGCTTTATATTCCTTTTTGTTTTGATACATTGGATGAGATAGAAGGGAATTCTAATGAATGTCGTGAGGTCATTTATGATAGTTTCTTTGACATTGAGGATATTGATTTGTCTTCTTCACAATTTAATCCTCAAGATCAAATTCGAATCACATGTGAAAATGAAGAACACTTTAATTCAAAAATTGTTTCAAATAGTTCTCATTTTCAAATAATTAATCATAGCCATGATTTCAGCATTCGAGAAACCATTCCAATCTATGATTTATATGACGATCAAGATCTCATTCCTATACACAATCTTGATTTTCTTTCTGATTCATAAGTTTCTATCAACAAGCATTCTAATTGTATCATTCTGGCCAATTCTTGTGAAAATAAAATTGTTTTAAATCAATCCCAATTGTGTTGTAACACTAGTGTAAACTACGATTTGATTTTTTTATTGTTCCTTCACTTATTTTGTTTAAATTTAGATTTGTTTTCTATTTTTAATTTTCGATTTTTAGATACTTTGTGCTAACATATTGAGCAACTCAGTGTTAAACACTCAATTGATATGATGCCAGAATGGGAAAATGAAGTTTCACATCACAATCATGAACATCAAGAGTTATTAATCTTGCAATTTCAATTAATGTTCATTTCTAATCAATTACTCCTATGTTCTCAAAGGCAATGCCAACAAAAGAGTGTATTTTCACAATATTAACAACATCTAATTCAATTAACTATCTTCCATTGTATCTAATGGATTTCCATCCATATTTCATAGACCCATTTGAAAGACATTTGGAGAATTTTTCTACACGGAAGATTGTTAATAGTTTAACACTTACACATAACACTAACAATTTTATGCAGACCATTGTATCTAAAAGCTCATTTCCACAATTTGGTATGTTATCTTCTCTTTTGAAACCCTTCCAATCATTAATGGAAATCCATCAAGGTTTCTATGATCCAATTGAAATTCAGTTGGAAATGACATTTCAAGAGAAGGTAATTGTAAATAAGTTGCTAACAATAACTGTACATTCTAATTTCAGATTTAGTTTTCTTAGTTTCATTATATTTTTGTTACTAATATTTGACATGTACATACATGCATGAAACAAAATGCTTGAATGGTTACATTGGAAGTATGACTATACCTAGTCATGTTTCCTTCATTAAGAAAGAAATATGACCAAATTAACTTAGAATATATTTCTTTTTGTTTGCATTTATTTCATTATTTTAGATTTTCAATAAGAAAGTAATGAATCCAAGTTTTTCGGATTATCGCCTTCCATTTTTGGAAGGCAGCCTAGAACATTTTAGAAGTCCTTGAATAACTGGATCATACATATTTTTGAACCCCTTAATTGTCTTGTTTTCCAAAACTTCATCACACTGATCATAGACGTAGAAATTCCAAGAATTTTCTACAGCTGAACAATTTTTTATTCATAAGTATTTCTAAAAAAGAAATTGTCTTCACCACTCTTGTCTTCTGATATAAATTTGAGGTGGATGCAACTTGAAAAAATCAATATTTAGTGTTTTTAGTTTAAACAAGTAGGTGATGCTGAACATATGCAATTTTTGAGAAAATTTGGGAGAACCTGAAGATTCATGAGGTAAAATTTACATTCAATTTTCTTCCAAGTATACGTTTACAGGATCATTGTCATCTATTGTTAGTTTTACTTTTCCAAAGGTTATTTCTTGTTTCTATTTTGTTTCTTTTACAGGTATTCATCGACTTGATTATGGAGACTTAAGATAAGAAAGTAGGTATACCTTTTCTAAATCTATTTCATGTTCAGGGAAGTACTTATTATTTCATTTGAATTTGAGCACTCTTCAAATTCTACTTATATTCATTGAAACTCCAATAAAATTTTAGTACATTACCAGAAGGTTCATATCGGATCATTAAAAAATTGCAACTCTTCTCATAAAAAAGTTCTGATAACATCTTTCTCAGATTGAATGCTTCTGATAATTAATTAAATTGTTAAAATTGATTTTGTTTAAAGGAAAAGTTAAGTTGGTCACCTTATTTTTAATTGAATACTTTAAGAAGTTGTTGGCCCCATACAATGTCACATCTCATATCACATTTCACAAATTGGAGGTTTTCAATTGAGCATATCCCCAATATGTCGAATCACCGATCTTTGATAGTTGACTTCACTAATATACGTTGTCCACACAACCCCAGACCCGATACGACATCTAAATCCAGTTTTGAAAGATATCTCATCCATTCATAAATCACAATTTCGGTAGGTGCATATGTTTAAGGTTTCTCATGTCTCAGATCTGATATGAAATTAAATCTGCATGATAGAACTATCGGGTATGTCGCTCATTTTATTCAAAAATTTTCAAATTTTGATTTTCAAGGAATTGATGAAGTATTTTATGCATGATTTTTACTCTTACATTATTGGCTAAAACCAGAAGCTAGTGTCAATAGCTTCTAGTTTCCTCAATTTAGAGCTGGGATCAATTTGTTACAATGTTGCTTTGTAAATTTGATGATTATAACTATGCACAAGTATGTGATGAAATCGAAGATTTACGAAGATTTGAAAATGAATCTTTGATTGATTTTACTATTCGATTTCATTTAAATTGCTTGAAATTTAAAATTGAAGAAAAACCTATGGAGGATGAATTATTAGATTTCTTTGAACATATTTTCTCTCTTCCTCCCATTCATAATTCATGTGAAATTATTTCAAGCTTTGTTCAAACTCCTTCCAATTATGTTAACATAATTGAGAATTCCAATATGGAGGTGCAAACAAATGATGATGAAGTGGCCTCTATTATGTAAGATCAATTTCTTCATTTAGTGCACACTTCCTACAATATTAATAATGATCAAGATGCACCTTGACATGTCAGTGAATCTCAATCACAAAGTTTGGAGAATTTTACTATTCAAATGCAAGAAGATATTAACAACAATATTGAAGAAAATATCGCTTTGAAATTTGAAAATCATTATGCATTAAATTCAGAAAATCAGAACATAAATCACCAATCACAAGTAGCAATCAAAGTTTCCAATAACACGCAACTTGTTGTACAAATTTATGAATTCTTTTATGATGAGCAAATTCCAAATTCAGAATAACAAAACAACATTCTTCAAGAAAGCACAAGTACACAAATGAATGATCTCAAATTTGAAATTTACAATGGACAAAATGCAAAAGAATTCTCAAATAGAGAGACTTTTAAATCCATTGCTTTTGATTCTCATTTTCCACTTTATCTTGATATTTTTGCTGATAGCAATTTATCCCTTCTTAACATGAATGATATTTCAGAAAACAGAGAGGTTGATCTTAATGAATTTCCAATTAGTTTTTATCAAGATAGAGAATTAATTATTGATCATTCTTCTGGCATTAGTGAACATGCGCTTTATATTCCTTCTTGTTTTGATACATTCGATGAGATCGAAGTGAATTTTAATGAATGTCATGAGGTCATTTATGATAGTTACTTTGACATTGAGGATATTGATTTGTCTTCTTCACAATTTGATCTTCATGATCAAATTCGAATGACATGTGAAAATAAAGAACAATCTAATTCAGAAATTGTTTCAAATAGTTCTCATTTTCAAATAATTAATCATAGTCATGATTTCAGCGTTCGAGAAACCATTCCAATCTATGATTTATATGACGATCAAGCTCTCATTCCTATTCGCAGTCATGATTTTCTTTCTAATTCACAAGTTGGTATCAACAATCATTCTAATTGCATTATTCTAGCCAATTCCTGTGAAAAGAAAAATTGTTTCAAATCAGCCCCAATTGTGTTGTAAAACTAGTGTAAATTACGATTTGATTTTGTTATTGTTCCTTCAGTTATTTTGTTTAAATTTAGATTTGTTTTCTATTTTTATTTTTTGATTTTTATATACTTTGTGCTCAAATATTGAGAAACTCAATATTAAAAACTCAATTGATGTGTTTCCAGAATGGGAAAATGAAGTTTCACATCATAATCATGAACATCAAGAGTTATTAATCTTCCAATTTCAATTAATGTTCATTTCTATTCGATTACTTCTATCTTCTCAAAGGTAGTGTCAACAAGAGAGTTTATTTTCACAATATGACCAGCAATCTAATTCAATTAATCTTCCATTGTATCTAACAGATTTCCATGCATATTTCATAGACTCCTTTGAAATACATTTGGGGAATTTCTATACATGGAAGAATGTTAATAGTTTAAGACTTACACATAACACTAACAAATTTATGCAAGCCATTGTATCTAAAATCTCATTTCCACAATCTTGTATGTTATCTTCTCTTTTGAATCCATTCCAATCATTAATAGAAATCCATCAAGGTTTCTATGATCCAATCGAAATTTAGTTGGAAATGGCATTTCAAGAGAAAGTAATTGTAAATAAAATGCTAAGAATAAATGTACATTCTAATTTCAGATTTAGTTTTATTAGTTTTATTATATTTGTATTTTTGTTACTAATGTTTGACATGTACATGCATGTCGGAAACAAAATTCTTGCATTGTTACATTGTAAGTATGACTATACCTAGTCATGTTTCCTCCATTAAGTTAGAAATATGAATAGATTAACTTAGATTATATTTCTTTTTGTCTACATTTATTTCATTATTTTAGATTTTCAATAAGAAAGTAATGAATCCAAATTTTTCTGAGCATCCCCTTTCATTTTTGGAAAGCAGCCTAGAACATTTTAGAAGTTCTTGAATAACTGAATTATACATATTTTTGAACCCTTAATTGTCTTGTTTTGCAAAACTCCATCACATTGATCAACATGAAGAAATTCCAAGAATTTGCTACAACTTAACAATTTTTTATTCATAATTATTTCTAAAAAAGAATTTGTCTTCACCACTCTTTTCTTTAGATATAAATTTGAGATGGATGCAATTTGGAAAATTCATTAGTTAGCATTTTTATATTAAACAAGTAGGTGATGCTGAACATATGCAAATTTTGAGAAAATTTAGGAGAAGATGAAGATTCATGAGGTAAAATTTACAGTCACTTTTCTTCCAGGTATGCATTTATAGGATCATTTTCATCTATTGTTAGTTTTACTTTTTCAAAGGTTATTTCTTATTTCTATTTTGTTTCTTTTATAGGCCTTCATCGACTTGATTATGGAGACTTAAGGTAAGAAAGTATCCATACCTTTTCTCAATCTGTTTCATGTTCAGGGAAGTACTTATTGTTTCATCCGAATTTGAGCACTCTTCTAATTTTGCTTATATTCATTGAAAATCCAATAAAATTTTAATACATTACCAGTAGGTTCATCTCGGATCATTAAAAAATTGCAACTCTCCTCATAAAAAAGTTTTGATAACATCTTTCTTCGATTGAATACTCCTGATAGTTAATTAAATTATTAAAAGGGGTTTTGTTAAAAGGAAAATTTAAGTTGGTCACCCTATTTTTAATTGAATACTTTAAGAAGTTGCCGACCCCACAAAATTTCATGTCACATATTGTATTTTGCAAATCATAGGTTTTCAATTGAGCATATCCCCAATATGTCAAATCACCGATTTCCGATAGTTGACTTCACCAATATTATGATGTCCACATAACCTCGGACCCGATATGACATCTAGATCTTGTTCTGAAAGATATCGTGTCTGTTCATAAATCACAATTTTGGTAGGTGCATATGTTTAAAGGTTGTGATGTCCCAGATCCGATATGAAATTAAATCTGCATGATAGAACTATTGGTTCCATGCTTCAATTTATTAAAAAAAATTGAAATTTTGATTTTCAAGGAACTGATGAAGGTATTTTATACATGATTTTTACCATTACAATTCTTGGCTAAAGCCAGAAGTTGGTGTCAATCGCTTCTAGTTGCCTCAATTCATAGCTGGGATCAATTTGCTACAATGTTCCATTATAAATTTGATGACTATAAATATGAACAAGTATGTGATGAAATCGAATATTTATGAAGATTTGAAAATGGATCTTTGATTGATTTTACTATCGATTTCATTTAAATTGCTTGAAATTTAAAATTGAAGAAAAACCTACGGAAGAGGAATTATTATATTTCTTTGAACATATTTTCTCTCTTCCTCTAATACATAATTCATGTGAAATTGTTTCAAGCTTTTCTCAAACTCATTCCAATTACATTAACATCATTGAGAGTTCCAATATGGAGGTGCAAACAAATGATGATGAACTGGCCTCTATTATGTACGATCAATTTCTTCATTTAGTTCACACTTCCTACATTATTAATAATGATCATGATGCACCTTCACATGTCAGTGATTCTCAATCATAATGTTTACTATTCAAATGCAAGAAGATATTTACAACAATATTGAAGAAAATACTGCTTTGAAATATGAAAATTAGCATGCGTTAAATTCAAAAAATCACAACATAATAAGCAAGTACAAGCAACAATCAAAGTTTCCAATAAGACGCAACTTGCTGTACAAATTTCTGAATTCTTTTATGATGAGCAAATGCCAAATTTAGAACAACAAAGCAACATTCTTCAAGAATACACAAGTACACAAATGAATGATATCAAATCTGAAATTTACAATGAATATAATGCACAAGATTTCTCAAATAGAGACACTTTTAAATCCATTGCTTTTGATTCTCATTTTCCACTTTATCTTGATATTTTTTCTTATAGCAATTTATGCCTTCTTAACATTAATGATACTTCAGAAAACAGAGAGGCTGATCTTAATGAATTGTCAATTAGTTTTTATCAAGATAGGGAATTAATTATTGATCATTCTTCTTGCATTAGTGAACATGTTCTTTATATTCCTTCTTGTTTTGATACATTGGATGAGATCAAAGGGAATTCTAATGAATGTCGTGAGGTCATTTATGATAGTTACTTTGACAATGAGGATATTTATTTGTCTTCTTCATCATTTAATCCTCAATATCAAATTCGAATCACATGTGAAATGAAGAACACTCTAATTCATAAATTGTTTCAAATAGTTCTCATTTTCAAATAATTAATCATAGTCATGATTTCAACATTCGAGAAACCATTCCAATCTATGATTTATATGACGATCAAGCTCTCATTCCTATTCACAGTCATGCTTTTCTTTCTAATTCACAAGTTGGTATCAACAATCATTCTAATTGCATTATTCTGGCCAATTCTTGTGAGAAGAGAATTGTTTTAAATCAGTCCCAATTGCGATGTAACACTAGTGTAAACTACGATTTGATTTTGTTTAATTGTTCCTTCACTTATTTTGCTTAAATTTAGATTTGTTTTCTATTTTTATTTTTAGATTTTTAGATACTTTGTGCTGATATATTGAGCAACTCAGTATTAAACACTCAATTGATGTGTTGCCAGAATGGGAAAATGAAGTTTCACATCATAATTATGAACATCAAGAGTTATTAATCTTCCAATTTCAATTAATGTTCATTTCGAATCGATTACTTCTATCTTCTCAAAGGCGTGTCAACAAGAGAGTCTATTTTCACAATATGACCAACAATCTAATTGAATTAATAATCTTCCATTCTATCTAATGGATTTCCATCCATATTTCATAGACCCCTTTGAAAGAAATTTGGAGAAATTTTCTACATGGAAGATTGTTAATAGTTTAACACTTACACATAACATTATCAAATTTATGTAGGCCATTGTATCTAAAAGCTCATTTCCACAATCTACTGTGTTATCTCTCTTTTGAATCCCTTCCAATCATTAATGAAAATCCATCAAGGTTTCTATGATCCAATTGAAATTTAGTTGGAAATGGCATTTCAAGAGAAGGTAATTGTAAATAAGCTGCTAACAATAACTGTACATTCTAATTTCAGATTTAGTTTTCTTAGTTTAATTATATTTGTATTTTTGTTACTAATGTTTGACATGTACATACATGAAGGAAAAAAATCCTTGCATGGTTACATTGGAAGTATGTCTATACCTAGTCATGTTTCCTTCACTAAGTTAGACATATGAATAGATTAACTTAGATTATATTTCTTTTTGTCTAAATTTATTTCATTTTCAGATTCCAACTTTTTCTGAGCATCCCCTTCCATTTTTGGAAAGTAGCCTAGAACATTTTAGAAGTTCTTGAATAACCAGATCATACATATTTGTGAACCGCTTAATTGTCTTGTTTTGCAAAAATTCATCACATTAATCATACATGAAGAAATTCCAAGAATTTGTTACAACTAGACAAATTTTTATTCATAAGTATTTCTAAAAAAGAATTTGTCTTCACCACTCTTGTCTTCTGATATAAATTTGAGGTGGATGCAATTTGAAAAAATCATTATTTAGCATTTTTAGATTAAACAAGTAGCTGATGCTGCACATATGCAAATTTTGAGAAAATTTGGGAGAACATGAAGATTCATGGGGTAAAATTTACAGTGAATTTTCTTCCAGGTATGCGTTTACAGGATCATTTTAATCTATTCTTAGTTTTACTTTCTCAAAGGTTATTTCTTATTTCTGTTTTGTTTCTTTTACAAGTCTTCATCAACTTGACTATGGAGACTTAAGATAAGAAAGTAGCCTTACATTTTATAAATCAGTTTCATGTTCAGGGAAGTACTTATTGTTTCATCCAAATTTGAGCACTCTTCTAATTTTACTTATATTCATTGAAACTCCAATAAAATTTTAATACATTACCAGAAGGTTCATATCAGATCATTAAAAAATCACAACTCTCCTGATAAAAAAGTTCCGACAACATCTTTCTCCGATTGAATACTCTTGATAGTTAATTAAATTATTAAAAGGGGTTTTGTTAAAAGGAAAAGTTAAGTTGGTCACCTTCTTTTTAATTGAATACTTTAAAAGGTTGTCAGCCCTACCAAATGTCTCGTCTCATATCACATTTCACAAATCAGAGGTTTTCAATTGAGCATATCCCTAATATGTCGAATCACTAATCTCCGATAGTTGACTTCACCAATATTATGATGTCCACACAACACCAAACCTGATATGACATCTAAATACAGTTCTGAAAGATATCACGTCCATTCATAAATCACAATTTTGGTAGGTGCATATGTTTAAAGGTTCTGATGTCTCAGATCCGATATAAAATTAAATCTGCATGATAGAACTATCAGGTCCGTCCTTCATCACACATCAATGTATCAATAATATTGCATCTTGTACTCAAAAATTCCGATGGCCGATCTCTTATAAATGCAAAGCCAGTCCCACCAATGAGCCATGTCATCTATCGCATTCCCGCTATCGCAAGAAGAATATTGACATTTTATTTTCCTATCAGTTCCGATCTCTGATATGATTATTCTCTGATATCACCATTGTTCCATTGAAATTTCCCATCACATATGCTCATATCACAATCCTGCTATTGCAACACTTGTATTTCATCACAAAACTCAAATCACGCCTTGTCTTGACATCCTCTGATGTGATAAATCGAGTATATGCCTCTCTGCCATTATCTTTTAACCATTGCATAACACTCGATCATGGATCGACAAAGGTAAATCTAGTAGCTTAACGATTAAGCATGGCAAAGAAACTTGCGATGCGAAACATCCGACGAGGTGTTGTCATGTATAAAATACTTTAAGGCACTCTTGGGCAACCACTATGGTAATGAAGCAATTGATAAGAAATTTGGAACATGACTAAATCATTTTCGATTTTTATTATATTTTAGTTTTAATATATCACTCTATATTTAATATGCAAAATTCAAGACCTCTCCATCTATATTTCTATTTTACATTGTCTTGGATTTGGTCTTGATTTTGAACACTTTATGAAAAACATGAAGTCAATATGAAACTTGTAATATTAATAGAACATTCATCACTGCAATTCTTTAAGAAGAATTTCTTCATTCTTATTTATGATGGATTTGTTTTTATTTTTAGATTCCTTGGACATAAAGCATTGCATGATTCTAGGTTACTGCTTGCTTTAGATTAAATTTAATAAATTTAATTAAAGGAAGAAGTTATATTTTGTTGTAGAAAATGATATCTTTCAGGTAATATTAAATGAAATTCTTCAATGGTACATTTCATGTTCTCACTTTCATTTACTTACCTATAGTTTTAGTTTCATTTTTAGTTTTCCTGATCTTGAACTCTGTTTTGTAGGCCTCCATGAACCTTTCACACCTCTACTAGATCAGTTTTGAAGTTCATTTTATTTTGTTCAGTTTGTTTTGAGATTCTTGAGAGAAGTAGTAATGAGCCTCCTCAAATAAGCTAAACTAGGGAGTTTCTGAACCTTTAACTATTCCTTTAAGCAGTAATTTTGTCAGAAAATGGTTAAGATGCTTTTTGTAGGTTTTGCTTTGAAACAAGAAATTTTCTAGCAGACAAAGACTTCTCATTTAAGATATTATCTATCATCACTTCTATTCACCTTCTCCATTTTGAGAAGCCTCATTTCTTATAACTATGCAAGATAAAATATTTAAATCTCAATATAGGAAGGAATGTACATATGCTTATTTTCTTTTATTTCTTTTGTTGAGACATTTGTATAACTAGTCTTGTTGGAGTTTATCTTTTAAGTTTGGATTTTTCTTTCACCTTTCACGTTCTTCATTCATATTCTTGTTTACTAATTTCTTTTCTTACTTTAGTTTAGAAATTATTTTCCTTTTACTTTCGGTTTTGTTTTGTTTTTGGTAACTCTGTCATGATTTATGTGAAAGACATTTTTCCTCACCCAACAATGATTAACATGCATGGGAATCTCTTAAATCTATCTATTTCAGCGAGTTTCATTTATCATTAAAGGTATATCTTTATTGAACTATAAAGCCCTCTTGCTTTAAATCTTTTTCATGGAAGAACACACATCCTTTCTAAGTGATTGAGTTTACTTGTTCAAGGAAATAATTTATTTGAGTTTAACACAATGAATCCTTCGCACCCCTCCACAGAAAAGCCTTTGATTGATACTTCCAGGGAAATAATTTGGAGTAAACATTATGAAAGTATTATGTTTGTTAAACATAAATCTCTATTACCATCCCAACTCTTTCACTCAAATACATTATAGACTAAAAGCTTGCAAAATGGGCTAATCAAAAGGGTGATTAAAAGAGGAAGCATGGGAATTACATGTACACTCGTTAGGGCTATGGATGCTCACTGGCAGTGAGGCTAGGCTTGTATAACATAAAATACAAATTCGCGGGGGTACTATTCAGGTTCCCTGACAGCGAAGTGATGTCAGAGACAATCATAAAATGGATATATGCTTTGTAAAAAACTCCTATCTCTACCTTCTTCTATTTTCATATGAGGTAGTTTTAAAACAAATTTTCCTATATTTGGATTCATGGATTTTACTCTAATATTCTTTGAGTACTTATCTTTATAAAATCATATTGCTCAATCTATTTATGTGGGACCTATGGAAATATTTATTGTTATATGATTTACTGATTTCCATTATTTTTAACCTTTGGATAAATTAAAGTTCATTATCTTTAACCAGAGATACCTGGTTCTTCCCAGTGTGTCGCCATTGTTATAGGGAAAGCCCAACACCCCCCCATCATTTCAAATAATGGGGACCTTGTTACAGATCCATTTGGGCACATCAATTCCCAACATCCAGATTAGAGTTTTAGGTCTCATCAAACCCTAATTTCAATTGCTTCATGCCCTAAACAAGTCACCCCTTTAAATTCACCCCTTTAAATTCCTCCTTCCGAGACAGTTTCATGACTTGAAGACATCCAGAAATAGCCTTTAAAGGGACCAGCGTAGGTAAGCCCTTGTAAAGGTGTGTTTCAGAGCAGTTGAGTCCACTACCAGGGTGCTCTGCAGAGCACTTAGGCTTCCTTTCACCTGTGCTGGGCGAGAATGAGTGAAATTCACATAGGGTTTGGGGAATATTCTTATCTTTTGGAGTCATCTAGAAGGTTCCCTCACTTATCAACTCCTATGAGCTTGAAAATGGATGAGGAATGAGTTAAGGTGCATCCTATCCTCTCATCCCTTCCTCCATGGAACTAATTCTAAGTATGGAAGGCCATTCAATGCCACCATTTATGACAAAACCTCCTTCATCTTCCTATAAATTGACCACTCATCTAAGTGATTAGGGGCTGGATTATGTTGAATTGTAAGGAGATAATGCTACTATGAGATTTGGCTTTGAAGTAAGTATTGTAATGATACAAGTTTGTCATGCTTTTGATGTGATGTGGATGAGATCCAAGCTGGAGGAATGGCTTTGAACCAGACACCAATGGTTGTAATTCATTCTTCTATCTAATAAAGTGTTTGAACCTTTTTCTCATATGTTTTTATTGTTTCAAAATGCTTATATGTGTGAATTGTATCTAATTCCTTTCACTTATATTCAATAGATCATATGCTTTGATTGGTTCTTTGTTTTCTATTGTGTTTGTAGGGTACTTCTCAAGTGTATAAAGTATGAGAAGGAGTGACACGATCGATAAAAGGGAGACGAGAGGAAAGCTGAACTACAAGTAGGTCTTCTTATCTTATCATCTTATCTATTGCTTATAGGAAAAGTCTAAAACACTTTAAACTGTTGTTCTAGATACAACTACTTATCTAGGGAATTAGTATTTATCCGTAGATACCAAATTCTCCAAAACAAATTGGCGGCTCCATTTGGGATGATCCTCTTTCCTAGTAGCTTATCCACCTCCTAAGACATCCTTGTAGACCTTATTTGTGTTCATAGATTGTAATTCAACTCTTTACATTGAAAAATTGGTCAAAACTATGTCAAATTGCCTCTTGAAATGGCTTACTGTCACCAACGTAGGCTTGTGAGGGACACAATGCACTGCAAAGCACCCCTGGCTTAGGGACAGTGCTTTGAAGTGCACTGTCTCCCACTCTGGGCTATGCTGATCCTCCTAGGATCAGTTTCCCACCTTTGGAAAGTGTTTTTGCCAACTTTTCTCTATTTGTTTGTTTGTTGATTGATCAATGAATGTTATGTCTCAGAAAATAAGTTTCTATCTCTTGGTCTAGCCCAACTTTGATTGGATTGATTAATGTTTCTTAATGTTTTCTTTATCATTATCAATCAATAGTCAAAGTTAGAATATAGTTGATTAATATTCATTCGAAAGAAAGTGTCGTAAAGTCTTCTCTTCCTTCGAATTAGAACTGTCGTAAAGTCTTCCTTCTTATGAAAGATTGATTGATTGTATGTGCATACTTCCTTTTGTTCATATTCACATTGAGGAAATCGAAAATAAATACATGCATGTTGCATTGAAAAGTTTGTGTGTGTTCAAAGGAATAGTGTAAGGAAATCGCATTTAGATTGTGCTCTTTGCTCTTTGATTGAAAGAAATCTGATTTCTCTATCCCTAAGTAGCTAGGATTTTCATCTTTAAATTGAATGGAAAGAATGCTTATCATGATAGTTGCATTCCTACGAATTTCAGAATACATCAAGTCGTGAACTTGAAAGGAAAATTCCTAAGCAAGATCAACTTAAAATTAACATCAATTTACCTAATGGTGCATTCTCATTAACAAGAACATTTAGTGGTTCTATACTAGAGACGTGTTCCGACGTCGTAAAATAAAGCAGTTGTCGCTAACTTGTCTATAATACATCCCGAGTGTGATACCTCATTCCACGTACATGAGTATATCGTAGCTTGTCCACATACCTTCGGGTATATAGGGCAGTGTTACAATACATAAAGTATATGGGAATGCTCTCACTTTGCGGTTTTGCCTTAGACAATGCTTATACGGATTGGGCCTCCACCTACTTTCAGGTATATATGGGAGGACAAAACTAGGTTGCTATCCATCCTTTGGTAATCGAGTTGGCTGCCTTGTACACTATCATACATCGAACACAACATTCAGGGAGATTGCCTACCCGTACTTCTTGGTTTGCCAGGATGTGTTCTACAGTTCGAAGTTGCTTGGTAAAACTTTTGCCTAGATTATCTCTCTTTTGTTTTGTTATGTTACTTTGATTAAAATAAATTTAATTGACCGCAGATAACATCCTCCATGCTCACTCCTTAGTTGATCTTAGGTTGAAACATATGGTGACAAATCTGGAGTCCACCAATCAAGGAATTCCTTTTGATGGGAATTCTAGTCCTTTTCCTCCTTTTCAAAATATTGGTGCTCCATATATGGCTACATTGTCCCTTTCGGGATTTACCATTCGCTTGCCAGTATGCCTATTTTCAACCTCCTTGGTTCACAATGTCGCGATTTCTCTGCAATCGAGTACTCCTCCAACTGGAAAAAATCAACCTCCATTTGATCCTAAAGTTGACCCTTTGCCTTCTTCCTCGATTGTTTCTTCCTCCCCTTCTTCCTCTTTGCCTGGTGAAAGTATTGGTACTAGTAACCAGGTGGCTAAGAAGAAGAAGAAAGGGAAGAAGAAGAAGAAGAAGCAAATTCAACAGAGGGGCAACCAAGCAACCATTGCTTTGAATGCAACATATAATTAGAAACCATCCATCAAGCCTCACAAAGTTTGATATCCATGAAAACTTTGTGCAGGAGACCATCCTCTTCGAATTTTTCTTGATATTCCTCAGATCTTAGAAGAATGGTCTTCTTGTTCACATCATCCTCTGTCATCAACTTCTGGAGATCATGCTGGTGACCCACCATTAACTAGTGGTAGTAAATTTCATGGAAAGAAGGGTAAGGTTAAGTTTCCCTATAGGTTATGTGAAGGGAACCACCCAATTCACCTTTGTCCCTATCTGGATGAAGCCAAAAAAGTGTTAGATAACCGTCCTGCTTCACCGCAGCGACTTCCATCTGGTTACAGGAAACTCTCCCTAAATCCTTCACTAGTTGATGAATTGACTAACCAAAATCACCTGTCAGTCAAACCTAATATCTCTGAAAGTGAATCCTATGAGTCTATACCTGACCCAAATCAACAGGTCGAGGTAACAGTTGACCCGATTTCACCTTCAGCTAGTCGTACCTTTCCTGAAGAGAGTGAATATGATACCACTCAAGTTCTTTTTGTTTCTTCAAATTCTAATGAGCTTGGGGGCAGTCCTCCTATTCCATCAAGATAGGAGGAAAATGCTCCCATGCTCGTAACTCAAGGGGTTAATTCTCCCGTTCTTACGGTACCCCCTCCAAGTAGTCTAGTCACTTCCTTTGATTGGAATCGACTGGCAGGATTTTGTCTTCTTTATTATGTGCCTTTCCAGATCATAGTACAGGTTTGTAATATGATTATATCTGGCACTATTATAGATGAAGGTGCATCTGTGAGTATCTTTTCCTCAACTGCTTAGCAAGTCCTATGTTCACCGCCACTTGTGCCTTTTACCTAGAATCTGTTGGCTTTTAATAGAAGAACCAGTCAACCATTATGGATCCTCCCTCAGTTACCTATTACTTTGGGAGGAAAAATCATTTATCTAAATTTGATGGTAGTCTGAGGCTTTTTAGATTACAATTTACTTCTTGGGCGCGACTATGTTTATAGCATGGGAGCTATTGTTTCAACACTCTTTCGAGTGATTTGTTTCCCGCATGAAGGCAGGATTGTCACTATTGACCAGCTTTCATTTCCCGGTCTAAATATGGCTACCAGTCAACCATCATCCCTAAATTGTCATTTTGTACCAATGGTATCATCCCCACCACGGGTTAATTATGTGGCAACCTGTCCCATACTTACATCAACTGATGATCAATTCAGTGATGTTGTACATCATGTACTGAGGGTATTGGAACTAGATCTCTCCTTCATGGCCTCTTATGAGTTGTTATCACAAGTCTATGAGGATAGTTCTTTTACTGTGTCAACCTCATTAAAAAATGAAACAGGTCCATGAGGATAGTTCTTTTACTGTTTCAACCTCATTAAAAAATGAAATAGCTCCCATGATGATAGTTCCTTGTCTTGTGTCAACCTCGTTAAAAAATGAAACCAAGGATATGAGGATAGTTCCTGGTCTTATGTCAACCTCGTTAAAAAATGAAACAAAGGGTATGAGCATAGTTCCTTGTCTTGTGTCAAGCTTGTTAAAAAATGAAACAAGGAGTATGAGCATAGTTCCTTGTCTTGTGTCAAGATCGTTAAAAAATGAAATAAGGAATCTAAGCAGGGTTCCTTGCCTTGTGTCAAGCTCATTTAAAAATGAAACAAGGTCCCCTGGAGAAAATGGCGAGTCGAGTCTTTGAGTAGATGTCGTAAAATCCCAGTCGAGTATTTCACTTGATCTCGTAAATGAATCTTCATTCCATCCACCTCATAGCCATGAGTAGTCTACTTAGGTGAATGTAATGAATCTTGGGGAGCATGCTCCTAGTGGTAAAGTTAAGTTTCCTTGTAGGTTATGTGAAGGGAATCACCCCATTCACATTTGTCCCTATCTGGACGAAGACAAAAAGGTGTTCGATAACCATCCTACTTCACCGCAACAACTTCCATTTGGTTACAGGAGACTCACCCTTTCATCATGCTGGGGGCATGTAAACCAATCTCAAGCATAGTTTTTCATTTCAACCTTGTGTAAAAAAAAACTGAATCCAAGCATAGTTTTCCATTTCAGCCTTGTGTAAAAATGAAACTGTATCCAAGCATAGTTTTTCGTTTCAAGCTTGTGTAAACATGAAACTGAACCTAAGCATAGTTCCCTATGGTTCAAGCTTGTGTAAAAATTAACCCATTTCCATTTTTAACCCTTGTGATTGCAATTCTATTAGCCTCTTCCACCAGATGAGCCTTGGTTGTTTTCATCCCATCGCCACCATCCCTTTGGCCGATCATATGTTTTCACCTAGTTGTTTTACCCTTTTTGAGGAACAGTTGCAATGAGTGGTCTTATTAGCCAGCCTCTTCACATAAATCAACATGTTTTGAGAAGTTCCAACATCACCGGAACTAGTTGTTATACTAGACACCACTCGTTCGTCAAAGTGGAGTCCTCTTTAAGCTCTTTTCAAACTCTCTAAACATGAAATGATTGCAGAGCGCTTGTCTTTTTCAGCTCGTTAATGGATTGGAAACGACATCTCTCTTGTATTGTTTTATGTTTTTTCGGGCTTGATATATTAATTTGAGAAAAAGAACTTGTGGAGTTTTCTTTTTGTCCCTTTTCAAACTCTCTAAACATTGAAAGTACCGAGTTATCTTTGTCGTTAAACTCGTTAAAACATCAAATAGCGACAAACTTGTCCATCTAGACAAGACCAAGTTTCACCTTCACTAGACCCATTAAAACATCACATAGAGATGGATTCACTTGAAGGGTGGAATTATACAACAAGCATATGTTATCCTCCTCAAGCTTGATAAAAATAAAGAGGTACTAGCTAGCAATGACTGGGGAAAATGCAAAAAAGGGGAAACCACTTTATGGTAGCAGGTCACTCTTGAACATGACACTTTCACTCCATCACAGTGACTATCTGGGTTGGGTTATTAGCTTGATGGTTATCATACCGTTGGTCTATCATACCATCCATCACCTTATTTTGGGTCAATGCTACCAATTCATTTCAGTGTCACTGACATGTTCAAGAGAAGTCATTCAGTCAAAATTCATCCTTTGCAATACCATAAACCTTCATTTTCATGACTGCCATTCCTAAACCTTATGTCTTCAATCAAATTCCACCTCTAAAATCACTACACTCATTTCATGTCCTTGATGTGGGATACATCAAGGCCCTCCTGTGACTAGTTGCTTCTTGTCAACATCAGCACATTATCTAAGAAGTTGACTTAGAAACACCCTTCCAGTACCTTGACGCTTGCATGCATCAATGACAGGTTTCTCGCTTCTAGCGATAGGCATACATCAATGGCCTTTGACCGAAAGAATTTGTATGGTGTTCGACATCAAATCATCCATTCACACCATGCAGAATGTACTGTAGTACCTTGAGAATCATTATCATTATTGGTGATTTCTCTCACATCAGTTAAAAGCTTACATCATTGGCTGGTAATCAGATGGTGTCTTCCCATGTTCAACTTTAGATCACATATTCACATGGTTATACTCGTACTTGAGCGAATGATTGCATGAGATAGAAGACCCCAGATCTAGTTTCATCCATCCGGGTTGCGATTTCAGGAGTACTAAATCATATGTACAATGGCTTTACATTGATGGTCATTCCAATCATGGGTCTATATCTGTAGACAACTGTTTATGTACATGTAATGAAAGTTTATAAGCTAAGCATGGGTATGCCTTCCCTCAGTAATTCATGTAAAATCAAATATCATGATATATGTATTGTAATTGATGCAGGTCACCTTCCACTTCGATACCTCCTCATCACATCATAAAGCATTTCATTCGACATTGGAATTTTTTTGACTTCATGCTTTAGGGGGCAGCTGTTACATATCCATTTGGGCACATCAATTTCCAACATCCATATCAGTGTTTTAGGGCTCATCAAACCCTAATTTCAATTTCTTCATGCCCTAAACAAGTCACCCCTTTGAATGCCTCCTTCCCAGACAGTTTCATGACTTGAAGACATCAAGAAATAGCCTCTAGAGGGACCAGCACAGGTAAGCCCTTGTAAAGGTGTGCTGCAGAGCAGTTGAGTCCACTATCAGGGTGATCTACAGAGCACTTAGGCTTTCTTTCACCTGCGTTGGGTGAGAATGAGCGAAATTCACATAGGGTTTGGGGAATATTCTTATCTTTTGGAGTCATCTAGAAGGTTCCCTCACTTATCAACTCCCATGAGCTCGAAAATGGATGAGGAATGAGGTAAGGTGCATCCTATCCTCTCATCCCTTTCTCCATGGAACTAATTCTATGTATAGAAGGCCATTCAATGCCACCATTTATGACAAAACCTCCTTCATCTTCCTATAAATTGACCACTTATCTAAGTGATCAAGGGCCAGATTATGTTGAATTATAAGGAGATAATGCTGCTATGAGATTTGGCTTTGAAGCAAGTATTGTAATGCTACAAGTTTATCATGCTTTTGATGTGATGTGTATGGGATCCAAGCTGGAGAAATGGCTTTGAATCAGACACCAATGGTTTTAGTTCCTTCTTCTATCTAATAAAATGTTTGAATCTTTTTCCCATATGTTTGTATTGTTTCATAATGCTTATATGTGTGAATTGTATCTGATTCCTTTCACTTATATTCAATAGATTGTATGCTTTGATCAGTTCTTTGTTTTTTGTTGTGTTTGCAGGGTACTTCTCAAGCATATTAAGTACGAGAAGGAGCGACAGGATCGATACAAGGGAGACGAGAGGAAAGCAGAACTACAAGTAGGTCTTCTTATCTTCTCATCTTATCTATTGCTTATACGAAAAGTCTAAAACACTTTAAACTGTTGTTCTAGATACAACTACTTATCTAGGTAATTAGTGTTTATCCGTAGATGCCAAATTCTCTAAAACAGACCTTTCTATTAACTTTTGGCAAAACCCCTTTTATGATTTTCATTCAGTTAATTATCCTAAAAAAAATCGCCATTTTATTTTTTATTTTTGTTAAATTTATATTTTGATTGTTTCATTAAAATTGATTTTTCACAAGCTTTCCATCAATACTTGTTTCGCCTCATTTGGTCATTTGGTTTGAAATTGACACTCCTTTTAAGTTTGATCATTCTTGTCGCCAAGGTTAGAAAATGTATATAATGTATGATATTTCAATTTTTGCAATTAAAATAGTTGCACATTGTAAATATAAACTCTTAGTTAACTTTTACTAATGTTTTCATTTTTCACTAATAATCCTACAAAGTGACCCGTCCAAATTATAGAACGGTAGAAAAATGTGTTTTAGGATCTTGGTCATTTACTCCAATTTATAATTTTAAAACCAATTTCTAAACCCGAAATCTCAAAATTGCAAAATGGCTGTAGTTCAATTTGTAGAATCTTTAATTCCACGTGGGGCTCACTTTACAACCCCTTTTTCCTTCCAAAAATCCCAATTTAAAAGGGTTGAAATAAAAAATATGATGCGAAATAATTTTGCGATGCGATATTACGATTGTGATACATCGCATGTAGCATATCGCAAAATTTTTTTTATTAGACGCACATTTTAATATTTTTTTATTTATAACGCAATAAGTTTTTTTATGCGATGGGGTAAAAGATTTTATTATAAAGTTTTTTAACACCTTATGCCTCCCAACTTATCTACCTTACCTCACCCTCACGTCACCCTTATCCCTCCATTCACTTCCCTTATCTGTCCATAACCCTCCACTCCTTATAACTCCATTAATCCTCCCCACCTTCGTTTAAAAGATTAAATCCTTGTTATATATAAACTGTGTAAATTTTATAAAAAATTATTAAAGTATTATTATTATTATTAATTAAAAAAAATTGTTATAATTAACTCATATTTAATTAACTTAGGTTTGTAATTACAATTAATTAGTAATAATTAATTAATAGTTATAATCTAATTTAGGATTTAATTTTAATTAAAATAATTTCATTTTTAGGAGAGATAACAGAAATTTGAGAATTCTCGCAGTTTTAATTCCGCAACTATATAAGCTCATAGATGAAGTTTTACTTGGCCAAATGAGGCCGAGGATGGCTCATTGGAAAGATACAATCATGGAGAATACTTTTGAATTGGTTTCATTACCATGTTTGATCATTTATTGGGTTTAAAATCCAACACAAGAGTAAGCTCCGAATTTTTAATGAAACTAATTTCCGAGTTTAATTTTCTGCATTATCATATGCCCACAAATTCTTTTGAGTGAAAATTCATTCATCAATGATCTCCTTGACCAATCAAATCCTCACATGCATCTATAGAAAGCTATGATTTCTTTCTAAATTGATTGTTTAATTAAAATTGATTAGATATGTTTTAATTCCAGATTTGGTATTTTGATTTTATTGTTGCATTTTAATTTAATTTTGATTCTTTTTGCACGAAAACAGTTGAAGAGATGAGGAGAAGAAGATCTCAATCAATGAGAATGCTCTAACAATAGAAGAATGGAATTTTGGGCCAATGAAAAATTGATGGAGCAAATTATTCTTCATCAAACTTTCTTGCTGAGAATTCGTTTTGTAAATATTATAAATAACATATTGTAGAATGTATTGGTGGATTCTCTTCTTTGCAATTTTGGAATTCTTAAAAACACTATTGTAATATGCATTTAGAGTTGTAAGTGAGAGGAGAGAAAATTTTAGATCTGAGGGATTATTGATGATTTTTCTTTTGCATTCTGAATTATGTATGATGGGCAGAGCTTGCACTACTGCAACTCTTGTTGTAACAACAAAAATTCGAATATTGTAGAGGACTGTTGGAGACTAGAGCCAAAGAAATGGATTCAATAAATTGGTATTGCTAATACTATTGTTTTAAATAGTAGTTTCATTTTATGATGGAATGAATGTGTCATTTTATTCATATTTGTGCACTAATGTTGATATCAGTAATTTGTCTCAATCATATGTTATTATTTATCTCTACTATTATGGGTTGAAAACCGATTTTTGAGTAATTATTTACTCAAAAACAGTATTTTAATATTGATTTAACAAATAGTGATATGTTGTGAACTATTTCCTCATATTATTGTTTAATTATTCGAATTACTGTTTTAACAATCAATATCATTTTGTGAACTACTTCCTAAATGTTGTTGGTTGATTATTTCATTTAAGAGGTCTCTGAATAGAATATGTTTTGATATTCATAATGTCATTTAATTGAACTACTTCGTTAGCCTCATATTCATTATAAGCCACAAATATTTAAATCCTAATCATTTAAATATCTTTCTCTCGATTGGGTTAGATCTATATATTCCTAATTGAGATAGGAGTAGGATTTAGTTTCCTTTTGCTTGCATTTTAGAATAATTTTTCTTTTAGATTCTTAGAATTCCTTTTCCAAAAGAGGAAAACTTTGGTTGTGGCTTGAATGAGCCCTAGATCAACTAAAGGATCATTATCTTGCCTAATTAGAAAAAGGGTTGATCTGATGTCTCTTCTCCATTGATGGATGAAAGTCATATTTTAAGCCTTTGGAGATGGAGAGAAGGTAACTGGACCTAGTTAAACCAGTCGGAACTACCATTTTAAATGGAAAAGGAGCTACTTTAAGGTCTGGACTAAGTGGTCATCCCCAATGTTGTTGCAGTGAATTTTGAGGCATCAACACATCCCCCCATGTCGATCATCTTTCATGTCCTCATGTAAGAAAAACCTCTGATAGATAACAAAGTTAATCAAAGTTGTAGTGCTACGGCTTCTCTACTAGAGTCATGTTGGATAAACCAAAATATTATAGGGCTACTTGAGTGAAATCATTTAGGTATGTTTCATGTGATGTAAACTTCCTTTGCATCAATAAGATAAGTAATACCTATGACCAAGGATTCAGTGATGTCGAGACTAACTTTTATTATTTCCAAAAGAGTAACTAATTCCAAGGCTTCCAAAGGAATGTTAACAATGTTGTCATTTCAAGAACAATTTCATCATAAAATAGCCTACCATGAAAATTTCCACAAACATCTCAGGGATATCCTTAATCGATAGTTCTTCACCTCAATATCCTCGTGAAAAATATAAGTGACATAATTTCAAATACATGTCATTAAACATAGATTTAAATATGGAAGAATAAGGATAAAAATGTAATACCTTCCCATGGTGACAATCTTACCATTATCCAACATATAATTGAAGCTCCTCTTGTTCGAGAAAAGTGAATCACCTGCACTAAGGGTCCCACATCCATAGAAACCAAATTAATCCAAAAGATAGAACTCCAAAGCATAATACTAGAAGGATCTTAAAGCCATTCTCAAAGAGATATGATAATGAATTTAGGGAAAGGCAAAAATGACCAAGTAAATCATAGTGTAAAATTAACTTTAATACCATAGGCATGGCCCTACTGCCAACATGTGTCTATAGCCTCGACATGGATTCCTTTTAACCCAATGAAATTCATATGTCCCATATATTAGATATAGATTTAGAGTCATTTAAAAGCATTTATATTGATTTAGGAAATAACTAAAGGGTGTTATCCTGACTTGGTAACCAACTAACGACAGTGCCATTCATGGGAGCTAACAAGAATGAAGAAGCCAACTAGTGATGATACCTCTTGTATTCCAATGTTTCAACTAAAATACATTACCCTGGCTTGGTGACCAGCAATGGTAATGTCATTCTCGTTAAAACTCATGATCATGGTAAGCTAACTCCTAATGAGACCTCCTATCCCTCAATTAATCCTTTTAAGAATAAACTATGATTATTATTAACCTCAGATAGATTACTTAATAGGTGGGGAGGAAAATATACTCCTTAAGAGCATGAGATGGCATGAAAAGTTTTAAATGACTAATCTTTACTACTTGTTCCGTCTACCCTAAAGAATCATTTTAAAGAATGCATCTCAGATAATGACCAAATATTCCTCGAGTTAATCATTCTATTGTTATCATTATATATCATTAGGTTTTTATAGGAGTGGTCCACCATAGGAGGCTTTTCATCAATACCTTCAAAGAGAAACTTGAAAAGTTTTATTGGATGACAGTTAGTTAGAATGAATAGGCGAAAGTTAGGTTTTTAAGATTATGAATGGAAAACATAATAATAACAACCTCCCTAACTAACATAATGAATAATATCGACTGACAATCAAAGTCAGTTTATAAAATATGAGGCATTAAGAGTGAATTTCTTCTGATAAGTCTTACCACAAGAGTGCATAATGATATAATTTTCAATAGTTGTGTCTTAGGGAATTGCAATTTCAGGAGTGGTGTTGTGATAATTTTATTTCATTTTTTATAATACCCTATCCTAATTTAGAGATATGAAGGTCTCCTTCAAGTGTAGGAGTACTTCTAGTGTAGCCATGTCTGCAAAAAAATGCTAAATATACTCACATTGGTTTTTAAAGAATAAGCTTCAACACATACCCTAGTATGAGAAACCAGTTGCATTCTTTGATATGAAATCAAGAGTTATTGAATAATGAGGGAATACGATGTGTTGATTATTTCTTGAAACCATGCTTCAATGGGGTGCACATATTCATGATTCTCCAACTCATGCAAGTCTTCCACAATTTGATAACACCTCTCTGGGAGGTATAAGGGATTTGGTGAAAGACAAAAGAAAAATCCCTCAAGTTCAGTCTCAAATATTTTCTTTTCAAATTAACAAGAATGGTTAAGGGGAATTCTAGGGTTTTGATCTTCAATAACAGTTTCAGAATAGGTTCCAATTAAAAATTTCTCTTCTAATGTTCTTTGGATTAGATCCTCCCTAAGTGAATGTTATGTAGTGATAGGATATGTTTCCAACTCACCGCTTCACCCAACCTCGAGGATATATTATTACACTTGGTAGGGGTGTCAATGTGAAGAATAGGTGTTTTAAATTGTTGTGCAACCTAATGGTTTGGATTAGGGTTTGGGCTATGGTTTGGACTAGGATTTGAACTAGGGTTTGGGTTAATTCTTGGACAATGCTTTAGATTTGGTTTAGGATTTGGGTTAGGGGTTGAACTAGGGATAGGTCTAGGGTTTGGATAAGGGATAGGTTTAGGTTTTGGATTAGGGTTACGGTATGGATTAGGATAAGGGTTAGGGTATGGATTAGGGATAAGGTATGGAATAGGGTAAGGTTTCACAAGTAGTTGGGACCATGGAGGAGGATGATAACTTGGTGGTGCATTGGGTGGAAATTTCGATTGATGTTGTTGATTTTAAATGAAAGTCTGCCCTCGGGAAGAGGCTACAAACCATTCTTGAGGCCATGGGTATATCTGAATTGAGGAAGAGGGCCACTATAACCATTAAGTAGGGTATTCAATTGAAGGAGGAGTACAAATTTTCCATGACACTATAGGATTATAAACATGTTAAGGAATCTACTGACAAGAATAAGCATTAGTCCAAGTATTGAATGGTGATAATTTTTGAGTTGTACATGGAAGTTGATTCAGTTCCTTATTTTATTTTATGTGCACCTTTAGTAATCCTGGCAGTGATGGGATATTGAATGATGATGAGTTTTGAGTTATATATGGAAGTTGATTCAGTTCCTTATTTTATTTTATGTGCACCTTTAGTAATCCTGGTAGTGATGGGAAATGTTTTTTTGAGTGACCTTCCTCGCAAATTTTGCAAGCTTTTAGGCTACTTAGTCGGTAGTCTCCCAAGAAGTGCTTCTTTTCACAGTTGTGCAAAAAATTAGCAGTGGTTCTTCATCATTCTTATGTTCTTCTTGCAAATCATCCAACATCAAAATCAAAGAATTGATAATATTATCTTTATGTTCAAGAAAAATACTAAGTTTGTCACTTATAAGTTCATCATTAGATTATTTGTATATCTCTGTAGCAAACATCAAAACTCCTCATTGGAATATTCCTCAAAATACCATTTTCTTGTTCTCAACAAGATAACTAGTATATTCTGTCAACATAGGGGTAATGTGTATATATAGGGGGGGTTCTTACATCACCTAAGAAAAGAAAAACCTTAAAAATATAAGCAATATATGAAGGAAAGAAACCAAATAAAAAACTTGCAAGAGAAACTATGTTAAGAGAAAACGAAACTGCAACAGGTCACTAAGGTCAACCCCCTAAGTGCCTCCTCGAAAATGATGCCAAAATGTTGGGTGTAGTATATGGTATATGAATGTACCAACATTTAGTTGTCAATCCGTGAGTTCATAAACTTCGAGGTGAAACATTGGAAATGTTAGAGAGAGCTTGTAGCAAACTACAAATCAAATTCTAGTCTAACTTGCACATCAATCTCTTTATAACATCCTGCAAACAAAAATTTATTCCACTCATGCGCTCAAGGGAAACTTTAGAAGAAATTAACATTAACCTTGAAATTTTCCATAAATTGAAAGAAACCCTTAACAACCTTAATTATTGATCAATTGAAAACAATCCCTACCTATTCACAATTTAAAGAGAAAACCCTAACTATTGAATTGCAAGCCCTAACTACTAACTAATTGAAAACTTGAGCGTTATCTGCTTGAGTCATTGAGCAATTCACACACAAATACTTCTTTCATAATCTAAAGCACACGATCACATAAACTCCAAACAATCCACACCATATTATGCCAGGCAGAGCACACACACACATCATGAACTCTCTTTCTTTCCTTAAGCAATCCTATGCACAACCAAACAATTGAAAGCAAAGATATGAAAACTTAACTAAGATGTTACAAAATCAATCAAAGTGCTTCAATTGTAAAGAATAAAAGTAATCTCACTCTATCCTAAACAATCAACACAATCCCACATGCATTCAGTCAATAACTTACTGCATTAAAAAAAAGTATCACACCTAGAAATAATGTGTTAGCAAAACTAGTGCAAAAAGGAAAACGAGAATGAAGCATTGTATGTGTTAGAAATGTAAACTAGGCTCCTCCAATCCTATACTCTCAAAATCTACAACCATATAGCTTATCACTCTTCTACCAAATGTATAAAAATACTATAAGAGAAAGGTGCATAAATATCAAGGATATCAGTACTTGAAATAGGTGCACAAAGATAAAGACACTAGTCAACTTGTAGGCAAATTTGTCAAAGAAACTTGGAATTTTTGTCTTAATAAATAAGGTTTCTTTCACATTGTAATCCTCCCTATAATTCGATCAAGTATGCATCATGAATTAAATCACAACTCTTAAGAGTTTAAATCATCAACATTGTGGATAGAATAATATCAATAACGAAGAGAACCACCACAAATCAAAACCTACAAGCTTTATTTCCTCTTAGTGCAAAAATATGTATAATGATAAAAGAGTTGTGTTAGGTTTTTCTTCGAATAGTCTTGCAAATACTGGAACTTGAATCTACAACTTCCAATCAAATTTTGATATCTTTTCAGACCTCAATAGAATATCAAATCATTCAAAATCAATCAAAGATCGAGATCTTATATTAGAGATTAGATCCAAGTGATAATGGATTCAAATATTAGGAATTTTAATAGCTCTTCAAGATGGTAGGTAGTTACAACTCTAAAGAGGTATTCACCTCTTGTATCAAGAGTTGTAGATCACGTATACATTTTAAAATTCCTTTGTATCAACATCCTATTAAACCATTTACAAAGAAGAATTGAATCTTGTGATAGAGTATCAACAAAATCAATGCTTTCAGAGTGTATGAAGGTTCTTAAGTACAAGTTATAATCAACATTCATACCAGGAATATATAGATCACATTCTCCACTAGTATTTTCCATGTAAATGTTCACAATACTTCCAAATCTCAATGTAAACCAAATAAGTTGATGAGTTGTATCAATATAAAAGGTGTGATCCATAAACCGTCATGGATATTCCACTAGATATTCACAATAGATCTGATAATATTATATTAAAAATATGAGATTCTACACTATTACAATTTTATTTAATTTCTAGATTTGTAAAATTAACTGTAATTAGTGCATGCATGTAAAAGTAAATCAAGCAGAAAAGTAGAGAATGAAAAAATAAGCTCACACACACATAATACACAAGATATTCTCTCTAGGAAACCCTTTTAGGAGAAAACCTAGCTAGAAGGTGAGGCCGCTTCACTCAATTTATTCGTCTGGAAATATGGATGCAGATACAAATATGTAATGTCTGTGGTCCATGGGCTACTAAAGTGAACCGATCCTCTCTGTGTGATCTACCTCATATCTCTCCTGGCTACTTTTCTCAACTATGGAACAAAATTCTCTCAAAAGAATGGAATGCCTCTTCCTCCTAGTGGCTTGGTTATAACACAACCTGACAGCCTACTAGTGGTTAATTTTGACTACATAAACTCTTAACTACAGTTACTAAATAGACTCTTCTAGAATCGTTTACATAAAAACACGTGGCTAGCCCATTTTCCATGAATAATGGGGGTTGAAGCAACATCCTCCTGAACTATAGGTGTAAAAACAAGAAGGTCAACTTCTGAGTGGCATAACTTTTGCATATGGACTCCGATTGATGCAATTCTTGCACTCTTGGAAATATTTATGTGTGTAGAATAGCATGAAAAGGTGCTTCACCTAAGTAGCAAAGTTTTTCTCTCAAAACACATCATTTGATGCCTCAAAATGCTCCCGGAAGGTTTCAGACCTCGTTTTGCCAAACTGGGTCCCATAGGTAAAAACGGTCCTGTGAGATGATTCCTCCATTTTTCCACTTCAAATGCATCTAGATGGATGACAAAAAATATAATGATACAATTTAGATCAAGGAGACATAATAAAAATTACAAATGCAGATCTATTTGAAAATAAATATGAACAATAAACACACCTTAACAAAAGAAGCAAGCACAAACACCTCAATGATTTGACAACCAATCAGAAAAGATAATATACAGGAGTGGTGACAAGAGAGGATAACAAGCTAGGTTGGTGGGCCCTCCCAACTAGCTTGTTTCCTCTTAAAATAAATCAAACTATAGAGTCAAGATAACCATGAAACACATTAGTAATGAGAAGAAAAACCTGGAATGAAGTTTATTAAAATGATGCTTAGTCCTTTACATCATGAACCAAATTCTCAAGGTTCATCACACAAAAGAGGGTTCCCTTAGAGTCTAAACCAACAATCATTATCCAATAATTTTCTAGTTTTTTTCAAGGCGATGGCTTGGCCTTTTATAATTTTTACAATTACATAGCAGTCCTTGAACAAGCCAAATAAAGTATAAACAAGATCACAATAGTTTTCCATCAAAAGGTGATCTTATACAACCATTATCTAATCAAAGAGTACAAATCCAATGCATTTTTTTTGCATTTTTTTGAAATATGGGCATGATCTTAGAATTATGGAAAAAATGCATTTTTTTACAACACTTCCACAAAGAATATCATGTATCTCTTAGACCAAAGGAAATTTTTTGAAACGGTTTGGGTTTTAGATAACTTACTACATTGGGAAAAAACCCATTAAGTTATAATTTCTAGATTCACCTTGATACGCACAAAAATTGAGGTGAATGTTGGCAGTTTGAAAGTTGTGCGGATTTTAAGCAGATTTGTTGATTTTGCTTCTAGAAACCAACATGTCCAACTTGGGTGAATTCCAACTCATGTGGAGCTGTTAAAACATTATTTTTTGAAAAAAAACTTGTTCGATTTTTGTCAAAAGTGTGTTTATATATCAAAGACCCAAATTGATTGCTCTTTAGAGCAGGTAGACTGTGCAGGCATAAAATTGTTTGTTTGCAACTCCATATGTTTTCCTAAGGACCTTGACATGCAAAATATGTGCAAAGTGCCGAAGAAAACATGTACAATCTTTTATTAGTGTGGGAACCCTCAAGGGTGCAGGAATAGTGTTGTATGGACATGAACTGAGCTAGATGAATGAGAACTCTTCACCTATCACAGGAATAAACCATCACATTGACCATCATCAGTGACAATCCCATATTAATTCTCTTAAATCATTAAAACAAAAGAAATTCATCAAATAATAACAAATTACCTCATCATGCTTCAATTTAAGATAATTAGCCCAATAATTGTGCAAAGTGATAGTAATAACAATGAAAACCATGAGTAAGCATAGGGAGAAAATGTGAATTAAACACGACAATTTTAGGACCTGACACATATCATTTACATGATAACTTGACAAGAGCCCCATCGAATATCTACCCAAGCCCATGTTTTCCTATGGGGAAAAGGGGTACGCGAAGAAAGAGAAAATAATATGCTTATTTGGATTTATGGGTTTAAAGGTAAACCATATTGGTTTCAATAATTGTTATAGATTGATATTTTGTTGCCTAGCTAGTTATATTTGAACATAAAAATAAAAAACAATTTATTTCTTTTCCATTTACTATTGGACAAGTCACTCTGAAGAGTGCATATCACATTCTAGAGCTTGCAAAGTCTTTAAATTGTTTTAGTTTAAAAGATGTTGAAGCCTTGAAAAGGATTTGATCCATAAGGCCTATTTATCACACAGCTAGGTGTTGTTAAATACAAGAAATTTTTTACAAGAGTTGTAGAGAAAAGTGAAAAGAATCATAGTTCTCCAAGCAAAAATAAGGAATCAATAATGAGTAGTAGAGAACTTACTAAAGAAGCAAACATCAACACAGAAACAAAGTAAAAGAAAAGAGGCACAAATCCTCCACAACAATATTCACCTTGCACATCCAGTACTGGTTCGACTTCATATTCTAGTCAAAGAAAGAGAAAGGATGACAAAGAGCCTCCTTGGACATTCATTCCAAACAAAAAAGACATCACTGAATCAGTCAAATCCAAAAGTCCCCTGAAATTGGGTAAGTACTTTTCAGTAAATAATCAGAAAATAATGAACCAAATTGCAAAAGAAGCTACTTCTTTCGATGATTACCCTATCACTTTGCAAGATGAAAACTATGACAAGGAAAGTAAAAAAAAAAGAAAATTGAAAAATTAAAGGTCCATAATAAAAAGTTATTGATAAAGTATAAACCAATGCTAATGTGTCTGAAACTGTAGCCAACATACTCATGAGAATCCATTAAGCTACTGGTAACGCACTTGCAGTCTCTATTGGCCAACCAAAAGAAAAGAACTGGTACTGGAAGCAAGAATAAAAGAGCTAGAAGATTATCTAAATTCGAGTCCTTTGTTAATTACTCCACTCGCAATATGGACACAACATTCTGCAATTTCTACTCCTAGCACATCCCATGGACCTAATAAAGCTTTGAAACTCAATGCAATCAAATATCGTATTATCACTAATATATGCCAAAGATTAGAAATCGTTAAACATGCATGGCAAACAACTTCTGATATGCTATGTTTAGCACATGGTATCAACTCATTTTCCAATTTGGTTAAAAGTAATGTTAACAAAGACAAGAAATTTGTTAGCAACAACTTACTTGATTTTAGTCAAAGGCTTGGTTTGATGTATGATCTGGACAAAAAATAGAGAACCCCGAAATGCTAATCGAATGAGGCAAATCAAAGTTGGGTGGTCTAAAAGAATCAACACACTAGGAAACATTATTTCTGAATGTGAAAGCATAAATAATTGAAGAGGTGACACATTTTTAAAGGAAATGAAATTTTTTTAAGATCTAAACGGTCCATGCACCATACACAATTCTAAATTAATCAAAATATATGCTCTAATAACTGAATTGTAAAGGCTAAAAGAGTTAATGACAAGAGATATTGAAGATATAATTGATTTTAATACAGAATAAATTAGCAAATGGCTAATTAGTTTTTTTAGTATTAATGAAGAGAAGTCCACCTTAGCTGCTCAATTACAAAAAGAGGTTATGGATACTAAGAAAAAAATGCTCAATCAACATGTTAAGCTAGAGATTACAATCGATCTAGTGAAATATTTTATCAAAGCTATGTGGGAGAGATTCGTTCAATACATCATGGATATGAAAGACAACGAATAGTAAAAAAATTACCATATATGCTTTCACATATTGTAATTGTATTTAAATCTTGTCACATTCATTTTTTTACTAGTATTTAATTGTTGAGATTTTTTAATTGTGTTAATGTCACCTAAACTAATTACTCAATGTAATTCCTTGTTTTCTTTTGTAGTTTCCATTTTCCATATTACGGTTCACGGGAGCCCAATCCCAATCCCCATTGAGATAAATACATTTACTTTTACCATTAGGTAACAAGGTTTTGATCATTGCTTTAGGCATCAGACAGAAATGTAGGTTCAGTTACATAATATCTTCCATTTGCACATGATTTCTTTTTACTAGATATCTTTGTTGCATATATAAGTTATAATTTATTTTATTTACTCAAATTTCCTAGAATGCAGGAGCAGATGGTTAAGTAGAAGGTGCCAGAATAACATAGTGAATGAGTTGATAAGATAAGTTGTTGTGCATTTTCATTACCGATAATAACAACTTTTGCTGAAAATAAGAGTTATTAATGTTTTGCATAAGATGTTGTATGGATCTGAATTCTGCGACATTGCTAAAACACATTAATAGAACATAAAGTTTTGAGGATATGCTTTTAACTTTTATATTATATCTAATGTTCTATTATTGATCACAATGAAAATGAATAGTCGAGCATAGTTATATATTTCATATATATGTTTTGTATATAATATTTATTTTAATCATAGCTATGATGATTGAAATTTGAATCTTGATAGAGTGCTTGTTAGTGTAATTGTGTTTCTTAATTTTTGAGACTTATGCTTTGAGTTTCTATGTTATATCATACATATGTCTGGCAAGAATACATAATATAAATGTAGTTAAGAGTTTTTTATTTTAATAGCTATATTTGCTATGAAGCTTAAATAATGTTGAATCTTTTAATATTTTAAATTTGTGTGGAGTGAGGCAGTATGGAAAAGGCTTTCATTGTGCTTCCCCCATAACTCCCTATTCTGCATAATGAAATCTTTTTCCACATTTCAAAATTAAATTTATATATTGATTTTGTGCAACTTGGATTTCCGGGTATGTTGTTACTTGATGTAGAATGTTTTAATTTGTAGCAGTAAGAGAACTTCTTAGAAATGAAGCATTATTATTCAAAAAAAAATTGCTTAATATTTGTCTCATTTCTATTATTTAAATTGATTTAAGATAATGAAATAAACTATTTATGCAATTGTTCACACATTCTGAAAAAGTAGAAATCTTTAATCTTTTTAATTTGTGCAGAATGTGGAAGTGCATGAAAGGATTTCATTGTTCACTACCCCTCTGCACATTGAAAATGTTCACTGCCCCTCCACACTCCACACTTTCTACACATCCTCTCTCCTTCATTTGCATACCTATTTAGTGCCCCCGTCCCCATGCGCTCCGAGTATTTCTATCTATATTCTTTAAATAATCCATATATTTGTGCACCAAAGATCTCTTGGGTGGTGAGTTTTTAAATATAGTAGTGCTCTAATTATTGTAGAATTTCCTATTCAATCAAATTTCTTTTCTTGAACATATAATTCAATTGCAAAATCAAACACCAATGATAACTACAATACGATACACTTGTTTGTGTCCTATAACCATGGCCTAAGTTAAAGGGGTGTGTGCGAAGATAAGGAACTGCGCCCAATTAAAATGCTTGCTGCCCCTCCGCACTCCTCACAATTTAAACGAAATGATAAATGCGATAAGATGCACTTGTTTGTGTTCTATAATCATGACCTAAACTAAAGGATATGTGCAAAGATAAGGAACCGTGCACAATTAAAGTGTTCACTTCCCTTCTGCACTCCATACAATGTAAATGTTCACAATCCCTCATAAATATGCATAATGAAAGCATTCACTATTTGTCCAAACTTCACACAATGAAAACGTTCACTGCCCCTCAACACTCCCCTATATCCATATTCTACATAGTGAATTTTTCTTTCGTACCTATACAGAGGGATAATCACCCAATATATGAATATGAGCTTAGAACAAATTAACTTATTTATGATTGAGTATTTTGTCAATATCAGTTGCCCGAATTTGCGCAATGAAATTCGAAGGCACATTGTTAGGCGACCACATGTGCGGAAATGCAGAGAAGGGGTAATGATGAGTGTAGAGGTGTAGAAGAATGTTTCAGAGAACTAACATTGACATTGCACTCCACACAATGAAAATGTTTGCTTCCCCTCCACATTTCCCACAAATTTAAAAGCTTCAACTCCATCTCCACACTCCATAAAATGAAAATGTTTACTTCCCCTTCACATTCTCCACTTTCTGCACACACTTTTTCCTTCCTCCGCATGGAGCTATGAAATTATTTTAACTTTAAATAGAAACTTGGTATATAATATTAATTGAAGTCTCCTTTTAATGGGTAACTATTAACTATGTTTAGTGCAATGTATGAATCTACACCTCCACATTTTGTATATTGTATAAAACAAGCTTGATATTTCATTATAATTCTAAGACACATTGTTGGGAAGCCAACTGTGTGAAGTGTAGAGGTCTGAACACAAAGAAGTTCTTTATATAATAAAGTTTCAGCTCCACTTTCACACTCCACTAAATGAAAACATGCATTTCCCTTCTACATTGTGCCCAATTAAAATGTTTACTTCCCCTCCGCATTTTGCACTTCCTACACTTATGTGAATTTGTAAATAATCAGAAATTATGAAAATGCTGGCATTTTCCAACAATGAGAAAATGGGGTCCCACAAAAAGAAACATGAACTTAATTGATTACTTAGTGGTAGAGGAAGGTACTATGTCGTGCTGCAAATTTTACCCTTGTTTTCAATTTAACCAAAGTTTTAGGAGAAAATTATATTTCAAATTATTTAAAATTTCTTTTTATTATGTTTGATTGGATAAAACAATTCAATCTCTTATTGTTGAGAATTTACAATTTAACCAAATGTTTCGATGTCTTATTTCTAAGATTTTTTAATACTCACAATTTAACCAAAGTTTTGATGTCTTGTTAAATTTTTTCGATCTTTACAATTTAACCAAATTTTCAATGTCTTGTGTTGATTCCACTACATGCACTGCCTTGCACTCCATACATTATGGGCATTGTTGTCTATACTAATAGTCATGATACCTCAAGTAGATTTCATTTAGTAGTTGTGGAAATTTGCATGCATAAAGTGTCCAACTGTAAATGAAGAGCTATGTAAGGGCATGTTTCCCACATCCTCTTCGTAATCATGTTCCCCACAGATTGAATTGGTGCCACAAATATTAAGGTGTCAAAGGCAACCTAGAACAAAAATAGATGATAAAGTATTAATGAACCTTCTCTTATGTTCAAAACCTACAGATTGTGAACAAAGAGGGAAATTAACAACAAAATTGACCTTGCAATGGAGTTTCTGAAGGTAAAAATGATGATCCTTGGAAAGTATCGAATCCAATCCTCATAGAAGTAGAACTCATCTTTTGTTCAACTGCCATGTTCAGATCACAGTCTTTTTTCAACTTCATTTGAGAAAATTCTGAACACACTATGCACTAGATGAGATTCAAAGACTTTGAATAAATTATGGGCTTACCCACCTGAGGTACCAAGATTGAATCCAGTGAGGCTAACGCAAAAAGGAGTTATATTCTCCTGCAAAAGCCTTGGTAATTTCATCAACATCTTAATATCAAGATGATGCAGATGAAGGGAAGAGGAGGAGGAGCTAGTTGAGAGAGTGACATACCCTTTGAATTCTTGCAACATCCTCCTACATTCTAGTCCCTGCATTCTGATATTCAACTCTTGTAAGTCATTCCATAAATGTAATCTTATAATTTATTAAGAAATATAACCTTGCACATGATGTTTCATGAATAATATGTTTCATTAGATTTTGAGTATATCTACATATCTATATAAATACTCATATATACTTACATTATGCTTAATTCTTTTTTATAATTTTCCCTGATTGATTATGTAGGTTTTTCCTTGCTTTTATGTGATTTTTCTTTGCATTTCCACCTATTCCAGAGTATCATTTCCTCTTTAAATCTACTTTAAATAGTTAAAACCTTTCCTTGTTAGTGCTATCTGAGAGCAAAATAATCAAGTTTAGATTCTTCCAATGGTTTAGTTTTACATACAATATTTACTTTTATAGTTATAATTAAAGTTTCATAACTTGAAAGAATTATAGGTAAAATCTTACTGACTAATTATGTTGTTGAACAAGTTTTAGATGGAATTTTTCTTTACTTAACCAGAACATCTACTAACTTTCACTTGCCTTTAAAAATCAGAGATTTTCTTGAACATTTTTCTTAGAATATTGTTTCAATTAATGTTTATGTTGGCATGTTTTTCACTTCCCTCTTAGCTACTTATTCTAAAACCCGAGCATGGGCTTCAGAAATTAATTATCTTCTCTTCATGTATGAAAGCCTACATGCATAATCATTTTGAATGAGTCTATGGTGCCTGTGAATCACTAGGGTGCCACTCATAGATAACTTTCATGCCACTACTACAACTAGAACTACTACAACTCCTATTAACATCGTCTGATTGATGGAGAATGATCATAGGAAATGGATTAGTTCACAATAGACACAATAGAAATTCTGAGTCTTCTAGTTCGACCCTTCCTTCGAGGCATAATAATCATTCAATTTGTCCTCAACCATCTCAATTAAGCCTAATGGAATCATGTAAGTCCGCTAAATAATGTGAAGTGATGGGTTGAACCCGAACTGGATGAAGTCGCTCTCTTGTGGAACCATACTTTCCAAAGTTAACATGTGTCTTCACCACTAATTCCACCACTCCGAGAGTCAATACACAATAAGCTTTGATCTTGCTACAATAAAGCTACTAATTATTCCCCTCTAATACTAATCAAAGAATGACTCGAGAAGTACAAGGGGAGGAGTTGGGTTGGATATGACCAGAGTTCAAAAGAGACTGGAGTTGATTTTAAATTTAAGCAACCTCAAGGGGAGCACTTGTTGATCAATTCAATTGTACTAGAGTTCTGGAACATTTTATTTTATCAATATGAGTTTTTAAACTTATGAAGTGCAAAGAAAAATATATGCAAGGACTTAGCTTCTTATTCCATCAAGAGAAAATTGACATGAAAGTGATTAAATCTATTCTAAATCAATATGATCATGGTTTTGAAATATTTATAGACCCTCTAGCCATGAATAAATTCAACTGATTTTCAAAAGTAAACTCTCTTAAAAATGTTTTGAATATAATTGTTTGAAGTTTTTAAAGGTTTGACCCCTGTTTAATAGGAAGTTCCATATGATTAGCCTACATCATATTGAGAAATAGAAAAACAATTATAATTCACACAACTTGAAATTGAAATTCGCACTATACAAATAAACCTAAGTGATCATTGGTCTAATTCTAACTTCTTTTGAAGTGTTGTTGGAGCCCAAGTGTAAACTAGGGTTATTTTTAGAAATTTAACGTAAATATAAATGTAAAATTTAAATGTACATGTGAATGACATGGAAATATCAATGAAATGCACATGTGATGAAATGTAAATGCCATGTAAAGTGCATTTCCCATGGAGGGAAAGATTGTTAGGAGATATTTTTATTAAAGTAATAAAGTATTCTCTCTAGGGTTAGGGGTTTTGAGGAGAGTGTAAGTGGGGATTCAGGTCAGTCTTTGGGGTCTCTCTCACTCGAATTGGGTAGAAGGTTGTTGTGAACTGTGTTAGAGGAGTATGAGAGGTTGTGAAGCCACCCTACGGCCATGGCAGGGAGGTCTACATCTTATGTAATTTGTTGTTTTAGTTAATAAAAGAATCCAGATTTGTGTTATGTTTTGTTTTTTTGATTGATTTTGTTGTTCACTTATGTAGTAATTGGTATTTATTTTATATAGCTAAATGTAAGGGAAATTTCTAGTTTCATGTTATTGTTCATATAACTACTGCTATTCATTGATGTTTATGTTAAAATTTTGCATCTCTATGCGGGTGCAAAAGTTTTGTTAAATTTTCTTTTTGGCAACCCTCCTAGCCAAGAGGGCATGCCAATAAAATGCATTAGCCAAGAATAGTTTGTTGGAAATAATACTGAGAGGGGGGGTGAATCAGTATTATCTAGCAATTTAATAAATCTTCCTTATTTGATCTTTGAATTATTTTAGCATGTCAGTACCATAAAATAATGGGCATGAAAAACAGATAGTCACACCGAATAACACAAGATGTAAGGTGGAAACCCAATGTGGGTGAAAACCACCTGCTGCAATATGTCTCTATCTTCTTTCAATTTAGAAACTTCTTTTACAATGATTTTGTACTGGTGCAGTCCTTTACCAGTACGCAGGCTGCAACCTGCAGAGAGCTACAACTCTCTCTCTCTCTCGTTTTCCAGTCTACTCCTGGAAGGGAGCTACAACCCCCTACTTCTTTTCATAAAGCATCAGATAATCAACAAGTACATAACAAATATAGATCACTACAGATATCAGATCAGCAACAACAGAACTAACCCAGAACACCTTATCAATAGAGAAATTCAATCAACAGAACATCTTAAAACAGAGACGCAGTTTTTCTTTCTGAGGCCTGCGACCAGATGCCGTTAACCTTCTGCTACTCTGCGTCCACACGCAGATATCCTTCTGCTCCGCTGCGTGCCCACGCACTGTTCCTTTGACTGCTTTGCGTTCTGTTGCTTCAGGGACGCACCCAAAGATACTATCGCGCCGCGTCTTTCGCTACAGAGACGCACCTGAAAACACTATCGCGCCGCGTCCTTCTGCTTCAGAGATGCACCTGAACCTTGATCGCCCTGCGTCCCCACGCAGGTCTCTCTCTACTGTGCTGCGTCTCGGCGCACTTTCCCTTTACAGTACCTGCGTCTCGGCGCACTTTCCCTTCACTGAACCTGCGACCCTTTAGATATAAATGATATGAAGGCTTCAGAACAAACCCAAACAGTCAGATCTACAGATCTGATCATGCGCCATAGAGATCACAGTCCATTAGAAGATTTGCCCTCTTAGATCTGGACTAGATCTCACCAAATAAGATATTCAACCCAAGACCATTGCTCAATCCAAATGAACTCCTTTGCTTTATATAGGCAAGCTCCTCCCCAAAACATGGAACAATACCACGAGCCGACACCATAGAAACATAAAACCGTCGGCTAGATACCACACAAGAAACCCCCACGTGCTTTTCTCTGCCTTGAAATGTGTGCACTGGGTAGACGCACCCCCTGAACGGCTGGCCAGCGTCCCTAGACGCGGATTCTGCATGGTATACCTGCGGGGACGCACTTTCTGAACCGATTGCCTGTGTCCTTCTTAATTTTTCAACAAACTGAGAGCCTTACCACTGGAGTTGCCATCAAGTACAACATCTGTAACATACAGTCATACCAGATAACATAATGCCAACAATCTCCCCCTTTGGACTTGATGGCAACCTCAATCTTACAAGCTTCAGCTTCATTCTCCCCCTTTGACATCAAGGGCAAAGGGTATGCTCCCCCTTAGCTCATGCTCCTCCAGATCTGCAACAAATAACCAGAAATTCACCATGAAAGAGATAGAGACATATTGCAGCTATTTCCAAGATCTCCTTCTCCATAATGCCAACAATGCATTATGTGCTCCCCCTGAGCCTGTACCACCAATAAGAAGATGTTCAACAATAAGATGATGCATCAACAACCCCTAGCTTTTGCCTGAGATATTCAAATGTGTCCCTGGGCAATGGTTTGGTGAGAATATCAGCAACTTGTTCCTTGGAAGGAACATACTCCAACTTGACTTTCTGTTCAAGCACTTGTTCCCGGAGAAAATGGTACTTGATTGGTATGTGCTTGGTTTTTGAATGCATAACAGGGTTCTTTGAGATGCTGATTGCACTTGTATTATCACATAAGATGGGGATTGGTGGTGTACAAGTGATTTGAAAATCCTGCAAAGTCTGCATCATCCAAAGAAGTTGGGTGCAACAAGATGCAGCAGCAACATATTCCGCTTCAGCTGTAGACAAGGCGATCGAACTCTGTTTCTTGCTGAACCAAGATACCAGTCTGGAACCCATAAAGAACGCACCACCACTTGTGCTTTTCCTGTCATCCACGCTTCCGGCCCAATCTGCATCTGTATAAGCATGAAGAGTAAGATCTGTATCTCTAGGATACCATAAGCCATAATTTTGAGTCCCTTGAAGATATTTGAAGATTCTCTTTACTGCCTGAAGATGAGTCTCCTTCGGATTTGCCTGAAATCTTCCAACTATTCCAACTGCATGCATGATGTCCGGTCGGGTACCTGTCAAATATAGTAAACTTCCAATCATAGATCTGTAGGTTGGTTGATGTACTGCTGCAGATTCATCATTTGCACTGAGACTACATCCTGTGACCATGGGTGTACATACTGGTTTTGCATCTTCCATGCCATATTTCTTCAAAATCTGTTTGAGATACTTGGTTTGAGATAAAAATATTCCTCCTTTCTTTTGTTGGATTTGCAAACCAAGGAAATATGTCAGTTCTCCTAGCAAGGACATTTCAAATTCTTTCTACATGACCGAGGCAAAACTTTGACTCATAGCTTCTTCATTGCTGCCAAAAATAATGTCATCTACATACACAACAAGTATTAGCAATTTGTCATTTTCAACTTTTATATACAGATTGCTATCTGCTGAACCTTTTGAAAAACCTTGTTGATGAAGATATTTGTCCAACCGGTAGTACCAAGCCCTTGGAGCTTGTTTGAGACCATAGAGAGCCTTTTTCAATCGGCATACAAGATTTGGATCATTTCCAAGAATGAACCCATCTGGCTGTTCAACGTACACTTCTTCTTCCAAGTCTCCATTCAGAAAGGCTGATTTCACGTCCATTTGAAATACTTTGAAGTTTTGAAAACTTGAGAGAGCAAGGAACATTCGGATGGCCTCAAGTCTTGCAACAAGAGAAAAAGTTTCTTCAAAGTCTATTCCTTCTTGCTGCGCATACCCTTTACAAACAAGTCTGGCTTTGTTTCTAATTACTTCTCCATTTTCATTCAATTTATTTTTGAAGACCCATTTTGTTCCGATAACATTCTTATCCTTTGGTCTAGGAACCAGCTCCCAAGTGTTGTTCTTTTCGATTTGCTCAAGTTCTTCATCCATTGCTTTTACCCAACATTCATCTTTGCATGCTTCTTTCACATTTTGTGGTTCAGTAGAGGATAGTAATGCCAAATAGCTTGAGGCTTCTGCAACTGTTCTTCTTGTTTGTACACCTGCTTCTTTCTGCCCCATAATCTGAGATTCTGGATGATTCTTCTGAACATATCTGGATGGAGTTTTCTCTTCTATTCTTGTCTGCTCCTCTGGTTCTTCTTGAGGTTCTTCTTGAGGTTCTTCTTCTTCATCATTCTGTCTTTGAGGATAGCCTTCATCTTCTTCGATATCTTCCCGATGTACTTGCCTAGGAATGTATCCCTTCTCATCAACCACCACATCAATGCTGTCAACAATTCTACCAAGTCTTTTATTGTAGCACTTGTATGCTTTGCTATGTGGAGAGTAACCAAGAAGAATGCCTTCATCTGCTCTAGGTTCAAGTTTGCCTAGCTGCTCATCAGTATTCTTGATATAGCATTTGCTCCCAAAGATTTTGAAGTGCTTTACCGAAGGAGTTTTACCACTCCAGAGCTCATGAGGAGTTTGAGTGCTGTTCACCCGGACATTTGTCTTGTTGAGAATAATAACCGCAGCATGTGCAGCTTCACCCCAGAAAGTTGCGGGAGTTCCTAATTCATCAAGCATAGCACGAGCCATTTGTTGGATTGTTCTGTTCATTCTTTCAACAACTCCATTTTGCTGAGGAGTTCTAGCTGTAGAGAATTCTCTCCTTATGCCATGTTCATCACAGAAATCGAAAAATTCATTTGAAGTAAATTCCCCACCTCTGTCGGATTTGAGGCACTTAATTTTGTGACCTGATTCATTTTCAACCAAGGCTTTGAAGGATTTGAATTTTTCGAAAGCTTCATCTTTGTGCTTCATAAGTCCTAACCAGACAAACCTGGAGAAATCGTCAATAAATAATATCAAGTATTCCTCTCCTCTAGGTGTTCTTTTCCTGAATGGACCACATGTATCTGTATGTACTAGCTCAAGAGGCATGCTAGCTGATCCTTCCTTTTCTGGAAAGTTAGTCCTGGTTTGTTTTCCAAACTGACATGATCTGCATATGGTGTTGTCAGGAATTTTGATATCTGGAAGATCGCGAACTGCCTGATATTTGCATGCTTTCCTTATTTGTGAGAAGCTTAGATGTCCCAACCTTCGATGCCATAACCAGTGTTCTTCATCCTTGCTCAGATAGCATTGTTGTTGTCCTTCTTCAAATATGTATAGATTATTTGGAGTTCTTTTGCCTTTGAGTACTGTTTTACCTGTATCAAGATCACGAACAAGACATCCATTCGATCTGAAAATAACCTCGGTTCTTTGATCACACATCTGGCTGACACTTAGAAGATTATGCTTCAATCCATCAACATACAAAACATTTCCAGCCTTGACCTTTTCTTTTAAAGGAGCAATCCCTTTTCCTTTTATAGTTGCAGGAGTATCATTTCCAAAAGAGACTTTCTTTCCTTTTTCTAGAACAGAATAAGATTCAAGTTTTTCTTTATCACCTGTCATATGCTTCGAACATCCACTGTCAATGTACCATAGATTTTCCTGTCCTTCTGCATAAAATGCTATTCCACATCTTTCTGTTTGAGGTTCCTTTATTCTCCATGTTTTGGCGTTTGAGGCTTGCTCCTTTTTCTGCTGAAACCTGCTCCTGCATTCAGATTCTTCATGACCAAAGTTATTGAAAATAGAACATTCGACTTCATTTTCAAGAACCGAAAAGTTGTTATAGGTCCTTTTTGTCATCCCTGTCATACTTCTTTGTTTTTGAGCTTCCCTAGTCATGATTGTTTTATATGCAACACATTGAGCTGCTTTGTGACCAAAATTATGGCAAGAAAAGCATTGTCCATTGAAGAAGCTTCTGCGGTTATTGAATCTACCTGCCAACTGATTGTAATTTCTATTTTCATCTATTCTTGAACCAAACTGAGAAGATTTTACCTGTGGCTGGTTGTAGCTTTTGTTCACCCTTAAGATGGATTGCCCCTGATAGTTTTTGTTTGTATTTTGTCCCTGCTTTACCTGATTATCTTCATTGTTCTTCTGCTCATTTCTTCTTGCCGCATCAAGATAACTTTTTGAGGTGGATGCTTGAGAGGTTTCTCCATTGTAACCCAAACCTGTCTTGTTTAGAGGAGACCGCTGCACATTGATAATCTCATCCAAAGTTTCAGATCCTTTGACAAACTTAAGATTAATAGCTTTTGTTTTCTCAATTTCTTTTCTGAGACCAACAATTTCACCTTCTAGTTTTTCAAGATGTTTTTCTTTTTCATCAATTTGAAATTGTAGAGTATCAATGATCACATTCTTTTCTTCTATACATCTCTTGAGTCTAGTAATTTCATCATAGAGGTTATTCACATCTACAGCATCCTCATAATCATCATCTTCAAATGCCATTAACAACTTATATTTATTACCTTGTTCATCTTCATCACTGTTTGATAAACCGTCACTATCTTCATGGGTGTAGTAGCTTTTTTTATTTGCACTTTGTTTCTTGTTCCATCTAGCAGGTTCCTTTCCTTTATCCTTATAAGGACATTTTGCAGCATAATGACCTACTCTTCCACAAGCAAAGCATTTGAAAGGTAGCTTACCTCTGAACCTTCCAGAACCCCTTTGAAGATTTCTGACAAAATTTGATTCTTCTTCCTCTTCTTCTGGAACATGGCTTGCTTCATAGTAATCTTCTTTGCCTGATGCCTTAAAAGCAGCTTCCCTTCTGTCTGATGGACCTCCCTTTCTCATTTCATAAGCAGTTAGAATTCCATGTAGCTGAGACATAGTGAGAACACGGAGATTTTCCTTTTCTTCTATTGCAGATACTTTAGATTCAAACTTGGGGGATAATGATCTTAGAATCTTTTGAACTACTATAGCCTCTTTTATTTCTTCACCCAAATTTTTCATACAATTAACAATCTCATCTACCCGAAGAAAATAATTAGCAACACTTTCATCATTATACATCTTGAGAGTCTCATATTGAATCCTGAGAGTTTGAAGTTTAGCTTGTTTTACCTGTTCATCTCCTTCATAGCTCGTGACCATTTTGTCCCATATCTCTTTTGCTGATTTGAAGTGCATTACCTTCATGAATTCTGTTTGGGATATACTTCCTAATAGAGTACTGACTGCTTTTGCATTTGTTTCATACTTCTTTTTCTCAGCTGGATCTGTAGGAGTAGCTGAAGGAAAAGCATAGCCTGTTTCTACAATGTCCCAAACTTCTGTACCAAGAGATTGAAGATATGCAGTAACTCTTACCTTCCAATAATTGAAGTTTGTCCCATCAAAAATCGGTGGCCTGATTGATGCTTCTCTCTCGTAGTTGCTCATGATGAATGATCTACCTTCAAGCGATCAAGCTTCTCTGAAGGACCTGCTCTGATACCAATTGTTGGAAATAATACTGAGAGGGGGGGTGAATCAGTATTATCTAGCAATTTAATAAATCTTCCTTATTTGATCTTTGAATTATTTTAGCATGTCAGTACCATAAAATAATGAGCATGAAAAACAGATAGTCACACTGAATAACACAAGATGTAAGGTGGAAACCCAATGTGGGTGAAAACCACCTGCTGCAATATGTCTCTATCTTCTTTCAATTTAGAAACTTCTTTTACAATGATTTTGCACTGGTGTAGTCCTTTACCAGTATGCAGGCTGCAACCTGCAGAGAGCTACAACTCTCTCTCTCTCTCGTTTTCCAGTCTACTCCTGGAAGGGAGCTACAACCCCCTACTTCTTTTCATAAAGCATCAGATAATCAACAAGTACATAACAGATATAGATCACTACAGATATCAGATCAGCAACAACAGAACTAACCCAGAACACCTTATCAATAGAGAAATTCAATCAACAGAACATCTTAAAACAGAGACGCAGTTTTTCTTTCTGAGGCCTGCGACCAGACACCGTTAACCTTCTGCTACTCTGCATCCACACGCAGATATCCTTCTGCTCCCCTGCGTGCCCACGCACTGTTCCTTTGACTGCTCTGCGTTCTGTTGCTTCAGGGACGCACCCAAAGATACTATCGCGCCGCGTCTTTCGCTACAGAGACGCACCCGAAAACACTATCGCGCCGCGTCCTTCTGCTTCAGAGACGCACCTGAACCTTGATCGCCCTGCGTCCCCACGTAGGTCTCTCTCTACTGTGCTGCGTCTCGGCGCACTTGCCCTTTACAGTACCTGCGTCTCGGCGCACTTTCCCTTCACTGAACCTGCGACCCTTTAGATATAAATGATATGAAGGCTTCAGAACAAACCCAAACAGTCAGATCTACAGATCTGATCATACGCCATAGAGATCACAGTCCATTAGAAGATTCGCCCTCTTAGATCTGGACTAGATCTCACCAAATAAGATATTCAACCCAAGACCATTGCTCAATCCAAATGAACTCCTTTGCTTTATATAGGCAAGCTCCTCCCCAAAACATGGAACAATACCACGAGCCGACACCATAGAAACATAAAGCCGTCGGCTAGATACCACACAAGAAACCCCCACGTGCTTTTCTCTGCCTTGAAATGTGTGCACTGGGTAGACGCACCCCCTGAACGGCTGGCCGGCGTCCCTAGACGCGGGTTCTGCATGGTATACCTGCGGGGACGCACTTTCTGAACCGATTGCCTGCGTCCTTCTTAATTTTTCAACAAACTGAGAGCCTTACCACTGGAGTTGCCATCAAGTACAACATCTGTAACATACAGTCATACCAGATAACATAATGCCAACATAGTTTGGTTCCCCTCTCTAGTCGGGTGGAAACAAGGGTGGAGAGAAGCCCAAGTAAATGAGCTTGTGGTTAGAAGGGGGTTGTGGGCCTGGCCAACCTGCAACTTCAAGAAGAACACAAAATCATTAGTTCTTGGCTCAAAACTTTTTTGGGTTTCTAATGGATAATAGAGAAATGGTGATGTTAGCTGGCTCCCTAGTGGTATGGTGGCTATTTTTATGTTTCGAGACACTTTTCCTCAGTGTTAGGGATCTTATTGTGCTCTCTCCATGGAAAGAGAGGGGCTCTTATTGTGCTCTCTCCATGGAAAGAGAGTTCACTAATATGTTTGTGGTGGCCATCGTGATTTTGCTAAAAGATATGGCGAGTGTGAAGATTTCACTAATGGGTGGAATGTCTTGGAAGTTGAGACTTCAAGATCGAAATTCTGCCAAAATTTCCATCAACAACATGTATTTTACTACCATGAGGCTATGTAGAGTGACTCTTCTAGCTTTAAGTTCTGAATACGAGGCATTCTTAGCTTATGTATGGAAGAAGTCTATTAAGTTTTCATGACATTGAGGAATGTTTGGTGAGATTTGGTAGTTTTAATGCTTTTGGAATTAAATCATTGGCTATTGGAGTGGCATGGTTGACGTTTATTCGCAACGTGGGTGTCTTTAACTCATGGTAAAAATTTGGCACCTCATAGTCTCGTGGAATAGAAGGCAATGACATGCCAGAGTGAGTGCGCATGGTAGCATAGCATTAAACTAATACTATGCAGGGGTGACAATGACAAAGAATGTAGGGATATAAATTGACCTCATGGATGCACTCGCTCTGTGAGGAGAGTAGAGTTGGAATGTTGAGGAGTGCACATAAATGTGGTGGGCAGAGGAGAGAGAGTGTGGTAGACGCAATGGTCTTCGTATGGAAATTGATGCTTAGGTGAGTGCAACATACATAGGAACCCTGTTGTCTTTGGGATGGTGATTAAATGCATGGGCATTGTGCATGGATTTGAGCATACCCCTACTGAGAGTGGTGACTGCCCTTCCTAGATGTGGTAATTCCATATTTGTGTTTAGACTGACCAACTGATCTTGAGGATAAACCTATAGAACTTTAATGGTGAATGAATGCAGTAGATTCTGCCAAATGGTTTGGTAATGAAATTTAAAAAATTGCTTTAAGAATATATAAAAAGGTATTGTACCATCTTGATAATTGTTGGGAGAAGGAAGAAACTGAGACCGAGTCACAAATCTGTACGAATAGTTCTGCGGGTAGATTGAGACTAGGAGATTTAAAAGGTGTCTTATTGGACATAGAATCTGCAATGCATGACGGGGAAGATAATGTAAAACATTTATTATAATAGGGTCAGGCATACATGGCTCTAATATCATAGATAGAGCTTGCATAAGATAGATATCTTGGTTAAGGATTTGGTAGGAAATTATGTCAGGGGAGCTCCTACTTAAAATGTAACCAGACCTAGAACTTTGTTACAACAAATTTTTAAAATTTTGTTACAAGCCATTTTATGTCATGCTATTTTGTTTTTTGGCTCACACAAAACTTAGCAACACATAAATGAGATTTGGAACAAAGCGTATGGGCAGTGTTCCTTAAGACCCTCACTAGGTGCTAACTGGTCTTGTGCAACGTAGTTGGCACGCTGTATTTTCAGCTACCCGAAAATAAGCAAGAAAATGCATAAAGAGAGACAAAGTTTTACAGTAAAAACCTCCAACAAGAGAAAAATTCAACAACACCGACAAGTGACAATATGCAGGGAGTCTCAGTAGATGTAATGGACATGGAAAATGGAAGAAGGGAGAACAATAAGACACTTAATTTAGGTTGCAGTATGGAATAGAATATAGTAGAGAAGGAGAAAGGATTGGGGTCTTCCGAGCAAGAGACTGGGACACCCGTAGGAGGAAGAAGTGCGCTAACGGGGAGCATAGAGTAGAGTAGAGTAGATGAGAGGAGAAGTCTATAGTTCAACATTTAGAGGAGGATTTGGATTGTGAGGCAGCTGCACAAGTAAGCATGGATACCTGACTGTTGTTGGCTTGGGACGAGCTAGGATTTGACATGTGTCAGTGTTAGGGGCTGTTGGAGGCCAAGTGTAAACTAGGGTTATTTTTGGAAATTTAATGTAAATATAAATGTAAAATATAAATGTAAATTTGAAGGACATGTAAATGTCAATGAAATGCACATGTAATGAAATGTAAATGCCATGAAATGTACATTTCCCATGGAGGGAAAGATTGTTAGGAGATATTTTTATTAAAGAAATAAAATATTCCCTCTAAGGTTAGGGGTTTTGAGGAGAACGTAAGAATGGATTCAAGTCAATATTTTAGTAGTTTTATATTTGATATATATTGTAGTTATGTCATATATTATAGATATATAGTTTTATGTAATTTTAAATATTTTTTATTGTAAAAAAATTAAACATATTAAAACCATAAACATAACACATGCACGCACACATTTATGTGAGATATATATTAAAAAAAAATGCAATACACATGTTATATAGATTATCAACATAATACAAGACATATATGCATATAAATACAAATGTAACCTACATAGCATAACCTATAAACTATACATTGCATGCAAGCTTACAAAATTCAACTTGGGAATCAACACATTATAGATTTATCCAATGTAAAATGGGAAGAGGGTACACCATAATGAACACACACAAATTTGTGGTTATATGGTAATTTTCTATGTTATTTCAGGGATTGCTTTTGGAATGTAAAAACTACACCCACCGAGAATTGGAACCTCCCCTTATATTAAAAATTTCATGTGTTTCCATGCATAGGAACCAACCTAATATATCAAAAGAACGCCATTTTTGTGTTTTCAATGTGCGCCAAATACTAAAATCTTGTGTTTATAATGCACTTATATTCATATTCTTTTCCTTGTGGCATTCGGACTCCCCTCGTTTCTAGAAACATAGTTTCGGCCTCAGCCTTTACCATTTCACTTCTCAGACAATGCATAACTCTTGCAACCTACTTGTATCTTATCAACACTGGAAAATAATGTTGTGTGTTTCTTGTTACATGTCAATCACAATTTTTAAGTGATGTGTTAGTTTAGATACAAAAGATGATATCCCATGAATAAATCATTGCGCCTTCCTCCACGATATATTAGTGTTTGCTTCCTCATCATTGAGGCATGAAATCAAAATAGGAGACTTCGTCTAATATACAATTAGTGTAATTTTTATTTATTTTTAATTGTTGGTATTGATGGTGTAGTTGGCGCAATTGCTAGTTTCAGTGTTGTTGGTTGGCATTGATGTCAACTTATTTTTCTAATGGAATCATGTGTTGCAGGTGGTTTGAGAGTATGCATGAGTGTGACAAATGGTTCAAGAGAAGTTTGGCTTGTGACAAATTTGTTGATTTGAAGATATTATGTATGGTTTCCATATCTGACAAGTTTATGCGTATGCTTGTTTGACCAGGTGTTTTTGTGTATTGAGCAGGGTGGCACTTGGTATTAGCATTAGAGGTATTAGTTTTAACCATGGTATTTTCCCGTGGTATTGTCTTGGAGATTAACATGGTCCAAGTTTCCATGGTATTGGCATAACCATGGTATTTACCTACGATATTGACCTAGAGATTACCATGGTGCATGTGTCCTTGGTATCAAATTAACAATGGTATTTCCTCGTGGTATTGGTTTGGAGATTACCATGGTACATGTGTCCTAGGTATTGACATAACCATGGTATTTTCCCATGGTATTGGTTTGGAGATTGTTGAGGATATCTCGGTTTATACTCGTATGAGAATGTTGTATTTGTAGATTGATGGTGTGTGTGTGTGTATGAGAGTGTGAGTGTGTGCTATAGTATTTTGTCTTGCATATTGTACACTTGTAGTTGTGTTGAGTAGTGTGTATATATCAACATATCATTTTCAAATCAATAAAGTTGTTGGGTTGCTCATGTTGAGCAGGTTTGATAGCCCAATTTGAAAATGCATGAAACATGGTTTAATGAAGTTGTTGAGGACGTTGAGGCTCATAGTAGACAGTGAGTAGATAAGGTGCGGGCCTTCTAACAGACATATCAATACAGGAAGCAACTTTTTCTAGATTCTAGTATTGTTGGGTGAGGCTTGTTGGTCATGGTGGCTTCCAACGAATGGTTGTTCGTAGAGTCACGAGAGAAGAGTCTTTCCAACAGATGTTTCTAGTAGACTCTCTTAGTATCTGAGTCTTCCAGCTATTCGGTGGTAGCTCCTTTATGTAAAAATTTGTTCAACAAAATAGAATATTTGAGCAGCAACAACAATGGGTGGTTTATTTTCCTTAAGAGAGTTTTGCACCAAAAATCTTGTGTCCATTTATCTACATGATTATGATATTGTTCATGGTGCTTTTACAAGTTAGTTTTTTCTTTGTTTCATATGTTAGTTGATGGGTCACTAATTATTAATTTTTTTATAATTTTTTTTTAAAAGATAAGAAAGCTTGCACTATGATTCACCCCCTAGTAGTGAGCTCATTTCAAACATTTATAATTACCATTGTGGGAGATATTATGCTAAGATAAGGATACTGGATGTGGATTGAATGGGACAAGACCCTGAGTGTTATGGCACCATTTTCGATCAAGATAACACTACGAAGATCAAAATAGAAGTAAGTCACAACAACTACCACCTTCATGGTAGGATTTTAGTTAAAAAATAAATTTCTTCAGTGCAAAAAGGGGATGCAACCATGAACTCCAAAGAATGGATCAAATTCGAGAAGGCTTGGAGAAATAGCATAAGATTTTTTCTGTTCAACGAAAAGGGAAAATCGACTAGAGATTCTAGGATTATATTGTGTTCGACGAGTTCGTTCAATAGACTTCATTTTGAATCCAATATTTTAATAATTCTATTATGTATAAGCATTATAAAAGGAAAAATTGTATTTTTTTAACGTGGTGGGTTCGGATCCTAGAAGAATAGGGGGATGAAAAAGAAGAAACTCTTATAATTGGTGACGTCGAAATTTTGGTTTAATCACTACATGTAAGTTTATGTATTGGAAATTTTTATTACAAGACACAACTGTTTATATTTTAATATTTCATTGTCACCCATTTTAGCTTTCGTGATTTCTTTGACTGTGTTTGAAGAAATTCTAGAGGTTGGATTACTATTACACACTCGGTTGTGTTTAAGGAAGTTAAAGGTTCAATATAAATTCTTCTTTCCACCTTTTGTTAGTTCCATTTGCCTGAATTTCAGATCATATTATTTCTGAGGCTGCCATCTATAAGATATAGTTATGGTCTTTATATCATGTGTATTGAAATTTGTGGAATGTTTTGTTATGAAACCAGCTCAAGAAAAGATAGAAAAGATAGATCAATGCCTTAGAATTTAGCCTCTTCGAGGGGGCAACCTCCTTTACATTACATAAATGAACAATTCTTGGATGATTCAAATGACAAAACCTCCTTTCTATATATAGGAGTCTAAGGAGTCACAATATAATCCAGCCGACCTAACAATAATAATATAAAGCCACAAAAATAACAATAGAGGGATTCTATGGGGCACAGTAATAAAAATATGGGGGCAATAGGGGCACAACAATATTAATAAGGGGTATAACTACAATAGTAATGGGGTAATCTCTAGTATTATAGGGACCCAACATGCCCTTCGCCTTCAAAAAAGTGTTGTCCTCAACGCTTGAGTAGTTTTGGATACTTCTGCATAAAATTCTCATCCTCCCATGTGGAATCTTCAGCGGATAAGTTCTTCCACTTGATAAGATACTCTGAAATTGATCGATTTCGTAGCTGCCAAATTCTTGTTTCTATGACTGCTTCCGGTTCCAGTATAATTTTTCGTTCCTCATCAAGTTATGGCAATATTGTTTGAACTGGGAGCTTGTCGGAAACATGGAAAACTGGGTGCAATCGAGAAGCTGCAGGAAGCTCCAATTTGTATGCCATAGTACCAATCTTTTGCAACACCTTGTACGGACCATAATACTTTGGTGATAATTTATTATCCTTCTTAGCTTGCTTGAGGGACATTTGCTTATATGGTTGTAGCCGTAGGAATACCCAATCACCTACATCAAAACTTCTTTCACTGCGATGTTGATCTGCCTGTTGTTTCATTCTATTCTGTGCCAACACGAGGTTATCCTTTAAGAGTTGGAGGACTTGTTGTTGATGTTCGATGTGATGTTCCACTGCCTGAACCTTAGAATTTTCTCTTAAATATGATGTGATGGATGGTGGTTGATACCCATAAAGTGCCATAAATGGGGTCATTTTTGTTGCTGTATGGAAGGAAGTGTTATACCACCATTCAGCCAGAGGCAACCATTTGACCCATTGTGTTTGTTTATCAAATACAAAGCAACGAAGATATCCTTCCAAACATTTGTTTACTATCTCAGTTTGCCCATCAGATTGAGGATGATAAGATGAGCTATGAGCTAACTGAGTACCAAGACAAGAAAATAATTCTGTCCAAAAATTTCCAGTGAAAATGGGATCTCTGTCACTTACAATAATCTTTGGTTTCCATGTAGCTTTTGAATTATTTCCATAAATGCAGTAGAAACTGTACTGGCTTTAAATGGATGTGATAATGCACAAAAGTGTGCATACTTGGTAAGTCTGTCAACTACCACCATGATGACACTCTTTCCCTCAGACTTGGGTAAACCTGTGATAAAATCCATTGAAACCTCCTCCCAACGTTGGCTTGGAATGGATAAAGGTTGTAATAGACCTGGTGTCTTAATTGTTTCAACTTTATTTTGTTGGCAAACCAAACATTCCGCCACAAACTTTTGAATATCTGATTTAAGGCCATCCCAAAAAAATTCTTTCTTAACCCTGTGGTAAGTTTTTAAAAATCTTGAGTGCCCTCCTAAGGGAGAAGTGTGCAATTCCATAAGAATCTTTTGTTTTAGCTGGGAATTCTTACAGAGGTATAAGCGATCTTTGTACCATAACGAATCATTTTGCCAGCTAAATGTATCAGATGTACTGGAATCTTGTTGTAGCTTTCGAATAAGTGCCCACACTTCTTCGTCATTCTTCCATTCCTCCATTGCTTCGTTTATCCAATCTGGTTGGATAATAGAAATGGCGCACAACAATGCTTCCACATCCTCATCCTTTCTTGAGAGTGCATCTGCCACCACATTTTGCTTCCCTTTTTTGTAGATGATTTCAAAGTCATAACCCAACATCTTTGTGACCCACTTTTGTTGCTCTTCAGAGGATAATCTTTGTTCTAAAAAGTATTTAAGGCTATCATGATCCGTTTTTACCTTGAAGTGTCTTCCCATTAGGTAGGGTCGCCATTTTTTAAGTGCATGGAGTATTGCCAACATTTCCTTCTCATAAATAGCTTTGCTTAAAAACTTTCCCTTGATTGGACGACTTTCAAAAGCAATGGGTCTTTCATCTTGCATTAGAACAACACCAATTCCATTTCCTGAAGCATCACATTCCACAATAAAGGTTTTTGTGAAGTTTGGTGTAGCTAAGACCGGTGCTTGGCACATTGCCTCTTTAAGATGTTCAAAGGCCTTTGTTGCTTCCGGAGTCCATGAAAATACATCTTTCTTCAATAATGTTGTTAGTGGTGCTGCTATTCTCCCATAATTCTTAACAAACTTGCGATAATACCCTGTCAACCCAAGAAATCCTCGCAGATGCTTTATGGATGTGGGGATTTTCCATTCCTTAATGGCTTTAATTTTGCTAGGGTCTACCTTAACTCCTTCATGAGATACAATATGACCCAAATATTCCACCTCCTGGACTCCAAAGAAACAATTGGATCTTTTTGCATATAATTGTTTCTCCTCCAATAGTTGTAGCACCCTGTCAACATGTTCAACATGATCCTTCCAAGACTTGCTGTAGATTAGTATATCATCAAAAAATACTAACACAAATTTTCTAAGGAATGGTTTGAAAATTGAATTCATCAAACCTTGAAATGTTGAAGGTGCATTGGTAAGGCCAAAAGGCATGACCAAAAATTCATAATGACCCTCATGAGTTCTAAATGATGTTTCTGGAATGTCTTCAATCTTCATTCTGATTTGATGATATCCTGAACAAAGATCCAACTTGGTGAAGTAAATTGATCCATGCAATTCATCCAGTAATTCATCAATGACAGGAATGGGGAAATTATCTTTAATAGTGAGCTTGTTGAGCTCCCTATAATCCGGACACATGCACCATGATCCATCCTTCTTGTGCACCAATACTACTAGAGCAGAGAAAGAACTTTGACTCGGTTGAATTATACCAGCCTCTAGCATTGTTACACTAAAAAATGTCACCATGACTACTTACAGTTAGTATGGCTCAAATCAACAGTCATACTACCCTTTTTAGGCAAGTCTTATGCCTCTGCTATCCATCTCAAACTCAAAGAAGAGAGAAAGTCTTGTAAAAAATATGTTTATCTCTGGGGTCGCAGGTTCTCTCAAGCCTCACCTGCGGGGACGCTGATCATGTTCACAAAGTCTGCGTCTTTGGACGCTCTGTATGTCAATGGACAGGTGTGTCCTTCTGTAAAAGGCAAAATGCGCAAGTTTCATCTTTAAAAAGTTACTTGTGGTTACTTCTAGAACTTTCTAGAGGTCGGTTTGGTGAAATGGATGCGCCTCCAGTTGGTTCATGCATCTCTATTAAGGGGGAACTTATCCCATCAATAAGGGAGCTATCCCACCCAAAGAGGGGGATTATCCCATTGATGGTGGACCTGAATAACCTCTTTACAACACTATAAATAAAGGCATTGAGCCAAAGGGAGGAGAGGTTGAAGCTATACATTTTCTTTGGGTAAATGCTGCAGGAATTAGGACTCCCATTTAGAACCTTGTGAGGAGAGATTGTCTTTGCTTGATTCTACTTGGAAGTGGGTGAGCTTTGTCAAAGTAGAGGAAAACCCTTGATGGACCCTGGGAGGAACTTGCACAACACCAAGGCCAGGTTGTAAGAGTTTCTTTGTTTCGTTATTAATACAAACTGGTTTATTTTTCTCAATAGCTTGTGTTAATGAGTTATTTCATGTGTTCCTTGGTCTGCATGTTGAATATATGTTTTATTATATGAAATGCAAGTGCTTGGTAATTGTTTGATTGTTTGTGGTTGCAGGAATTGATGTGAAGGAGGAGCTCATCCGGATTGGCAAGGACGGACTACAACAACAGCGTTTTGGAATAAGGTAAGCCTAAACACTTGTAGTTTTCATGTTTTAAAAGGTATATTTAGAGAAAGATCACTCCATTTTGTCTTGTTTGTCGCTAGAGAGTTTAGACTCCTAGGGAGGTCAGTTGTGCCCGCACAAACGACTTTTCCCGCCACGACAAATTGGCGACTCCGCTGGGGATCCATTAATGAGAAAGTCTTTTCCTTTGTGTGAACTTTGCTCTGAGAAAATCATTTTTATTTTCTGGTTTTTGATTGTGAGAATTAGTATTTGGGTGGCTTAGCTTTAGATTTAGTTAGATTTGGTTTTTCTTAACTTTTCCAGAGAGACGCACCCTCTGAGTTCTGCACAGTGCGTCTTTGGACGCGCTGTTGCCGTTTGCACAGAGCGGGCCCGCGCCTGTTATAACGGGTTGCCTGCGTCTTCCTGTAGAATTTAGGAAAATTCCATTTTTTGCTTTACTTGCTTTTAGATTTTGATTTTTCTTAGTGTTTTCTGCCCAGATCCTTTAGTACCCTGTCAAAAATTTTCACCTGAACTTGTTTTGTGAGCTTTGAGTGTTTTAGTGGATTTCAACGAAGTTTAGGCCTAGGGTTTGATTTTTCAATAGGTCCTGTAGTGACTTTGACGGTAGAAAGTTGTCCAACCTTAGATCTCTCTGGTTTGTCAGCCTTCTTAGAAGTCGGGCCTGTCGTAAAGTCTCCTTGTGTGAGCAGCTTGCCATTTAAGTTGTCTTTTGGGTCAAATTTCGAATTACTTGTTTATAAAGTGTTGATTTCCATTTTACAAAAGAACAAAAAGATTAGAGTTTTGTTTTGACTAGTTTTTGGTTCTGCAATAAGCTAGTCCTTGATTTGATTGTGATCAAGTAAAACACCTTAGAATAATCATTGTTGGTTTTGACCTCGTTAGGATTAATTAGAGTAAATTTACCTTTTAGTTTGCTTATGAGTGAATTTTCATAGATTTCATAGTTTGCAATTGATTTTTATTAAAATAGATTTATGTTTTTCGTTAAATAGGAAAATACAAAAACATCTTCTTTAAAAGTCTTGTTTCAAGTAGCTTTTTGTTTTTGAAAGAGAAAAAGAGTTTTTTCGTGCAAGTAAAGAGTGGTCATGTTTTTTATGCTTGGAAAAGACAAACGAATTGTTTCTTTGATTGTCCTTAATTAAGAAGTTGCTTTTATAAAAAGTGCATTCTCTCAACTTTTTAGTTAAACAATTCATCGAAAAAGTAAAGTAGTGGGTAAATCATCCTAGGTGCATTTTGTAGTGGTTTCGAGTCGAGTCAACACACCACTGGTTTCACTTCCATCACCTTTTGACTTAAGAAACAACCTTAAAAGTAACGCTTAAATTAAAATCAATCTAGTAATTTTTATTTTTCTAGGGCTCTGAAACACCAACATAGCTTAGGCTAGGGTCTTGGAGTAGGTGAGTACTTAACTCTCCAAGACTACAAAACCAAACAGATAGTTTATCTTGAGTAGATTAAATCCAATTGTTTCAGTTATACTCTGGGAAAGCTCCTCTTAAAGGAGAAGCACGAGCTCGTGTCCGAACCAGTGAGGGGATCATTCCCCCCTCGTTGGGAACGACGCCAGACAGTACGTATTACAAACGGTAAACCTCGGATTAACCATTGTCGAGGAGCCAGGGGTCACTTATCGGTAAACCTTGGATTGTTGTCAAGGAACCGGTAAGGGGATTGGAGCTTGTTACTCTGCCCTTGCGTGCTGTCGGAGTTTAGACTGTTCCCCCAGGTGTAATTGTTGTGATTGGTAACTTTAGTGACCATAATCTTTAGGGTTCTACCGAGGTGACGGTGGAGGGAAGGTCCCACTGTACCTGGAGCAGACGTCGGTTATACTCACTTGGATTTTCCGGGGGGTTCACTTCACTTCGAGACGGTTAAAGTGGAGGAACTTGTGCCGGTCTATTCATTAAGCAGGTTGCCGGGGTAACTGTTCCACCCGCCATTTCTGTACTGAATCCAGCGAGGTTGGATTTCATCACCAACTAGCGCTTTTGGTCCGGAAGACTACTGTTTGTGTGTGGTTTGACGCTCTAGATTATTTAGGCGTGTGCTTCAAATTTGTTTGCTTCTTTAGAAGACTTTAGGTGGTTTGATTTGAAATTTTTACTTTGTTTTCGTGTGTTGTAGTTAAAAATCTTTAATTGTGGCGGAATTACCGAGACAGTCCCGTAGACTTCGGGGCAAGTCTCCTGAGATTGTTACCGGAATAGATTTGTTAAGAAAACTCCGTAAATCGCGGGGTGAATCTCCTGAAGACATTCCGGGTAATTTAGAAGGTTTAAAGGTCCTTGTAACTCCTCCTAGTGACAGTAGAGTAGGTTCACTTGAAGAAGGAGAATCTTCCTTGGTAGTCCATCCAGATTACCAAATTTTAGAGGCAGGTTATAATCCCGAAGCTGTTACAGTTTCCGAACTTGCTGGTAGTTTTTCATCTGCCAGTGAAACAGGCGAAGAACCTGAGATTTCCGAACCTGTTACTCCAACTTCTAGTGTCCCTGATTCACCAAGAATAGAAAGAATTATCACCGAAAATCTTCCTACTGGTTTGATTGCTATAGAAGAACTTGCTCCAGAGGAGGATATAGGTGTCTCTAACCTTGAAGGTCGACTTACTATTGATCTAAGGGAGCGTGAATCCATATTTTACAGTCCTCCTAGAAGTACTACCTGGTACCTTTCGTTAGCCAATTATTTGGACAACTCAGGGGTAGGTTTTTCTCCACCTCGTACTCCTTTTCCACCTAGAGGTATTTACACTCCTGTAAATATGACTGGTCAGTCGTCCGTGTTTACTCAAAGTCCTGAATCTTTTTTACACGGCGGTCCTTCTGTTCCCACTGGGTATCAATCTCTTTCTGGTACCTTTGCGGGGGCATCTCCTCAACCCGTTGATCGTGGGTTATTAATTGGAAACAGTGGTAATGTACCATTGAGTGTAGGAGACATTTACATGATGTCAGGTTCAGTTCCCGTTTCTCAACCTCAAGGTGGCCAATTACCGCCTGGGGGGCAACCGCAGTTAACGCTTGGGGGACAACCTCAAGGTACACAAATCGTGTCTGGGGGGCAACCTCAAAGTCAGTATGCACCTATGGTACAATACGCGCCTCAAGGTCAACCCCAGCCCCAGTATGTACCCCAGGGTCAACCTCAGTATCAATATCAACCTCAAGGATGGCAACCTCAAGGATGGCAACCTCAAGGGTATCAACCCCAAAGTTATCAACCTCAAGGGTACCAACCTCAAGGTCAAGGTCAACCCCAGTATCAGTATTTACCTCAAGGTTATCAACCTCAAGGTCAATACTCGAGTCAAGGTTATCAACCGCCTCAAGGTCAGTCATATGTTCCAAGTATGGGCACTGCACCTTACAATTATCAATCCTACCCTCAATCTGGTTATGGATCTCAGTACCCTCAACCTGTTACGGGTCAGTACCCTGGAATGTTAGTGTGGGATCCCTCACAGGGTCAACAGGTGTTGCAGCCAAGTGTACAGATGGTTCCTCAAGCTGGACAACCCGTAGTTTCTGGTCCAATCCAGCAACCGCAACCTGTCCAACCAAATGTTCAAACTTCTGTAGCTTCGGTAGTTACTCAGCCGCCAATTGCACCTAGTACTCCATCTCAAACGGCTGCCGCAACTACCGCTACATCTACCATACTTACTTCTGGAGTATCGACGGCTCCAGTTTCTACTGTCCCTGTTACCGCACCTCAGACATCTTTACCGTTGTCTGGATCTACGATTCAAACCACGGTCCAGATGCCTATAGGTCAGCCTGGTATAAGTACGGTTGTGACTACTCAACCTCAATTTGTTCAACCTCCGTACCAGGGACAGTACCAACCTGGGCAAGCTGTCCAGCAACCGGTTTACCAGTATCAACCCTATCCTGGGTACACTTATCAACAACCTCAACAACCCCAGTACGGTCTGGTTAATCCTGGTTTTCCAGGAGGATATAATATCCCAAATGCGACTCCTGTTCCTAGTTATCCTGGATATCCTCCTCCTGGGGCTGGTATTGTGACCCAGAGTTTTAGAGATCCTAACCGGCAGTTACCATTTATCGCAACTTTAGATTTACCAGACTTGACGCGCCTAACGAACGATCCAATTCAATATCTTCCGTTCTGGCCGCCAATGCCAAATAAGTTGCCCAGTGATATACCCAAGTTCGAAGGTAAGTCTGGAGAGGATCCGTCCAATCATGTGATGACTTACCACCTCTGGTGTGCTTCGAATTCTATCTCTGATGATTCCATCCGCTTACGTCTTTTCCAGCGTACACTCATTGGTCTCGCGGCCAAGTGGTACATTGAGTTACCACGGGCCTCTTTTTACAACTTTAGTCAGTTAGCTACGTCGTTCTTAACTCACTTTCAGTTGCCGGTCAGATACGATAACGGCACGGAGTTATTAACTTCACTAAAACAATCGACGTCCACGTATATTTCTGATCACATTCATGAGTGGAGACGTCGTAGGAGATTAGTGAAAGTTTTTATCCCGGACCAAATCTTAGCTGAATGGTTTGTCAAATCATTATTACCGAAGATTACTGAAGATGTAGCTAAGGCCGGAGTAGTTACTGAGGAGCAAGTCATTGCTCAGGCACAATACCTTGACTTAGTTTACACTCAGTCGGGTACATTACACGAGAAGATTCCGGATCTTCCAAAGTCGAATCAAATCGCTGCTGCTCCTTCGGGATCTCATGCCGCTGATGGTATGATTGGTATCGTGACTACGAAGAGCAAGAAGAAGTCTTCCAAGGCTTCGAATACTCCAATTATCACTTTGCCTGATTCTCCGACAGGAGAGTCTTCTCCCCTGAACTTACCGCCGATATTCACGCTGTAGAGTCATCTACGGCCAAATCAAAAAACGGTGGAGAAAGAAAGGAAAGAAGAAGGCTAAAGCAGACAAGGCTCCGAAGGAGAAAACAGAAAAGTCGGAAACCAATGACGAAAAGCGCAAACCTCGATATCCTTGTCTTATTTGTGAAGAGGATCATTTTACGAGAGATTGCCCTCATCGGGCCGAGGTTGTGAAAATAGTCAAAGGTTCTCCCACTCCTGCTGTGTTAAAAAATCCATTTCCGGAGCAGGAGAATAAGATGATAGGTTCTTCTTCGAATGCCAGTGAAGAACCCATTTTGATGATGTCTCATGTGAGGATTGCGACTCGATCGCAAGATTATGGTAGTAAGGCTCCTGTTGATGGCAAAGAAGCAGAATCTTCTCACTCTAACCCATCAACCTCAGCTCCTGGTTCCGATCCACTACAGATCGAAAAACCTAACCCAGACTTAGTGATTAAGCCGCCCGCCAAGGGTGTACTTCGAAGGTCTGCTTTCAATCCACATGCGAGAGCAGCCCAGAATTACAACATTGTTGAGGACTTAGCTGTTTCACCCTCAGCAATGTCGGCGTTAGAAGTGCTGCAATCATGCCCAGCACAACGAAAATTGCTTTTGTCGGCTATCGGAGCTGTCGATGTTCAGGACCCGAACCTAATGATCTTTGATCTAGAAAATAGTACACCACGTCTCCCCCATCAAATGGCTTTCCAAATTCCAGTGATAGTCAAAAACAGGCCTATTCATCGGACTGTGATTGATGAGGGAGCTTCTACGTGTATTATGTCGATTCAATGTTGGAGATCGCTTGGTTCTCCTTCGTTGAACCAATCCCCCACCATCCTTAAGGCCTTTGATGGCCGTGGGTTCCGTCCGTTTGGTATTCTACAAGAATTGCCTATAGGGGTAGAAGGTAAAACCGTTAGTCTGGATGTGGAAGTGGTTGATGCCCCTCTAGACTACAACCTTCTTTTGGGTCGAAGTTGGTCATATGCTATGACAGCGGTTGTTTCATCGGTCTTCAGAATAATTAAGTTTCCACATAACGGTAAGATCGTGACTATTGATCAGCTGACATACTTTTCATCCGACCCAGCCTCTTCAGAGAGTATCCAGCATGTCGGTAAGACGACAATCCCTTATAGGGACGTTGGTGTAGGTTTAGTTAAGGATTCCGGTTTACTGGGAACTTTTCCTCTCCCTCCACTCAACGTAGACCCTTCATTTGCGACAATTCATATGATTACATCAGAAAACATTATTTATGATGATCCTTGGATTGTCCCATCTGACTCTGAGATAGACTCATTCGGTGATGCTATGCCTTTGAGTCCATATGAAATTGCTTATGAAGCTGTCATGTCTTTTACCGACTCGCATTCAACCGAAATCGACCAAATGAATGTGGTCAGTGAAGAATCACTTTTCACCTCAACCTTAGAACGGATAGCGTTTCCCGAAGTCGTGTCATCTGACGAACAACTTCGCGAAATCCTAAGTGTAGATGATCTACCATGGGAGGATCTCCATCACAGATCTTCGTTTTTACCTAAGGATGATGCATTTGAAAATGATTTTTCATCTATCTTTACCGCTGAATATGTCAAAGACGCTCAGGATCCAACGAAACATTCTGATTCAGAGCTGAATTTAGGGAATATTTCTCGTACTATTCCCATTGATATTTCAGTGAAGCCCGGAATCGAGGAGAACATTCATATAGGTGCCGCATGTACTGAAGAAGAAATCCAAATTTACAAGGCCCTATTCCAAGAATTCCGCGATGTGTTTGCCTGGTCTTACGAGGAAATGCCAGGAATCGATCCTGCCATTGTTGTTCATGAAATAAAGACCTACCCGGATGCTAAACCCGTCCGGCAACGGTTGCGTCAGATTCACCCTCGAAAAGCGGCTGCGATTAAAGCAGAAGTCGAAAAGCTGTTGAAAGCAGGTTTCATTTATCCGATCCCGTTAACGGATTGGGTATCGAATATTGTTCCGGTTAACAAGAAACAAGGAACAATAAGAATCTGTATCGACTATAGGGATATAAATCGAGCTTGTCCAAAAGACAACTATCCTACGCCTTATATCGATCAAATTATTGATGATTGTGCCGGAAGTGAAATTTTTTCCTTCATGGATGGTTTTTCGGGCTATAATCAAATCAATATTCTACCTGCCGACCAACCAAAAACGGCATTCATTTGTCCATGGGGGACATTTGCTTATTGCAAATTACCTTTTGGGCTTAAGAATGCCGGGGCTACTTTTCAACGGGCGATGTCTTATGCATTTCATGACATCAAGCACATTGTGCAACCCTATCTCGATGATTTGCCTGCTCATTCTTTACATCGAGCTGATCACCTTGTCCACCTACGAGCAATCTTTATGAGGTGTAGGCATTATCGAATTCGGTTGAATCCCCACAAGTGTGTTTTCTGTATAGAAACAGGTCGATTGCTGGGATTTGTTGTTTCAAAAGCCGGCATTCGCGTCGATCCCTCGAAAGTCGAGGCTATCATCAAATTGCCTCCTCCTTCGAGTTTGCGCCAACTCCAAAGTTTGCAAGGGAAAGCGAACTTTTTACGCCGATTCATCCCAAACTACGCCGAGGTCACTAAAGGTTTTACACGGTTGTTGAAACAGAACGCACAATTCTTTTGGGACGAGATTGCCCAACAATCTTTTGATGCACTTAAACACGCGTTGACCCATGCACCGTTGTTGCATCCTCCCAACTACAACCAAGACTACTTCTTATACCTCGCAGCTTCGCATTCCACCATTGGAATGGTGTTAGTTCAAGAAGATGAATTCGGAGCGGAGCATGTGATATATTATCTTAGTAGGACCTTGAATCCCACTGAGCTAAAATATTCGCATGTGGAGAAATTGGCCCTGGCAGCCGTTCAAGCTGTCCAGCGATTTCGTCACTACATTCTTCTCCGTAAAACTACAGTTATTTCGGATTGCAACCCTATGATTTATATCTTGACAAAACAACTGCTAGGGGGCAAGTACTCTAAATGGATTGTTATCCTGCAAGAGTTCGACTTGGAGTTCGAGAAGTCCAAGTCTAAGAAATCCTTAGTTTTTGCGGAATTGATGTGTGATTTCCCGAGTGCTGACACAGAGACTGTGGCAGAGGAGTCCATTGCGGACGAATCTTTGTTTCTTATCAGTACTGTAGATCCGTGGTACGGGGATATAATCATCTATCTCCAAACCCAAACCTTTCGGCCTGAAGCTTCCAAAGCGGAACGTCGAAAAATTCGGTTTCAATCCCAGCCATACAGAATTATTGGAGATACACTTTATCGCCGGGGGGCAGACTTAGTTTTTCGACGTTGTTTAACTCACGAAGAGGCTGAGAGAGTTTTGAATGATTGTCACTCTGGAGCATGTGGCGGTCATATGTCTGGGTATGCCACAGCTCAGAAGGTGTTGCGCGCTGGCTATTTCTGGCCGTCTATGTTTAAAGATTGTATCATTGCCGTCAGGAAATGCCACAACTGTCAAGTGTTTGATCGCAAGATGCGCGCTCCACCTGCTCCTCTCCACCCTATAATTGCCGCTGGTCCATTCGCCAAATGGGGTATCGACTTTATTACTTGTAACCCTCACTCGGCCGGGGGGCATGCGTATATCATCCTTGCGGTTGATTATTTTACTAAGTGGGCCGAGGCGATGCCTACATTCGACGCAAGCGGCAAAACAGCTGCAGTTTTCGTATTCAATCATATCATAACTAGGTTTGGTGTCCCACAAGCAATCATTACTGACCATGGGAGCCATTTTCGAAATGTCATGATGACTGAGCTTACAAGCCAGCTTGGTTTGCGCCACGATAGCTCTACTCCTTATTATCCGCAAGCCAACGGTTTGGTTGAGTCTATCAACAAAGTTCTGGTTATCATGATCCGACGAACCATTGGTGTTCATCGGTCGAATTGGCACAACATGTTATTTTCAGCGCTATGGGCATACCGAACCTCAGTGAAAAATTCAACAGGGTTCACTCCTTTCCAGCTAGTTTATGGCTTGGAAGCTGTGTTACCCATTGAATGCGAAATCCCATCACTTCAAATGGCTGTCGAATTACTTCCAGCTACTTCCGAAGAGGAGAAACGTTTATTATACTTGGCTAAATTAGATGAGACTCGACGTGACGCTACATTGGCAATCGAGACTCACGCGAAACGAATGAAAGCTCAGTATGATAGAAATGTAACCCCTCGAAGTTTTTCGGAAGGAGACCTAGTGCTATTATATGATCAAGCTAACGATAAGCTAGGTGCTGGAAAATTCGTTCCCATGTGGCATGGACCCTACATTGTAAAGCGAAAGCTAGCAAAAGGGGCTTATGAGCTGGTTGATTTTGATGGGGACTCTTTGGGTAAACCCAGAAATGGACTTTACCTAAAGAGGTATTATGCTTAAATGGTGGGTGGAGAATTTTTTAGATAGGTTAGATTTTCTTTCTAGCTAGCGTATTTGTTAGTTTAGTCAGTGTGCTTAGCTTAGAGAGTGTGTTTTTTCGTCATTATTCTGGCTTATCTTGGTTTTACTCTTGATATTGCAGATGTCGACGCCTCTCCAAACATACATTGGATTTGCTGATGGTGCTTGTCGTAGTACACGGAATATCTCTTCCGCAGCTTGGGTTATCTATTCGCCCTCTGACGAGTTAGTTTCTATGCATGGGGTAAGCCTCGGTCAAACAACGAATAACATTGCAGAATACAGTGCAGTGGTTGAATTATTATCCGAATCTATTTCATTTGGAATTCGACGTTTGATAGTGAGGTTAGATTCTGAACTTGTTGTATTACAGCTTAATAGAGTTTATGCCATTAGAAATCCTGTGTTATTAAGGTTGTTTTTGAGAGTGCGTCTCTTGGAACGTGAATTTGATTACATTGAATATCAGCATATTCCAAGGTCTTTAAATACATTAGCAGATGCAATTGCTTCTCGAATGTTGGACAGACATTTACGATAATCATGCAAGTAAATTTAAAAACATTTCATCACATATGTTAAACAAGATAAGCCGGTAATAGTGATATATATAGATAGGAGTGTGTCAAAAAATATATACATCGTCTTCGATCATAGGTTGAAAAACACCTTATGATCGGCAAAATGATAGTACAAAAAGTCAAAATGTCACATGTGACTACAAAAGTGACTAGTCAATCACTGGTGGTGCTCTCTGTATGACACCACTGCACGGGCTACCTTACGCAAAAATCTCCTAAACGGTCCAGGGACCGCGACTACAAAACGCTGAAGTCTGATAGGAATGTCGTCCATAGTAGTCTCAGGTATGTCTGCCGTGAGACGCTCTAGATCATGCTCCAACTCAGCTAGTACGTCTGCAGCCGCGTCCTGTGGGGCCGGTACCGGTGCAGCTGGATGTAGTCTATCAAAAGGCCGGAGGTTGGCTGGACGCTGTGGACCAACATCTGCATTTTGAAAATTTTTACTGTTAGTTTGAGACGATATATATGAAAAATAAAAAAATACATAATTAGAAAACTTGTGAAAATAAAAATACCTCTGTCGTCCCATTGTTCTCCCTGTGGAAGAACCATGTCCGGATCACCTCTGAAATCTATTCCGGCATACGGAAAGTCCTGTATCGAAAAAACCTGGTCCTCTAACCAGTGAAAGTAACTATCTGAGAATCGAACCACCGCCGCCCCCTCGTCAGGATGCCGGGCCATCACCGCAACCCATCGTATCAGCTTTGGCTCCCGAGGACCCAAGATATCAACAGTGAGTTGCTGAGGGATCAGCATTGGAACTCTCTCCAAGGCAAAGCTCACGACTAGAGGCCCATATCCAAAAGTTTTTAGTCGTCCGTTCTTTGCCTTGGTCAGTTGGCTCTTCATATGAGCCGACACAGCTTCACACCAGTTGAAAATGGTGCCTTGGTAACAGTCAATTGCCATCCGCATTTGGGATCCGGAAGCAATGTGTAAAGCGGCCGCGCCGCAAATTCTGGTAACCGTGAACGCTATGACTTTGAGTTCACGCAGAGTGATGTGTTTTATCTCTATGCCTTTCGAATGGTGAGCCCCAGGTGTGCACCACTCGTCGCGGAGACTATCAAGGGATTGGCCACCCGGCCTAGTCCCCGCAAGACTGAGTTGCTCACCTCTGTTTGGCAAGCCAGTGAGAAAGTATACATCCGAGGGCTCTATCTCGAGCTGGTGCCCTCCTATGTAAAAGCATTGTTCTTGAACGTTCCATCGCTCAACCAGCCATTCCAAGAATCTTACCTGGCCCCTCATGCCCGGTATGGTCCAATATTTGTATAATCCGCATGCTCTTAGGGCATCCAGGGAAGGTTGATGATTTATTGCAACTTCATCATCCTCTACATGCTCTCGTTCTCTCCAATCTAACATGGTTAATGCCCTACACATCAAAAATAGCAATTAGAAATTGATTTGGGAATTTTTGGTAGTTTTTTGAGAGAGTTGGGGTTTTGAAATGCGCACTTCTCGGAAGACGCACCCCGGCTTTGTAGCACAGGGCGCCCGGACGCAGCTGGCCTGAAGGTGGGCCGCGTCTCCCGACCATTTTCCCGTATGAGAAAAAGTCGGGGGACGCGGGTCATCCGAAGGGTACCCGCGTCCGCCGAGAGGCGCATTCCAAAACCAAAACCCCCCCAAAAAATGAAACTAAGACCTAAAAATTAATTCTAAACGGATAGAAATGCAGAGTAGGATGTGTAAAATACCTGGATGAGACGGCGTTCGATTCCGACGGTCAGATTTTCCGCAGCAACCACGGGAAGTTTCTTGTCAAAAGCTCCTTTTTCAACCTCCAAAGTCAAACGGTAAAAATGATATGGTAAAAGGTCTTTTTATAGGTTTTTTGGATGAATTAGTTCATTTTTTACCATGAAAAGATGTTTTTCGATGTATTTTTGCCTATTTTAAACAGGTATGAGTAATGTGTCGCTTTTGTGCAGGACAAAGGGATTTCAAGGGAAATTGTAATTTTTTCACAAACAAAAATATCAGAGTCATCTTTAAGCCCTTTTCTGACTCCTAAAACATGAAAAGATCGCCGAGCGTTTCTTTTACACTCGTTAAAATGGAATTAAAAGACGGTCCTCTTTTAGCTCTTTTCTGACCGTAAAATCAAGAAAAGATTGCCGGGTTTTTGTCGTTTCAAACTCGATAAGGAAATAAAACGACGTGTCCTTGATCGCTTTTTACTTTTCAGGTCAACGACACTATTATGAAAGTACTCCTTGGTCGCAAGATCAAGCGGTTCCCCCAGGTATTATTTTATATTTTTTCGGGCTTGAGGGACACAAATATACGAAAAAGTTCAACGTGGAGTCTCCTTTAGTTTTTTCAGACTCTCTAAAATTGAAAAACGCCGAGTTTCTCCTATACTGGGCTCGTTAAACTTTTACAGTAGAGGACCTGTTCAATTACAAACAGGAACGAACCACTCCTTCCTAGGGTTCGAATTTAAACTAGGTTGGACTCGTCCGAAGGATGAGCTTATAAACAAGCATATGTTATCCTCCTCAAGCTTGTTAAAAAATAAAGAGGTACTTGCCAGAAATGGTGGGGGAAAAGAGAGGAAAATGAACCTGTTTGTTACCCTTTGTCTCGAAAGAAACTTTATCACCGCTCTTGAACACGACACTGTCTCGTTCACCTGGGTTGGGAAATCTTTTACCTCACAAGTTGATCAAACCACTTTGAAAGTCTTTAACCGGGTTCGGGGATTAACTTTGAGTTATTCGTCACCAAGCCATCTGTTGTGTCGTTATGTGTTCAAGAGGTCTGCAAGCAAAAACTTTCATCTGCAAAATATTTGTCATCCATTTGACCATCCCTGAGTCAGTCCTTACAGCAACATTTCTTCAACTTGAACAATGATTTCGTGTTGCGGGCTTGCCTGCAACGGGTCGCTTTCTATCGACATCGACACATTATCTAGAAAGATGACTTAGGAATCGACAGTACCTTGAAGTCTGCATGCATCAATGGCAGGTTTCTCGCCTTTGACGTCAGTTTACATCATTGACTTTCGATCAAAGGATTCCGTGAAGTGTTCGACATCAAAACATCTATTCACATTTCACGGGTTGTGCTTGGTATTTTGAGAACCATTGACATTACTGGTGGTTTCTCTCATGCTTGTTAACAGTTTACATCATCGACTGGTAATCAAGTGGTTTCTAACATGTTCGACATCAAATCATTTAATCACATGGCTAGAATCGTACCAATTCGGGAAGTAGAAGTGAAGACCCTGGATCTAGTTTCCACCATCCAGGCTGCGAGGAGTTTTGTATTCATTATCTATGTAGGCTAATCATAAACAGATGGCTGCGTCCATACTGTGTCTACAAAAGTCTATAAAAATGATGTACTGCAAGATCATTCCTGTATCAGAATAGTTAGTCCATTAGTTAAAGTTTTGAATCTGAGTATGGGAATGCCTACCTCAGTGATGATATAATCTTATCCATGTATTTTGTGTTGAAAATTGCAGGTTCCAACCAGGCCATCCACAAGACAATCCTTGAAATGATAAAGCGCTTCACCCTTCCTAGATATTACAAAACCCTAAATCTATTCCAGGCTTCGCACTTTGGGGGGCAATCTGTTACACTAAAAAATGTCACCATGACTACTTACAGTTAGTATGGCTCAAATCAACAGTCATACTACCCTTTTTAGGCAAGTCTTATGCCTCTGCTATCCATCTCAAACTCAAAGAAGAGAGAAAGTCTTGTAAAAAATATGTTTATCTCTGGGGTCGCAGGTTCTCTCAAGCCTCACCTGCGGGGACGCTGATCATGTTCACAAAGTCTGCGTCTTTGGACGCTCTGTATGTCAAAGGACAGGTGCGTCCTTCTGTAAAAGGCAAAATGCGCAAGTTTCATCTTTAAAAAGTTACTTGTGGTTACTTCTAGAACTTTCTAGAGGTCGGTTTGGTGAAATGGATGCGCCTCCAGTTGGTTCATGCATCTCTATTAAGGGGGAACTTATCCCATCAATAAGGGAGCTATCCCACCCAAATAGGGGGATTATCCCATTGATGGTGGACCTGAATAACCTCTTTACAGCACTATAAATAAAGGCATTGAGCCAAAGGGAGGAGAGGTTGAAGCTATACATTTTCTTTGGGTAAATGCTGCAGGAATTAGGACTCCCATTTAGAACCTTGTGAGGAGAGATTGTCTTTGCTTGATTCTACTTGGAAGTGGGTGAGCTTTGTCAAAGTAGAGGAAAACCCTTGATGGACCCTGGGAGGAACTTGCACAACACCAAGGCCAGGTTGTAAGAGTTTCTTTGTTTCGTTATTAATACAAACTGGTTTATTTTTCTCAATAGCTTGTGTTAATGAGTTATTTCATGTGTTCCTTGGTCTGCATGTTGAATATATGTTTTATTATATGAAATGCAAGTGCTTGGTAATTGTTTGATTGTTTGTGGTTGCAGGAATTGATGTGAAGGAGGAGCTCATCCGGATCGGCAAGGACAGACTACAACAACAACGTTTTGGAATAAGGTAAGCCTAAACACTTGTAGTTTTCATGTTTTAAAAGGTATATTTAGAGAAAGATCACTCCATTTTGTCTTGTTTGTCGCTAGAGAGTTTAGACTCCTAGGGAGGTCAGTTGTGCCCGCACAAACGACTTTTTCCGCCACGACAAGCATTTCTGCAACCATACGTTCAATTTCACTCTTTTGAACATAGGGATATCTGTACAGCCTGATGTTTGGAGGAACACTTCCTGGAATTAGATGAATAGCATGATCATGATCACGCATAGGTGGGAGACCTTTGGGAGTCTCAAATACCTTGGAATGATTGTCCAGGACTTTTTGGAGATCTGGAGAAATAGATGATTCCGATGTGGAAACATCTAGAGAACATAATTGTGCAATTACATCTCTTTGCTCCTTTTTTAGAAGCTTTGTCATACCATTAGAGCTGATTATCTTTCCTGGTTTCCCTGCAGTACCCCTTAATTCAACTTCCTTTCCTTCCATAGAAAATTTGATGAAAAGTTCTTGAAAATTAAAAGCTATTGTACCCAAGGATTGTAGCCATTGGACTCCTAGTACAACATCAACACCTCCCATTGGAATGGAAAGAATTGGGCTAGTCAATACATATTCTCCCATGGATAGCTTGATATTATGGCACTTTCCAGAGCAATTTATTGTTCCTCCATTGGCAATCATCACTTGACACTCTGGTGCTGGATATAGGAAGCAATTCAATTGTTTTGCTACCCTACAATGAATAAAATTGTGGGTGCTTCCTGAATCAATAAACACTATTACCTTTTTCTTCTTGATTTTTCCTTCTATCTTGATGGTTTGAGGAGTGGTAATTCCCGCCAATGCATTACAAGATATGGTCGGATTTATTTTTTCTTCATCTAGGCTTTGTTCCCGGAGTATATCCTCTTCTTTTGACCTTTCTCGCTCCTTTTCTTCTTCCTCTTCACAATCTATGTAGAATAGTTTCTTCTCAGCACACTTATGACCTTTAGTGTATTTGCTATCACAACTGTAACAAAGCCCTTTTGCTTTTTTTTCTTCCAATTGTTGTGGTGTCAACCTTATAGGTTGTGGAAGACTAGGGGCAACAACGCTTCCGTCTTTATAGTTGTGAGTGGTATGCTTCCTGGTTGCCATAATTTTGCTTTCCATTTTTCTTGCTAACCTGAATGCATTTTCTAATGAATCAGGTTCCCAAAGGCGAACATCATGTTGGATATTATCCTTTAAAGACCCTATGAACACATCAATCCTATGCTCCTCTGAAATATCTTTTACCCTTATGTTCAATTTTTGGAACTCCTCAATGTGCTCCATTATTGAACCCTTTTGTTTGAGACTTATCAATTGGCTAAAAAAAGTGTTGCTTTTTGTATCCTCATAATGTGCTATCAATTCTTCTGTAACAATTGCCCAAGTGATAAATTGTTTACGAGAGAAAAGCCATTGATACCATACAAACTGATTTGGTTCCAAATGTAAAGTTTCCATACGTACCTTTTGTGTGTTTTGCACATTATTGAGATCGGAGAACTGCTCCATTTGTAATATCCATGTGGCGGGATCCTTGCCATCAAACTTCCTCATATCAATTTTTGGAATATGGTGAGTCTTCGATCCAACATTAGAGTCTATGATATCATGATTAACATTTCTTTTGTTCGCATCATGAGTTTCCTTTACTGCCTTTTCACCATTAGTACGTATTTCTTGTAGAAAATTTGTCAAATCTGTCTTCATATCTGTCATGCCTGTCTTCAAGTTTGTGTTCAAATCTATCTTCAATTCTTCCATGTCTTTCTTCAAATCTGTCTTCCAATCATCCATCTTAGCTTCCACGCACTTTATCTTAGATTCCATGCCATTTATCTTAGCTTCTGTTAGCTTTTGTGAGCGTGACATTTGTTGCACTTGTTCTTGTAATTTTGATATATCATGTAGCATTTCTTCCTCTTCTTCATGAGTCATGCTAGAGATTTCAGGTTCCTTACTAGGTGTTTGCATTTTGTTTCCTCGGGGCATCCATTACCGATAATAATTCCTTCAAAATAATTTTCAAACCGATCTTAAGCAAAAATTTAAGAAAATCTACACACCTTTTTTCACTTTGTAGGAGCTTGATATTGCCTCTGATGTATCTCTGTATTTTTCGATCATCTAGTTCTGAATTTGTGACTTGCAGTATCCCTCTGTGTCCTCTTTCCAATGCCACAATTCTGACCCAAATTGGATTCTCCACGGAAGAGTTATGTGAAATCTCCCACAGTGACTTGATTATAGACTAGTTCACTAGAGCGAACTTGTACGACGTGGCACGAGTCACTGTTTCGACCTTTGGATCTGAAAAATGAATACAAAAAACTAGAGTCTGTCCTCTTTCTGTACCTTCTTACGAAATTTCAATCCAATCCCCAGAGAGAAAGTTATGACGATTTTCCCCAGGTCACCTGTTTGGAATGTAATTCAGGATTCTGCAAAAAGACCAACTTCCTCAGATCATATCTCCACAAATATAGAGCGAAAAGCTCTAAAATTCGGACCCGAGGTTCATTGCGATTGCTTCTGAAATGGGTTTTTTTTGCAACTTCTGAAACATCGCAGAAAAAAATTTATAGCGAAAATTCCACGATGACCTGTTTGGAGCAGCGAAACCCTAGAATCCAAAACTCTGATACCAAATGTTATGAAACCAGCTCAAGAAAAGATAGAAAAGATAGATCAACGCCTTAGAATTCAGCCTCTTCGAGGGGGAAAACTCCTTTACATTACATAAATGAACAATTCTTGGATGATTCAAATGACAAAACCTCCTTTCTATATATAGGAGTCTAAGGAGTCACAATATAATCCAGCCGACCTAACAATAATAATATAAAGCCACAAAAATAAAAATAGAGGGATTCTATGGGGCACAGTAATAACAATATGGGGGCAATAGGGGCACAACAATATTAATAAGGGGTATAACTACAATAGTAATGGGGTAATCTCTAGTATTATAGGGACCCAACATGTTTTGTATGAATTGAAATTGTCTCACACACACATTATTAATGCAAATGGAATTATCACATTGAATGTTTTACTTTATTAATCTTAGGTTTCCATCTTTTATTTTTTATGATCACATGTTTTTAGTTCGTAATAAATGAACAATTATTTTATAAATGAGAAAGTAAACCTAGTCATTTAATTAATCTTATGCTCTTGTCCAAGAGATATATTTAATATTTCTTTGTTCTTTGTTCTTTTATGATTTTTAATGTGAATTCATTAAAATGATTTGAGATTTATTCCATATTGTTTATAGAATTAACGAAATAGTTATGATTTTTCTAGTTATTTCTCAATTTATCTTGTCATTAAAACTCGATTTTCTTTTGTAGTTTAGACTCGTTCTTTTAGAGTCTAAACTTCTTTTCGGAACTTGTTTATAACTTATATCAAGTATCTCTATGCACCAATTAGAGTTTCTTCTAGTGATTTTATGAGTTGTGCATTTGTATATAATTGTTAACTTTCTACTAGTTGCAAATACTAATGTATGATACTTTGAGAAGCTTTAACACTTTCCTTATTATAAGGGAATAAAATTTAGGGTTAATGGAGACACTAAACTTGTCAATGATAACCATACCAAATGACTTGGGTTAGTTTAAAGAATTTTGGATCAGGATGTTTCCTCTTATTGACTAGTGTTCATTTATGCCCGTCAACAAATGGCGTTAGAAGGAGGGCTTGAGGTAAATTACATGATTTTATGATTATGGTTTACCCCTCAACTTGTAATACTTCCAGATCTATTAATTATTCTTTGTGTCATTACAAAATACACTAGAAGGCAGTTTGAATGATAAGATAGCCTACTTGGAGTCAAATTATTTATTGTTAAATCAAATCAACTTCTACCCAAATCATTGTATTTGAATGTGCTTTCAGTTTTCCATTATCCAACATTCCCAATGAGACAGTTTCTCTCTTGCCAAAATTACAATTTGATGGTGAAGGGAATATATTTGCAAAGGGTCATTTTAATAAGTTTTGGTGTAAATGCATCAAGTATGATATTGCAGACTTACATACTTTATGCAAGTTGTTTTATTTCAGTTTCAAAGGTTGAATTAAATGTTTGTTTGAATCTTTTTCGACCAACTTTATTTTCACTTGGTTTCAATTTGTGGATGAGATTTTAGATGCCTTTAAGATTTATGATTTTGATACATTGTGTGAAGAATTGAAGGCTCTTCTAATCAAGGATGGTTTATTTTTAGAAAGGTTTTCAAAAAAGATAAATCATGTTCTTTATAAGTTTCATCTTAATGATTGATCTCTTGTACCAGTTCTTATTTCAAATGCTTGTGTTTCTTTCATTCCACATGATTCAATCACATATGATAAATTAAATAGATATCATAACATCAATTTTGAAGATGAATTTTGTTTACAAAACCAGATGGATCCTTTGTTTATAGAAAAGTTTGATTCTAAAAGTTCCATCAAACAATTAGAAGGGGTAAAACCAATTTAGAATAATTCTAATGACTAGGAAACTAGTCTTTCGTCCAAACAATATTCTACTAATATAGATATAGTGGAAGAGGGTTTGATTGTAGGAAAAGACATATTTTTATCTTCTTCTAACTCTTATTCTAATTAGTTCTCGAATTTAATTATTAAAATACCACATAAATGATGAGAATAATCTTAAGTGTTCTAGTATTTCAATAGAACAAGGTAGAGATATTGATCCTCAACTTGAAAAAGAAACAATAAAACTTCTTCGACAAATTATACCTTATTTTCAACAAATATTAGATACCTACCATGAAGTTGTTCATGGAATTTTTACTTGTCAATCATACAAAAGGAAACTTTAAACGATCACATATTGCTTGAAACATAGTAAAAGTGATGGGGTAAAAGTGATGAGGTAAGAGAAGAGAAATCTCTTGAAAATATTATCATTAACTATTATAGTTCAAGTGAAACTTTTCATTTTCTTGTATCCACTTCATCTTACTCTTTATCTTGATCTTTTCTTACATTTTGGTGTGCATAACACTTTATTTACTTTATCTAACATTTTTCCATCACAATCTAATTCTTTTGATATGTCAAATGTTGGTGATGCAACTTTTAAACATCACATTAATGAAGTTGGATTTGATGCTCTTTCACTTCAATCATTCACAAGGGAAAGGGTATGTTACAATATGTTTCTATTCGATCAATTTATCATAAATAAAATGTACCCATTCTTGTTGAAATTGAAGATTCCACATTTATATTTTTTTCATCGATCAAATAATTTTTTCATGCTTCTACCTCACATTTGAACCAATTCATTTCATCAATGGGAAGGCTCAAACCAATAATTTGATTTCTCTAATGAATCTTCATATAATGTATTTATCATTTGCAAATATAATTTATCAAAGTTATAATTTGCATTCAAAGTTTTATAACAAAATTATAGACAAGAAAATTTTTAAGGCTGAAAGTTTATCTTCAACTTTAGAAACCTTAGTGAATCTTACTAGTCCCTAATATGCAAATTGTAAAATGTTTGGCAATATTTTTTGTAAAAATATTTATATTTCTAATGATTTTATATTAGTCTATAATTTTTTTTGGCTATTTTAAGGTAAAAAAAATTGTGGGCGAATTATTTTTAGAAAAAATGGAAATTGGCGAATCTTTTTTTTTGTAAAAAACATGGAAAATTAGCCCACCTGCGAATATTAGCCCCTAAAATTTTCCATGATTACAGATTGGCTTGAGGATTCAAATCTTAAAATTTTTCAAGAACATGGTAAGGTTATGCTTAATATGTTTTTGAATGAAAATCATAAAGGTACACATATCATGTTTATTTTCCATTCCGAAATACTTCAAATCATTTTACTAATTAGAGATTTCATTATCTTTATAGGACTGGAGCTACTTTGATGGTTTCATTTCCAATTTGAGGTTGAAATATGGCCCTTCAACCTCGAGAGGGATCTCTCCCTAAACTCAGCTACCCAAGGTCATAGTGGTAGAAGGTTTGTAATATGTTGTATGGCCAATTTAATTGAGAAAAAATAAGGTTGGTTGGACTATAGGAAATTTCACCATTGGGCATGGAGTCTGACCCAATCAGTTTTATATAAACCATAGGTTCAGTGAGAAAATATCACAAAAAAAAAGATAGTAACAACTCCTATGAAAAGTTTAGGAAATCAGAGAATAATAAAGAAATTAGTGTGATTTTTACCTGAAAAACAAGTAATAAATATCTAAATAAAATAATTTGGAGCATAGATATATGAGTTCCAATTAAACAACATGTTATTAAAATATTGAACAAGATATGAAACTTAGAAACATACAGGGAATTGCAAACAAAAGAATTTATGCAAATATACAAGAATTGTTCACATAGACTACTGTAATATTAGTTGATTACATACACGTATAGTACATAAAAGAGGATTTCCTTCAAAAGATTCCAACCCTTTTCAATTACAAAGTCTCTGTCTTTATAGAATACTCACACACTGTAAGCAAGTTTCCAGCAAAGATTTAATTACAAAGTCTAAAACTAGATGAGCAATTCTCTAATTAAAAACTGAATACATTACATCTTTTCATCGTAAAACAAAAGAAATAATATTATGTATCTGAAGATCATGTTGTTGCTAGAGTCATGGCTGAAGCTAAGGATCCCCAAGTTGAATTTGATGAGGTGACATCCAAGTCAAAGTTGATAAGGTGGTTTTTCTAAATATAGAAAAAACTAGTTCTGGTGAATTCCTGAAAAATAGGCTTCAAATATTAATTCGAATCTCTCAAACCGTGATAGATGTGCCAAAGTGGAGAGAGGGTTTTGTTAATGGGACTATTATTGACAAAAACTCTTTGGGTTTTCAAAAACTCATTTCCAGCTATTAAGAAACCATGCCTGAAGTTATTGGCCTTTATAGGAAAAAGTCGAGTTTTAACTGACCATTTTTACAAAAATGCACTGCCACTCTGGTTGTCATCTCTTTAACCCTATTTATTAGAAACTGACCTTGACACTCCTGTTGTCAGGGCTTTAAAAATATTAACTAATTTGAGATAACATTTGGCTCAATGGGGATTTTGTCGATCATGGATGACATCAAGAACCCCATAGACTAGAGGCCTGATCCATTGGGTTGATCCCAACTGAACAACTACAACTGTAAAATGAAACTAGAACTATACATGCTGCAAATTAAAATTTGAAAAACTCATTGCTGAAAAACCAAACTGAAATTCATGCTTGCCCCATCAAGCTTATTGTACACAATCCTACTTTAACATGCTAAATAACTATTATTTCAAGTGACACAAAAATCCAATATAGCCAATCAAGTAGTTGTTTGAATACTTTAGCTCCTTGACTTTGTTTCAACAAAAAAGAAACTAGAAAATATAGCAACAATGACAACTCATAATGGAATTGGTTTTCATAGTGAAAATATGATTGAGAATGTAGTCTGAAAAATTCCTCCATGTAAATAGCTATAGGAACTCTGAAATCGTAAAAAACACACCTTGTATGACGATCTGATTGTTCCTTTTGTTTCAACTATGAATTGTCAAGCTCATGATTAAAGTCATAATATTTTCCATTCCTAGAAGTAAGGGGAAACAAATATCTTTTTTTCTTCAGCTAAAATGAAAATTCAAAAGAAAGATCCTGAAATGGAAAAATCTGGGGTAAATTATGATCTTCTAAAGCTTCAATCTTGATTTCCATGTCATTGGCCAACTATTCTAAAAAATAAATTTTATCTTTTGAGCTACATTTGCATGACTTTAAATAAGAAAACAAAAATGAAGAAAAAAGTTTATCCACTTCATCATCAATGTACATATCATTCCATTCTTTAAAACCTTGAATGGAAACAGGGTTTGCCACAAATTTTGTTTTCTCCATCAACGTTTCTAAAAAGATGAGCTGAAAAGCTAAAAGAGATCTTATAGATTCAGTAGGTAAACCTTCAACCCAACTTTTGCACTTTCCTTAGAAAGAATCATAAAAGAGTCCAATAAAGACATCTTCATGTTTGAGTCTAAGAAGATCAGTAAAGTCAGAAAAATTTGAAATATGCCTCAAAGTCAAGCTCAAATCCTCTACACTAAATTTCGGAACATTCCTAAAAAATTATTCATCCTTGGGGTAAAGGATTAGGGATAACATGATTTTTTGAAAATTCCAAACATGCATATATTGAAATGAGTGTAGCAACATCTAAGTCCTTCATTAGTGTAGTGGAATCACTAATGAATTCTTTGAGATATGAATCCTTTTAACAATGAAGTCACCATGAATGTTCTGAACCTTTGGATTCCTTTGAAAATGGAGTCACCGGAGGAAAAATATTGTAGCCAATTGATATTCAAATCCGTGTTTCATCTTAGAGATCTAACTTAGAAAATCAATTCATTTGGGGAGAATGTATCATTTCATCTCCGAAAATAGTGCGAAAATGTTATCTCTTAGAGAAAATCATGGTTGTAAGGGAAAACTCTAAGGTGACCTCTAACTACTTTGAGGTTGAAAGCTAGCCCTTCAACCTGGGGAGGGATCTCCCCCTAAACAACTTAGCTACCCAAGGTCAGAATTTTAGAAGGTATGTAATATGTTCTATGGCCAGTTTAATTGAGAAAAAGTAAGGTTGGTTGGACTGTAGGAAATTTCACCATTTAGCATGGATTTTGACCCAATCAGTTTATAATAAACCATAGTTTCAGTGAGAAAATATCACAAAAGCAATATAGTAACAACTCCTTTGACAAGTTTAGGAAATCAGAGAATAATAAAAAAATTAGTGTGATCTTTAGGTGAAAAACAAGTAATAAATATTTGAATAAAAGAATTTGGAGCATAGAGATATGAGTTCCAATTCAACAAAATGGTATTCAAATATTGAAGAAGATATGAAACTTAGAAACAAACAGGGAATTGCAAACACAAGAATTTCTGCAAACTGCTTACATAGAATATTGTAATATTAGCTTATTACATACACACACAGTACACAAAAGAGGTTTTCTTTCAAAATATTCCAACCATTTTCAGTTACAAAGTCTCTGTCTTTATAGAATATTCACACATTGTAAGAAATTTTCTATTAAAGATTTAATTACAAAGTCTAAAACTAGATGAGAATTTCTCTGATTAAAAAGTGACTATATTACATATTTTTGATCCAAGTGGATATTGGTGGCCACCCGCCTATTCCACTTGGACCGCCACCATTGTTTCTTTTAGTTTTTGATTTTCCTTAATTGCAGAACAATTTACTGTTTTTGGCAGTTTTTCAGGTTGTGAACTTCCGGAGCCATTTTGAGGTCCTAAATGACATTTTTTTTGGAAAACCACGAGTGGCGAATATGAGTTTTCAACTTGATATTTGTTGTGAGCAGTTGTACTCCTCAGATAGATATTTCTAATGAGGTATCATGTGTGTCAAATGGAGATCATATGCCAAAGTTACGACCCTGAGAAGTTGGTGTACCAAATCACCTCAATGGGCCCCATAGTTTGGCGTTTCATCTCCTAGGGTTAGGCTTTTGGATGCTTAGGGTTTTCCAGTGTTTCTCAATAATAAATAGGCCTTCAAGCCTGATTGTAACATAGTTCAAAGGCATGTAGCTACCACATTGCTTCTCAGAGATAAGCTACCATCGCCCAAGCTAGTCTTCTTTCCATTATGTTTGTAAGCATATTTAAGTATTTAATATTAATGAAATGAAGTGTTATATTTGTTGCATCTCTGTATTTATGGTTATATTTGTAATTTTTTGCGTTGCTATTTAAATCCAGATTAGTGCTATCAGAGAGATATTATCTTTCTCTATTTCTCTTTGCATGTCCCCAATGAGGTCGGGGTATAAGGTGTAGAAATTTGAATAATATAACACTTATTCATAGAGATTATCCTGATTATACACTATTTGCGAAATGCATGCATAATACATAACCTCCTCTACCATTGATCATCAATTTGCGGAATTAAAAAAACAATCGCATGCACACATTGAAACATCAATCACACATATCAACACAGTATGTAATGGGGAAAGCATACAGCTGAAAACCCCCAACTATCTGTATATTATAATGATAGAGAACATGTAACAATACATAGTACAATACTCCTCACAAGTACTCAGTACTATCTCCACATGCTACACACAAACTAGCTCAGATCTGAACAAGTCACGGGTTCAAATCTCCTCCAGTGTTTGCCTGCCTCTACTGCGCAATCCAAGTTGAGAATAGATCAGATCCAAGTTCGAATTACTTTGGCTTGTACTGTGCAATCCTCATTGGAAATCGCAATCAATGATTGTGCAAATCTCATGCACAGCTATAGTCACAACTGATAGTAGTCTCACCCTTTCACCCACCTCTAACACTTGTCTCCACTGAAATGTCCATGCACTGAGTTAACTGATGTATACTTTAGTTGATTTATGAGTTAATAATTAGTGAATTAATTAATAATTAATTCACATCACTCATCACTAGTGTATTTGGCAATTAGACTAAATACAACTAGTTCAACTAAGTCAAACTGAACACAACTCCATCAACTCCTCAATCAACTCCACCAAACTCAATCACTTGAGTTCTAACTGAAGTCCATCATGCAATAGCTCAACTAACCCATAGGAAAAGCATATTTCCTTCTGGCAGTTTCTTGTTCCACATATGTAGCTCGAACTGAAGTGCTGCAAGAGGATAAGATAATGTTTATAGTCCAAATATTATTAAGAGATAATAATATTCGATTGTTCTATTTTTTGACTGGCAGTCTAAAAATAGACTCCGCCCATTTGTCTAAACATAGAGGTCCATCTATTTTTACCAACATGACCAATCATCCATAAATAGCATCCTGCAACTCATAGACCATGATCCATATGTCTAAAAATAGACTTTGCGCCAAAAATAGCCTGCGGGCCCACTTAGTGAAGGCAACTTCTTTTCACTAAGCTTCACCATCTTGTTGCATTTTCAACACTCCCTCTCAACAAGATATGGATTATCTGCAACCCCTATCCTGCCTCTGTGGTATTCGAATTTGCTCCTGGTGAGCACCTTCGTCAAGATATCAGCATCCTGATCCTCCGTGGGAATGTATGAAAGTAACATGATTCTCCACTGCACACAATCTCTGATATGATGGTACCTGATGTCGATGTGCTTGGATCTATCATGAAATACTGGATTAGCCGAGAGTTTAATGCAACTCTGGTTATCACAATAAATCACAGTAGGCTCCCAGTGTGACCCGAACAACCCGACCAGGATCTTCCTCATCCATGTAGCCTCGCATGCAGCCAAACTTGCTGCCATATACTCGGCCTCTGCTGAATTGAGTGCCACAGATATCTACTTCCTGCTGTACCAAGAAACTGCTGTCGACCTGATACTGAAGATCCCTTCAGATGTGCTCTTTCTGTCCGTTGGGCTCCCTGCCCAATCTGCATCCGTGAAGCCACATAGCTTCACCTCATCCTCCTATCTGTACCACAATCCATATCTCGATATGCCTCTGAGATAACACAATACATGCTTGCCTACCTTCTAGAAGAGCTTGGTTGGCTTAACCATAGCTTGTGAAAGTTGGTTAACAGCATAGCATATATCGGGTTGTGTATTGACCAGATACATAAGCGACCCCACCAACTGTCGATAAACAGTGGCATCCACTACCTCCGCTGAAGTAGCACCCTCCTTCCTCCAACCTCCAGGAAGAGGAGTATCAACAGGCTTGCAACTATGCATGTTGAACTTCTCCAGTATCTCTCGGGTATACTTACCCTGAGAAACAAATAGTCCATCACTGCGCTGCCAAATTTCCAATCCCAGGAAATAATGAAGGAAGCCCAAGTTCTTCATCTCAAACTCTCTAGCAAGATCATCCTTGCATGAAAGTATCAACAGCTCATCTCCCGTCAAAATCAAATCATCTACATAAAGTACAATGATCAGCAACTTACCCTCCACCACAATCTGGTATAGGTTAGGATCCGCCTCACTCTTGGAGAATCCAAGTCCGGTGAAATAATTGTCTATCCATGTGTACCAAGCACGAGGTGCTTGCTTCAACCCATACAATGCTCTCTTGAGCCTAAACACATGCGACTCGCTGCTAAAGATCTCGAAACCTTCGGGCTGCTCTATGTACACCTCCTCCTCAATGACTCCGTTGAGGAATGCAGTCTTCACATCCATCTGATGGATGTGCCACCCCATCTACACTAAGAGAGCAAGAATCGTCCGTATGGAAGAATACCTTGCGACAGGTGCAAAGGTCTCCTCATAATTGATCCCCTCTATCTGTGAGAAGCCTCGAGCAACAAATCTTGCCTTGTACTTCTCCATACTCCCGTTAGCTGCCTGCTTCACTTTGTAGATCCATCTCGAACCCACCACTGATTTCCCCTCCGATCTTGGGACAATCTCCCATGCACTGTTTCTGACAATCGAATCATACTCTTCCACCATGGCATCTACCCATGCGGGATCCTCCACAGCTTCCTCGAAAGAGGATGGCTCAGTCACGACACATTTGCTCACAAGAGCCATGTATCCAGTGTACCGATCAGGTGACTGTCTCTGTCTGCGCTGTGCTGTAGGTGGTCCTACAACCTTCTCTGCATCTTGAACCAGTCGCTCAGCTTCTGTAGTGCGCTTTCGCCCTCTGATGGTTGTCGCTGCATGAGTGGTCTCTTCCACTCCACGAACTTCATCTTGTGGCTGATCCACATCCTGAAGCTCATCCTTAGGAACTAATAGCTCCTCATTTGCATGCAAGTGTGGCTCTCTCTCAAGTGAACACTTCATGGCTTTCTCCTCCTGAAATTTGATATCCCGTCGCACAACAGTCTTGCGACTGTCTGGCAAATACACACGATAGTTGTGGGGCATGTCAGTGTACCCCACAAATATCCCAACCTCTGCGGTCAGCTCCAGCTTCTTCCTGGCATCCTTTGTCACATGCATGTAAACAGGAGAACAAAAAATCCTCAAATGGGAAATATCAGGCCTCTTACCAGAATAAGTCTCCTCAGGTGTACTCATGCCAAGTATCTTGTGAGGACAACGGTTCTGCACATATACTGCAGTATTGCATGCCTTCGCCCACAAGTGAAGGGGTAGGCCCTGATCATGCAACATCGTTCGTGCAGCACCCACGATCGTTCTGTTCTTCTGCTCAGCAACCCTGTTCTGCTGTGGGTTATGGGGAGCTATGAGCTCTCTTCGAATCCCTTCTGTGCTGCAGAAGTCCTTGAACTCGCGAGAGATGAATTCACCACCATTGTCGCTCCTAAGAGCCTTCACCATCTTCCCCGATTCCTTCTCAACCAGTGCTTTGAACTCACAGAACTTTGAGTATGTCTCGCTCTTCTTCTGCATGAAGAAGATCGAGTACTTTCGAGAGAAATCATCAACAAAGATCACATAGTATTTGTGCTTTGCTGTCGAAGCTACTGAGAAAGGTCCACACACGTCTGTGTGAATTCTCTCAAGGATCGTTGTGGCATGACTATCCTTCTCGTGAAAGGTGGCTTTCACAAATTTTCCCAAAGTACACCCCTTGCACTGATCTGACTGCGCAAGAGTGCCTTTAGGAAGCCCAGTAGAAATCTGCTGCAGTATCTTCAAGGCTCCATGGTGAAGGTGGCCCAATATCCAGTGCCACAGCTCGCCATCATCCCAGCTCACCAATCCTTCTACCTTGCATGCCATTGCTGCACAGCCATCTACATGCAATTGATAAAGGTTCTTGACTCGAACCCCTATCTTCTGGGTTTCTCCAGTTGTCTTACTGCACAGGAAAGCCTTTCCCTCGCTGAAGACAACATCATATCCCTTGTCTTCTAACATCGCCACAGAGATAAGATTCTTCTCCAATCCTGGAACATGCATCACTTCCTTCAACATGAAGGGTTTACCAGACTCCCTCTCAAAGGAAATGGTACTGATACCGGTCGCACTATATCTACCATCATCACCCATCTTGATGTGCACTCCAATATCTTTCTCATCTAGATCAGAAAACAAATCTCGATCTCCTGTCATGTGAAAAGACACACCACTGTCCAAGAACCATACCGATCCCATCACACTTGATACCAAGCATGCGATCAGTGAAAAATCCAGCTCAAACTGCGAGGCTAAGGCCTCTCCCACTGCAGATCCAGCAACTTGCTTATTTTTCTTCTTTTGCGGACAATTTGTGGCATAATGTCCGTGCTGGTGACAGTGAAAGCACTTCACCTTGGACATGTCCTGCTTCTTGCCTTTCGCACCGGAATGAGAAGCTTTCTTGTTCTTCCCCTTATTTGCTTTGGCAGCCAAAGCGCAATTTTCTTCATTAGATGCCTTTGATGAAGATCCATCCCTGGTATTCCACCTGATCTCCTCTTGCACAAGATCAGACCAAATTCTCTCCCATCCTGGCAATTTCTCCCGACCATTGACAGAGTCCTGATAGGAATGCCAACTCTTCCGAAGACCAAGGAGAGCCATGCTCACCAAGTCCTCATCATCGACAGTCACCCCCACACTTCCCAGCTCATCCCGACATTGCGTGAACTTCGTGAGATACTTGGGCATACTGTCTCTTTTCTCACACTTAATGTTTCTGAGTTTATCCTTGAGTGCCAACTTCCTCTGGTCGCTCTTGCTTTGGAATAAATATGTGAATGCTTTCCACATCAAGTATGGAGAAGCCTTTCCATGCAGGCTGGATACAATGTGATCCTTCACGCCCTCCAACAGAATCCTTCGACACTTTGTTGTCTTCTTTTGCCAAGCCTCAACTTGAGCAGCATCAGTAGGCTTTGGGACCTCAGCATCTATGAACTCCTTCAACCCATTGTCATCTAACATCGCCTCCATCCTGTCTTTCCATGAAATATAATTTGAGCTGCCTTCAAGGGCATACTCCAATCGCAATCCGTTGAAAGACATTTCAACTTCGACACCAAGAAAATACTACTACAAATTCGAATTCCACCAGCTCAAAACTCAACCGCTTCTGATCTAAAATTTGTGATAACAAAGTATTTCTCGTACAGAGATTGAATGTATGGGCATTTACTCGATATCTCACCTTCCAAAAGAAGGATGAATCCAGAGGCTACTTGGCCCGATTATAGACTCTGCCTAAAGAAATAAAATGTAATCACTTTCGGAATAATAGATCTGATGATCAACTTCGCTTTGATACCATGTATAAATTTGAATAATATAACACTTATTCACAGAGATTATCTTGATTATACACTATTTGCAGAATGCATGCATAATACATAACCTCCTCTACCATTGATCATCAATTTGCGGAATTAAAAAAACAATCGCATGCGCACATTGAAACATCAATCACACATATCAACACAGTATGTAATGGGGAAAGCATACAGCTAAAAACCCCCAACTATCTGTATATTATAATGATAGAGAACATGTAACAATACATAGTACAATACTCCTCACAATTACTCAGTACTATCTCCACATGCTACACACAAACTAGCTTAGATCTGAACAAGTCACGGGTTCAAATCTCCTCCAGTGTTTGCCTGCCTCTACTGCGCAATCCAAGTTGAGAATAGATTAGATCCAAGTTCGAATCCCTTTGTCTTGTACTGTGCAATCCTCATTGGCAATCTCAATCAATGATTGTGCAAATCTCATGCACAGCTATAGTCACAATTGATAGTAGTCTCACCCTTTCACCCACCTCTAACACTTGTCTCCATTGAACTGTCCATGCACTGAGTTAACTGATGTATTCTTTAGTTGATTTATGAGTTAATAATTAGTGAATTAATTAATAATTAATTCACATCACTCATCACTAGTGTATTTGGCAGTTAGACTAAAAACAACTAGTTCAACTAAGTCAAACTGAACACAACTCCATCAACTCCTCAATCAACTCCACCAAACTCAATCACTTGAGTTCTAACTGAAGTCCATCATGCAATAGCTCAACTAACCCATAGGAAAAGCGTATTTCCTTCTGGCAGTTGCATGTGCCACATCCGTAGCTCGAACTGAAGTGCTGCAAGAGGATAAGATAATGTTTATAGTCCAAATATTATTAAGAGCTAATAATATTCGACTATTCTATTTTTTTCCTGGCAGTCTAAAAATAGACTCCGTCCATTTGTCTAAAAATAGAGGTCCATCTATTTTTACCAACATGACCAATCATCCATAAATAGCATCCTGCAACTCATAACCATGATCCATATGTCTAAAAATAGACATAGTCTAAAAATAGACTTTGTGCCAAAAATAGCCTGCGGGCCCACTTAGTGAAGGCAACTTATTTTCACTAAGCTCCATCATCTTGTTGCATTTTCAACATAAGGAGTTAGGGCTCGCTCTGGTTGAACCTTTACAAGATTAGCCTCACAAACCCCAACAGTCGCCCATGGGGGAAGAAAAGAAAAATGAGGGAGCAGGAGATCCTATCAAAATATTGCTTGAGGAGGCCCTCGAGAAATAAAGGAATGCGATGATTGATAAATTTTCTCGGATCCTTCAATGATTGCACACCGGCGGCATCCACATTTAGTAGCCACTAGGGAGGCGCCACTCCTTTTAAGTTACAAGTAAACTTTGACATTCCCATATTTGAGGGCTAAATAGATGTAGACACCGTAGATAAATGGTTAAATCTGCTAGAAGGATATTTTCTATTCATGATTTTTCTAGTTGGGAAAAGATTACTTTTTCTCTTCTCAAAGCTGCCCCCCATGTCAAGGACTAGTGGGAAACCTACTGTGATCAGAAGGATGAAAGTACGTCCACATTGTTTTCTGCCACACTGACTTGGAATTCATTCCAGGATGCCATCAAGGAGTAGTATTACCCTGTTAGGAGCTATGAGGATAGATACATAAAGTGGACCACACTATGGAAGGGAGGGGACCAAGATGTGCCAGAGTCTACCAATTTTTTTCATACCCTTCACACGAAGTTAGGTATTAAGGATTCTGAGAAACATTTGGTACTCAAGTACCGCAGATGCTTACAAAGGTATGTCTAGGATGAGATGGAGTTTCGGGACATCTCCTCTCTCGACATGACGTATTGATATGATGTCAAGATCGAGCAGAAGCTTAAATAGAAAAAGGGAGACTTTGGATCTGCAAATTTGAAGCAAGGGAAAGGTGCCCCCAAACCACAGAACAAAGGACATAGCCAAGGCAGGGTGTCCTAGGAAATCCCACCAAAGCTTCAAGGAAAGAACAACACCATGAAACTGAACAAGGATATGGGAAAGTGGTGTGAGTTCCATAAGAGCTCCACTCACAACACAAGTGAGTGTCGGGCCAGGCAGTCATTGGTGGCTGAGCTGAAGGCTTCTGAATCAGATGCATGTTACAACTCTGAGTCAGAACTAGATAAGGGGAATGACAAAGGGAAATATATTATCAATGCGGAGCCCAATGCCATTGTTGCCACCACGAAGATCCAGAAGGAGGAACCTGAACATCCAGAGTAGGAGGAGTGCCTCTTCCACTCCCAGATTTTGGTAAAGGGTTCCCCACTACATTTCATTATCGACAGCGGGAGCCAAGAGAACCTGATTTCAGCAGAGGTTGTGAAGCGGTTGGGCTTATCGACCATAGCACACCCATAATCGTACACCATCAGGTGGATTCACCAAGGATGAGATCTTCACGTCAGCCAATAGTGTCACCTTCCATATGGCATCAAGCCATCCATGAATGGGGTATTATGTGACATTGCTCCTCTTGATATTTGTGATATATCATTAGGCCAACCATACTTGTGGAAGCGACATGTTGTGTATGAGTCAAGGCCTCGTGCTGTTATTGTTACCTTGAGAAATAAGTTGTACATGATACCGGAGGTAGCACCGCCTACCGCCATCTCTTTGGTTACTACAAAACAATGTAGTAAGCTTATTTCCAAAATCAATAATTTTTTTTTCGTGACGATACACCCTTAGGGAAGGAAGAAGACAACGACCAAACCCTCCAAACATGGCCCCTCCGCATGACAACAACATATGGACAAGGTCGTGGAGGAGTACGAGGACATCTTCACCTCCCCCGCAGGGGTGCCTCTACAATGTCAGGTTAAGCACTCCATCGATCTGACTCATGTGCGTCGTTTCCCAATGAACCCATCTATTGGCGCTCTATTATGGAGAATGATGAAAGCAAGAGGTAAATTTAGGAGCTACTGTAGAAAGGTAACATCCAAACGAGTTCATCACCCTATGGGAGCTCGATCACATTGGTATAGAAGAAGGATGGGACTTGGATGCTCTATATTGACTATCGGGAGCTAAAAAAGATCACTATCTGGATTAGGTACCCGATCCCATAGATTGATGACCTTCTGTACCAACTAAAGGGGGAAAAATATTTTAGCAAGATCGACTTGAAGTCTATATGTCACCAGGTACCAATCGAACCCTTCGATGTGTGGAAGACTGTCTTCAAAGCCAAGGAGGGCCTTTGCGAATGGCTGGTTATGGATTTCGGGTTGACGAATGTTCCTACAACCTTCATGAGGCTGGTGGATGACATCTTGCGGCCATTCACCAACTAATTTGTAGTGTTATACTTGGATGACATCCTTATCTTCAACCAGAGTTGGGAAGATCACCTCCACCACATCTGACAAGTTCTCCAAACACAATGACAACACAAGTTGTGTACCAATTTGGAGAAATGCACTTTTGGCATGACCCAGGTTCAGTATTTGGGATAAATTATTGATGAACGAGGGGCGCATGTGGATCCATCCAAGATCCAAGTCATTCAAGATTGGCTAGCTCCAACAACTCTGATAGAGCTTTGTAGCTTTCTGGGTCTTGCCAATTTCTACCACAAGTTCATGTTGGGGTTCTCTCATATCACTTGGACTTTGAGTCAAGTCACAAAGGGAGGAGTGAAAGAAAAATTCCTTTGGTCTGAATCTCAATAAAAGGCATTCACAGAGTTGAAACATCACCTTTGCTCTACACCAGTGCTCACATCACCAGACTTGCAACAACCATTTGAGATCAAGATAGATGCCTCTGACTATGCTATTGGGGTAGTCCTTACTCAACAGGGGCATCCAATGGCATATCATAGTGAGACACTTCCAAACATAATCTAGAAGTATCCCACTTATGACAAAGATATGTATTCCATTATGAAGGGCTGTCGACAATGGAAGCATTACATTTTGGGAAAGGAAATAGTCATCCACATAGACCACCGACCCCTACAGTTTATACAGACGCAAGGGAAGTTGCAAAATGAACACCATTAGAAGTGGTCCACATGCTTGCAACATTTCCATTTGAATATCAATTACAAGAAGGGAGGCACCAATAATGTTGCATATTTCCTTAGCCCACCCTCGATCATGGTGTTAACCACCATGCTCAACTCTTGTGGGCACGAGACTTCTAATTGCCTACTTCTTTATAAAATCGACCCAAAATTCGACCACACATACCAGACGCTCTTGGAGGGTCGGCAAGTGCTATATTTTCACCTCCAGGATGCACTGTTATGCCACCTGGGACACCTTTGTGTTCCTTCAAGTGAGCGTGCCAAGATGACTTGGGAAGTGCACTACAGTTGGGTCGCTGAACATTTCGAGGTGGAGAAAACAGTGGTAGTACTGTAGGAAAATTTCTACTGGCTGAATCTTCTACAGGATGTCGAGAAGTACATTAGATCCTGCATTGCCTGCGTCATTTACAAATCAACCATCAAGAAGCAAGGCATTTATACTCCTCTTCCTACCCCTAGTTGACCTTGGGAATCCATCTCCATGGATTAGATGTTGGGCCTTCCTTCTACTAAGCATGGAAAAGACTTTGTTTTTGTGGTCGTCGACAAATTCTCGAAGATGGCCATTATGGCAGCCTACAAGAAGAATATCATAATAGAAGCCACTACTAAACTCTTCTTTGAACGAGTGTGGGAACACTTTGGTATCCCACAATCTATCATCTCAGACCAAGACAACAGGTTCCTTAGTACATTTTGGTCCAGTCTCTGGTTGATGCTAGACACCAAGCTCACTAAGTCCACAAATTTCCATCCCCAAACTGATGGCTAGAGAGAGGTCATCAACAAGATGATTGTACACATTCTGTGCATGTACAACTCAAAGCATCAACACACATGGGATGAGAGCCTCCCCTATGTCCAGCACAACTATAACCGGTCTCTCCATAGCTAGACTAGACACAACCATTTTCAGGTGAGCTTGGGATTCCAGCCACTATGTCCCACTGATGTTTCCATACCATTTGTAGCTACTCAGGCATATTCGTCTCATGTCCAGTTCAAAGCTAACAAGGAAAACAACTTTATTGAGAACATTAAGCACATCCACCAATAGGTTCATGACATCCTGGACAGAGGCAATGCTAAGTACAAGTAGCAACATGATCAGCATCAGGTGCCACACAAGTTCCAGGTGGGTGACAAAGTTTGGCTACATTTGCAGAAGGAGCGCCTCGCTGGGCCCCACCGCAAGATTTTCTTGCTCCGATATGGGCCATATACCATCACCAAGGAAGTAGGGGACAATTCCTTCCATCTTAGTATCCCATCATTCCTTTGTCTACACCCAATGTTCAACGTGGACCACCTTCAACCCTACTTTCCACTATTGTTGGACAAATCCGACATTGCAGAACAACTCACACCAATAGAGTTAAACCCAGATTGCATGGAACAAGCCATAACTAATTGTATCATGGACACATAGATCAAGAACACCCGACATCAAAGGATCCAACTATATTAAGTTGTCAAAGCAGGCCAACTCCTTCACCAGGGAAAGTGGCTCACTAGGGACCAAGTTTAGCAGAAGTTTCCTCACCTCATGGAGGAACTCAACGCAATGGGAACCATTGCTTCCTAAAGGGGAGGAATGATCCATGTGGATATTGGTGGCCACCTACCTATTCCACTTGAACCCCCACCATTGTTTCTTTTAGTTTTTTCAGTTTCCTTAATTGTAACATCGTTTACAATTTTTGGTATTTTTTCAGTTCCTGAACTTTTAGAGCCATTTTGAGGCCCTAAATGACGTTTTTTGGGAAAACCAGCGACAGTGAATATAAGATTTTAACTTGGTATTCATTTTCAATAGTTTTACCCCTCGGATAGTTCTTTCTAATGAGGTACAATGTGCGTCAAACATAGATCATATGCCAAAGTTACGACCTCGGGAAGTTGATGTACCAACTTACCCCAATAGGACCCATAGTTTGGCGTTTCATCTCCTAGGGTTAGGTTTTTGGATGTTTCGGGTTTTCCAGTCTTTTTCAATAATAAATAGGCCTTCAAGCCTCATTATAACAGAGTTCAGAGGCATGTAGCTGCCACATCTCTTCTCAATGATAAGCTACCATCGCTCGAGCTAGTCTTATTTCCATTATGTTTGTAAGCATATTTAAGTATTTGATATTAATGAGACGAAGTGTTATGTCTGTTGCATCTTTGTATTTATGGTTATATCTGTAATTTGTTATGTTTTTATTTAAATCTAGATCACTTTTTATCATAAAACAGAATAAATAATATTTTTTATCTGAAGATCATGCTGTTGTTGGAGTCATGGTTGAAGCTAAGGATCCCCAAGTCGAATTTTATGAGGTGGCATCCAAGTCAAAGTTGATATGGTGTTTTCTCTAAATATAGAAAAAACTAATTCTTGCGAATTCCTAAAAAATAGGCTTCAAATATTAATTCGAATCTCTCAACTGTGATAACTATGCAAAAATTGAGATATATTTTTCTTAATGAGCCCATTGTCGATAAAAATCTCTCTTGGTTTTCAAAAATTTATTTCCAGCTGTTTAGAAATTGCGCTCGAAGTTACTAACATTTATAGGAAAAAACAGAATTTTAACTAGCCACTTTTACAAAAATGCACTGCTACGTTGGTTGCCAGTGCTTTAACCCCATTTATTACAAATTGGCACTGACACTCCTGATGTCAGCGCTTCAAAAATTATTGACTAAATTGAAATAACGCCCCATATAAATATTTGTGAGAATCGCCTTTATATTACATTGGTTGCTTGATCATGAGTGATTTTTCACATTGCTTTCGATCGCCCCATTCCCTTCACTTCTCCAAGAGATCTGCAATAATATATAATTCGCTTGGTTTCCACTTATGGTCTCAAAAATGTGATTGCTTGATTTTTGGGTGGATTTCATCATTTGAATAGCTAAAGCTCATCTCCATGTCAACGTTGAAATATATATATATATATAAATGTAAAATAAATTTTATATTTACAAAATAAAAAATATTAATAAAATTAACCTATATTATCAAGTAATTATGTAAATAATATATATGTATATACATATATATTAGTTATTTATTATTTAATAGATTTTAGTAGCTTTATAATTCATATATATTGTAATTATATGTTATATATTATAGATATATAATTTTGTGTAGTTTTACAAATTGTATATTCTAAAAAATGTAAATATATTAACCATAAACAAATTTGCGTGTTTTCTTTTCATGTTGGATAAATCTATAATGAGCTAATTCCCAAGTTTATATGTTATGCTCTGTATGTTACATTTTGAAGTTATATACATATATGTTTTGTGTTATGTTTATAATGCATATAGCACGTGTTTTGTAGTTTATATATATATATATTCAAAATAAAGAAAACGAAAAGATTACAAAATACATGTTATATGCATTATAAACATAACAAAATATATATGTAACAAAATGTAACATAAATATACATTGCATGGAACTTTACAACATTCAACTTGGGAATCGGCACATTATAGATTTATCCAATATGAAATGGGAAGAAGGTCCACCATAATGAACACCTGCAAATTTGTGGTTATATGGTAATTTCTTATGTTATTGTAGGGATTTCATTAAGAATTTATGCACTGCATCCACCGAGAATTGGAACCTCCCATTATATTAAAATTTTCATGCATTTCCATGCATAGGTACCAACATAATATATCAATAATTTTTCATAATATATCAATGAAGAATGCTATTTTTTGCATTTGCATTTGTAATGCGATTATATTTATATGTTTTTCTTTGTGGCATTCAGAATCCCCTCATCTCTAACAACACAGTTTGAACCTCAACCTTTACCGTTTCACTTCTTTAGCAACGTTTAACTCTTGCGACGTCCTCTGGAAAATAACGTTGTGTGGTTATTGTCACATGTAAATCAAAAAAATTCAGTGCCGTGCCAATTTAGATACAAACAATGAAATCCCATGACAAAATCATTGCACTTTCTGCCACAATATATTAGTGTTTGCTTATATCTCTTATGCTTTTATATGATAATAATGTTTGCAACAAAAAAAATTCTTATAATAACTCATTTTTGTTTTGTAGGTTTGAAAATCATTTTGAGCATTAAGGCATCAAATCAAAACAGGAGACTTTGTTTTGAGAGAACACTAACATAAATGATCGTTGTTATCACTGCAAACCATAGGTGTTGGTGCAAGGGAATAGCAAGCACAAATTGATGACTGCTATCCCTGCAAACCACAAGCGTTGGTGCAAGGGAACAACCCTGCAAACCACAAGCGTTGGTGCAAGGGAACAACAAGTTTTTTTCTCAGTTTCAATTTTTGCAAACATAGACGTTGGTGCAAGGGAACAACAAATTGTTTTTTCAGCAACGCAGTCTATAAAATCCTAGTTTAAAGATTACTTCAGAACTCCCAAACCAAGGATCTTTTTGGAAAATCACTCACCAGTTACCAAATAGACCCTACTCTGCATAAAATCCAAATGGCAGAATTTTGAATTTCATCTTCCTTTAATCCGACATTGACCCGCAAGTTTGATGGCAATGTTCCCTTACGAATTTCTTTTCTTTTGTTGTCTTGATACCGAATACTCTGTATTCTCGAACCTATAATGCAAATGACTCCTTCCATTACACAAGATTTGATGAAAACTGTGATTAAAAGATTAACTTTAATATGGTTCTCCAGGTCTATATTTTAGTCTCATCCAATCAGGGAAAATTTTAAGGATGGAAATTTATCTTAAAGTTTAGAAACCTTGGCGAATCCTACTAGTCCATAATATGAAATTTATAAAATGTTTGGAGATATTTTTGTAAAAATATTCAAATTTATAATATTTTTATATAGTCTATATATAATTTTTTGGCGATTTTTAGGGTAAAATAATTTCATTCTATAAAATTTGGGTGAATCGTTTTTACAAAAAAATGGAAATTAACGAATCTTTTTTTTGGAAAAGGTATAGAAAATTAGCCCATGGGTGAATATTAGCCCCTAAAATTTTCCCTGCATCCAAATGTAAAGAACGGAGAGAATGCAATACATGAATTCCTCGTTCAACACAATAATTTAAAGACCAAATCAATTTCAATCTTCAGATACTAATATTACGGTTCACAAAGCTCACAAATTCATATGCAAATAACTATCTCACACACACTTACAAATTCGATTCGCTGATTAAAAAAACACTGGTATAAGAAATGTTGTTTAGTTAACTTAAATCTCAAACAAAGAACAAAACCCTCGCTCCCATACACACTCCAAAATCTCTCCTTTTAAAATGTTCCTCTATCCCTTTTTCAAAAAAAAAGAAAAAAACTGTTCAAGAAATGAGTTCACAGATGTGAATCAATTTCCCTTAGATCTAACTCCTTACTAACTATAAAATAATTTCTTTTAACTACTGTTCCTAACTAATCTTAACTAAATGTTATATAGGAAAATGACCTCCTCATTAGCTCAAAGCAGAAAAAAACGATGACTGAAGGACTGACCAAGTTCACAGGGCTAGTTGTCAAGCTAACGTTGTCTAAACACTAGCAACCTGCTGTATAAAGCTTCCTAGCAAGGCTAAGGGTGCGTTAGTGCCCAAAATAACTTTGTTTGTTACCTCGAGAAGAGAATTAGTAAACCCTAATGAGTTTCTATTGGTTAAGAGAACGAGTTGAATAAGAAATATCCTGAGATTCTCTCCTATGTCAGCTCACAAAAGCAAGGAAACGTCAGAACTCGACCTGTTTGGGGGAATTACTAATTCCTAATGGAATATGAAAATGGGAAAGAGCACAAAGGCATGGAAACATCACTGCTTTTGCCTAATGGAACTCATGAAGGACTTGGAAACCCTATCCTCACATGCTATATATGCAAGGCTAGGGCCATTGTGAAAGAGGTCGAACCATTTGAAAGGATTGCCTATTTGACTGTCAAGCAGAGTCTCAGACTAAGGCATTAGAAGAGGTTAAGAAGGGAGAGAGAGAGAGAGGAGTTAGAGGGGTAAGGGAAGGCTGATGCAACTGATGGTTGTAATCACTCTTTCTACATCAATATAGAACTGCAATTGTGTTGTCCACTCCGAGATGTTGGTAGTATAACTTGTTTATATGTTTATTCAATATCATTAGCATGAGTGGCTTAGATATATGCAACTAGATATCTTTATATGTTCATGCATTGTTTATCAAGGTTTTATGCTGTGATATTACGCTTGTCTTTTCTATGTGCAGGTTTTGATCTAGAGTTGGCTCAAGGGTCTTCTGCCTAGCTACATTGCGCTCTCCAACAACACCACACTAAGACTCGAGGTAATAATTCCTTCTCACTTTGATGTCCATTTGTTAAGCATGGATATGCATGTATCTTTGTGATAGCTGTAGCTAATCTGACTGTCCTCCAAGGATCCCGGGAAGATCCTTGGGGGTTTCTACATCACCAAACACCTGTGTATTAATCCCTATAGCAGAATTGGCGACTCCATTGGGGACTACGCTTAGTTCTCGGTTTTTCCCAGAAAGTTCCTAGATCTCTCTTTCTTTAAGGCCTTCTTGTACTTCTTCATTCCCTTTCCGACCACTCATGACTATATGACACCCTTCTCTCAGTGCTCAGCCCTAGATCTGATCCCCGGAACCTATTTTTTGAGCCTTTTTGCTCACTAACGATGTCCGATATTGTAAATAGTGATTTATAAAGCACTGTGTCCTCACAAACAGTGTGTTAGTGCTGAAACTAACTCTTTGTAGCCTATAGTACAGAGCATTAGCCAACCATTTCTTGATAAACAACTTGCTCTATGACCTCATGGGTTGGGAAATCTGCTTGTAGACTGATCAGGGATCTACAGCTGCACTTGTTTGACTGATCTGTGTCTTGAATTTTTTTTTTAAGAAAATAGCTTTACTTTTAAAAGTTTTTTTTTCATTAAAGAAAAAATACAAAATTTTTACTATTTTCTGCTTAGCTAGTTAGATCTGCATTATTTGGTTTCAAAAGTTGTTAGTGAGCATTGAAGTTCTATCGGTTATGCTAGTGTTTTACTGAATAGGATGCATGGTATATATATTGATGTATGAATGACTCTCCCTTTGTAGAAGCAACTTATTCATCAAAAGTGAAAATTTACAAGCATTGTTTTTGCATGATTTGAGTCAGAGTCCCATATAACTTCATACGTCAACACCCCTACCGAAGACTCTAATGAAGTACATTTAAAATCTACCTAATAAAATCAATCAACAACTCTTTTTAGAGTAAACACACATTAGTTTAGGCTAGGATCTTGGGATAGGCAGTGTGAGTTAATTGCCCAAGATCATACACCAAAACTAGTGTCATTAAAGAGAGAAATCCTTCTGCACTCATACTATCCAGGACCACTCCAGTAAAAGAAGAGCTAAATATGAGACAACATCAGACTGTAAGTGAAGGTATCCTGCATTTTCTTACATCTCCATTGCGTATTCTGTGTGTCGGGGATCCCTTCGGGGATATTGGAGCTAAGTCGGGGACTTAGGTATCCTGCCCACACAGCGTACTGTCTGCGACTATGTCCCCCCCGGTAATGTTTATGATTTGAGGTATCCTTAGTGGCCATACTTTTAGGGATGAACACAAGGTGACTGGGGCGGGCTTCCCTGGTACCTAACACAGATGAACCTACTCTGTCTTTGGTTTTTGGGAGGGTGCTCGTCTTCACGAGAGTACTTGGCCCCTTAATCTGAGGTTCAGGCAAAGCTCAAGAGTAATCATAACTGTACATTTTGCCAACTCTCTCTGTTATTCATTCTGATACTAGGTTTCATCTCCAGTGATCGGTGCTTATTAGAGAGGGTCATTTCCCTATGCTTGTTGATTAATTCCATTAGTGTATTTTTTATTTTTTAAGTGCCAGAGTGTTATCACCGAGACTTTAATAAACATCATTATAAAATTTACTGATAAAATTTATCGGTCACCGTGGCTACTTCCAACCCTCATTGTCAATGTAGACAGTTGTTAGGTCTTCCACCACTCATTGTGGAGGATTCTTCGAGCCGAGTGTACCGAATTCCCCGTCTTCGGGCAATTAGTCTCCAAGATCTAACACAGAATCAGTTTGGACATCCCATGATTCAAGCTTACCTGAAGATTTCTTCACTGAAGGATTCCTTCCTCCATACAATCCTCTGATAAAAAATCTGTTGGGAGCACTCTTGATTCTTGTTGCATTTGTACCTCCTTTGTATTCCATTGAACATTTCCACCCATCCCATCGACAACTAACGGGTCATGGGCTTTTGTGGACACTTTTGGTCCACCACCACCTCCCCAGTCAACAGTCAGTACCGCACCTCTGATGGCGAACCCCGTTATCCCATCTGTCCCAGGTTCAAACCCTATTGTGACACCCACCATGAGTGGAACCCAATACATTACGGGTTCTTCCCCTTTTGTGTCAGCCCCTGGAAATTTGACAAGTGCTACATATAACACTCCTTACAATGCTCAATATAGCATGGTTAGCACAGGTCCCCTCAACCAACCCTATGGTTGGCATCCATTGTATATTTCTAACCCCTAGGTTCAGATACCTGGGGGCACAGTTCCCAATATGCATATACCAGTCAGGAATGTAACAGTTCCCCCTCCATTTTCAGGTCTGCAGGGTCAGTCATTGATTGACATGAACCCTCCTTATGTCAGTCAAGGACCTATAGTTAGTTATGTGGCAAGCGAGAACCCTCAACAAGGTCCCAATCAATCCATATGGGCACCCTACTCACAACCTCAAATGAGTCAAGGGGGCACTCCTTATCCTGGGGGCACTTCCAACCCCCAGTCTAACAACCCCTATGGAAACCCATAGTACAATACTATACCCCAAGGAACTTACTATACCACGCAACCTGTGTATAATATTGGAAACAACATGATGGGAGGACTGCAAGGATCCTCAAGTCATATGTCATCGCCTTGGTCTGATTTAGGGGAATCAAACACCTTTCCTTTCTTGGAAATGATTAATATCCCTGACTTGTACAAACTCACAAATGACCCCATCTATCACAACTTACCTTGGCCGCCAATATCGCATAAAATACCGACAGACATCGTGAATTTCGAAGGGAAGCAAGGGGAGGATCTAGGTACACACATCACCACTTATCATTTATGGTGTCTTTCTAACTCCATGGTGGATGATAGTATCCAGCTATGGCCCTTTCCTTGCCCCCTTATTGGCAATGTAGCCAAGTGGTACATTGAGTTACCACACACGTGAGTCAATACCTTTGGCGCTTTAGCGATGGAATTCTTAAAGAACTTCTAGCTACCCATCCGCTATGAAACTGGGATGAAACTCCTCACTTCATTACGTCAGGACACTACCATCTGGATTGGTTCTGCAAGTCTCTACTCCCTCAAATCGCTAAAGATGTCGCCTTATGTGGTGCAGTCACAGAAGACCAATCCATTCGTCATGCCTAGCACTTAATTTTGATATATTCATAGTCTGACACTTTATAGGACATCATTCCCAATGCCCCTCGCAACTCCAATTCTCTCACTACTCAGCAACCCGGAGTGCACACTGATGGGATTATCGATGCAACCTCTGGGGTTGATGTAAAACAAATCAATGGTCACATTGACCAGTTGTTAGTTGACCCCTCTACCAAATCAATTGATGTTCCTACCACAACGATAAACTCTATGCAGTTTACACAAAAACCCAGTGGTAAGAACAAGAAGAATAAGAAAAAGACCACTCCTTCTGAAGAGCATTACAACCCAAACCAGAAGGCTGTTGTGCCTTATGACGATGGAAAGGACAACCTACCTAGTTCCCTTGCAAAGTCTATGCGAAAGACCACATGACATATTGTTGTCCACGTCTTCAGGAATGCATGTATTTCATTGCTAAAAAGGACACCGATAGGACCCTTGTTGTCCTAAATAATCCTTTCCCCTCTCAGCAGCAACAAAACCTTGTTGCAAACCAACCCCAATCCCCACAATGGGGCAGCAACAGTTCTCATCATCCTTCAGTTGGTGAAGGACTATCTACTGTTTACACCTTTGAAACGGTTGATCTACAAACCAGAGCCAAATCTTATGGAGCTTCAGTTGCTAATGCTAAGGAAGCCTCCTCGAGTCTAAACCCACTGTTGCCTGACGATCTTCATATTGAAAGGCCGATTTCTGATCTTGTGATTCACCCCCAAAAAGGGGCACTTCCTCGCATAATGCACAATACATCTGCACGTGCTGCCCAAAACTACAATATTGTAGAAGATTTGGCGCAAGCGCCATCTGCTAGGTCGATGCTCGAAGTATTACAAACCTATCCAACACAAAGGAAAGCTCTACTTTCGGCAATTGGTGGTATCAACCAGCAGGATTCCATGCTTTCAATTTTGTACATGGACAAATGTAAACCTTCCCTTTCACACCAGCTTGCATTTTAGGTGCAAATATTTTCGAAAGGGAGAGGAATACATAGAACTGTCATTGATGAAGGTGCTTCAACTTGCGTCATGTTGGCTTCATATTGGCTCGCTTTGGGTTCTCCAACCCTATCCTCACTGTCGAATTCCCTTAAAGCTTTCGATGACCACACTTTCATCTCAAAAGGTTACCTAGCTAGCTACCCCATCACCTTGAAAGGGAAAATGGTAATGGTGGAGATCGAAGTCATAGACAGAAAGCTCGACTATAATCTATTGTTGGGTCGCATTTGGACTTACACCATGACTGCAATTGTGTCTACTGTCTTTCACATCATCCTATTTCCATTGGATGGAAAGATAGTCACAATGGACCAGCTATCCTTTTGCACCCCTGATTATTCCCCGTTACCTAGCGGCTCTGTACCCTTAGTGGGTGGTGTACCTGACTCTTACGTCAGTATCGGTACTGGTCTATTGAAGGGCTCTTCTTGGATGGGTTGTTTCCCTCTTCCACCACCTGTGGTTCCACAGATGGTCAATATGGTTTCATCCATTCCTCACGAACCGATCGATCCTTGGATCCTACTGGCCCCTTCAAACATTGACACTTACGGAGAACATGTGCTGCCATCACTAGCTGAATTGGCATACCAAGCCATTCAATCTGCATCCGAATCTCTAGTCACTTTGGTCACGACCAACAGTACCACCTCCCCTCCCATAACTACTCCTTCTTTCGATCTCCTCAATCAGGTCCTACCTTCGGACGAAGCTATTAGAGAGATCATGTGTTTAGAAGAGCGACCTTGGGAGGACACTCACCATCGTGTTTCGATATCTGATTCAGATATGATGCCTCTTCAAATCCTATCATTTGATGCACCTAAAATCGTTTCCTCACCTTATACAACTATCCAAACTTTGGAATCAGAAGGAAACATGGGCAATATTTCAAAGACGTTGCTCATCGATATTCCTGTCATGATAGGTATCGTAGAAAATATCCAGGTTGGAGTAGATTGAACACCTGAGGAAATTGCAAGCTTCACTTTCCTTTTTAAGGAATTCCATGATGTATTCACTTGGTCTTATGAGGAAATTCCCGGCATACATCCATCTATTGTCGACCATGAGATCAAGATATATGACAATGCAAAACCTGTTCGCCAAAGGCTTTGACCAATCCACCCCTGCAAAACGGCAGCCATTAAGACTGAGGTGGAAAAGTTGTTACATGCTAGTTTCGTCTATACCGTTCCCTTAACAGAATGGGTTTCCATTCTGGTTCCTGTCAATAAAAAACAAGGAACCATTTGCGTATGTGTCGACTATTGGGACTTGAATGCCGCGTGTCTAAAGGATGATTATCCAACACCGTTCATTGACCAAATAATCGATGACTGCGCTGGTTGTGAATCATTCTCATTCATGGATGGTTTCTCAGGTTACAACTAGATTGCTCTAAAACCAAAAGACCAGCACAAAACCGCCTTCATTTTCCCATGGGGAATATTTTCCTATCGGAAACTCCCATTCGGTTTAAATGATGTCGGAGAAACATTTCAAAGGGCCATGGAATATGCATTTCACGATATTAGACATATCATTCAAGCTTACTTGGATGACCTTCTAGCCCATTCCAAGAAGCGAGCATAGCACCTAGATCATTTAAAAGCTATCTTCCTTAGGTGTCAGTTCTATAACATACATCTAAATCTCCATAAATGCTTTTTATTTGTCAATTCTAGATGATTACCTGGATTCATTGTCTCCAAGTACAGGATTAGGGTTGATCCTGATAAGGTAAAGTCAATTACTCAATTGCCCGAACCACAATCCATTCTGCAGCTCCAACATTTGCAGGGGAAAGCAAACTTCTTATGACGGTTCATCGTAAACTATGCTGAGTTGATGAAAGGCTTTATGCACCTACTTAAGAAGGGACTGTCACATCTGTGGGATGATCAAGCTCAATAATCATTTGATTCCTTGAAAAAGGTGCTTATATCAGCCCTACTCCTTAGCGCTCCCAACTATGGGCGTGAATTTCTTCTATACCTAGCAGCCTCACCATCCTCTATAGGAATGGTCTTGGTTCAAACTCACAATGACCGAAGTGAGCATGTGATATACTATCTATCGAAAGGCTTGGTAGGGCCCAAACTCAGATATTCACATGTGGAAAAGTTTTCCTTGGTAGTTGTCTTTGCTATCAACCGCTTCTGACATTACATACTATTGCGACAGACTACTGTCATCGCCTTGGAGAATCCCATGAGACACATTTTGCCTCATCAAGTCATTGGAGGGAAATATTCCAAATGGATCGTGATCCTCCAACAATTTGATTTGGTTTTCATTGCTGCCAAGGAAAAAATTTCCTAAGTCTTCGCTGAACATTTGTTGTATCGACAATGATAGCCTACGATCCTCTTCCAGATGAAATTATCTATCTTATCGACACTACTGACCCTTGGTATGATGAAATTCTTGTCTACCTCCAAGCACAATGTTTTTGCCCTGAGCTATCGTTAGGTGACCGTCATTGCATCCACCACCAAGCGTGGCACTATTTAGTGCTTAATGATACGTTATATTGCCATGGTGTCGACACAGTTCTTCAATGTTACCTCACTCATGAGGAAGTGAAACATGTTTTAAATGAATGCCATGTTAGGGCATGTGGCAGTCATCTTTTTGGAATTTCTACTGCTCAAAAAATTTTGCACACGGGCTACTACTAGCCAACCTTGTTTAAAGATTGTATCAAGGCCATCTGGCAGTGCCATCCTTGTTAAGTGTTTACAAAGAAAATGCGTGCTCATCCAACCCTACTGCACCCGGTTATCTTCGTTGGCCCCTTTTCCAAATGGGGGATAGACTTCGTAACTTGCAACCCCACTTCCTCTATTGGACACAACTATATTATCATAGATGTGGTCTATTTCACGAAATGGGTTGAAGCCCTTCCCACCTTCTGGGCTGATGGAGAAATCGTGGCACTATTCTTGTTTAATCAAGTCATCTGTCGCTTTGGTGTTCCCTGCACGATTGTTACAGATCATGGGTCTCATTTTTAGAAAACACATGATGTTTGACTTAACATCGTTGTTCGGTTTTCGCCAAGATCAATCATCCTCTTACTACCCCCAAGCAAATGGTCAAGTAGAGGCCGTCAATGGCATCTTGAAAGCCATGATCTGTAGGTTAGTAGGGAATAATAAAACCCAATGGCATTGAATGTTATAGCCCATGCTATGGGCATACCAAACTTCGGTTAAAATTGCTACAGGCTTCACACCTTTTCAACCAGCTTATGGCCTGGAAGCAGTTTTACCAATCGAGTGTCAGATTCCTTCCTTATAAATTGCCGTTGAACTCTTGCCCAACACCATTGTTGAAGAAGAGTGCCTGCTATACCTAAATCAATTGGATTAAACCAGTCGAGATGCCGAATTGGCACTCGAAGCCCACAAGCACTGGGTCAAAGCCCAACATGAGAAAAAGGTCAAACCTCGTTCTTACTGAGAGGGAGATCTTGTTTTACTTTATGATAAAAAACACGACCTCTTGGGGGCAGGGAAACTTCAACCCTTATGGCTCGGTCCATATGTCGTCAAGAAAGCCCTCTCAAAAGGGGCATATGAACTTCAGGATTGGGAACGAGTCCCGCTTTCTGAGCCCCAAAATGGGCTCTATCTGAAAAGGTATTATGCCTAGTACTGCACTAGGCATGTGCTTTGTAATTTTATGTATTTATAAGTTTTGATTCTTTTTGATGTAACTAGATATTTTGGTATTTCTTGAAGTATTTGTCTCATACATATTTTTTGTTATGTAGATGTCTTCATTACCCTTAGCATACGTAGGATACGCGGATGGTGCCAGTCATCACACATGGCACATTGCATCAGCCACTTGGGTCATTTACACACCTGAGTTGGAACTATTTTGTTCCCGGGGAGTCTTTCTTGGTACTGCCACCAACAATATTGTTGAGTCCATGTCCGTAATTTCACTTGTCCCTGAAGCCTCATCAAGGGACATCTCCAATTTGGTGGTTAGATTAGACTCTCAGCTTGTTGTTATGCAATTGAAAAATCATTATCACGCTCGTAATCCAATCTTGTTACGTTATTATTTAAGGGTACGACTCTTGGAACATGAACTTGAGGTTATCACATATCAACACATTCCTAGAGAATTTAATACAGTTGTTGATTCATTGGAAAACTATGTGTTAGATTAGCATCTATCTCATTCACTATAGATACATGTATGAAAGTAAATATTTACACAGTTAAAAATTTAGAAAAACACTTAAAAAAAATTTACATCATAAAATACCAATATATATATATATATATATATATCGAATCCAGTCTTTTACATTAGAAAATTTCACAAAACTTGGGTGTTTTAAGTACAAAATGGATACTAAGTGTAGCTATAAACACTGTTTGGTTATACCACGTGTCCGCTAATAGAGCCTACTTCTCATGAAAAGATAACACTACTCTAGCTATCCTCCGAAGAGGAACCATAAATCGCTCAGGAACACCGACTGTGTGTCGTTGCATATGAGCGGGGATCTCCCTGATAGGAAGGGGGGGCACACCCATGCTCAAGCCCTCTAGGTTCCTCAGAACCTCGTGAAGATTCTCAACATCACCCCCCCCCCCTTTTGGTAGTTTCCCTCCTTGCCTGCAGGTTGTACTTGTGCCACATCTCTGTCAAGCAAAAAGCTTCCTGTTAGTACTTGTTCACCCATAAAATCAATAAAAAAATTACATAAACATTCAAAAGCTTAAAAATACTTCAAGTACTCTAAAAAATCCTTCTTACCTTGAGGCCCCCAGTTTGTACCAGGCGGAAAAATCAAGTCAGGGGTAATGGCATAAGTATCCTCAGACACGTAATTTTATTAATAAGAAAATAAATTACATCTGGAATTTTGCAAGAGTTTACACCCGAACAACAAAACACTCTTGCAATGAGCTATTTATAAGGTCAATGTCCTAACTACATCTAATTATGGATCACTTATAAAATAACAAGTGTCCATTTACAATAAAAGCTATTTAAACAACTTACTAACAATTCTCCTAAATTAGAGCCTAAGATACGACATATTTGTAGAGTCATATCTTTCAACAATATTCTAATTCTAAATTTCTACATTTAATAATTAAACATTCTAGATTAATAATTATTAATTTAAAATATTAAATTAATAATTAATTTATTCTAACTTTATAACCTATGATAATATTTTATTTTTGGATCATCTAACATTCCCCCCTATTATCCAAAGATACATTACAACAGATACCAAGTTCATCCCTAAACTTAGTAAATTTTATTCTGCTAAGAGGTTTTGTGAAAATATCGGAGATCTGATCTTCTGAAGGACAATAAATTGGCTTGAGGACATCCTTGGCAATGAGAGATCTGATATGATGATACTTGGTGTCCACATGCTTTGTCTTTGAATAAATAATTAGGTTCTTGACAAGCTTAATGACTGATTAGCTGTCAATGAATAATGATGTAGCTTCTGCCTGAGAAATTCCCAAGTCCTACAAAATTCTGCGCAACTAAACAATTTCACATGCTGCTTCCCATGCTGAAATGTACTCTGCTTCTACTGAAGAAGTGGCTGCTGCAGCTTTTTTCTTACAACTCCAAGACACTGCTGCTGACCCCATGCTCATTAAATAACCTGATGTTGATGCTTGATCATCAATACTTCCAGCAAAGTCGGCATCTGAAAAACCACCAAGTACAAATCTTTTAGTCTTTTTGTAAAGAAGACGAAAATCTTTTGTTCCTTAGATATATCGAAGAACTCTTTTCACTGCATTCCAGTGGCTATCTCGTGGTTCCTGCATAAAACATGAAATAATACTGTCTGCATAAGATAGATCAGGGAGAGTGTTTGTCAAATAAATCAAGTTTCCAATCAACTGTCTATAAGTAGTGCTGTCAACCATTTCCCCCCTTCAAATTTTGAAAGTTTCAAGTTTTGCTCCATGGGGGTAAGTACGAGCTTGCAATCCTACATTCCAAATCGCTGAAGAACCTCTGCTACATAGTTACTTTGAGAAATGAAAATATGATGTGGACATTGGTAGACTTCAACTCCAAGATAGTAGTGAAGTAATCCCAAATCTGTCATCTTAAAACCTGCATGTAACTCTGTTTTCACCTGTGAAATATGATCATCATTGTTTCCAGTAATGATTAAACCATCTACATACATAACAAGAATCACCAGATATTTACCCTGTTGTCGCACATACAAAGTATCATCACATTCACTTCGTTGAAAACAAAATTTCCTAAGGTATTCATCCATTTTTGCATACCAAGCTCGGGGAGATTGTTTTAACCCATATAAAGCCTTGATCAATTTGCAGACTGTATGTTCCTGCCCTTCAATTTCAAAACCTAGTGATTGTGTCATATATACTTCTTCTTGTAAATCCCCATTGAGAAAAGCACCTTTTACATCCATTTGATGAACCTTCCATCCTTTCTGAGCAGCCAATGCAAGTGTTAATCGGATGGTGCTCCATTTAGCTATAGGAGAAAAAGTTTCCTCACAATCAATGCCTTCCTACTACGCAAAACCTTTAGCCACAAGTCTTGCTTTATACTTGTCAAGTTCTCCATTTTGGTTGTACTTAATTCTATAAACCCATTTGCATCCTATGGGTTTAACATTTTGAGGACAATCAACAAGTTTCCAAGTGTTGTTATCAATTATTGCTCGATATTCTTCAATCATAGCCTGTTGCCATTCTTTATGTTTTAATGCTTCTTTGTATGTGGAAGGTTCAGTAAAATCATTTGCTAGCAAGGCAAAATTGCCTTCACTTCTATGCGACTTCCTTGTCCCTATTCTATTCTGCTCATCAGGTCGTACATCTTTCAAAAGTTGAACTGCCCATTTTGGTAGTTGATGCTCACTTGTTTGAGATTCTGAAAAGTGATCCGAATTGGATCCATAGAAAGACTATTGAGAACCATGATTGAATCAGGTCGAACAAATCTCTAAAGAAATCCAAAACAGTATCAAAAACACCCTAAACTAGTGGCAATGGCAGCTGACGTGGAACGACGAGTACCTCGGTCAAAATGCGTTGACCAAGGCCCATGGAGACCGCACAGGAGGCCAAAGTAGCCCCTGGGAGCCTCGGAATGGGAAAAGGATGAGGTTTTTGATGCACGATTAGCGCTAAGCTAGGTGAATAGGGCCTTGATGGGAAATCCCGAGCACCTAGTCGTGTGGGGGAACCAGAGGATTATGGGCAGAAAAAGGAAAAAATGCTAACATACGAAGGCGAGACCCATGCAATGGAAAATCGATGGTATTGATCGGGGTGCCCTTGAACGGTAAGAGGTTTTGGACAGGAGTGGAGCGATTCCATACACCGATCAACGCGTGGCAGGCGGAGGTGAGAGAAAATCGCTGTTGATTGCGTGCTATCGGTCGAGAAAGTCAACCACGTGAAACGTGTGTATGGCGTCAGATCTGGAGGGCCCAAATCAGATGGTTGAGATGGCACCCGATGGAAAGAAGTGGAATCAACAGGGAATTAAGTTGCGTTTGAAGAGATTTGGAATCCATTTGACCGCCATGGTGGAGGAAGAATACATCCATGGCGTAACTGAAGAAACGAACCGACGAAGCACGCTTGTGCCATTTAGAGGAGGACAAGTGGCCACTCCCTGAGCATTCGTGATGACGCCGAACACAGGGAACTCCAAGCATAGCTGTAGAAGGTGAATCGGCACAGGCAGAAGAGGAACTAAACAGGCATAGGGATCGAATGGCTAAATCCATGAATAGAGATGGTCGAATTAGTTAGAGTTGGAGTCAGAATTGAGAAGAGTCCAAGCGACCAAGAGAGACAGTGAATAGTGAACCCTGAGAGGAGGACTGAACATAGAGAATAGTAAAGCCAATTAGAAGAGACAGAGGGCCGAGCTGACCATAGGCAATGTCGAGCACTAGAGAGCTTGAGGATTCAAGCCATCCCATAAAGGAATCTGTTTGGACTGAGCATCACATTTGGCTCTTTCCACCGTAGACCAGAAGGTCACTAAGCTGGTAGGAAGAAGAAGAGTCTGTGTACTCCAAGTGGCTTGGGGAATCCAGGAACCACCCTGCCAAGCAAAATCTGCTTCAAGAGAACTCATATTGAGTCCCTGTATTGTAATTTCTTTGCTTGAAGACACAATAAAACAAGGCCACCACTGAAAGTTGGACTGGAGACGTAGTCTTGGAGAATAGGGTGAACTCCTTATTAAAATTGTTTGTGTCTTTGTGTTGCTTACTGTATTTCTTTGTTGTATTTCCATTTTATTATTTGTGAATTGGCAATTTGATCGATCCATTGTTTCAATAACACAGAACACACACCAGCGCATGAGTCTGTAATACCTTAGTTTAATAAATCTTCAACTGATGTCACTCATAGGGTGAATATCAGATCAAGTGGTATCAGAGCTCAAGGTTGTAAGGTTAGACAAGCTTGTGTTGGTATAGATGTTAATGCTCACAAGATCAAATCTCAAATTAGGAGAAGGAGAGTTGGTGGAAACTAATCCTGAAATTGGGAGAGTCTATCCTCGAAAGACCATGTTTTTAGAAAGAAAAAGGTGGAAGATGCATCAGGCTCTAAGCAAGAGAAAGAAGAAGATGAGTCTCACTTCCATGAAAACTCCAAAGGAAAGGAGAAATAGGAATACTTTCTCACACCTCCTAATAGCCATGTAAATAATAAGAAAGCATATTTGATTAAGTTAGATGTTAAATTTGATTTGTCTATATATGATGGAGAGCTAAATGCTGAAAAATTGGACAATTGGATTAGACAAATTGATGTGTATTGTAGGGTACAGAACATAAACTCAGACAAGAGTAAGATTCAGCTGGCAAGCCTATGCCTAGGAGGCACTGCCTTGGTTTGGTGGGAAGGTAGAACCTGAGTTGATATGAAAAGACATGGTAAGACCATCTTTTTTTGGAGTGACTTTGCTTCTGCAATCAAAAAGCAATTCCATCCATTGGCCTACATGCAACAAGCCATGATGAGTTGGCAAACTCTTCGGCAGTTGAAGGGGCAAAGTGTGCAAGGGTATACTCAAGAGTTTAGAAAGAGAGCATTGACATTGGGAATCTCACTAGACTCACCAGAGACTCTTTTGAAGTACATTGGTGGTCTACACAGCTATATGAGGCATACCATCCTCATGTTTAATCCCACTAGTATAGATGAGGTATTTGTACAAGCTACTCATCTAGAGGATAGAGGAAAGAATGGCAATCCAGAAGTTGGGGGACCATCCCAACCCACTGTAACCAAGAGCAAAGAGAAAAGAAAGCAAAAGTGGAAGGAAAGGAAGGTTAACACTGCACAGAATGCCAAAGCTTCATGCACTCACTGTAAAAAGGAGGGGCATGATGATGAGCATTGTTGGATTCTGCATCCAGAGCTGAGACCTAAGAAGTCCGAGGGCAAGAAGAAGAAGACAGCTACAGCTATTCAGAGAGATTTGGGGTCAGACTCGGGAGATGAAACAACTATAGCAGCCACAGGTATAAGAGGCAAGAATTCTGAAGCATCTACTAGTAATTCTGCTCAATGAAGAAAATGAGAGAAAAAGACATGAGCTTTTCCATATTCGAGTTATTTCCAAAAATCAAAAGATTAATACTTTGATTGATACTGGCTCTCAATTAAATTTGATTTCTTAAGCAATTGTAAAGAAATTGGGATTAGCAACTTCACCTCACAAGAAACCATACCCATTAGAATGGTTGAATGATAAAGCACAACTACAAGTGACTAGACACTGCAAACTCAAGTTTTCTTTTGGGTCAGCATTTGTAGATGAGGTTGAGTTAGATATAATTCCTTTGGATATATGTGGAATTGTTTTAGGAAGTCCTTACTTGTATGTAGAAAGGCTATTTTCTATAGAGTTGAGAACAAGTATCTACTGGTTAAAGATGGAATCGAATACTTTGTAAGAGCTCATAAGCTCAAGAATAATTATACTCTCATAAACTCAGGACAGATGAAAAGAATGATTAATTAATGCAAACAATTCTTACTGATGGTTGTAAAGGAAAAGAAACATGATAAAACCAATGTATTTGAGGGCTGTAATGATGAAAAACAAGTTGATATAGAAAAGGTTGTTTCAGAGTATGATGTCTTGTTTCAAGAACCTAAAGGTCTACCAGCCAAAAAGGGAATAGTACATGATATTATTTTGCAGCAAGAAGTTCCATTGCCTAACATTGGGATGTACAGGTTGTATGCTTTAGAGAATGTTGAAATCAAGAAGCAGGTGTAGGAGTTGCTCGAGAAGGGCTTCATTAGGCCTAGCACATCACCATGTGGGTCACCAATCATTTTGGTGAGAAAGAAAGATGGCTCTTGGAGAATGTGCATTGACTATCGAGCACTGAATAAGATAACAATCAAGAATCGTTATCCCCTTCCTCGCATAGATGATCTTCTAGATCAATTAAGAGAAGCTGTTTACTTCACCAAGATGGATTTTCACAGTGGATATCATCAGGTCAGAGTTGTAGAGCAAGATGCATGGAAGACTGCTTTCAAAACAAAGCAGGGATTGTATGAATGGATGGTTATGCCTTTTGGCTTAACTAATGCTCCTGCTACTTTCATGAGATTAACAAATGATGTACTCAGACCTTTTCTTGATGATTTTGTTATTGTGTGTCTGGATGACATTCTGATTTTTAGTAAAACGTGGGAAGAACATTTAAAGCATGTTAAGCAGACATTAGATGTTTTGAAAAGAGAAAAAATTTATATTAAACTCTCAAAATGTGAATTTGGCAAAACATCTCTAAACTACTTGGGTCATATAGTAGGGAGAGGTGAATTGAAAATAGATCCCTCAAAGGTGGCAGTCATTGTGAACTGGCCTAAACCCAAGTCTGCTACAGAAGTGAGAAGCTTCCTAGGAGCAGAACAATATTGGATGAAGTTCATCTCTAATTTCTCCTCAATTGCAGCTCCCTTACATGCTTTAAGATGATTGAATAAGGTGTTTCAGTGGGGAGGCAAACATAAGAAAGCCTTCAACACCTTGAAAGAGAAAATTAGTACAACACCTGTACTAGCACTGCCAGATTTACAAAGACCATTTGAGATCCAAACTGATGCCAGTGACTATGCCATGGGAGCAGTGTTGACACAACACATCAAACCCATATGATATCATTCTGAGACTTTTAATCCTGCAGTAGTTAACTATCCTACATATGATAAAGAATTGTATGCATTAGTTCAGAGTGTGAAAAAGTGAAAACATTAAGTAATGGGCAAAGAGATAGTAATACATACTGATCATCAACCACTTCAATCTACACTCGCAAACTTAGTTGCAGCAATCAAGACACTACAAATGGATGGGTTTTCTACAACAGTTTTACTTAGTCATCAGATATAAAAAGGTCATACATAACAAGGTTGCAAACATGTTATCTAGACCCATTATAAATGCATCTACCATACTTAAGCTTAATTCTGTGCTACATGAAGGCTACATAGAACAATATGCTCAGGATATGGATTTTAAAGATGTATATGCAACTTTGAGTCAAGGCAAAAGAGTAGAAGAATTGGACTATCATATAAAGGAATGACTCTTATACCATTGTGGGAAACTCTACATTCCACAAACTAAGAGCGTAAAGATAATTAGGGAAGCACACACTTCTCTGATATCATGTCACTTTGGGGTAAGAAAAATAGTTTCACAGCTGCAAAGATTCTGCTATTGGCTGAAAATGAATGAGATAGTTTCTAGATATGTAAGAGGGTGTGCCATGTGTGCTAAAAGAAAGCCCGACAATAGAAAACTAGGCTTGTACACTCCATTGCCAGTTCCTTCTCACCCTTGGGAAAGTGTTTCCATGGATTTTGTTGGAGGACTGCCTAAATCTAGGAAAGGTCATGATTATCTATGTGTTGTTGTGGATAGGTTCAGTAAAATGTGTATTTTGATACCTTGTAGTAAACAGATCACAGCTGAATAGGTTGTAAAATTGTTCTTTGAACATGTATGGGTTCATTTTGGATTACCCACTTCCATTGTATCTGATCGAGACACCTGATTTGTGGGGAATTTTTAGTATAGTCTGTGGGAACTGATGGACACTAAGTTAAAGAAAAGCACAGCTTTTCATCCACAAATAGATGGCCAGACAGAAGTAGTAAACAAGACTATGATCCAGTTACTGAGAGGTTATTGTAGTAAACATCCTAAGATTTGGGATGAACACTTGTGTTATGTGCAGCATGCTTACAATAGAGCCAAACACTCTTCTACACAGAGATCTCCTTTTGAGACCTGCTTTGGTTTCACACCAAGGTCTCCTTTGGATTTTGTCTTTGGTAAAGATACCATGGTTGATGGACACAGTGATGTGGACAAGGCAACTAGGTTCATTGAATAGATCCGGGAGATCCACCAAGCAGTACAGGAACAACTGGAAAAGAGCCAGGCCAAGTATAAGGCTAGGCATGATAAGCATTGGATGGAGCATAGTTTTCAAGTTGGAGACCGAGTTTGGCTATATATCAGCAAGGACAAGATGCAAGGTGAAGGTAAAAACCTAAATCCTATCAGGTATGGACCTTTTAGGATGCATGAGAAAATTGGTGAAAATGCTTTTCGCCTTGATCTACCAACTTACATGCACATCTACTCAGTGATAAATGCAGATTGTTTGAGATTGTTTGAACCTTCAATGATTGAGGACCCTGAAGAGCAAAGTCAATTGCCTTCTATTGATGACTTGCTACCTGAATACCTTAATGAGTTGCAGGAAGACACGGTGCTAGATAGGAAGGTGAGGAAAACGAGTAGGGGAGAAGTTGAGTACCTCAGGATTGGGCTCAAAGGTTCACAGCCGAGCAGCGCAAAGTGGATTGAGATTGGATAAGTGAAGAAACAATATCCTCACTTATTCAATGCTTGAAAACCAACTTTTGGTGGTCCAAAAGCTTTTTAGTAGGGAGGCCATGATCCGAATTTGATCCATAGAAAGACTATCGAGAACCATGACTAAATCAGGTCGAAAAAATCTGTAAAGAAATCTGAAACAGTATCAAAAACAACATGTACTAGTGGCAATGGCAGCCAACGTGGAACGATGAGGACCTCAGTCAAAGTGAGCTGATCGAGGCCCATGGAGACCACGCAGGAGGCCAAAGTAGCCCCTGGGAGCCCCAGAATGGGAAAAGGATGAGGTTTTTGATCGTGCATCGTTAGGCAAACAGGGCCCTGATGGGAAAGCCTGAGCACTTGGTTGTGTGGGGGAACCAGAGGACCGCGGGTGAAAAAAGGAAAAAACGCTAACGTACGAAGGTGGGACCCGCGCACTGGAAAACTAACGGTATTGATTGGGGCACCCTTGAATGGTAAGAGGTTTTGGACAACAGCGGAGCGATTCCATACACCGATTGTCACGTGGCAGGAGGAGGTGAGAGAAAACTGCCCTTTGATCGCGTGCTATTGGTCAAGCAAGTTAACCACGCGAATGTGTGTATGGTGTCAGATCTAGAGGGCCTAGATCGGATGGCTGAGATTATACCCGATGGAAAGAAGCAGAATCGATAGGGAATTAAGCCGCATTTGAAGAGATTTGGAATCCGTTTGATTGCCACGGTGGAGGAAGAACGCATCTACGGCGTAACTGAAGAAACGAACCGAAGAAGCACGCTAGCGCCATTTAGAGGAGGACAAGTGGCCACTCCTTGAGCATTCATGATGATGCCGAACACAGGGAACTCCAAGTGCAGCTGCAGAAGATGAATCAGCACAGGCAGAAGAGGAACCGAACAGGCATAGGGATTGAATAGCTAAAGCCATGAACAAAGATGGTCGAATCAGTTAGAGTTGGAGTCAGAATTGAGAAGAGTCCAAGCGACCAAGAGAGACAGTGAATAGTGAACCCTGAGAGGAGGACTGAACACAGAGAACAGTAAAGCCAAGCAGAAGAGACAGAGGGCCAAGCTGACCATAAGCAGTGTCGAGCACCAGAGAGCTTGAGGATTCAAGCCATCCCATAGAGGAATCTGTTTGGACTAAGCATCACATTTGGCTCTTTCCACCGTAGACCAGAAGGTCACAAAGCTGGTAGGAAGAAGAAGAGTCTATGTACTCCAAGTGGCTTGGGGAATCCAAGAACCACCCTGCCAAGAAAAATTTGCTTCAGGAGAACTCATATTGAGTCCCTATATTGTAATTTCTCTGCTTGAAGACACATCGAAACAAGGCCACCACTGAAAGATGGACTGGAGATGTAGCCCTGGAAAATACGGTGAACTCCTTATTAAATTTTTTTGTGTCTTTGTGTTGCTTACTATATTTCTCTGCTGTCTTTCCATTTTATTGTCTGTGTATTGGCAATTTGATTGATATGTTGTTTCAATAACACAGAACACACACCAACACATGAGTTTGTAATACCTTAGTTTAATAAATCTTCGACTGATGTCACTCATAGGGTGAATATCAGATAAAAAAGTCACCATCATTGTCAAGAGGATTAATGTAAACTGATGTTCGTCAATCAGTTGAAGATTCTGGAGGTGGAGAATCATTGTCTGAAGAAATGTTGTTGCTTGGAGATGCGGATGAACTGCTAGAAGATCCAGATGGTGTTGTTGAAGTAGATGGAATGGATGAATCATCTTCAGATGAAGGAAAATCAATTTCATACCAATTTGGTGAATTTGGTTGACTTTGCATATTTCCTTTTCTTTGATTGCCTTTAGTTTCTAACTTTTGAAGAAGACTTTTGATTTCTTTAGCACTCTCACTCTGTTTCATAAAAAATTACAACCATGCTCATAATAAATTTTCCATTGGTCAAAATACGGTACGCTTTCTTCTCATCAGAATATCCAATCATTGTGCATTTTAAACTTCTTGAGTCAAGCTTAGTTCTTTTTTCTTTCGGAACTAAGGCATAACATACTAATCCAAAAACTCTAAGATGTTTAACTCGAGGTTTGAAACCAAACCAAGCTACATAAGGTGTGATTCCGTCTAAAGAAGCAGTTGGAGGTCTTTTTTCTTAAGTAGACAACTGTATGAATTACTTCTACCCAATATGTTGGACTTAACTTTTTGAAAGTTACATAGATCTCGTCATTCCTAACAAGGTGCGATTCATTCTTTCTACTACTCCATTTTGTTGTGGAGTCTAAACATTTGTAAGATTCCTTCTTATGCCATTATTGATGCAATAAGTTTTGAATTTGTTTGAAGTGAATTCTCCCTCATTATCTGTCCTGAGAGTGCCTATCTTTTCTTTGACTTCATTTTCAACAAGTTGGCGAAAAATTTTAAACTTTTCAAATGCTTCTGACTTTTGCTTCAAGAAATAAACCCAAGTCATTCTACTAAAATCATCAATGAATAGTAATAAATATTTGCAACCACCTAATGAAGTTTGTAGTGGTCCACAAACATCACTGTGAACTAGTTGCAGCAGCCTATTTGCACGCCACAAACTTGTTGGAAAACATTCTCAACTTTGCTTTCCATAAATGCAAGCTTCACATTTTGCATTTTCCTTTTTGAAACTTAACCATCTATTGTTTTCGCAACTGAGAAAGACTTTCAAAATTTAAATGTCCATATCTTACATGCCACAATATTATAGGTGAAATTCGTGTAGTCATTGCCCCTACAAAGTCAGAATGCCTTGGAATAACTGTCCCTTTCATCCTTAATAATTTTCCATCTTCATAACCTATCATCACAGTTTGCAAGCTATGTTTGACTGAATTATTCTTATCTAAGCCATCTTACATAATTACCTGATGTCCTTCTTGTCGAATCGTGACTAAAGATAACAAATTATTCTTAAAGGTTGGTACATACCATACATTTGAAATCATTTTTTCTTCAATGCCAAGGAGAGAAACTTTAACTACACATTTTCGATAAGGCGTATGTTTTGTATCATCAGTAAGAAAGATTGAATTAAGAGGGCAATCTTGAAAATTCCAAAAGAAGTCATGTTGATAAGTCATGTGCTGAGTTGCTCTTGAATCCAAGATCCAAGCATCTTCATAATCACTTTTAAGATAGGTGGAAAGTTGTAATGCCGACGAAGAAGTAAAGACATTCCAAACCGTCATCATCTTGATCAATTGCAAATTGTGTTGAGTGCTGATGAAACTTGGGTATTTTATCAATAGAAGTTCGACAATCTTCAATATAATGTCCAACTTTGTTACATCTTCGACACACAATTTGACTTAAGTCTCTTCCTCTTCCTGGAGACTATCCTCTGCCTCTGCTTTGACTTCTGTTTTGAGGTTGCCCTCTACCTTGATTATTTCCTCTTCCTTGAAAATAGCCTCTTCCTTGAAAATAACCTCTTCCTTGAAAATAGCCTCTTCCTTGACTATTTCCTCTGCCTTGAAAATTACTACAACCTGAACTGTTGCCACTGTTAAAGTTGTTTCCTTTGCTTTTGCTTTGACCACGACTTTGTACATTATGTTCTGCTTGATTCTGATTGAAATTCCCTCTGCCTCTGCTTCTAGAACTATCAGTTGATGATTTACTGGTGTTGGCATCTGTGAAAAAGACATCTTCACCAACTTTCTTTCTCTTCCCAAAGGTTTTATCATGTTGGGTCAACATTTCATAGAGCTCATCAAACTTTAGCTTCTCTAACTTTCCAATTAATTGTAGAGTTTCCAAAAAATGTGTGTAGGAAGAAGGAAGTCCAACAATTAAAATTGTGACCATAAAACTATCATCTATTTCTTGAAAACCAGCATTAATGATTTCCTTCTTAATATTCTTAAGTCTGGAGATGTATTCAAGGACATCACCTCCTTCAGTCATTTTTTGTTGCAACAATTTTAATTGTAGATCAACTTTCTTTGATTCAAGCTGAGTATCAAAGAAGTCTTTAAAAATTTGCAAATCCGACCATGCATCTGTAGCATTTTCTATATGGACATACATTTCATATTTAACAGAAGATTTAATGAGAGATAATGCTTTGGCATTCTTAACTTCCCATTTTTCTAGTGCAGTTGCATCTGTGGGTTTATTTGGCTTAATATCACCATCACATATATCATGTCAAAGTTCATTATAAATGAGAGTGCTTTCAATGAGGCATTGCCATGTTTTGTAAGATTTTGTGCCTTCAAGTTCGTTGGAATCAGAAAACAAATTAATCAACTTTGACATTGTAGTGTGGAAGCTTCACACCAAGAATCAGGCTTAGAAAAAATATCAAGATGGGCAACACAACATGCAACACACTACGCAAAAAACTATCTATCGGGGCTTGGCCTTGGCCCTCGTATAGTGGTTTAAACAGTATAAAAATCACTGAGATTTGCACTTGGATCTAGTAAATTTCTCAAATATTTACAAGGTAACTTTCGAAATTTGACTTTTACAATGCTCTTGCAAATCCTGGTTAAAAAAAAACAAAATTGTCACCCCTCCCAAAGTAAAATTACTTTGGGCTACAATGTGATGAACCCAAATTTACAAATTTTAAATAAAAAATCACTTCTTTGAGAAATTACCCAACTCACCTTATTTCTCCATTACAAAAAAAAACTTTATCGCCCCATTACAAAAAAAAAAAAACTTTTCTTTCTATTAAGTTTCCTTATTATTTCAAAAAAAAAAAATGCTACCCTTCCACATCATTTGATTAATATAAGAAAATTGAACTAAATCAACCCGTTAAGTGCTGACAAGAACCTTTATGGCTGATCTGGTGAATTTATCTCTCCGTTGAATTTCAGTTGCCAAAGTACTGCAATCATCAAACAAATTTTCACCAGAAGACCAAAAAATTTTCACCCAATATTTCTTGTCATCAATATAGAAGAGGAACATGAACACGTAGAAGAATTCCATAACGGCCCCAGTTCCATTAACCATGGTCAGTAGAATGTTATTAGGTGATATAAAGGGTAGGCCATAACATGCAACAAGAAGCAATTCATAAGTGCGGTAACATAAGGAAATTCTGAGAAGTCTTCTATCAAAGAGGTTTGCAAATCTGATTGTCGAAGAGATAACTGATTTGTGGATTTTTGCACAAAAGATTAGCAACAAACTCGAGTCACACTTGAAAGATTCTTCACTTACATTTGCAATCCAGGATGGACCTGAAGCTGGTCAGACAGTGCCTCATGTTCACATTCATATTCATCCAAGGAAATGATGGAGTTGAAGCTTTGACATCGTCTTCAGGCGTAAAGCAATAGATCTCTCAAAGGCCCCAAATTAATGAGATGGGCAACAAATTATTGTTACAAGAGTCGAACCTCGCACCTTGTCTGACTCCTGCTACTGACAAAAATGTAATTGAAAGAAACGGAAATGTTGTCTAATGCTCCAAGAGCTTCACCTTCTAGGCTTCGTAGGAACCCTTTCGCATCGAAGATTTTTAATACAAGAAATTGCACGGGGTCAGTTCTTACTCCAAGGTTGTTAGGGAAAAAAAGAAAGACACTGGGAAAATATATGCATTGAATATTATGGATAAACAATTCATAGCAAAAGAAAAGTGGTACTTTACAATACCCAAATTAATGCAGAGGTATTTTTTGGATTAAGTCGAGAACTCAATTGCTCAAACTTATGAATGCCTACTATGACAGGAAATCCATTGATTTCAACTCAATCTAAAATCAAAGATATAATTAAATTTCTTTTCCAAAAAAAAAAAAATAGATACCAAATATTAACTGACCAAATTAATGGAGTTTTCCATGTGCCTGTAGAACTAGAATCTCCTCCTCACATCAACTGCAGAATTATTGGAGCTTTGATACCACAATAATGGCAGAAGTGTCCTCAGACATGTAATTTTATTAATAAGAAAATAAATTACATCTGGAATTTTGCAAGAGTTTACACCCAAACAACAAAACACTCTTGCAATGAGTTATTTATAAGCTCAATGTCCTAACTACCTCTAATTATGGATCACTTATGAAATAACAAGTGTCCATTTACAATGAAATCTATTTAAACAAATTACTAACAATTCTCCTAAATTAGAGCCTAGGATACGAACATTTGTAGAGTCATATCTTTTACAACAATATTATAATTCTAAATGTCTACATTTAATAATTAAATATTCTAGATTAATAATTATTAATTTAAAATATTAAATTAATAATTATTTTATTCTAACTTTATAACCTATGATAATATTTTATTTTTGGATCATCTAACAAGGGTCACCGGTGAAGTCCATGCCCTCATAGACATAGTCATCAATCATCACAATCTGGCCACTGAGCCATTCGAAGAAATCTTCTTCGAAAAAATGTCGGATAGGTCCTCCTCCTATGCGAGGATCAAGTGATTCCCATCGCCTCTGTCTATGCTCCCTTAGATTGAGGGGACCTATGCTCATTTGCGGGCACATAACTGACACCCTCTCAATTATGAAGAAGACAATAAGAGTGCCATACCCAAAACTCTGTTGGGTCTGAGTCTTGCATGTGGACTCTGCCTTCAACTGACGAAGCATTGCCTCGCACTAGTTGAATATCTATGGCTGGACACAGCCAATTGCAAGCAAAAGTTGGTTCTTTGTTGAAACATGGGGACTTTTTGACCCCACCAACCGCACAATCATCCATAAAATGCCCCTCATAGATCTATATCTAATCCTCTTTATAGGGACTCTATTGTTGACAAGTTCACTCTTAGGGATGTAGTAAGCTCGAATAAGCTCTAGGGTAGATTGGGGATCAAGCCTACCACTGGTTAGGTTTGCCTGTGCTCCTCTGCACAACAAACCTGTCAAGCAATATATATCATCTCGGTCAATGGCCAACTCATGATCCCCAATCTTGAACACTTGCTCATGTTCATCCCAACGCTGAATAATCCAGCTCAAAAGGTCCTCCCAACCTTTCATCAAGTCTAATTGTGCATACTTCATCAACCCGGAATAATGCAATGGAAGTATGCAAGCAGGATCATTACACATCAACAATTCTTGTCGGTCATGGGCTCGTTCTCTCCATAGACTAGTTGTAATGGCTCAAAACCTGCACAAATAAACCCAAAAGTTAGTGCAAATGGGGCAACAATGCTCATTAAGTCACTGCTTGGTGTTTTGGGGTGTGCCCTCATGCACTAACGCCCCCTAGTGACAAACAAGGAGGATTAACACCCTCCCCCAGGTCATAAAGGGCGTTTAACACTCCCCATAGCTCTAGAAGGGGGCATTAGGTGAAACTAATGATCTAGGTCTCCCTAGATCTCCAAAAAATAACCCCAAAAGTAGTTAAAAAAGGTTGAATAATGTGATATCAGAGTTTTGGCATCTACTTGAGACTGATAGCACATCAAATGGTTGCCTGGAACTCCCGCAATCGTCCATGGAAAATCTGCACCTCTTTAGCTCCAAAACACTCTCATAGCTCTCAAATGATGAAAATGGTGAAAGTGGAGGCTCAAGGACTCCCTTATAGTCACTTTGGAGACATGACTTATCTTAATTGAAGTCATTAAAGTATAAGTAGTCCATTCCAATGATATTTATCATGCGCCATGACCCCATATTGGTAGAAATTGCTCATGTTTTGATGAAAGAACTTTCAGGATTGAACGATAGAAATGACCATGTTCGATTCTCAATGAGAACTTTCTTTTATGGGATGTTTTCTTGCTCTAAAACTGAATAATCCCCAAGTTTTTCATTGCCGGGCTCGTTAAACACTTATGACGATGGTCCGAGCAACTCTTTTTCCCTCTTTTTCTAGCTCACTAAACTAAAAAAGATCGACTGAGAATTCTTTTTTGGGACTTTTTTCTCACTCATAAAATCAAAAAAACCCCGAGTTCCTTCTTCAGGCTCATTAAAAGCTTATGAATAAGCTTCGAGCAGTCGTTTTTAGGAACTTTTCTCACTCGTTAAATTGAAAAAACCCCGAGTTTTCCTCATTGGGCTCATTAAACACTTACGACGACGATATGAGCACTTTCTTGTTTGGGACTATTTCTTGCTCTTAATTCGAAAAATCCCCAATTTTTTCCCTTCTTCGGGCTCGTTAAATCTACGAAGAAGGAATGAGCATTTTTTTTACCTCTTTTTCCTCACTCACTAAATTGAAAAAGATACCTCGAGTTTTCTTCATTTGACTCATTAAAATTCGATGAAGGTCTATTGAGTTTGTTGTCACGTGACTCATTAAAATTTCATGATGAATATCGAGTTTACTCTGTCTCCTCATACTCATAACAAAATAAGGCAAACATCTATTGAGCATAGGTTTCTTTTTATCTGGACTCAGTATATTAACTTACAGAAAAGGAACCGTTTTGGATATACTATTAAACCTTTGTTGGCGATCGCACCAGGTTAAAAACTATGACAAATGGACCACCTTGGAGTTGTTCTTTACGATCTTTTCAGACTCTTAAAATATGAAAATACCACCGATTTGTCTCGTCTGGACTCATTAAATTACACAGATGAGGAATAGAGTCTTCTTTTTACAATCCTTTTCATACTCTTAAAGCATGAAATGATCGACGAGTTTGCCTATATAGACTCATTAAACTAATCAGAATGGGCATAGAGTCACTCTCTTTACGGTCCTTTTCATACTCTTAAAACATGACAAGATTGATGAGTTTATCCATCTGGACTCAATAAACTAATTAGATGGGGAATGTGGACAATATAATTTTTTTGTGTTCCATATTGTGAAAAGATTTTTTTGGCAGCAGTCGCTCCCTTGAACATGGCACTCCCTCAGATAAACCTTCCTTGTGATGGCCTCTCAATATGAATCTTACCATCCTATGAGTTTAGCCTATATACCTCGATGTTCTTGCATATCTGTATCCTAAAACTCTTTGGTGTTCATGAGTTTAGTGTTGCATGGTTAAAACCATTGTCATGCCTTCTATTGTTCAAGGCAAAACATTTATCTTCTATTTCCTCCATCAAACCATCAAGCATATCCTATCATCATTCCCTCTGTCGCTTTGCCCCAATGCTCAAAAGATTCCCCAAAGACAATCATTCTTGTCTTGTTTTTTGTCCACTGATGTAGGACACCTTATTGCCTACCTTTTGACAGGTCTCTTCCTATCGACTTCAACACTCTATCGAGGAAGAAGACCCAGAAACACTTCAGTGCCTTGGTACTTGTAGACATTAGTAGAAAGCCACCTTGTGTTTGGTCAGGTGTTTTAATTATTGGCTCATGGTTAAACGATTCTACGAGTGTTCGATGACAAAAACATTATTCACACTCAGTAGATTGTACTCTGCATCTTGGAGGCTGTCACCATTATTGGTGGCCATCCTCGTGTCTATTAAGGATCTCCATTATTTACTGGTAATCAGACGATTTCGTGCATGTTCGACATCAATGCCTATATTCACATGTATCGATCTATGTTGTTGCGGTGAAGTGGAAATTAGGACCCTGGGTAGAGGCTTGCATTGCTCAGCCTTGTTTCCTCTCCTAGGTTGTGTTTATTGTTTTTTTTAGATAGCTCATTAGAATGATCCTATTATGACACAGGTTCCACATTGTGCTTATTGGTGGCCAACATCGTCATATCTCTTTATTGAGAAAATCACTCAGGACATGGTTTTAGTTTTTTTTTATATATGTGTTGTATCAAGTTTCTCGTACCTCCCGAAGCTCTGATCCTCTCTATCTTTTTTCCAAAGAAAATGAGAGTTAAATATAAAGTATTTTGGCCATCATTGCAGCCTCTAATCTCACACTTTAGGGGCCATATGTTATACAAGAAAATGAACTCCTCATCAGCTCAGAGGAGAAAGACATGATGAGTGAAGGACTGACCAAGTTCGTAGGCCTAGTTGTCAAGCTAACGTTGTCTAAACATGAGCAACCTACTTTATAAAGCTTCCTAGCAACGCTAAGGGTGCGTTAGTGCCCAAAGTAACTCTGTCTGTTACCTCAAGAAGAGAGTTAGTAAACCCTAATGAGTTTCTATGGGTCAAGAGAATGAGTTGACTAAGAAATATCCCAAGATTCTCTCCTATGTCAGCTCACAAAAGCAAGGAAACATCAGAACTTGACCTGTTTGGGGGAATTACTAATTCCTAATGGAGTATGCAAACAAGAAAGAGCACAAAGGCATGGAAACATCACTTCTTTTGCCTAATGGAACTCATGAAGGACTTGGTAACCCTATCCTCACATGCTATATATGCAAGGCTAGGGCCATTGTGAAAGATCTCGAACCATTTGAAAGGATTGCCTATTTTACTGTCGAGCAGAGTCTCAGACTAAGGCTTTAGAATAGATTAAGAAGGGAGAGAGAGAGAGGAGCTGGAGGGGTAAGGGAAGGTTGATGCAATTGATGGTTGTAATCACTCTTTCTACATCAATATAGAACTGCAATTGTGTTGTCCACTTCGAGATGTTGGTAGTATAACTTGTTTATATGTTCATTCAATATAATTAGCATGAGTGGCTTAGATATATGCAACTAGATATCTTTATATGTTCATGCATTATTTATTAATGTTTTATGCTGTGATATTGCGCTTGTCTTTTCTATGTGCAGGTTTTGATATGGATTTGGCTCAGAGTTCTTCCACCTAGCTACATTGCGCTCTCCATCAACACCACACTAAGAATTGAGGCAATAATTCCTTCTCACTTTGATGTCCATTTGTTAAGCATAGATATGCATGTATCTTTGTGACAGTTGCGGCTAATATGACTGTCTACCAAGGATCCCGGGAAGATCCTTGAGGGTTTCTACATCACCAAACACCCATGCATTAATCCCTATAGCACTAAATATCAAAAAAATTTCACAAATAAACTTTAAAATGTTCTAGCCTTGGCATGTGATAGTTCCATCACATTGCTAGGCTCATGGTTTGACTTTTAAAATTTATCATTTTTATGTGCTCGACCTAATGCACCTGCATCAAACTTCCCAAGAAAGGAATTTTTATGAGCTTCTTCTCATAAGATCTGCTATAGAATGAGCTACTTTCTATAGTGCTACTTCATCCATCCAAGTAGAATCCTCAATCAGACGGTCTTTCCACTTCACAAGATATTCCAAGTATTATTTCCTTCTGGTCTTCTTGGCAACACGTGTATCCAAAATCTATTGGGCCTCTAAACTCTTTTCCACAGGAATTTGTTTCAACCACTGTTGTTCCTTTCCTTCATCCTGGTCAAGATTCCCAGAAGCTTGATCTGTATCACCAACTATGTAGGAATACAAATCTTCTACATTAAAAATGGGTAATAGCCAATTCTTGGAGGTAACTCCAACTCAGAAGGATTCGCTGAAAACTTGCGGAAGATCTTACAAGGTCCTATCTTCTTCATTTTCAATTTGTTGTATTCTCCCCTTTGAAACCTCTCTTTTCTTAGGTGAGATAGGACCATATCTCCCACTTCAAAGTTTGCCTCTTTTGTGTGTAAATTTTCTCATTCCTTGTAGTTTTTGCTTGTATCTTGTAATCTTTGTTTTACTTGCTCATGCAACTCACTCAAGCTTTTCCAAGTCTCTTAGATCAAAAATTATCCTCGGATGCATGTCGTACAAGATCTGAAATGGAATTTTTCCTGTGCTCATATTTGGTGAGTCATTATAGGAAGACTTAGCCTGGGCTAGCACATGATCCCATTACTTTGGTCGGTCACCTACTAAAATCCTCAACAAATTACCCAAACTCTTGTTTACAACCTCTATTTTCCCATTAGACTATGGATGATAGGTTGAGCTAAAATTTAGCTTAGTGCCAAGTTTCTTCCACAAGGTCCTCCAGAAATTTAGGTGAATCTTATGTCCCTGTCAGAGATTATAATTTTTGGCAAACCATGCAACCGAACAATCTCATTAGAAAAAAATTAGACACATGGATAACATCACTAGTTTTTGAAAATGGAATGAAATGAGCCATCTTAGTAAATCTATCCACAATTATAAGGATTAAAGCATTACCTCGCCGACTTATTGGTAAACCCAGAACAAAGTCCATACTCACCGAATCCTAAGGTCTGTTGGGAACGGGTAATGGCATGTATAGTCTGACATTCTCACTTCTCCCTTTTGCATGTTGACATACCCTACACTTACTCACGTACCTTTTTACATATTCCTTCATCTTATGCCAAAAATAGAAGTGACTTAGCTGCCCAAGTGTTTTCTCAACACCAAAGTGTGCAGCTAACTTGCCATTATGCTTTTCTTGGACCCAGTTTTCCCTCATTGAGAAATTGGGAACACATAGCTGATTGTTCTTGAACAATAGCACATCCTGCAACATAAACTCTTTCCATAGACTGTTGTCCCTATTGACTGGATTTTTACATGCCGCAAAAGCTTCTTTAAAATTAGGATCAATGTCATACAAGTCTATTGTAGTGTATATCTGCAACAAATGATAGAAACAAAACCTATAAAAGTTCGGATCTATGCCACAATCATAGTTAAACATCAAAAAGAAAGAGTAATAAATCCAATCATCCAATAGAAACCAGATATACAAAGAATGGTTTTATTATAACACTTGTGAAGGGAACAAATAAATTTTACCAGTCCCCCTCTATGGGATGGGTTCTTGGCTATCCTCAAATGTATTTAGCTTGTGTAGACTCTCTCTTATCTATAATTTGTAAACACAACAAAAAAATGGTGTGCGACAATGAAAATAATCAGAGTTACAACAATGAGTGCAGCAATGAAAATAATAAAAAGTGAATAATGAATGGAAACCCCTTCTATTTAAAACAAAATATTGAGTTATCCTAGAATAATGAACAATAATAAAATATTATTGATCCCATTCTTGGAATAACCACCTGGAATATTTTATTATATTTGTTTGGGAGGGAAAAAGTATTTAAAATTTTATTTAGAAATAATAAATAAATAAATGGTTTATTTATCATCTCAAGGAATTAGTTAAGGAATAATAAATAAGGGTTTATTTAATTATTCCTAACGGATTTAGTCAAATTTGACAAAGAATAATAATTAATTAGTGATTAGTTAGTTATTCTTAGAGAAAAATAAGATAATTTATGATTCATCTGTTTATTTTTCATGATTGGGTTAAATATGAAAGGAGTAATAATTAATTAGTGATTAATTAATTATTCTTAGAGAAAAATAAGATAATTAATGATTTATCTGTTTATTTTTCATGATTGGGTTAAATATGAAAATGAATAATGATTGAACAATGGTTTAATTAATTATTTATGGAATAAAATCAAATAAATAGTGATTTATTTAATTATTCTTCATGGGTTTAACTATAAATTAATTAACAAAGGTGGTTTATTAAGCAATTTCTCACAGTGAAAGCAATTTTACTATGGTAAAATTGGCTTTACGTGTACTTCGATCCATCTAGTAAATTAGGTTAGATGATCAATTTTTCGGTGATAACAGATTACCCCCCAACATATGAGTGTTAGGAGAAAAACGTATGATTGAAGTATGTTGTAAAGACACAATCACTAGACAGCATAGGGGGAGAGAGAGAGAGAGAGAGAGAGAGAGAGAGAGAGAGAGAGAGAGAGCAATAACGCTGAATTGAAAGAGGATAGGGACAGAGGGGGCGAGAGTAATGCAAGTATCCTTTTATGTTATGCTACTGGACCTCAATGAGGTGGGGAAGGCATACCCATACCCGTTGAAATAACTTAGTACAAAAATAATGGTTCACCCAAAAATATAAAATTGAGCAATGAAGTACATGTTGTATGGTACATGACATGTTGGCATAATAGAGCGAGAAAGTAATACAATGTGTCCCATATACATAATGCACCCGGAAAAACATGATCCAAGACTGAATACAATAATATCTTTGTACATGAGATACAAAGGCCATTCCCTCAAAAAATGGGTGGGAGGGAGGGTAGAACAACTAGAGAAGCCTTGCTGAATAAGGAAGGGATCCGTAAAATTGAATGGATCATCTGGAGGAGATGTGCATTCTATGAACACTACGATCGGTAGGAACTGAACCCATCAACTCTACAGAACTGCATCTGAGTCTGTATCATAATAGGAATGCATCTGGGCATGTGTGGGGCTACTTGAAGGGCCACCCCTGCATCAGGTCTGAAACATATCATACACACCCGAGAAACACTAGTACAATCTGCTGCATCACTGGACCATCAAGTGCAGGAATCACAAACATGAAATTACCAAGTCAAAGGGAAATAATGAGACTCTCTGCTCGATCTGAGGCACCGAACAAGGATGGAAGTTGAAGCCAAGATACACCGCCCTCTAGGCTGTTCTTCTGGAATAAATGAGATGATGTTGACATAAAAGGGCACATGATAGATGAGGCAATGAGGATCCTCAACTAAGGCACGAGGGAAAATAGTAATGTGACTGATGGACTGACACCAGGTATAATGGAAAAAACGGGACTGAGGGACAAATAGACGACTTCCCTTGTCAAAGCATAAAGTGCATGGTTGACCTAGCAGTGACTGACTCAACTTTGGAAGGGATGGGGACAATATGAATGGAGGCCAAAATGAACAACACAGGATGAACAATATGCAAATATGGATGGAATACTATGACATGACATAATGGGATATGAAACAGACTCCATGAATGCAAGGGTGACTCATTGTGGATGCTCTGAACAAGGGTGACTTGATGACGCTACTACACAGACTAGGCCTAGTGGGGACCATTAAAACATGAGTAAATGATGGTTACTCATGAGGAAAATTGACAAATAGTACAAAAAGTATTCAGAGGAGGAGGACCTCAAAGTACAAGTGTCGCTTTGTGACAAAAATTGATTTTGAGAGGCGATGAAGTGACCCTTCTTAGAAAAATGACTTCCTGGTGAAGTGTCAAATCATCAAAAAACGAGGAAGATCCATTATAAAGCTCGATGAGATCTTTCCAATGGAGTTGACGGTTTGTCAAAATGAGATACGGTTTGGTCGCAAAGGGTGAAAGAAAAATTGTGGATTTTTATATGAAAGGATGTTTTCCCTCCAATTTGGCTTCATTTGCTAAGTGAGCTGTGGCAAATTTGGAGAGGAGGAAAAGGCCCTAAATATTGTGGAGATTGTAGTGGACAAACCAACCATCAGAATCGGGATCTACAACTTCTAGGAAAGTGGCCTTACTTGTCTAAAGATGTCCCTAATGCTTCTTGGAACGATGGTTCCTGCTGAAGAATTAAGGGAAGAGGAAAACAAGAATGAACTACTAGAGGAGGTCTAGAATCATTCTCACCCACAAAGTCAAATATGGGGACTATGTGGACATAGAGTAGAATATTTGAAGATATGGTATCAATTGTATATGATATGAGATGTGCATATGGCTTGCTGTAGGGGCCAGTAGGACAAACTATCCATGGAATGGGAGGATAATCGACCATACCTAGATCCGATGGGATCTAGGCCGAGACTTATGTTAATCCATTGATAATATGGCCAAGGGAAAACCATCGTGTCCCTAGGCATGGGATACTACCTGCAAGCATATGTGATGGAGGGGACTGATTGGGTATGCAAAGGTGGGAATGATGCTTCTTGGTAGGAGGAGTTTGTGGAGCACCATAGTGTTCTGGGTGCTTAAAAAAGGGATTCAAGCATCTCGGCCCAACTTGGCACAAGATCCTCCAAAGGATGATAAGGAGATGTAGGGGCTTATGTGCCTCCCAGTATGTTGTGGGCATATTGGATGTATTTAGATTGGTGGACTCCAAACACTTATATGATACATAATATGATTAAGCATTTTGATATGATGATAATGTTTTTCCATGTGTTTTGTTTATGGTTGTCTTCTGTGGTATACATGTGATAAATGCCAATCTAGAATGGTATTTGCAATGACATCTACATAGTTATTTTGGGCTCTAGGGACATGATTGAACGTAATGGTTTCAATTTCACATACCAATAGATTAACTTGTAGATATTTTCTAAATAGGACTTGGTTATGCACATGATACACACCATTCAATTGCATGACAAGTAGCATGGAATCTAAATGAACATGAAGATGAAGGATGAAAAGAGCAAGGGAATCGACTAACAAACCTATCACTACATCATATTTGACCTGGTTATGGGCGGCAGATCCAATGCACATGCCGTTCACAAGGACTAACATATGCAAGGGGGTAAAAATGGCCTAGGGTGCCGAGGCTAGATTCCTAGAGAAGTGACTCGCACCGTCAACATGACTGATATACAGTGTGGATGGTGGATCCATTTGAAAGGTGCAAAAGAAAATGGATGAGATGATGCAATCTACCTAACTTTATGGCATAAATAAAGACACACAAATGAAAGGGATATGTTATGAGCGAAATTTCTGGAGGTAGAGTTCACTGGGAGAATTAGGAAGGAAATGGCCTTTGGAATCCTCCCAAAATCTGCCACCTTTCCTAAGTGCAAGGGTAATCAGGGGTAGACATGGCTTCCATGATGTCCTCATCAGACTGGAAGATGAGCGGACAGGAGGAAGACTAACTACATGATGCAACAATGGTACCTGGTGCATCAATTTGAGAAACAAGGTTCACATATGAACCATTTTGAATGGTAGACGACAAGCTGGTAGATGGAGGATCTATGGATGTAGAGACCTGGAATTGTGTTGAAAGAGGTTCGATAGAAGCGCGCGCAGAAACATGACAAAGGTTTGCCTCTGAGGAACTCAAGGATGACTATAGGTAAATGATATGGCCTGTGGTGTCCATCATCTCGACATCAAGGTGAGGGATCACGATGGTGGGACCAGAGTCCCCTTGTTTTGGTTGACTAGTGGTACCAGAATCCACGAGTAGATGAGTAGATGATCCACTACTAGTGGCCTCCTATTCACGAAGCACTCCAAGGCAATTGCAAAATTCATCAAGACGAGGGAAACAATGGGAATAGTGACCATGATGATCACACAGGGCACAAGGGTGATTTGTGCACAACGTTTTGAGTTTCTTGGGTGGTCTTGGAAAGTTAACATGGACTTTTGGGATATTTGATTCAGGGAATGCTTCATGAACCAAAGGTTTAAGTTGAGGAAGTTCAAGACAATTATTATTGGCATGCCCAATAACTTTACACAAAGCACACAGGGGTGTCGACTTTGGGGCCTTAGGGGTCGACTGAGCTTGGGGAGCCTTGTCATTAGGTTCTTTCCTCTTATCTTTCCTCCGTATCCGGATTCTTTCACAACAGGAGTTGGTTCATGTTGAGGTTGTGATGGAACTGAAGCAACAACAAGGACAGTAAGGACTGGCTGAACCAGGGTCAAAGAGTGGTAAGGTCTTAGCTGATCAAGAATAATGCTTGCAGGGGATCGATGTACCATACTAAGATCTCCAGAGTCATGTTAGGAAGGACTAGTGAAGCCATGACAAGGACAAAAAATACTCCCAGAGGGGGGAATAAGAAAGGTATCTGGCCTACAGGGTAATGTCCCGGCAGAATAGCTCCTAGATGGTTGAGACATGGAGGAACAGTTCTTGGTGGAAACATAGGAGAGGCACCCAAAAATGAAGGAGGTCCTGGGGTGGTGGATCCAGATGGCTCAACTAAGATGGTAACAACAAGCTGCTAAGGAGCTACCTTTTGATCAAAGGTATTGACCTTGTCAGAATCCATCATGAGGATCTGGTAGTCACCAGGGCCAAAAATTTGGGGGGGGGGGGGGGGGGGGGGGATGGCCTGTTTGACCTGGATGAGGTTGAGCAGCAAAAAATCCTTGCGGAGGGAAAGGATTTGTAAGCATTTCCGGTTGAGATGGCACAAGATTTTAGGTGATTGTTGACCTCTAGAAGCTGCTTGAGCTTCCCACATTTGGCGCATCTGGGTTAAGAGAGGGCACTCATGTGTATAATGGCCATGTACACCACAACATGCACAAGGATCGTTCATATGAATAACAATGTTCTTCTTGGGATGGCTTCCCTATTGCTAGTTGTTGGTGGTAGGATGTTTCCCCTGGGGTTCACTAGGTTGGTTACCTTGATTACCCTCGTTACCCTTGTTACCCTTCCCCTTATTCTTTTTCTTTGAATTTTATGGATTGGTCACACTCTTCTACGTAAACACTTGACCCTGAGGGAGTGGTGGCTGAGGATGCATGGGAGGCTGCGGTGCTAATGCTTGAGGGGCTAGTGCATAAGGAGGAGCAACAATTTGGTAGATGGGTTGGGGCCCTGAAAACATGTTACTAGTAAGAGGGGCATAAGTGTTGGAGGAACTGGTGCCCCCTGAAGATAGCCATAACTTTGCTGAGTATATGGAGAAGGGTCTGAAAGGGTTCCAATGATACCATCAACGATGTGAGATGCCCCAGTGCATTATCACTTCTAGGACGAGGGAGGTCTAGAATAATGGTATAGACATAACTGGATTGCACATAAATCAGGTCATATCTCAGAGCGGTTTGGAGAGCTTCTTCCTCAATTTGAGAAAAATGGGACGCAACATCTATCCTAATGGGTGCTAAAAGGCTCCTGAGAAACCAATCTATATAGACATGGTCTTCGAAAGGTGGGGCACAACATGTGCTCCTCCTTCGACGCCACTCTTGAACATGGTCAGAAAGGTGAGTGGCAGAGGACTGATAGAATGAGGTCAATAGCTCCATACCGGTGTCGTATAGGAGAGGTAACTGGAATATGAAGGGAACACTTTATCAAAAGTCATGAAAATGGAATGAGATGTGGAGGGCTAGTCTACATACCATTTTGCAATGTCTCTAATGAGCGTGCGTTGGAATATCTGAAGACAAATGGAGTCATCGGTTATGGAGTTGGACTAATACCACATGTGGAAGGATCAGACATGGTTGGTAGGATCCTCTCCAACATTACCCTCAAAATTTGGGATGTCTGAGGGAAGCTTAGTTGGCATAGAAGGTCAACCAACATTCGGTCATATGGGGTCATTTATCAACTGGTTAAAATTTGGTAGACTTAACCCAGCCATAAAGGGGAGCATGGGGGTTGCTGGAACGGTTCCTAAGACTATTCCGCTTGACGTGACCATCGAGATAGACCCAGAGCCAACACCAGGTTGGGTTCCTGCATCAGCTATGGGTCCAGACATGGTAATGATATGTGGTGAGGGAGGCTCAGACTCAGATGAGGAATCAGGTGAACCCGTAGAAGAGTTGGTATGGGGACTTCGAGGGCTATGAACTCGAGCCCGATGGGGAGGGGTAATATGCCCAAGTGGAAACTGGGGGTGAAGGCCTAATAGTCTCTGGGAAAAATGCCTTGGTGGCGCAATGGTGGTAAGATACACATGACACGGAAATGGTGAAGGGAGATCAACAATAGGCCTTTGTCTCGATGAGGGGAGATAAGTTTATTATGATAAGTCTTGGCTTGGCGGTGTAAACCAAGCTCCCTTCGTTTAAGGTGTGTTTGTGTGCGCAAGTGTATTTATTGATTAAGCCCAGATCGTGTTTGTAAAAAGAAAAAAGTTTGTTGAAAATAAACTGAACTTAATAACAGAAAATGAATAGCAAAACAATTAACTAAACCCCACCCAAACTAGGTTTGCAAACACTGTGCTAGTTGGTGGCTAAATTAATGGAAAATACACTAAAATGGTCAAGACATCTAAATGTTTGTGTGACTGGGATCAGGTGACACTAAGCTACTAGAAAGTGGTGCAGAAATAGCAAAAAAACAGAGGGGAAGATCGCTACAAAACTATAGGGAGATGGGTGCAACACCTAAGGAAACTGATGGGACCCTAAGACCAATGACCAAACAAGTTTAAATGTGAAACTATGGATGGTGGCAACCTATCTTTACATATTTGAAACAGAAGGGTATAGATCTGGAAAATGTGGCTGAAAGCACTACAAAAACTCAGAGTACTCTCTCAGCTAAACTCCTCCTATAAAGGTGGAAGCGTACTAACCTTTGTGGGGCTAAATTTGACTTCGATAAGTAAATCAGAGTAGATCAAGGCGTAAGCAGGATGAGATAGAGGTCAGACAATCCAACAGACAGCTCTTTGCAAAACCCAAAAATGGATATGAGAAAAACCCTAAAACCCAGAAATCATAGGTATGAACCTGTTTTCCAATAGGGATCGCACTTTTTGGGCTGATAAGTGCACTCTGGCCTCTAGATCACACTTTTTGGGCGAAAAAGTGTGATTTCTACACCATGGATCTCGGTCAGCAAATCTCAAAAAAAATGTGTCGCCTTTGTCGCGGTTGTTTCCTGTGACCTGCGAAAACAACCAGAGAGCTTGTGGAAGTCAGAAATTTAACAGATCTAGGGTTAAAAAACTAGGAAACATTAAGAGAATTTAAAAAAGAAGAAACCCTAAGATGAAAAACGAAGGTCACCTAGGTTTCTGGATCTGAAGTATAAAGCTAGTGGAGTCGCCAATTTTGTTGTAGTGTTTTCACTAGTACAAAATGGCTAAGTAATTACTAAAAAACGACTAAAATTGGCATATAAATGACTCTTTTTCAGTCGGTGACCAGTGGTAGCTAATTTACAGTGTCTTATAATGCGACCAACTTTTAGTCGTTTTTAGCTCAATCATTTATTGGTTGTCACAATTTTATCTTCTAGTATTATATTTAGTCATAAATTTATTCATTAATTGCAACAATTAATGACCAAATATACAACAAAATATATTACTATATGATCACCCGAGAAAACCAATTAATGACAAAAGAAATATGACCAAAATGTTGGTCGTGTTATAAGATACTGTAAATTAGCTACTAGTAATCATATATATGCAAATTTTAGTCATTGTTTGAAACCAATTAATGACCGGAGAAAAATGACTAAATTTTGGTCACACTATAAGATACTATAAATTAGCTACTAATAGTTGTATATATGCAAAATTTAGTCATTTGTAATCACAAATTTATCATTTGCAGTAGTCATTTATCTTTTTTTGGTAGTTTCATATTCATTATATAAACGACCAATTTAGTAATTTATATTCATTTAATTTATTTTCATTAATAATCATTATAAATGACTAATTTAGTTGTATATTCATTTTATTTGTGTTCATCATTAATCAATATAAACTACTAATTTAGTAGTTTTAAATTGATTTTATGTGTTCATTATTAATCAACATAAATTAATTAGTATGATTTTGCAACTAAATTTAAAAAATGTCATACAATGTGCATGTTCATCTTATATGAAAATGCAAAGTTGCATATGTTAATTACAATACTAAACAATATCAAGTGCAACTATAAATAATTTCAACCACGTAAATTATATTATATGAAATGTTAAAGTATTACAATATGAGTTTCCAACTTAATATTGGTTGGACTACAATTTACACATGAAATGATGTTTCATCACTTCAAAACATTATCATTATGTTGCCAAGGCATTGCAGGTGAATTCACCAACTCTGGAGACTTGACCATCAGTCTCTATGTGTGTGTCTTATGTGGGATATTGAATCTAAGGGTATCACTAGATCAGTGCTCTTCTCTCTCTCTTTTTGCATTTGTCGCTCCAGTGTTATTTCTCTGAGCCTCTTTCTTCAATTCCCGCTTCTTATCATCAATATTGAGTTCCTTTTCTGAAAACAAAAGAAGGTACAATGCAGAATGTAAGACATGAAATACAATGAACTAGAATATAAACTAAAGTAGAGTATAAAGATTTTATATGACATATACCTTAACATCAGCAATGTCAAAGCCATTTTTCCCCATACAAGCAAGAAGCTCAAACAAGTTTTCTTCAGTTGGGCATTAGTAGCCACTATAATGTGGCCAGGTGACTTTTATAAACAAAGCAAATAAAATGTCACCATATAAAATAACACCTTAATAACTTAGTATTCAACCTTTAGTGAAAGCTTAGGCACATTCATACCAAATAAGTTACATGCTAAAAATATCAAGTTGTAGATAACTTGTGAAAAAAAATAATGTGAGGTGTGATGTTTAATCCTTTTCATTTTGTTCGCAACATTTCATTTTCTAGTGCATGAACTTGGTCAAATATATAAACAACATGTGCTCCAATAACAACATGAAAGTAAACTTTTCTAATAGTCATGAAATTTTTTTAACACAAAATGGTTATAAGGCTTCCAATCAATATTGTGTAATACTGATTTCATATTCAAGCTTTGGTTGTTATTTAGATGGAAATGATACCAAGTATTTTCAATTTCATAGTTAAAGACAAAACAAAATCAAACAAACGTTCAAAATACAATCAAACAATAAAGAGGATATCATGAAATGGACATTACAATTATAAAAAATCTGTTTACCTATCCACCGATGTCTTTTCTGGCTTTCCTAAAACATTTTCTTCCCCAAAATAAACATGAGTCAGTGAAAGAATCACAACATTAATAACCATAGGAATCCTTACTAGAAACATTTCCAAATTCGATGGTTCAGGTGTTTGAAGGATCTCTAACATCAAATTAAGCATATCCAATACATGCTATGTGTTATCACTCAGATTTTCCTAGAAGTTGTAAGAAGACGAAAGGGGTCCGAGGTAACCACAAACCAACTTTTAGGTACAGAATCTAGCCAATATGTATCCAGAGAGGGCTCTCTCTTTAAGGTTTAGCTTTGTTTTGAAAGATATTAGGCTAGTTATGAAAGCTTGGGGGTTTTGATTGTGTTTGGTGGTGGAATTCAGTAGCAGATGGGTAGAACTGAGTATTTCAGGCCATTGGGCTAATGGAGTCAATAGAAGATGGCTTAACTGGATTTAGCTTTTCAACAAAAGGATGGCTTCATAGGGCAAGATAGCTGAATAGGGAGCAAATGGTAACTTGAAAGGATGGGATGGATTTAAAAGGGAAGAAGGGAAATTAAGAATCCTTCCACATGTTTTGAGAAGGGGGAATTTGGATGATCACCAATAAAAATCACTTAAGAATTTTTTACTAAATGATCAAAATGAAAAACTAAGAAGTAGGAGCAATTAGGGATTCCTTGCCTATGATAGTTTAGAAGAAAACATTTAGAATAAAAACGATTTTGAAGATAGATTGCACTTAAGCACTTTCCGAATTAAACATTTTCATTCTAATATTCAGATATGAAACATAATTGAGATAATAAACAAGAAAACAATAACACATGAAATATAGAATACTTATTTGTTTGATGCTTGACACATGAATCCTGTGAAAAGTCCTTTATATTATTTATTCATCTAGCTAGCCATACAAAAATTGTCCAAGAGTACTTCTTTACCAAAATAATCAGTCTTATAGAAATGTTTAAGAATCCACCCTCAATACTCCGAATGAGGGAGTATTTATACAAAAATTTACAATAAAATATCTCTTAACAAAGAGAGATATAATTTAGGAAGCCTAACTATATGTTACATGAAAGTAGAGACAGATGGTCTCGAAGATAGAAGATAAAATAAACTGATGGCTTGTTGTCCCTATTTTTGTGAATGAGCTGGAGGCAGGCACTATGATGAAGCATCTTGTTGTCTTCCTCGTAAATCAATGCTGGCTGTTCTACTTTTCATCTTCTTACTAATACACTTTGACCTGTTCTGATACTCTTCACCTGCTTGATCCTTGTTTACCCTCTTTTATCATAATTGACTATAGTAAATAATGAAAATTTACTTTTTACCAAGGATAAATCATAAAATTTATGTCATATCTGTCCACCATTTTTCCTGTGGTATTCTGGTCCTTTGAAGTTTCCTAAAGATTTCATCAGCCTCTATGTATTTGAAAAAATTAGGCTGAACTGGAAACAAATGCTTTAACTCATGTTCAACATAGAAAAGGTTCTCTAGACTGTCATAAAGAACTCTGCCTGTAGGTAGTGCCTTTGGTGCTGATGCACTCACTGATGAGCTGGCCTGATCACCTACATACTGAGCCAACTTATCGACATATTCTATATGCCTCATCAATTTATCATTGATAACTAAAGGACTGGGAAGTCCTTTGCTCTGCAAAATGCCAAATTTCTCCATGAAATTATTAATTTCTTCTTGCATGTTTAGGCATCTTCTCTCCAAATTCTGCATCAGAGACCTTTTGGTCAATACCTTCTTGATTTCTAGAATATTCCCTGTTCATGTTCAATGCCCAGTTCTTCTAGCTGGTACTTATTTTTTCTATTCAAAAAATTTATTAGCCTGGTGGTTTCCTTAGGATTTCCTCCTAGCTCTTCTTTAGTTGTCTGAACTTCTTCAAGAGCTACTTTTACCAAATCAATCTGTTCAAAAATTATCTGTATTGATGGCCAAACATCATTTATTGAATGAGTGATGTTGGTCCAAAGAATCTTCTTGATGTCTACTAAGGGTCTGTCAAATGTGAGGTCTTTCTCTAATGATTTCACCTGCTGAGCTAACTCTTTGTTTTCCTTCACCTTTTCAGAAATTTTTTTATTTTTGAAAGCTCATATTTTTATTCTAAGGTAACAAATTGTTCTTTTACCTTCTGTAATTCAAAGACTTGGAGTTTCATCTCCTCCATTGATTTTATCAATTCTTCTGTGCTCAAACCTGAAGTATTTGCCTGTGCTGTTTCTGCTGTTGCTGCTCCTGTGACTGTACCTGTAATTACTTCTGCTGTGACCAAGGGGACATTTGGTGCTAGAGCTATTCCAAGTGTTGAGGGGACAACAGTGGAAACCACTAGTATCATATTTGGAGGCTGAGAGGTTGACTCTCCCTGCTTTCTCCTCAATGATTTTTCTAACTCTTGTTCAGTCTCCTTCAACTGTTCATTTTGCTTTAGGACTAAGTCCATAACCTCTTCTTGAGACTTGTTTTGAACAACTTCTACAGTTTGTGGATGTCTTGTTGGTGGTAACTTTAGCTGCTTTCTCAAGGTAGCTATGTCTTCATCTTTTTTCTTTATTAAGGCCTCTGCAGCCTTTACATCCTTTGGGTTATGACCCAATCCAATCACTAACTCCTCCAAAGATTTAATTCTATTGTCTTTAGCCTGTGAGGAGGCTTTCTCCAGCTGTAATTGGGTAGTTGTATTATTTAAAGAATTTTCTAATCTTTGGGCCATCATGGCTTTACTAGTCAATGTTGAATATATCATTTCCCCTGTCTGCTTATGTAGCTCAATCTGATCCAGGGGATGAATGTCCTTTTCCATGACTTCAAAATCTATTTGAAGGTAATCTGAAATTGTTTAAGGCTGTTGTACTTTGGGCTTGAAGAAGCTCATTTGCATTTTTCCCTCCTTGATGTCATAGGCTGACATCAACCTATTCTGATTGGTGGGAGCCATTTTTAAATATTGATTGTAGACATGGATCCTTAATGGCTCATTTTTAGCTTTTATTTCTTTGAATTTCTTTTTAATATCCAGGTTCTCATTTCCTGGAGGCTTGAATGACAACACTTTAGCACTTTGTTGTCTTTCCAACTCTTGTCTCTATGAGCTAAAAGGTGTCCCACCTGCCGGGAAAGTCTGTTGACTGTTTGCACCTTCTTTTCTTTGACTCTCTGTAGTCTCTTCAAAAAATTCCTCTTTTGAATGAGGATTTAGCTTGTGCCTCTTAGCACCAGGCTGGTTTGATGGGCCACTGGCAAGGGTAGCTACTTCCTTGTCTCTCTTTTTGTTCTTTTCCTCATTCAGAGGAGTCTGCAAAATTGGTGGCTCTCCCACGTTGACTTGAGTTGGGTGAGCCTACTCTTGAGAAATTTCAGGCTGTTTAGACATGAATGATTGTTCTTTTGCTTGGGTGCTGGCCTCTAGTTCTTTTCCCTGGGATGTCCCTGCAAGTGGTGTACTAGTCTCCTATTGGTGCCTTTGAGAGGTCTCAGCTGTTGAGGCACTTATTCCTAATGCTGTCCTTTGAGAAGACTCAAATTGTACTTGTCCAAAAGAATCCAGGTCAAGTGTCTTTTCAAGATCTTTCATTACATTTTCTTTGTTGACCTGCTCACTATCTGTTTCTACTAGGGTCCCTTCCCTCCATTCATCCATATTAGCAAATTGTTCAATTTCTGGAATTCTATGGTGCAAGTAAGGTGATAGTCTATTTTTCATCCTTCTGTCACAGATGAAACTATGAGGGTCATATGGAGTCCAACCAAAACTTTTGTTTAATTTCAGATCATCTTCTAGAATTTTTTCTGCTGCTTTCCATGCTTCCCTATTGTTGCAGACAAATGGGCCTAGATGATCTTTGATTCTCAGTTGTCCTTTCTTCTTGGCCTTATAAAATGGCATCAAATCTGAGTGTATCATCTGTCTATAATACTCCAATGCAAACAGTCTCATTGGAACATATTTAGGTAGATTGAATGGGACAAGTTTAGACCCATATATCCTAATTTCTACGTGATTTTGGTATAAATACCAATCACCCACTCTGTACTATTTGGAGAGCTAAAGGATCCTCTTGATGTCAACACTAATTCTAGGAGGGGAATTTCCTGTCAACAATGTAGTCACTGGGTGGACAAACTGATCAATGAACTCATTATAGGAATAAGGGTTAGCAAAATACCTATGGAAGATGGAAGTCCAAAAGATGATAGACCTTGGATTACCCTTAGTATCAAGTTTCATGATAGAAAATGGGAATTTGTCTCATTGATAGTAGAGTATGAGGTGATATATGAAGGTGGAATACTTGAAAATCCTTTCATTCTCCAGTCTCATGAGTTGGTCATGAATCTTATCAGCAATGAATGAGGCATAATCATACTTGACAGCAGGGGGCTTTCCAGGGGTATAGATAGACATCAACACTAGGGTCAGTTCATCTACATACTCACTAGTGTTGAATCCCATGACTGCAGCTATCATATCAACTATGAGTTTACCTATATATGTGAAAAGGGCTGACATATAAGGAGGGTGATTTGTAGTCTGATATTTCTTTAGTATGAATGTTTGGCAGAGGCAATTGAGTTCAGATTGGGACATTTTGGTTGATTTCTCAAGTAAATTTCCAATGGAAATGGAGGTGAGGGCTTGACTTGGATGAAATTGCAGCATCTCATTGATTGATTCAGTAGTTAATGTGAATAGAACTGTTTGGTTGGGAGACATGACTGTTCTGCGGATGGGGTCATAGTTTGCATGGCACTGATGAATTATGTCAAGGAAAATATGCACACAAGGAAGAAAATACATTGGGAGATTGGATTTCCATAGTCCCATGGCATCATAGCCATTCAGATGATTGTCTCGGCATTCGCAAAAGACTTGCAAATGATTTTTATCAGTGGTCAGGTCTTCTATTTGAAAATCCTTATCTAATAGAGGCGGATAGTCTAAATCAAGAAGAGGGGTGGTAATGGGAGCAATGTTTAGGGCTACTAGGGTTTCCATTCTGGTTCTTGTGGATTTAGAAAGGAGACTGAGGTTTTCTTTGTTTAAAATTGGTGAAACCGGGGGTCTGGTGGACTTGATTTATATAAGCAGTAACAGAATTGTGGTAAATTTTGGCCTTTCTAGTTAATTTGCAGCGGAAAACAAGTATTTGCAGGGTTTCAGGTTAGCAATTTGTTAAATACCTGCTTTTGGGCGACGGGAAATGGAATGTAGGTAATGGATGTGAATGGATGGCTCTGGGTGGCGTCAGCTGCAACGTTTGGAGTAGGTTGGCAGCTGAAAGCTTAAACTAGTTGGCCTCGACGTTCATTTGCATGGGCATACAGGTTCACAGAATAAAACAATGTAAACGACTTGTCTTGTTTTATATACAAAGTCAAAGATTGGTGGGTTTTTGGATTTGGATAGGCGACGAAAATGGGGAACGACATGATGTTTTTTCATTTTGTAGGAGGGCGGTAAGTGGTTTCTATCGCACAGCTCATTGGGGGGAGGCGGTATTTGGCATCGAGCCAGCGATTCCATAGAAAAAGCAATGCGTGGCAAGGTACTGTGCACAAAACCGCTTTATGATCATGTGTTAATGCGTAGTCGCAAAGGGTCGTGTGATATGCATGTCAGCCGTCAGATCTCAAAGCCTTGATCGGATGACTATTGGGGAGGTAAAGTAGCAATGGTTTAATTAGGGCAGGCCCGATAGATTTAAATATTATTTAATCATATCGGGTTTGTCGGGATTGGTTGGGAAGGTTATCAATTAACCGTGAGGGTTAATTAATCCCTTTGTAATGTGGTGGGGGGTTAGGGCTGTGTTGAAGCCCCGAAAATCGGGTCTACAACAAGGGGGATACCCACCCGGTCCGGACATTGGTTAGCAGCTCCTTCTCCGTTTGGTATAGTGGGTCTGACTAGGGATATGGGACCAGTTTCCCAATTTATGTGTGTGTGTGTGATGGACTGATATTTCTTTTTCTAACAGTTTCTAAATGGAATACTTCTACTTTAATTCTAATCTAATAATAAGGAAATTGTATTCTAATAAGCAGAAATATCTAAGTCTACACTAACCCGGGGTGTAACCTTTCTTTTATGTGATCTAAAATGATTTCAAATAACATCTGGTAATAAAGATCATTCAAATTTTATGAGAAAAGAATTCAATAAGGATGAACCACTTCGTATAAAAATTTAGGCGAAACAGTTGTGAGAAACATATCGCATAATAAGCTTCTCATACATCAAGCATAAATAAATAGCTATCACCGTACAAAAGTGCCAAATGATAACTCATGCATTCATACATCAATATATAAATAACTGAACATGAAAATCACTTTAACACAAGGCAGAAATAGTTAAGAGATAGAAATACCATTTATAACTAGTCCTACTCATGAGCTTCAAGCGATAATGATTTATCTCTTCTTGATCTAACATCCACTAAGAGTACAAAAGTGAAACATCAGTAGCAGATATCAAATGCAAACATCAATAAATCATGTTCCATTCATTCATCAAAACCTCCGCAGAGGGTACAGAAGTGCATGTTCTGGGGATAAGTTTTTTGACACATTTCAGGACCCTTCTCTAAATGCATGAGAAGGGTTTAAATACTACTAACTAAATCTAAAAATAAATTATTACAAAAATGTAGGATATGGTTTAAATGACCGTCCTTATTTCAGGCAAAATAAAACAAAATTAAAACTAAAATTGACTCTAAAATTAAAACTACTTCTGTATCTGCTCCTTGAAATCGCACGCATGCAGCATCTATTTGAGAAGAGTCAGCTGGTTGACTTCCGATTTTAGTTGAGCTGAGAAAACAGAATCGACAAGAGCTGGCACCATCTTTTCGGCCGAATTGATGATACACTTAAGAGTCATCCACTGGCTATGTGGCTTTACCAAGTATGCCCAGTAATAATCCCAGTTCAACTTGGTTAACCCTTGGATTGCTTCTGCCTTTTCTTGGGCCTTCTGCTTCCAATCTGTCTTTATCGTTGCTTTCTTGCAATTTTCGGGGCTTGCAGGTGACTGAGCAATTAGAAGCATTCCTTTTCAAGAATTTTTTCTCAGCGATGCGCGATTACGCTAATCGTGCATTGGAAATTGCCTTCGTTTCTTGATCTGGGTTTCCTTCATGCGTTTTTCGCCTTTTGCGATTTTTCCTTTTAGGTGGTATAAAGTTCAAATTTTGTGAAAATAATGATTCCATAAACTCTTGACCCTGAGTTTTGAACTGTCTATTTCTGATATCAACGTTGTCCAGTATCCACTTAACCATGTCGTGTATGGGAGAATTTTGGGTCTTGCTGCTATCCAGTGTAAGAATGAGCAAGCTAGCTCTGTGATGGATGCCTTAGAAGAACTATTTGTGCCCACAGTAGTAGTAACTTCCATTACTATGGGATTATCCTCCTCAAGCAGATTATACATGCCTTCCCACATAGCAATTCCTGCGTCTCTGTTACAGGCCATGTCTGTATACAAGGGTGCCATTTCTTTTTCTTTAGAGCTCAGAGCTTTGCTTTTCTTTCCCATTTTATCCTGCGTATTGCTTTGTATTGTTCTCTGTTCTCTGTTCTTGCAATTTTACAAGTGAAGTGAAAATAATGACAAGGAAGGGTGATGGGAAAGTTTTAAATGCTGAAGATGCATAAAGTATACCACCTTAAGTGAGATGATTTTTTGATAAGCACGAAACCATATTCCATTAATAACTGGCAACTAACTCATTTATTAGCATTAAAGCGCATAAACAGGTGTCAATTTATGGAAAATACCTTTTTGAATAACGAGCCTGAAAGATCTGCGATGAAGCGATTTTGCGATTTGCTTTGCAATATCGCAGATCACAACATTGTGAAATGATAACGTCGCAAAATCGTAACATTGCAAAGTTGATCGCTCGTGACATCACATTATCACATTGTCACTGTATCGCGAAATCGAAATATCGCAATATCGCAGATCGTAGGAACGTGATATATGGCAATCTTTGTTATTCTGTTTTTTGCGAAATGCGATTTGCGATCTGCAGCATCGCATATCGGCAAATTAAAGTGTTTCCATGTAAATTGTGCTTGATGTATGTAATGCAATATTTGTTTATTATCGCATATCGCGATCTCGCAATCTTGGAATTTGGTTTGTAAGGTGGTACCCTGTCATCTTTTTGCGATGCGATATTTCCTAAGGAAAGATTTTGTCTTACTTTATCATAAATCTTAGATTTTTAGATTTTTCAAGGGGTGCTTCCTAATCTTATGATGGTAAGCTTATTCGAAAAGGAAATTTAAGCACTACTTTGATTTTTTAAATTTTTAACTAAGGGTCCCCACTTATTTAGTATTAGGAATAACACTAAATAAGAAGGCGGGTTGTTGTTGGCCACAACAATTGGTGATTCACTTGGAAGAACTAGTTATCTCTGTTGCTTTTTTGAATTTTCAGAACTTCCAAAACAGAAAATTTTCCAGAAAATTAAACTTTACTATAGAAAGACTAAGTACATTATGCTTTTTCCTATCAATGATATTTTGTTTCTTCTTTTCCCAACTTTGATTATTTACTTCCTCAAGCCAGTCCTTATATCTACATCAGTCATTACCTGGTTTATAAAGATAAAAACAAAGTCTTCTCTATAAATCAGTTTTAAATATGCTCATTTGTCGTAGGTAGAGCCTCTGCTGCCAGCAAGCGTTTATAGCTTCGACAGGGTTACCTATTATCCAACAATGATCCTGTATCCTACTTAGAGAAATTTACAATTTTTCAAAGAAAAATCCATTTCCACACTTTTTGCTTTCATTTTATTTTTATTCTTAAAGAGCAATGTCTTGGTTTGGTAGCCAATTCATGACATAGTCATTCACTGATTTATAACTTTGCTGAACAAGCTGGCTCGTGATGAGACCCCTTGTCTTTTGATTTTAACAATCTTGAGTCATTGCCCTATTGTGGTATGCAGTATTTGACAAAGTCAGCAAGCTATAACATCTATGATTATGATAAGTCGGCTTGTGATGAGACGTCTTACTCTTTAAGTTAAAGTGTATCTTTGGTTCATTCTCTGAATATTGTAGTTTCCTAGGTGGGGAGGAAGTCATTGTTTCCTTAAGACAGCTCTGGACAACAATGATAGAGTTTTTTGGAAAGAGCCTTTCTACAGAGAATCTTCATTTTGTTATTGATACCTTTCATTTGACTGAAATAAAACAATTTCTAACTAAAGGTGTTTTTTGTCAAAGTTTATACAGTTGAAACTAATATCATTTCTAGGCGTATAGTCTTTAACTGTATCTTTCAATAGTAATGATTAATTTTTCAGAAAGAATTCTATTTATACAAGCGAAAAAACAAAATCTAGAAGAGAATTTGTGTCTTTTTCGTGAATCTCAAATGTTTTACAACTAATTTTAATATGGAAAGAAAAACAACTACTCTACAAGAATAGAAGAATGATCTTCTATGGAAAATATTTCTTAAGAATCTGACCATTAACAGGTAAAGAATCTCTTCTCCCTGTTAAATCTTGTAACATGAAGGTAGACAGACCTATGACTTCTATGATTTGAAAAGGACCAAGCCACATTCTTTGAAATTTTGTATGTTTTCCCTTTTCCTCATGAGCCTTGTCCCATTTTAAAACTAGATCTCCCATCTAAAAATCTTTTCTGGATATCATATTGGAATCAAAAGAGGCTTTCACCAATGCTTGATGATGAATGTGAGTAATCTTAGCCCGTTCTCGTTGTTCTTCTAGCTTAATTAATTCCAGCTACCTTAGTTGTAGGGAAGAAGTTGGTGCTTCATCAATATATTGAATCAAGGCTAAAGAGGGAATTTCCATATGTGTTGGAAGAACCACTTCTTTCCCATAAACTAGATTAAAGGGAGAAGTGCGATGGAGGCTTTCTGCGTTATTCGATCTGCCCATAAAGCATATATTAAAGACTTATGCCAATTTTTATGATTTTTGTCAATGGTTCGCTTAATGATTCTGATTAAGTTCTTATTTTTAGATTCAGCTAACCCATTCCCTTGTGGGTAATAATTGGCCAAGTATTTAAGCTTGAAACCCATTTTGAGTGCAAATTTAGTCATTGCATTACCAGAAAAATATGATGCATTATCAAACATTAAAGCGGAAGGCAATCCAAACCTGGTGATTATGAACTGATCTATGAATTCAATGATATTTTCAACATTAGCCGTCTTGAGTGGAACTGCTTCTACCCATTTAGTAAAGTAATCTGTTGCTGTAAGGATGTATCTATGTTGTTTAGAAGAGTGAGGAATGATCTCACCTATTATGTCCAATCCCCACTGATCGAAAGGCTGTTCAATGGTAACTGGTTGCAGTGGCAAGGATGGTTTCTTTTGTCTCCCAGCAGCGGTTTGACAGACTTGACATTTCCTTACATAATTATGTGCGTCTTTGAATAATGTGGGCCAGTAATAGCCTGCGCGTAAAATTTTGTGAGCAGTAGTGTCTCCAACGTAGTGTCCACCTGCTGGCCCATCGTGGAGTTCCTGCAAGAATTTTTCAGCTTTAGCTTTCTCAAGACATCTAAGGAGAATAGAATCACAATTTATTCTAAAAAGAACATCATTCACGAGTTGATATTGTTTAGCTTTTAACCTCAGGGCTCCTTTCTTGGTATGATCGAGGTTTGGAGGAGCATATCCATTCTTTAGATAATAAATAATATCAGTGTATAATGACTCAACATCGTTTAGGCTTACCTTGTACACTTGTACCTCTGTAGATGGATTTTCGGACATTAGCGATGCTCCTGCCAGCATTTTGCAAAAGCCTTGACCTTTTACAATACTTGCTGGTTTGATTTCTATGTCATATTCATGTAAGGCAGTAACCAAATTGGCCCTTTTCTCACCCACATCCTTCTGTACTAGAATATTTCTTACCGTTGGAAAGGGTACTATGATTTTGGTATGTGTTTTGAGTAAAAAAGGTCTGAAATATTTAATTGCTTTAAAAACAGCATAAGCTTGTTTTTCCACATTTGAATAATTCAACTTAGCTCCTTGTAAATTGGAACTGAAAAAAGCAATTGGGGCTTCCGCCTTTTCTTGATTTGCTTGAGTGAGTATCGTAGCATATGACTTATCTGAGGCAAATGTATACAAAATAAAAGGATCAGAAAAATTTTGAGTTGCTAAAGATGGAGCATTGATAATTGCTTGTTTGATCAAATTGAATGCCTCATGTTCATGTTGGCCCCATTTAAAGTTTGCGTTCTTTTTAATCATAGCTTGTAAAGGAGATACGATTCTTGAAAAATCTGGAACAAATCTCTTTACAAAGTTAATCTGGCCAAGGAAAGATTGCATGGCTTTCTTGTTGTGAGATAGGGGTACTGCGGAAATTTCCTTGATTCTGTTAGGATCAATATGAATTCCAGATTTTGACACTATGAATCCTAAAACTTTTCCTTCACTTAATGCGAAAAAGGATTTTTTCGGGTTAAGCGAAATCCCATACCTTAAACAATGTTGGAAGATTTGTTTTAAATCTCTGAGATGGTTGTTTCGTTTCTTGGAATAAACAGTTATATCATCCAAATAGATTACCACTGATTTATTAACTAACCCCTTGAATGCGATGTCCATGGCTCTTTGAAATGTGGCACCTGCGTTAATCAAACCAAATGGCATCTTTTGATATGCATATGTGCCCCATTTAGTTCTGAATGTAGTTTTTAATTGATCGTCGGGATGTACCAACACTTGATTGTATCCTGAGAATCCATCCAAGAATGACATTAATTCTGAGCCCACAACTGCCTGTAGTATTTGTTCCATGGGAGGTAAAGGAAAATTATCCTTTTGGCAGGCCTTGTTAAGGTTTCGAAAGTCAATGCAGATTCTAATATCTCTGTTTTTCTTTCTAACAGGTACCATATTGGAAACCCATTTAGAATGTCTAACGGGAAAGATTATTTTGGCTTTCAATAACTTATTGAGTTCAGTTTTGATCTGATTTTCTAAATTTGGATGGATCTTTCTCAACTTTTGTTGGATAGGTTTTTCATTATTGATCATTGGGATAGTATGTTGGATGATGGAGGTGTCGTATGTTTTGAGTTCATCGTAATTCCAAGCAAAGACACTTTTGTATTGTTTCAAGAGATGAATATACGCTAATTTTTCTTCAGGGGCTAGGCCAAGGCCTAGGTTGATATTTTGCGGTTTGGCATCAGTTCCTAGATTTACTAATTCATAATTCAAAGTTGAACTTTGGAGTTTTGAATTGGTAGATCTTTTGAATCGATCTTTCAAATCATAAAGGTCTTCTAATTTGACTACTGATTTAGGTATAGCATTGTTAGTACTATCCTATTGCAATTGTTGGTCATGTTGGTCTTCGTCAATTATTTGATTGGTGTAGGATCCTTCAGATGTGAGAAAACTCACGATATCAGGATCGTCATTGAAAATCCTCCAATTGGTAATGTTATTAGGAATAGATGGTCTAAAAATTAACTCAATTGAAAATTGGTTAGGGCTAAAATCTTCTGAAGGAATGAGCTTGGAAGCTACATTGGCTAAGAGGTCTGCGCTAGCATTATGGAGTCTGGGAATTGATGAAATATTAAATTCTATAAAGTGTTCAGTCAGATCTTGAACTAAAGATTGGTAATGCTTTAAATGACCTGATAAACAATGTATAGTATTACGTACCTGTCTGATTACAATTTCAGAATCTCCGAAAACTTGCAGGTATTTGACATTTAATCCGACTGCTTTATATAACCCTTGGATTAGAGCCTCGTATTCTGCGGTATTGTTGGTGCACTCAAATTCGAGTCTGTAAGTTAGCATGGTCTTATCTCCCTCTGGGCTTACTAATACGCATCCTGTTCCTGCCCCTTCGTTAGACTTAGAATCATTAAAAAATAGTTTCCAAAACAAAGATTTATTTACAGGACTATCTATAAAATTAATGCATTTAGAACTATCTGTTTGAGAAAAATTTTCTACTTGAGATAAAACAGAATGTTCTAAGTAAGGTGAAGTATAAGCATTAAAATTTCCTAGGAAAGAATCTACTGAATAGTTGCCAATGATGTTAGAATTATATGCTACTGGTTCATTTTCTCCCTTGAGTTCTGTTACTATGTATTTCTGATGTCGTTCGCGTTCAACTTTTATTTGGTTTGGTTTACCATTACAAGGCAGCCACATGTGAGACCAGTCAGTTACAAAGTATCCGTGAAGTTTTTCTGACCAATCTATACTAAGAATTAAGCAATAAAATTAATGAATATCTGCAACTAAAATGTCGATAACTTGACATACCTTTGGGTTGGATGACAGCCTTATGGTAACCTGATTTAACTCGCCAATCACTTCGACTTGTGATCGATCTAGCTGAACTATGCGCACAACAGATTTCTGTGGTTAAACGTTCAATTTTGCGCATATTGACCTTGGTAAAATATTTGATGAAGCTCTAGAATCCACTAAGCAATTATGCACATTTTTATTGAAAATTTCATAAGTAAGGAGAAATGGGGGAGTATGTGATCTCGATCTTCCTCCAATTAATGCGATATCATTTGGATCAACTTTATTCATCGTACTAGTTGGAGGTCTTCCCATATCATGAGAAGCTTGAGAGATTACAGCGGCTCGTAAAGGTGTAACTGGTACATCATGTAATTCTTTCAAAAGTACTTTTTGTTGGTGTTTCAACTTGCTTAATTCAAAAAGAGTAATATTTTCCCTAGTATATTTCATGTCTTCTATGATATTATACTCCATTTCATCTGAGACGATTAGCGTTTTAGATGGAGTTGATGTGTCTGTTTGGACTGGGCTGGTTTGAGTCACTTTAGGTGATGTTTTCTTGGCTGCGACTTTATCCTTAGTCATCGAGCTTGCGCTCTTTGGCTTAGGTGTAGGTTGAGGAGGATCAAGTTGATTTCTGCTGCGAGTACTAACCGGGAATGCCTCTTGATCCTCTTCATCTGGGAGGATGAAATCCCACATACCTTGTAACTCTACAACTTCTTCTTCATCGGTATGTTCTTCAGTAGCGTTTTCTTCTTCTTCTTCTTCTAATTCAGCATTTGAAATAACGTTAGGGGGTTTGGAATCGGTTGAAGGATTTCTTTTAAAAGGCCTGTATGGCTTTTTAGAAGAAGTTTCTGCCACTTGTTTCTTAATGTCGACCATCTTGTTAGACATGGTCTTCAAAACTTTTTGTAATCCTTCTAAATCGAATGGATCTTTCGATTGTTTTTTCTTGGGATCTTCTTTGAAAGAAACCTTATTAGATTTTCATTCTTCTATCACATTTTTCTTTTCTAGGGCCATATACGTTTCTCTACTGCTATTGCTTCCTTCATATTTTCAACTAAAGTTGTTTTGTTAGCCCTATCAACAAAGATTGCTAAGTATGAGGGTAAAGCAGTAATGTACCATTCACTTCACACTTCTTCACTAGGTTGAGAAGCAGTATGAATTTTGTTTAAGATTTTATTGAAACGTAAATTGAAATCTTTGATAGGTTCTCTTGACTCGGCCTTAAGGTTAGACAAGTCATTGATCAGTGTCGCTGTAGACCTATCATCACCAAACTTGGTCAGGAATTGTTCTTGGAAGATGTTCCAACTAGTAAAAGATCCAGATGGTAATGAGAAATACCATGATCCGACTATTCTTTGCAGAGTATAAGGAAAAAGTCAAACAATAGCATCTTCATTAACAACTCCATTGAGATTTATGGATAGCATAAATTTTTTTATATGTTCTTCCGCTAGCATCCCTACCTTAAGATTAAACTTAGGCAGCCATTTTTTAGGATGGGTCGGTAACTGACTCAAAGGTGTAGGCATTAAGACTGCCCCTGGGTTATTCCATGGAGATTGGGCCATCGTTGAACTACTAACAGAGGAAAGTGCAGAAGATGATCCCTGCAATTGAGAAGATGAGGATATTATGACTCCAGATGGTTGAGAGGGAGTTGTGGAAGTTCTAGTAGGCTGATGGACAATGATTTGAAGTGGAGGAATGGATGGTTGACTTCGCAGTGAAGAGGTTGAGATGGATGACGATGATGAAAGAGTCTCGCTATCAGATCCTTTAGGGGACTTCCTTGCTCTCTTCCTAGTAGGTAGAGGTAATTCAGTTGGTTGAACACCAAATTTTTCGCTCTTTAACCTGGTAAGAGGATGAGCAAGGTTATATTGCGAAGTCACACTGCCTTGAGATTTATCAGATTTTTGAGGAGAGATAGAAAATCGTTGAAGTTTGTGAATCAAAGATTCAACTTCAGGAGGTTCAATAGTAGATTTTTCTAAAATGTCAGGGTTTGTAGCAGCGGCTGTTGCTCAAGCGACTTTTGACTCTGGATTTAAAGATTCTAAATGCAATGGAGAAGTCGGGGGAGATGGTGAGGGCGATTTACCCTCAGAATGGTATTTATATTTAGATTTAGTTTCCATTCACAGTTTGAGGCCCTCCTAGCACCAAATATGTTGAAGCCCCCGAAAATCGGGTCTAAAACAAGGGGGATACCAACCCAGTCCGGACCTCGGTTAGTAACTCCTTTTCCGTTTGGTATAGTGGGTCCGACTGGGGATATGGGACCAGTTTCCCAATTTATGTGTGTGTGTGTGTGATGGACTGATATTTATTTTTCTAACAATTTCTAAATGGAATACTTCTACTCTAATTCTAATCTAATAATAACTTGGAAATTGTATTCTAATAAGCAGAAATATCTAAGTCTACACTAACCCGGGGTGTAACCTTTCTTTTATGCGATCTAAAATGATTTCAAATAACCACTGGTAATAAAGATCATTCAACTGTTATGAGAAAAGAATTCAATAAGGATGAACCACTTTGTATAAAACGTTAAACGAAACAGTTGTGAGAAACATATCGCATAAGAAGCTACTCATACATCAAGCATAAATAAATAGATATCACCGTACAAAAGTGCCAAATGATAACTCATGCATTCATACATCAATATATAAATAACTGAACATGAAAATCACTTTAACACAAGGCAGAAATAGTTAAGAGATAGAAATACCATTTATAACTAGTCCTACTCATGAGCTTCAAGTGATAATGATTTATCTCTTCTTGATCTAACATCCACTAAGAGTACAAAAGTGAAACATCAGTAGCAGATATAAAATGCAAACATCAATAAATCCTATTCCATTCATTCATCAAAACCTCCTCAGAGGGTACAGAAGTGCATGTTCTGGGGATAAGTTTTTTTACAAATTTCAGGACCCTTCTCTAAATGCATGAGAAGGGTTTAAATACTACTAACTAAATCTAAAAATAAATTATTACAAAAATGTAGGATACGGTTTAAATGACCGTCCTTATTTCAGGAAAAATAAAGCAAAAAAAAAACTAAAATTGACTCTAAAATTAAAACTACTTCTGTATCTGCTCCTTGAAATCGCACGCATGTAGCATCTGTTTGAGAAGAGTCAGCTAGCCGACTTCCGATTTTAGCTGAGCTGAGAAAACATAATCGACAAGAGCTGGCACCATCTTTTCGGTCGAATTGATGATACACTTAAGAGTCATCCACTGGCTATGTGGCTTTACCAAGTATGCCCAGTAATAATCATAGTTCAACTTGGTTAACCCTTGGATTGCTTCTACCTTTTCTTGGGCCTTCTGCTTCCAATCTGTCTTTATCGTTGCTTTCTTGCAATTTTCAGGGCTTGCAGGTGACTGAGCAATTAGAAGCATTCCTTTTCAAGAAATTTTTCTCAGCGCTAATCGCGCATTGGAAACTGCCTTTTTTTCTTGATCCGGGTTTCCTTGATGCGTTTTTCGCCTTTTGTGCTTTTTCCTTTTAAGTGGTATAAAGTTCGAATTTTGTGAAAATAATGATTCCGTCTTGACCCTAAGTTTTGAACTGTCTATTTCTGATATCAACGCTATCCAGTATCCACTTAACCATGTCTGTGTATGGGAGAATTTTGGGTCTTGCTGCTATCCAGTGTAAGAATGAGCAAGCTAGCTCTGTGATGGATGCCTTAGAAGAACTATTTGAGCTCGCAGTAGCAGTAACTTCCATTACTGTGGGATTCTCCTCCTTAAGCAGATTATACATGCCTTCCCACGTAGCAACTCCTGCATCTCTGTTACAGGTCGTGTCTGTATACAAGGGTGCCATTTCTTTTTCTTCAGAGCTCAGAGCTTTGCTTTTCTTTCCAATTTTATCCTGCGTATTGCTTTGTATCATTCTCTGTTCTCCATTCCTGCAATTTTACAAGTGAAGTGAAAATAATGACAAGGAAGGGTGATGGGAAAGTTTTAAATGCTAAAGATGCATAAAGTGTACCACCTTACGTGAGATGATTTTTCGATAAGCAGGAAACCATATTCCATTAATAACTGGCAACTAACTCATTTATTTACATTAAAGCGTATAACCAGGTGTCAATTTATGTAAAATACCTTTTTGAATAACGAGCTCGAAAGATCCGCGATGAAGCAATTTTGCGATTTGCTTTGCAATATCGCAGATCACAACATTGCGAAATGATAACATCGCAGAATCGTAACATCGCAAAGTTGATCGCTCGTGACATCGCATTATCGCATTGTCGCTGTATCGCGAAATCGCAATATCGCAGATCGCAGGAATGTGAAATATGGCAATCTTTGTTATTCTGTTTTTTGCAAAATGTGATTTACGATCGGCGTCATCGCATATCGGCAAATTAAAGTGCTTCCATGTAAATTGTGCTTGATGTATGCAATGAGATATTTGTTTATTATCGCATATCGCGATCTCGCAATGTTGGAATTTGATTTGTAAGGTGGTACCCTGTCATCTTTTTGCGATGCGATATTTCCTACGGAAAGATTTTGTCTTACTTTATCATAAAACTTAGATTTTTAGATTTTTCAAGGGGGTATTCCTAAGCTTATGATGGTAAGCTTATTCGAAAAGGAAATTTAAGCACTACTTTGATTTTTTAAATTTTTAACTAAGGGTCCCCACTTATTTAGTATTAGGAATAACACTAAATAAGAAGGGGGGTTGTTGCTGGCCACAACAGGCTGTTAATGTGTTACTCATTAATTCCCTTTATTAATATATTATGGTTATATTTTAACCAAACGGGCGGGATATATAGTTTTCGAGATTTTTATATAGTCAAGATAATATGGGATAGGGTAAAACTTTATAGGGGATTTAAATATTAATACAAGTTAGTAGTTAATATGAATTGAAATGAAAAGCACTAAGTATAAAACATTTGAGGTGTGTATTTAAACTTAGGCTAAGGTGAAAAAGAGGGTTTCATGGAAATATTTTAATTTTCCTAAGTAAAATAGGATTTTACTTAGGAAAAACTTAGCAACGGAATGAATGATTTTTATGAAGGGGTATGATGATTAATGAATGGTCTTAAGTACTTAGGCTTTATAAATTATTGGGTCGAGGGTCTGGTCCCTCTAGAAGTCAGAGAAATGCTTTGAGCCCCTCAAATTTAATAAATACCTTAGCACTTAGGGGAAATTAGTGAAATTTTTAGGGAAAATGAGAAGGGAAGTTAATTATTTTGACTTTGCTTTTCTTGATATGTCTTTCATGTGATGTATGCCTTTGCCTTGTGATGAAAGTATAAGATTTAAACATCTATACTTATCATTCATCATATGTTATTTTGCAACCATCAACTACCTACCCTACCTACTTAACCTAGCATTTTACTTCTTTATTAGGGTGCACTTAGACTGGCAAACCCTTTTCAAACTCTCTTTTCTTTTACATGGCAATGCTTATCTAAGTCTACAGTTATTACATCCAAGGGCTCAAATTAAACTGTTGAGCTCCTTTTGCACTCTACCTATCTACTTATCTACCAAGATTACACTGTTTGGTCAGATTTTTATTCTCTATTTCTACAACATGAAATTGAAAAATGAATTAGCCAAGCTTAAACTGTTTGACTATTCATGAATTGTGGCATAGGTGACAAACTGCACATAATTGTTTATTACAAAAGTGAAAAAGTAGTGGAATTTAGACTTGCACACTTTCCTGGTCTTTCTTTTTGTTGGGGTTCAATTTCTTTTCATTTTTTGACCATCTTTTATTCTTTTCACCCTTTTATTTTTCTTTTAGGGTATACCCTCTTTACATTTTTTAAATCTTTTGATTTTTTGAAATATGGAAAACCTTTGCAACAAGTAAAGGTGTGAACATATTACATAACTCATCAAGTCAACCATGATATATGACACCTATTGGTATAGGGGCATAACAGTGGCTCCACTTGGGGATGGCTTTTCCTGGTGAAAAGTCAAGAACAGTAGATGAGAGGGCCTCTGAATGACTTTGATTTTGATATGCAATCTTCTTGTGCTTGCTGCTTTATTGTAGGTATGACAGTGATACTTCTAAAGCTTAGAGCCTTCTCTTTGGGCTTCAACTCCAACATGTTACTGTCGAATCAAAACTTTGATAGTACAAAGGATATAGTATGTACATGTTAAGAATCATGGTAACATCAATAAGTAGGATCAAAGTAATGTTTTAACATTCGACCATTGACTGGTCCTTCTTCAACTTCTGTGCCATCCAATTTTTTGAGAAAATATGCATTGTTTCCCTGGAAAGCATAGATGATGAATGGTCCCTTCCATAGGATGTTAAACTTCCCATGTTTCCCCTTATCCTCTCTTATGGAATCCCATCTTAACACTTTATCTCCAAGGTAGAAATCTTCTTCTTTGGTTCTTTTGTCAAATATCTTCTTGAGCTTCTCCTACAACATTTGGGATCTTTGGTACACTTCCTCTCTGGTCTGCTGCAAATTGATAGTCTGGTTTATCCTTCTTTGAATGTCATTAGGGTCCACTTGAGCTTCTTGGAGTAATTTCATAACAGGAACTCCTAATGATGAAGGAAATACAACTTCCATGCCATATACTAACTCATAAGGACTGGTGCCAATGGATTTTTTGGTTGTAAGTCTGTCTGCCCATAGTGCATGTATCAGTTTCTTGTGCCCAGTCTTCTTATTTTCTTCCAATAGTTTTTTGATGATATTTATGAGGCTCTTGTTTGAAGATTCAGCCAGTCCATTACCTTGAGGGTAATAGGCTGTGGAATGGCCTAATGTGATGTGATACTTGTTACAGAAACTAACCATTTTCTTTGATTTGAAAGCTGCAGCATTATCAATTATGATTTTTGCAGGGCAGCCAAACCTAGACAATATATTGGTTTCTAGGAAACCTATGATCACTGTGTCATTGGCCTGTCTGGAGGGGATAGCCTCTATCCATTTGGTAAAATAGTCAGTGGCAGTGAGTATCCATTTGTGTTGGCCTGAAGAGGGTGGATGGATTTCTCCAATGAAGTCAAGGCCCCATTGTTGGAAAGGTTTCTCAGTGGATATGGGTTTCAGGGGTAAAGGTAACAACTTTCTCTTGCCCTCAAAAATTTAACATTTATGGCAAGAAGTGACAAATTTCTTCACATCAACGAACAAGGTTGGCCAATAGAATCCAACCCGTAGGATCTTATCTGTAGTTGATTTCTAATAAATGTGTCCACCAAAATCTCCTGCATGAAATTCTTGGAGAGCCTTGTTAGCTTCATCTTATAACAAACAATTCAATAAAATTCCTTCATGATTTTTCCAAAAAAGAGCATTATCTAAAATACAAAACTTTGAAGCTTTCATCTTTAAAAATATATTCTTTGTTCTGGATAACCTTGGAGGAGCCTATAGGTTTTTTAGAATGTAAATTATGTTAGCATACCAAGGTGAGTCTAAAAAGGCCTGGCTGATTTGTGGAGTCGCCTTCTCCTGTTCGTCATCCAGTTCATTTATGTCCAGGGCTTGACAATTTTTTTCTGCCATGAGTTTGGCCAATCCCTGTCTTTTTATCAGTTTTGTAGGTTTTATCTCTATATCATACTCTAAGATGGTAGCAATCCATTTACCTCTTTTTCCCTCAATCCCATCCCGAGTCAGGATGTCTTTGACAACTGCATTAGGTACATAGGCTATCACATGAGAGTATAATATGTAGACTCTGAAGTCCTTAATGGCTTTTACTAGTGCAAAAGCTTGCTTCTCCATTATTTTGTATTTTAATGATGCATCTCTGAGTGCTTTACCTAAAAAGGCTATAGCTTTCTCACATCCTTAATCATCCTTTTGTAATAAAACAACTACTATAGTGTGTTTTGAAGCAAATGAAAAAATTATGAAGTCTCTATCAAATTGTGGACTAGTTAGGACTGGTGTTCTGGTTAAGGCCATTTTGATTTCTTCAAATGATTACTTGGACTTTGATACTTGAATCCTTTTTTAACATGTCATTAAGTAATCTAATGATTTTTGCTAAGTTAGATATGAATCTTCTCAAAAAATTTATCTTCCCTAAGAAAGCTTGAAGTTCTTTGATACTTCTTCGATGAGGTATTTGTAAAATAGCTTCTATTCTGGCAGGGTCAATTCGAATGCCATCCTTAGAAATGATGTGACCCAAAAGCTTACCTTCCTCTAGGCTGAACAAGGACTTCTTTGGATTTAAAGAAATACCATATTTTCTACATTTTATAAATACTTGTCTGAGATGGTCCAAATGCTGCTGATCTGATTTAGAAAAAACAGTTAGATCATCCAAATATATAACAAGAAAATCATGAATCTCTTTGGCAAATGCAATGTCCATTACCCTTTGGAAAGTTGCTCCTACATTTTTAAGTCCAAATGGCATTTTAATGTACATAAATGTGCCCCATGGTGTTGTAAAAGCAATTTTTTCTTGGTCATCAGGATAAACTAGGATCTAGTTATATCTTGAAAACCCATCTAAAAGTGAAATTCTAGAAGAGCCCACTACCCTTTGCAAAATATGGTCCATCTTAGGTAAAGGGTAATTATCTTTCAGAAAGACCTTATTCACATTTCTCAGATCAACACATAATCTTATTTCCCCAGTTTTCTTCCTAGTAGGTACTAAGTTGGATACCCACTCTGAAAATCTAATAGTGGCAATAATCCTTGCTTCATACATACGTTTAATTTCTTTTTCAATCAATGGTAATAATACAGGGTTGATTCTTTTGAGTTTTTGTTTAAATGGCTTCTGGTTTTCTTTCAGAGGTATTGTATGCTGAATTATGGAGGTGTCATATGATTTCAAATCCTCATAACTCCAGGCAAAGACATCCTGGAATTCTCTCATGAGTTCAACATATTTTAACTTTTGGTCAGGAGGTAAAGACTTTGATAGTTTTATCATTTTTGGATTTTCCTCTGTCCCTAAGTTATATTCTTCAATGTCTGCTTTTAATGGTTCCATCTTTGGTTTTTTAGGAATGTCATTAGAATCAAAGAGGTCTTCTAGAGGAGTTAATCCTTTAGGCAGATGATTGTCTTTTAGGTCAATAACCTTTGTTTCTTCTTCAATTATCTCATCAAGGTCCATTTGTTTAAGGTCTTGTACTTCCTTTTTAGTGAATTTTGTGGGATGAAGCATTTGAATTGAACTCTCTTTGGAAATGTTTGTTTCTACCTCATCTATCTGATTAGAGTTAATGACTGTATCAACATCTATGTAACTGTTAGAAAATTCTTCATCTAAAGTTAAAAAGTTATTAATCTGCTCATCACTATCGAAAACTTGCCAGTTCTTCAGATTATCAGGGATGGCTGGCCTGTGCCTAATTTCAGTAGTAAACTGATGATTAGGTTCGAAAGGTAATTTGTAGGTGCTGGCAAACATTGCCAGACTATGGGCTTGCAAATTGTGTTTTCTAGGGATTTTAGCAAGCTGAGTTTCCAAAAAAGTATTAAGAATCTCTATGACTGTTCCTCTGTAATATCCTAATCTAGGATCTCTAGTTAAATATTTCCCTTTGATCTATTTAATGATTAATTTAGAATCTCCTATGACAAATACTCTGATTGCCCCTAATCTTTTTACAAGTTTCAGACCCAGCAAGAGAGCTTCATACTCTGCCATGTTATTGGTGCACTTAAAATTTAATCTATAGGCATGGCCTTCAACATGTTCATTTTCTAGATTGTACACCCAAACTCCTTCTCTTGCCCCTGATTTATTGACAGAGCCATCAAACTCTAAATGCCAAAGAATTTCATGCTCATAATTGGTGTCAGGGGTGGTAGGAATTTGTTTAACAATGGAATCTGGTTTTTCATTCTCATCTAGTTTTTTGTTGTCATCTAATTTTTCATAGTTTTTTGAGATTTCCTGGATGTGAACACTTGATTTTTCTTTTTAATTTCTTTCGTTTCTGTTGCTAAAACTTCTAAAGTGTTGGGAGGATTGGTTTCATCATTATAAAGAATAAATGAGTCCATATCAGAGTGTACTGAGTAGATAGGGAAATTTTGTGGTTTTTCCTGACTACTTACTACATATTTCATCAACGTTTCTCTGTACAACTTCTTAGGTTGGTCGAAAACCGAGATAGTAGCATATGACATATCCAATTGAAGTAATCCCTGAAGCTTAGTGTCGAACCGTAAAAAGGGTCTTTTTCACCTCTAATTACCTCACATTAACTTGTCAATCCAGGAACGATTTGTTATCTCAAAGAGTGTACTCAGTTTGAGGCTGTCATTTGTCAGAGTAATGCTGGTAGTATAGTGCTCAAGAAAATACAAGAGTAAACGGATGCTTGAAAGAAAATCTACTTACAGCAAAATACTTTGAAACCTAAATCATGCACTCAGAAAACTAAGCAATGTATCAGTCAAGGGTCCAGTAACAATAACTCATCCCTTTGGAAATTGATGTAACCAAAAGTAATCAAGGAACAGATCATCAATCTGGGGACTAGACAGCAAATGCCAATGCCCACTATAGTTTCAAATTGTTCTGCACACCAAAGCAATCAATAACTCAAATAACAGGAAATGGAACAACAATTAAGAAATGGAATAGAAACTAGAAAATGTAACAACAACTAAGTCTGATGAACAACAACACCTTAATCTATAGAAATAAGTACAACAATCTCACCCTACAGAAATCAAATGTCAATCTTTACTCAAAGGGTAAATTGGACAGCAAATAGAAATGGAACGGCAACCAATTGCCAACAAAACATAAAAAAATTCTTAGAGCCAACTGTGAATACACGGTGCCGAAATAAATAACACACACAGTATACAGAGATATTCAGAAAAACAGTAATCTGAGTCTGATACCGCAAGTATTGATCCCGGTTAGAAAGGGTAATGATAGCAATTCATAATGGAATAGCAGTGTCAATTGAACAACAATCGTATGAAGTATAAACCATAGACGAATACAGTAATACCGATTTAAGAAGGTTATAGCCCAGTTACTTTGCAATTAAACAACAATAGCATTCTGTAAAGAACAACGCTGTTACATTAATGATTTTAAAGGAACAACAATACGTTATAAGACCAGGATGCACGATACGACTTTCCTTGTGCAGAGAACGATATATAAAATATAACAGAGCTACGATATAAGATAAAAAAGCACACCAGATTACCGATTAAAGCTGATAATACAAACCACACACGAACTAACGATAATGATACAGGAGCAAGTGTTCCACCAGGGCCGGGCCCTTAGCCTCCAGGGATACACCGCTTGAAGTTATTCCAGAATCACAGATGGAACAACAACCAAATTTATATTAAAGCATTGAAACAGAGTTACAGTAAATCTCTTCTCAACGAGAGTCGATGATCAAAGTTCAAGTACAGAGCAAAGTTACATGACAAATTAGCAGTCTCCTCCGGGCTAGCAATGCTGCCCCTACTTATAACAGCTGAAGCAGAGATATTAAGGATGCAAAAATGGTTAAGCAGCGATCCCTCAGGATCAAAGGATCCTAAGGGATTCGCCAAGCTGGTAATCCTCAGTTATCTGGTCATTTTCTTGCACCAAGTCGATATCTCCTCTTCCTTTCCTTGGCTGAGATGTTTTAATTTAGATCGTCTTGTTTGCATGTGGTTCCCCGCCAAAGGGACAGCAGTTAGCTTGGCCCTGTCTTTTTCCCTTGGAGTGGCAATCTTTAGTTTTTGCCTTTTCCAGCATAAGAAATTGCAATTATTAGTGTTTTTATGTTGCACATAAATCTTTATAGATTTTGTCATGATTTCCCATTATCTACCTAGTTCATGATGCAAAGATGTTACGAGTTCTAAAGAAAGGATGGCAAAATAGTCAATGAAAACATACCTTCTTCAATACTCCACACACTCCCCTGCTTACCCTTTTTCATGCCCTCATGAAAACATTGTAGTTGACATGTAAGGTAGTGAGAGAGTAGGTTGGAGATGGGATCTCATGTGGTGGCCTATAGCCATGATGCCTAACTAGGTGTTCAAAAAGATGGCCTGTTTAACCCTCAGGCATCTCATACAGGGCTTGGTATCCAGGTGCAGGGTGCCAGATAATCGGACGTCGAAACCTATATCCTAACCAAGATGGCCCTGCCCTCAGTATAATTTCACCATAGAGGTTCAGACAATTAGCAGCTAAATTAAAATTCTCATAATTAAATGGTTCCCTGAGTTGGATGTTCGGATTAGAGGTCTGATATCGAAATTTAGCAGCTGCACTGGCAAGGTCCTTAATGGTAAAGAAGTATTCTATCCCTTGTCGATTGATTGCTATATGAATGGGTTTTAACGCGTCAATCATGCCCGGAGTCCTCATAAGGCTCCTGTGTTGGTTCCATAATTGTAATGGATCTCTAGGCTCAGCTCTTACTCATAAGTCTAACCCGTTTTGCTGTCTTTGGAAGGCATTATAGGCTTTAAGCCATTTAATTTGATTAACTCCAAACGAGATAAATGCCTACAGTTGGATATCCCCAACGAAAGGGCCAGGGTTCTGCTCTGTGTCCTGGTCTAGCACAAGGTTATGTAGATAGAATTCACACAGTAGTCTTTGAACCTTCACTCCATAATGCTTACAACAATTTATAAAATCATCAATGGTATTAATTTATATAGGGGCTCCTGCTTTGATAGCCTTAATTTTCAATTGCAAATATCATTACATTAAGAACAAGGCATAATTCTTGGTAGGGGCTCTACATGCTAGGAAGTCAGTGTACAAAGAGCATAAAGTATCCATCTGTCTGATAACTACATCTAATCTATGAGTTACCTTTGCAACTTTTTCTTGTTCTTTTCACCATCCTTCAAAGGCTTGGATTTCGGATAAATTGACATTCCTCAGCTGTTGTTGTAATTCTTCATACTTTTCTCGAGAAACCGTTTGTTCCGTGAGTTTTTCAACTACTTGTTGCACTTGCATCAACTCCTCTCATAGGGTTACTGTCCTCGGATCGCTATCCCACGTAGTAGTGGCCAGTGGAAGATTTACTTGAATCTTCCTATTGCATCGCCTTGTGTTTATAGTCTGTATCCTTTCAGAAGACTGTGCCTCTATTTGAACTTCCTTGTCATAGGCCAATATATCGTCCGTTTGTACTTCAACATGAGCAACAGTGGAATGTTGTTCCTTTTTCTTTTGAACGGCAGTCTGCGCTTTAACAAGAGTTTGAACAACAGACTGTTTTTCAACGGCGGTTTGAATAGCAGACTGTGTTTCGACAGCAATTTGAACAGCAGACTGTGTTTCGATAGCAATTTGAACAGCAGACTGTTCTTCGACGGCAATTTGAACAGCAGACTGTTCTTCGACAGGGTTTTGAACAGCAGGCTGAACAGGGGTCTTTCGAATCTTTTTCTTGGGGGGTCTCACCGGAGTAGCTGCATGTCTTTCCCCTGAAGTTCTTTTTGCTCTCTTTCTCATTCTCAAAACCCTGATTTGCTGTCGAAGTCGAGCTATCACATTTAGCAACCTTTGTTGTTCTTTTTGTAATCGTTTGATTTCTTCTGCTTCCTTAGAAGGAACAACTGTCTATTTACTCGGGCCTGGACTGTCACCTTGACCACTTCCCTGGTTTTCCTCTTGGGGTGCTCCTTCGGTGTTTTGTTCAGGCTGCTCAAGAGTAGAAACCCTAGCTGGCTCTGTTACTTCTAGGTAAATTCCTTGTCCACCCCTTTTTCTTCATGCAATTCTTCTAGTGTAGTATGACTGGGAGCGAATTGTTCCCCTCCCATATCTTCATCATTTTCTTCTCCTGTCATACTTGCAAAATTATCCTCTTTATTTTCTTCCCCATGGTGCAGTTCCTTGAGTGCATTTTTATCCTGAGCAGAATGATCTTTCGGTTCTTCCTCAGTCTAGAGGCCTGGAGGGTTGAGAGGCTGGCCATATTCACCCATATTGGCCAGAATTTTGGCCAATTCGTCCTCTTGCAATGGATTTTGCATTGGACTCTCTTCACATTGTTCTACCTCCGCCTCTACCTGCTTAGGTTGCTCGGTCTCTTCCTCTGTCTCTCCTTCCTCATTTCCTCCTACTTCTTTCTCATTCTCTTCTCCTTCCAATTGCGGGGTTTGCTCATCCCCTGAGTCGTCAATCTCCACAGGCTAGCTGGTACCCCATTCGGGATTTTCCAACCTTCCTCTAATCCATGCCAATCTAACTGATTTTCTCTGTTTTGATGGTTTATCTGGTGTACTGGCAGTGTGTTTGCGTTTTGGGGCTGGCGGAGTCAGTGCCCCATCTATTATAGCAATTAGTTCTTCCCAGCTACTCTGTTGCTGAGCCAAACTGTGGCTAACTATCAGCCGTATCAGCCCATGGTGACTCACCACCGATTCCACATGTTGTGACTTTTTCATGCTTCGGGCAACATCATGCAGTAATGAATTTAAAAATGCAGGTAGGTTCACAGAGCATTTTTCTTTTAATACAGCTAAGAGTTTAAGGTGTCGTGGTCTTACCACGTCTTTCCTGCCTTCACAGGTGATGTAGCTCTGGATGATCCTCGCCAATTCTGCCCACGGCTCTCCTAATGCTGCTGGTAGGACTCCCTTTCCTCTGACTGTCAAGTTTTGGCCTTCATCCTAGAAGATCTCCATGATCTTTTGCAGTCTCTCCTTCTTCAGAGTCCACACAGGTCTAGTGGCTGGTAGTCCCAAGACCTCTGCAATTACGTCATTGGTGACTGCTATATGTTTTCCCCTTACTGTGGAGTGATTTTCTTGTAAATTCTGCAAGAATTCTATTGCCACGGTCTCGTTGGATTCTTGAATGCGATTAAGATAGACTAACCATCTTGCCCTTGCCAGGATTTCCCGTGCAGCGTCAGAAACTGTCAATCCCTGTGGTTCTCTTCGAATTGACCTTCCTCCCATGCTTTAGCTTACTGTAAAAACACAGAAACAGCAATGGAACAGCAAGTTGTTCGAACTGTTAGAAACACAGAAGAAAAATAGTAAAATCGCAAGGCTCGTTCAAATCTTCCTAGTTATTGTAGACGGAAATATCTTAGGAACATCATGCAAATTGAAAAACGAGATACCGTTAAGCCTTGCTATTCCTAAGTAAGAATTTTACAAGTGATAGCCTGATGCGTATGTTAGCAAATTATGAAGTCATTCCCCCCCCCCACAATGTGATAGGCCATCCTCGGCCGTCAAATGAAGGAGCGGCGGGCTGGTCTGTTTTGGTACAGGGTCATAAGGGAACAACGTATGCAATGATGCCATGTTTACAAAAGTAGTAAATTACTCAAATCGAGGTGTATAATTGGATCGCTTAATAAATAAGAAAATGCGGTTACATGATGCGAGGCTGGGAGGATAGGACAACTGACGTGCATAACGAGTGTAATGCGGTCACTGTCTACTTTTTCCATCATGATTGTTTATAATGGATTTTCATGCATTTAATGGTTCGGGGAAGGGATATGCATAATCCTATATGAAAAATTACAAAGGTATAAGAGTGAAAAGGGTATTAATGATGACTATTGGCGTATAAGAAACGTGACTTCAATACCATTAACAGAGCTCTGCTACCGACAGGTGTCCATAACCCTGGTAGAGTTGTTTGTTTCACCCATGGAACCATGATCCTTTGTGTATGCGTAGGAAGTTCTATTCAGTGTCAAAATGAAGGTCATTATGCTGGCTTGGTAACCAGTTAAATCATAATGCCATTCACTAGGAAGGAGTGAAAGGTGGACAGGCCGGCTCGTGATGAGACCTCCTGTTCCAAGGACTCTTTATTTTTTCTGATGTGCCTCTTGGACCATATCCCTGGTGTGGTGGCCATAGTGGGAATGCCACTTCACTTTCTTCCTTATGATCATGGTAGGCTGGCTCTTGATGAGACCCCCTATCCTGCATTTGACAATTCAAAGCATTCGTCTTTTTTTATTTTTATAACATGCTTTCCCATTTATACACAAAGGGTGGTTCAACCCTCCTTAAGAGTAGGAATGGTGGAAGAAGTCTTAACATCTCAATAGAAAAATATAAACCCTTTGTTCTTATTCCTTAATAATTATCAAAGAAGATTATGGGAATTTAAAAAGAACCAGCATGATAAAGATGACCAATCATGTCAGTATTAGTAGGGTAGTGACAGCAAAAGTAATGAATAATTGTGTCCTTCCTTCGTTCCTCATTATCAATTCACAACAATTTCTTGTAAAAATAGCAGTTTATATAATTCTCTAATTTCAGTATGCTCTAGCTTTGTATCCATTGCATGAGTGTATAGCTGTGCTCCGAAAGACCTGAAACAAGAGGAACAATAGGGATCTTTAGGCATAAGTAGAAGGAGTACAAGAATGTTGTTGTTTGAAAAAGGAAGGGCAAAGGAATACAAGTGCTGTTCCTTTGAAAAAGGGATAGCAAAAATCGCAAGTGTCGTTCCTTTGAAAAAGGAACAACAAAAACCGAACATGTCGTTCCTTTAGAAAAGGAACAACAGAAATCCAAAATTTCCATTCCTTTGAAAAAGGAACAGCAGAAACGCAAGTGCTAAAAAGTTTCGTTCCTTTGGAAAGGAACAACAAAAACGCAAATGCCATTCTTTAGAAAAGGAACAGGAAAAATAAAAAGGTGTCGTTCCTTTGGAAAAGGAACAACAGAAAACGCAAATGTCGTTCCTTTGGAAAAGGAATAGAAAAAATCAAAAAGTGTTGTTCCTTTGGAAAAGGAACAACAAAAAACCCAAATGTCGTTCCTTTGGAAAAGGAACAGCAAAAATCGAAAGTGTTGTTCCTTTGGAAAAGGAACAACAGAAATCAAACATGTTGTTCCTTTGGAAAAGGAATAACAAAAACACTCAAATGCTATTCCTTTGGAAAAGGAACAGCGGACCACGCGAATACCGTTCCTTTGGAAAAGGAACAGCAAAAATCGAAAGTGTTGTTCCTTTAGAAAAGGAACAACAAAGATCAAAAGTGTTGTTCCTTTGGAAAAGGAACAGCAGAACACTCCAATGCCGTTCCTTTGGAAAAGGAACAGAAAAATGAAAAAAAGAAAAAGAAAAGGCTGAAACAAAGGTGTTGTTCTTTTGAAAAAGGAACAACAAACAAAAATGTTGTCTTTTTAGAAAAGGAACAGCGAAAATGACAGTGTTGTTGCTTCTGGAAAAGGAACAGCAGGAAAAACAATGGAAATACAAAAATATATACAGAACAAGGAAATTATGTACAAAGTATAAAAAGGTGAATTACTTAATGAATTACAGGTGAGGAAGATTTCTCTTCCCCTGTAGAATTTGCATATCCGAGTCCTCGCGTAGTTGCTGACAGAAGGATTCCCGAGTAAGCGGTTTGTGGTATAATCGAACTCGGTGGCCATTTACTTTAAAGGTATGTCCAAATCCATCAATAGTGACGAGAGTTAAGGTGCCATTATCATGTACCTTCTAGATTTCATATGGCCCTAGCCAGCGAGTCTGAAGTTTCCTTGGAAAATCCTGAAACCTGGAATCGTATAAAAGTGCCCAGTCTCCTTCGCGGAAGACTTTGTTTTTAATGAGAGCGTCATGCCATTTAGCTCGCTACTGTTGGATTAATGCAATATGTTGAAGGGTAGAGAGCCTAATTTCGTCTAACTCATTGATCTGCTATAATCTATTAATTTGTGCCTCGTTTAAATCTAGGCCGACTTCTTGTGTTGTTCGTAGTGTTTGGATTTTGAATTCTATGGGGAAAATGGGTTGCTTTCCAAACACTAATTGGTATGGTGAATAGCTAGTAGTGCTTCTCCACGTTGTTCTATAGGCCCACAAGGCTTCTGGTAGTCTTGCAACCCAATTGCGTCTATGTGATGCAATGGTTTTTGTCAGGATTGCTTCTATTATTTTGTTGCTGCTTTCTACTTGGTCATTTTCTTGTGGGTGGTATGGAGTAGTAATTTTATGCTGGATATGATAGTTTTTAAGTGTTGCAGCAATCTTATTACCAGCAAACTATGGTCCACCATCTGTAACTATGTCTCTTGGAAGCCCATATCGCACAAATATATGAAACAGGAATTGTATAACAGAATCCTCTGTAGCTCTCGGTAATGCTTCTGCTTCAACCCACTTGGTGACATATTCTGTTGCCACCAGAATATATGTTTTCTAATTCGAGGATGGGTTAATTGGACCAACAAAATCAAGTGCCCATTGCTCAAATGGTTCAATAACCAGTTGTGGGTTCAGGGGCATTTCATCGGCTTGACCAGGGCGTCCTGCTCTTTGACAACTGTCACAAGCTTGAACAAACTTCTTTGCGTCTTTGAAGATCGTAGGCCAGTAATATCTTGTTTGCAGCACCTTATGTCCAGTTCTCTTATCGGCAAAGTGTCCACCACATGGTCCGTCGTGACAAGCTTTCAAAATATCAAAAATTTCATCCTCTCGAACACATCTCCTGATGTGCATATCTACTCTTATATGGAATAGGTAGTCCCCAATCCAGGAGAATCGAACACTTCGCTGGACAATCTGTTTTCACTCATTGGGGGTCAAATGTTTTGGTAATTTACCTACTGCTAAGTAATTCGCAACATCAGCATACCAGGGTGTTTTAACAGTGACAACAAACAAATGCTCATCTGGGAATTGATCTTCAACTGCTGCTGCATCCACTGGTTTTGGTATTCGCGAGAGAAAGTCAGCTACAGGATTTTCTTTTCTGGGTCTGTCCTTGATTGTAATATCAAATTCTTGCAATAAAATCAGCCATCTAGTTACTCTACCAGTTGTGATTGGTTTATTTGCTAAATATTTTATGGCAGAGTGATCTGTATATAAAATAACAGGATATCCAGTAATGTAATGCCTGAACTTATTGATGGCATGTATTACAGCTAGAAATTCTTTTTCAGTAACAGTATAATTCAATTCAGCAGGGGATAAATTCTTGCTAATATAATAAATTACATATGGTTTTTTATCTTCTTCCTGCCCAAGGACTGCTCCAATAGTTGTATCTGAGGCATCTGACGAAATCTGGAATGGTAGGTTCCAATTTGGTCCACGAAGGACTGGAGCTGTGGAGACAAGCTTCTTCAGATCTTGAAAAGCACGGTCACATTTTTCTGTCCAAAGAAAGTCAACATTACCTGTCAGTGCATATAGAGGTGCAGCAATATGTGAATAATGTTCTATAAATCTTCTATAATAACCAGAAAATCCAAGAAAACTGCGTACCTCTGTTTGAGTGGTAGGGGTGGGAATTAGCAAAATTATTTGGATTTTGGCTAGGTCTACTTGTATGCCAGTTGCTAAGATATAATGGCCTAGAATAAGACCTTTAGTCATCATCATATAGCATTTTTCATGGCTTAAGAAAAGCCTGGTGGCAATGCAGCGCTGCAGGACTTTTTCCAGTGTGTCCAATAATGGATCAAAATCATCTCCGTACGGTGTAAAATCATACATGTAGATTTCGAGCCCCTCATTTATTAGGTCTGAAAAAATGCTGAGGATAGCTCTTTGAAATGTGGCAGGAGCATTGCATAAGCCAAAAGGTAAAACTATGTAGGAAAATGTTCCCCAAGGACAAGTAAAAGTAGTTTTGTCTTGGTCTTCACGGGCAATTTGAATCTAATTGTATCCATTGAAGCCATCTAAGAAACAAAATAATTTCTTTCCTGCTAAAGTGTCTAATACTTGATCAATGAATGGAAGGGGAAAGTGGTCTTTTTGTGTTGCTTTGTTTAGTTCTCTATAATCTACACAAATCCTCCACTTTCCATTCTTCTTCGGTACCACAACAAGTGGAGAGACCCATTTACTATCGGAGATAGGGTAGATGAAGTTAACATCTAAAAGTTTTTGGAGTTCAGCTTTTACAACGTCTTTTAGATGAGGATTAAGTCTCCTTTGTGGTTGGTGAATAGGTCTCGCATCCTTTTCTATATAAATGTGGTGTGTACATAACTGGGGATCAATTCCTTTCATATCAGGGTAGTCCCATGCAAATGCCTCTTTATGTTTCCTCAATAACTGGATGAGTTTCTTTTCTTGTTCTAAAGTTAGGTTGGCATTAATGTTTAAAGTCTTTCCTGGCTCAATTTCCACAATTTTGCTATTCGAGACAGAGGTAGTAGGTATTGGTTGATCATGCATATCTTTAAGAAGATCCTCTTCCAATTCATTATCAAATGCCGCTTCTATCATGTGACATTGTACGTGGGATCTGGGTTCGGCTTGGCTAATGAAATTATTAATGGCATCGTCTTCTGTTTGGTCTTTAAAATCAAGGGCCTCTTGTATGGTTAATGGAGATCTAATATTTTCTGTGAGGTATGATATAGGGTGCCTGTTAGTTTTTATTATGGTGACACTTGGCTACGCTGGGGGATATAAAGCTAGATTCTTAATATTTGTCCCCCTAGTAATGGTCATATTACCTTGTCGACAGCCAATATAAGCATCGACAGTTGTGAGCCAAGGTCTGCCAAAGATCAACGGATGTCCATCAAGTTTGTTTTTAGGGTTTATTATCAGAAAATCAGCTGGATATTCCCAGGAATCAACAGATACCATAACATCCTGTAGTGTGCCCTCTGGCCTAACTACAGATCGATCATCCAGTTCTAATAAAGTGGAGGTCGGTTTGACCGATGTAATGCCCAGTTTTTGGCAAGTAGCGGTTGTTAAGATGTTAATTACAGCTCTTATATCAACTAAGGCATTTGAGAAGGATTGACCATAGATCTGTATGGTTACAATTGGATTTCCTGGGTCTTCATATTTAACTGGTGTTTCTTTTCTTGATAATAAGTCAGATAAAGTGCCAACTACTTGGAATTTTGGGTTATTTGTTATTGTCCTCCTTAGTTTCTTTATACATAATTATTTAATAGTCTTTGCATATATCGGGATGTCTTGAATGGCTTGGAGGAGCGGGATTTTTATGTACAGGTTTCGTAATTCTTCCAGAATGTCAAAGTCAGGATATTGTATAGGTTGAGGTATGGTTAAGCATTCTGGGAATGGAGGAGAGGATGTGGTTGTTGGATCATGAATTTGTTGCCTAGCCACGTCCTCTTCTTGCAACGGTTGCTCTACAGGTAACTGATTTTCAACTTGGACTATTTTATCTCCCTCTGTTTCAATGATACGTCCAGATCTTAATCGAAGGTCATCACACTCCTTTAGATCGGTTCCTATCTCTGGTGTTTTAATTATTTGAATGGTCTGGACCAGTCTGTTATTTGGATTGGGGTTGGGTTGGGCTGGGAGTTGCGGCCTTAAATTAGACTGGGGATTTTGTCGTAGAGCTGGCAGTGTAGGTTGAGGGAGTGGGATAGTCCCTATTGGCTGATTCATCGGTCTTTGCCAGTTTGTCTGCCAGGTTTGACTCTGTGAAGTAGGAGGAGTCCATTGCAGTGGGAAGACATTGTTGTGCCAATATGGTAGGGTATAGGGAAAGTTTGGCCAATTGGGTTGGCTTACTTGACTTGGCCATGGAGATGATGAAGGGAATGATCGCTGTGACCAATTCGGGAAGGGAGGTTGATTTTTCCACATGGAATTATATTGTTGAGCATGGTATTGCTAAGGCTGGAAAGAAGAAGCTGGGTCTGAAAACATACCTATTTGTCGCGATTGCCACTAACGACACTGATTAAGTAGATACACTAGTTCTGGCTCTTCTTCTGCTTCCTTGTATACTGCTTTCAATCCAGGAAGTGAGGGGCAGCTCTCTGTGGAGTGGTCTTTTGTACAAATGGCGCAAAATGGAACTGCATCTAATGGACACTCCCTGTGGCTATGTTTTTTTCTGTATCTGGGACAGAAGATTTCCAAATTCTGTTCTGCTTCTGCTTGCTTCTGTTTAGCCTACATAATATCAAGTTGTGTTGTTAGCGTCCCTAATATGTCAGTTTTAAAATTTTCTAATAAATTTCCAATTTCTACATGAGTTACTCCTTCTGCTGAAATTCTATTATCTCTTACAAATCAATCATGCTCTACTAGTTTTAGTCTTGTGCTACCTCTCAAACTCCTGATACATAAATCAATAATGTCAGCAAAATTTTCTTGATAAATATCTCCTTTCCCCATAATGTTTAATGTCTCAATCCATTGTTCCTTCATTCCCTTAATTAATGTTGTTTTTAATACATTATCAGGTAAAGCTAATGATGTATAAGGAGATCTTTGAAGATTATACTGGAATCGTTTAGCATACTCTTCCAATGTTTCATTTGGTTTAGCCATCATCTGAAATATTTCATCTTTTAATTCTCGAGACCTGCAATAGTCCTGATACTTTTTTAGAAAAGACTCTTTCATTTGATCCCAATTATTTATAACACCACCACCTAATCCCATAAACCATCTTAAAGCAGCTCCTTTTAATGTAGAAGGAAATAATTTCAGTTTTTGGGGATCGGTGGTATAGTCATATCCTCTACACAGCACGTCGAATTCAAACAGAAATGCATCCGGATCTTCTGATGTAAGGCCATGGAATGTAGGGATATGCTGGAGAGGAATTGCTTTCATAGGTGCATTGGTTGCAGTATCCACAATGGGGTATTGCAGAGTAGAGGTTTGGGTATTAGGCTAATTCTGGGCCATTTGATCAAATATATGCCAATAGCCTTCTGGGATATCTAGGAGGGTATTCCTAAGTTGTCAAGAGGGAATGGCTCTAATGGGAATGGATTTGACAGCACTTTCTTTATCTGGGATGATGAGAGTGCCTAATGTCTGAGGGGATTCACGTTCTTGAATTTCGTTATAAATGATTTTTGCAGCACTTCCCTTATCTAGGCTGCTTAATGGTTGAATTACCCTAGGAGGAGATTTTGGTTCTTCTACTTCTCCTGTTTCTCCCCTTCCTTCACAGAGATTACTAAGGTTCCCTTCTTGCAATGATTTTGGGCTAGAATTTTCAACTTCTTGAAAATCTTTCTCTTCGGTTTGACTATGCACCTCAGCAAAGGCTACAGATGGTGATCCTGTGGTCTGAAGGGAACTAGTAGGCTGTCTAGAAGTAACTTTTCTAGGTCCTACTGAAGGTTGAGATTCTGCTTTCTTAAGAATTTCATCTATAAAGGTTGATCGGCCAAGGGTCACTGGCCCCTTAGCTTTATCAAGCTTGGGTAGAGGTTTGGGATTCTTTTCTGGCTTTTTCTGCTTAGTCATGCACACAAATCAACTGCTAGGTTCTACCCAAACAAAACAATAACAAATCTGCAGGAAAGCGGGTAGGGGAGCAGGGCTATTACATGCTCCTTACGCAGGTGCTTACCTTCCATTTTTAAAACCCAGCTCTTTCCTAACAGGTTCTTACACTACTTCGAAAAAGAAACAAATGGCTACACTCTTCCCCGACAATGGCGCCAAAATGTCGAGCCATAAAAAGGGTCTTTTTCACCTCTAATTACCTCACATTAACTTGTCAATCCAGGAACGATTTGTTATCTCAAAGAGTGTACTCAGTTTGAGGCTGTCATTTGTCAGAGTAATGCTAGTAGTATAGTGCTCAAGAAAATACAAGAGTAAATAGATGCTTGAAAGAAAATCTACTTACAGCAAAATACTTTGAAACCTAAATCATGCACTCGGAAAACTAAGCAATGTATCAGTCAAGGGTCCAGTAACAATAACTCATCCCTTTGGAAACTGATGTAACCAAAAGTAATCAAGGAATAGATCGTCAATCTGGGGACTAGACAGCAAATGCCAATGCCCACTACAGTTTCAGATCGTTCTACACACCAAAGCAATCAATAACTCAAATAACAGGAAATGGAACAGCAATTAAGAAATGGAACAACAACTAGAAAATGTAACAGCAACTAAGTCTGATGAACAACAACACCTTAATCTACAGAAACAAGTACAACAATCTCACCCTACAGAAATCAAATGTCAATCTTTACTCAAAGGGTAAATCAGACAACAAATAGAAATGGAACGACAACCAATTGCCAACAAAACATAGAACAACGCTTAGAGCCAACTGTGAAGACACGGTGCTGAAATAAATAACACACACAGTATACAGAGATATTCAGAAAAATAGTAATCTGAGTCTGATATGCAAGTATTGATCCCGATTAGAAAGGGTAATGATAGCAATTCATAATGGAACAATAATGTCAATTGAACAACAATCGTATGAAGTATAAACCATAGACGAATACAGTAATACTAATTTAAGAAGGTTACAGCCTGGTTACTCTTGAATTAAACAGCAATAGCATTCTGTAAAGAACAACGTCGTTACATTAATGATTTTAAAGGAACAACAATACGTTATAAGACTAGAATGCACGATACGACTTTCCTGTTGCAGAGAACGATATATAAAATATAACAGAGATGCGATATAAGATAAAAAAGCACACCAGATTACTGATTAAAGCTGATAATACAAACCACAGACGAACTAATGATAATGATACAGGAGCAAGTGTTCCACCAGGGCCGGGCCCTTAGCCTCCAGGGATACACTGCTTGAAGTTATTCCAGAATCACAGATGGAACAGCAACTAGATTTATATTAAAGCATTGAAACAGAGTTACAGTAAATCTCTTCTCAACGAGAGTCGATGATCAAAGTTCAAGTACAGAGCAAAGTTACATGACAAATTAACAGTCTCCTCTGGGCTAGCAATGCTGCCCCTACTTATAACAGCTGAAGCAGAGATATCAAGGATGCAAAAATAGTTAAGTAGCAATCCCTCAGGATCAAAGGATCTTGAGGGATTCGCCAAGCTGTTAATCCTCAGTTATCCGGTCATTTTCTTGCACCAAGTCGATATCTCCTTTTCCTTTCGTTGGCTGAGATGTTTTAATTTAGATCGTCTTGTTTGCATATGGTTCCCCGCCAAAGGGATAGTAGTTAGCTTGGCCCTGTATTTTTCCTTGGAGCGGCAATCTTTAGTTTTTTCCTTTTCCTGCATAAGAAATAGCAATTATTAGCATTTTTATGTTGCACATAAATCTTTATAGATTTTGTCATGATTTCCCATTATCTACCTAGTTCATGATGCAAAGATGTTACGAGTTCTAAAGAAAAGATGGCAAAATAGTCAATGAAAACATACCTTCTTCAATACTCCACACTTAGCACCCCAGGACCTAGATAATAACATGCCATATTTTGGTGGTATATCTGCTACCACTATATCCATTAAGATTGTTTTTGCAGGGTATTGAACCAATGAGACAAACAAGTCTTTTATCAATCCTAAACATCTCACCTAACTAGAATCAAAAGAAAAGAGATCTTTGTATGGTCTAGTGATGTCTAGGTCTAATTTTTCCATTACAGACTTGGACATTAGGTTGTGAGATGCCCCAGAATTAAACATAGCATTGTGAAGGATATTATCATGTATATTTAAAATTACATAGAAAGGAGGAATTCCTCCTTCTAATGGTTTTCCATTTACTTCAGGGCCAAAGATTAATTCTGGCTGGTCATCAAAAACATTAACTGAGTCTTCAGTTCCAGTGATTTTAAGTGATCTATTGATTTGTCTTCGGTAGGAATCATGTTTAGCTAATTCAGACAATGGAACAACAATCTTTAGCTTGCCTACTTTAGTTTCTAGATTGAAGGATTTTTCTGTTTGGGATCTAGTGTTTCGAACAGTGGGATTCTCTCTGTCTTCTGTATTTTTTGTATTTTTCTCCTTTTCAGGGGTGGGGTTATGATTAGCAATTTATTCCAAATCAACTTCTGTAGGTTCTTCCACATTTCCCTTGGAAGGAAGGGAAGTGGAGGGTTGTCTATTGTTCAGCTAACTATCAGAGACATCTTCAATTATGGGGTTAGAAGGGTTATTATTTGATCTAGACAAAATATGTACAGGTGTAGTGATTGTCTTACCTTTCATGGGTTGTTTTGGAGCTTTCTGCTTGTTGGCTTCAGGAACATCAATTCTTCTACTCCTTAGGTTGTATTGCTTATGCACCTCATAGATGGCTGTGTCATATCCCTCCCTAAAGTCGAATGATTCACCTGACTGAGTTTGAAATTGTTTAAGAATGTGAGCCTCTTGATCCTCTTGGGTCAAGAAAACTTCTTTTTCATTACTGAGTCCCATTAAATTTATTTGAGTGTCCTCTTCAGGTTCTTCAGAGTTTGAGCCTTCTACATAATTCTCCTAGAAAGGAGGTCTAATGTTTTGGTCTGGGCCAGTCTTCCCAGTGTTCTGGTTTTGATTTTTTCTAAAATTAGGATTTATCCCTATGTTGGTTGGCTGACTATCCCAAGGAGATTTCCTTTCAATTGTTTCCACTCTATCTCCAAGCCTATCCATTCCTTTAATTATAACATCTAATTTTTGTTCAAAGGGTGAGGATTCTTCTTTCAATGGTATTCTCCTTTCACTCCTAACCTTGGCTCTTTTAGACATTAGGTTGGCTTCAACACTAACAGCTATGCTCTACATATCTTCTAAAGTGTGAGGAGCTCGTCTCTTAGCTGGAAGGCCATGTCAGAATCAAATCCATCGGGGAATTTGATTGAAGCTAAATTAGGTGGAGGTTTGAGGTTTTGAGGAATGGCTTTATAGACATTGTTGAACCTAGTGCAGTAATCTTGCATAGTTTCCTATGCTCCTCTCTTTAGGTTTTCATATTCTGATAAAATTTGAAGAGGATCTTTCTTTTTCTGCCATCGGTTCAAGAATTTTCTATAGAGGGTTTCTAGGGTGTCTATACTGTTTGCAACTAGGGATCTAAACTAGGTTTTGACTTCTCTAGTTAAACTTTGTACAAATATTCTCATTCGTACATCATCAACATCTATTTCATATATTTCAAAGTAATCAATCATATTTTTGGTATGTTTTTGGGCTGTATAGGTACCAGTACCATCAAATGGAGTAATCTTACTTTGGTAATCCTGGGGCATGGCACCTAAGTTGGTTGGTAATACCAAGGGAGCATATCTATTTGCCATTGCTGTAGGTAATGATGTAACAACAGTTGGGGTTGGGATAGCAGTGGAAGTTTGGATTGTAGATAGAGGGGTAGAAGGGGTGGTCTGTTGTGGAGTGGTTTGGGGTTGAGATGTATGAGGAAAATAGGGAGGATCTTGCAGAGGCAGTAGTGATCATAGAGGGATTGGGTGTTCCTTCAGAGGTAAGATCAGATCATATTGAGTTCTACAAATGTCTATCAATAGAGAAATTGACAGCTTCAAGCTGTAATTCTTCGATGAATATTAGATTTGGGACTAGGTCAATTAATTCAGAATCAAAAGATGTCCTAAACAAAGAGGTTTCAAAGCATTCATCAAAGGGTTCGTCTTCAAGATAAATCCACCTAACAGGACAGGATCTTGATCTGTAGGTGGGCCTAGAACTAGCAGAACTTTCTTGACTTTCCTGTCTCCTAAGAATTCTGGGGATCAGATTAGGGTTCTCAAACACTTGTGGTGGATTGGGATCAGGATTAGGTCTGGTGTAATGAGTCCTTTCTGAAGCCAGGTTTTTAGGTTTTGTTTTTGTTTTTTCTTAATTGATATCAATAAATAACTTCTATGTTTTCTTTAAGATGTTTTAGATTTGGATTTTAAACTTTCTTAAAGATTTATTTGACTGAGGAATTGGTTTCCCTAGTGGAGTCGCCACTATGTTATCACTTAGATTTTCCTAGAAGTTGTAAGAAGAGGAAAGGGGTCCGAGGTAACCACAAACCAACTTTTGGGTACAGAATCTAGCCAATCTGTATCTAGAGAGGGATCTCTCTTTAAGGTTTAGCTTTGTTTTGAAAGATATTATGCTAGTTATGAAAGCTTGGGGGTTTTGATTGTGTTTGGTGGTGGAATTTAGTAGCAAATGGGTAGAATTGAGTATTTCAGGCCATTGGGCTAATGGAGTCAATAGAAGATGGCTTAACTGGATTTGTCTTTTCAACAAAAGGATGGCTTCACAGGGCAAGATAGCTAAACAGGGAGCAAATGGTAACTTGAAAGGATGGGATGGACTCAAAAGGGAAGAAGGGAAATTAAGAATCCTTCCACATGTTTTGAGAAGAGGGAATTTGGATGATCACCAATAAAAAGCACTTAAGAATTTTTTACTAAATGATCAAAATGACAAACTAAGAAGCAGGAGCAATTAAGAATTCCTTGCCTATGATAGTTTAGAAGAAAACATTTAGAATAAAAACGATTTTGAACACAGATTGCACTTAAGCACTTTCTGAATTAAACTTTTTCATTTTAATATTCAGATATGAAACATAATTGAGATAATAAACAAGAAAACAATAACACATGAAATATAGAATACTTATTTGTTCGATGCTTGACACATGAATCCTGTGAAAAGTCCTTTGTATTATTTCTTCATCCAGCCAGCTATACAAAAATTGTCAAAGAGTACTTCTTGACCAAAATAATCAATCTTACAGAAATGTTTAAGAATCCACCCTCAATACTCTGAATGAGGGAGTATTTATAAAAAAATTTACAATAAAATATCTCTTAACAAAAAGAGATATAATCTAGGAAGCCTAACTATATGTTACATGAAAGTAGAGACAAATGGTCTCGAAGATAGAAGATAAAATAAACTGATGGCTTGCTGTCCCTATTTTTGTGAATGAGCTGGAGGTAGGCCCTATGATGAAGCATCTTGCTATCTTCCTCGTAAATCAGTGTTGGATGTTCTGCTTTCCATCTTCTTACTGATACACTTTGACCTGTTCTAATACTCTTTACCTGCTTGATCCTTGTTTACCCTCTTTTATCATAATTGACTATAGTAAATAATGAAAATTTACTTTTTACCAAGGATAAATCACAAAATTTCTGTCATATCTGTCCACCATTTTTCTTGTGGTATTCTAGTCCTTTGAAGTTTCCTGAAGATTTCATTAACCTCTGTGTATTTGAAAAAATTAGGCTGAACTGGAAACAAATGCTTTAACTCATGTTCAACATAGAAAAGGTTCTCTAGACTATCATAGAGAACTTTGCCTGTAGGTAGTGCCTTTGGTGTTGATGCACTCGCTGATGAACTGGCCCGATCACCTGCATACTAAGCCAACTTATCGACATAGTCTATATGCCTCATCAATTTATCATTGATAACTAAAGGACTGGGAAGTCCTTTGCTTTGCAAAATGCCAAATTTCTCCATGAAATTATTAATTTCTTCTTGCATGTTCAGGCATCTTCTCTCCAAATTCTACATCAGAGACCTTTTAGACAATACCTTCTTGATTTCTAGAATAGTCCCTACTCTGTCTTCAATGCCTAGTTCTTCTAGCTGGTATTTATTTTTGCTATTCAAAAAAATTATTAGCCTAGTGGCTTCCTCAGGCTTTCCTCCTAGCTCTTCTTTAGTTCTCTGAACTTCTTCAAGAGCTACTTTTACCAAATCAATCTGTTCAAAAATTATCTGTATTGATGGCTAAACATCATTTATTGAATGAGTGATGTTGGTCCAAAGAATCTTCCTGATGTCTGCTAAGGGTTTGTCAAATGTGAGGTCTTTCTCTAATGATTTCACCTACTGAGCTAACCCTTTGTTTTCCCTCACCTTTTCAGCAAAATTTATTTTTGAAAGATCATATTTTTTTTCTAAGGTAACAAATTGTTCTTTTACCTTCTGCAATTCAGAGACTTGGAGTTTCATCTCCTCCATTGATTTTATCAATTCTTCTGTGCTCAAACCTGAAGTATTTTCCTGTGTTGTTTCTGCTGTTGCTGCTCTTGTGACTGTACTTATAATTAATTCTGTTGTGACCAAGGGGACATTTGGTGCCAGAGTTGTTCCAAGTGTTGAGGGGACTATAGTAGAAACCACTGGTATCACATTTGGAGGCTGAGAGGTCAACTCTCCCTGCTTTCTCTTCAATGATTTTTCTAACTCTTGTTCAGTCTCCTTTAACTGTTCATTTAGCTTTAGGACTAAGTCCATAAGCTCTTCTTCAGACTTCTTCTGAACAACTTCTGCAGTTTGTGGATGTCTTGTTGGTGGTAACTTTAGCTGCTTTCTCAAGGTAGCTATGTCTTCATATTTTTTCTTTATTAAGGCTTCTGTAGCCTTTACATCATTTGGGTTATGACCCAATCTAATCACTAGCTCTTCCAAAGATTTAATTCTATTTTCTTTAGCCTGTGAGGAGGTTTTCTCCTACTGTAATTAGGCAGTTGTATTATTTAAATAATTTTCTAATCTTTGGGCCATCATGGCTTTATTGGTCAGTGTTGAATATAACATTTCCCTTGTCTGCTTGTGTAGCTCAATCTGATCCAGGGGATGAATGTCCTTTGCCATGACTTCAAAATCTATTTGAAGGTAATTTGCAATTGTTTGTGGCTATTGTACTTTAGGCTTGAAGAAGCTCATTTGCATTTTTCCCTCCTTGATGTCATAGGCTGACATCAACCTATTTTGATTGGTGGGAGCCATTTTTAAATATTGATTGTAGACCTGGATCCTTAATGGCTCATTTTTAGCTTTTATTTCTTTGAATTTCTTTTTAATATCCAGGTTCTCATTTCTTGGAGGCCTGAAGGATGACACTTCAGCACTTTGTTGTCTTTCCAGCTCCTGTCTCTATGAGCTAGAAGGTGTCCCACCTACCGGGAAAGTTTGCTGACTGTCTGCACCTTCTTTTCTTTGACTCTCTATAGTCTCTTCAAAAAATTCCTCTTCTGAATGAGGATTTAGCTTGTGCCTCTTAGCACCAGGCTAGTCTGATGGGCCACTGGCAGGGGTAGCTACTTCCCTGTCTCTCTTTTTGTTCTTTTCCTCATTCAGAGGAGTCTGCAAAATTGGTGGCTCTCCCATGTTGACTTGAGTTGGGTGAGCCTGTGTTTGAGCCTGCTCTTGAGAAGTTTCAGGCTGTTTAGACATGACTGATTGTTCTGTTGCTTGGGTGCTGGCCTCTGGTTCTTTTCCCTGGGATGTCCCTGCAAGTGGTGTACTGGTCTCCTATTGGTGCCTTTGAGAGGTCTCAGCTGTTTGTTGAAAATGCAACAAGATGATGGAGCTTAGTAAAAAGGAGTCACCTTCACTAAGTTGGCCCGCAGGCTATTTTTGGTGCAAAGTCTATTTTTAGACTATGTCTATTTTTAGACATATGGATCATGGTCTATGAGTTGCAAGATGCTATTTGTGGATGATTGGTCATGTTGGTAAAAATAGATGGAATTCTATTCTTAGACATATGGGCGGAGTCTATTTTTAGACTGCCAGGCTAAAAATAGAACAGTCGAATATTATTAGCTCTTAATAATATTTGGACTATAAACATTATCTTATCCTCTTGGAGCACTTCAGTTCGAGCTACGGATGTGGCACATGCAGATGCCAGAAGGAAATATGCTTTTCTTATGGGTCAGTTCAGCTATTGCATGATGGACTTCAGTTAGAACTCAAGTGGTTGAGTTTGGTGGAGTTGATTAAGGAGTTGATGGAGTTGTGTTCAGTTTGACTTAGTTGAACTAGTTGTATTTAGTCTAACTGCAGAATACATTAGTGATGAGTGATGTGAATTAATTATTAATTAATTCACTAATTATTAACTCATAAATCAACTAAAGAATACATCAGTTAACTCAGTGCATGGACAGTTCAATGGAGACAAGTGTTAGAGGTGAGTGAAAGGGCAAGACAGCTGTCGGTTGTGACTATATTTGTGCATGAGATTTTCACAATCAGTGGATTGAGTATTGCCAATGAGGATTGCGTGGTTCAGCCAAGGGAAATACGAGTGTGGATCAGCCATTTGCATCCATTCTCATGCAGGATTGCGCAGTGGAGGCAGGCAAGCAGTGGAGGAGATTTGAACCTGTGATTGATTCAGATATGAGCTAGTTTGTGTGTAACAGGTGGAGATAGTACTGAGTACTTGCGAGGAGTATTGTACTATGTATTGTTACATGTTCTCAATCAATATAATATACAGATAGTTTGGGGTTTTCAGCTGTATGCTTTCCCCGGGTTACATACTGTGTTAATGTGCGCATGCAATTGATGTTTCATTGTTTTTAATTCCGCAAAATTGATGATCAACGTAGAGGAGGTTATGTATTATGCATGCATTCCGCAATAGTGTATAATCAGGATAATCTCTGTGAATAAGTGTCATATTATTCAAAATTTCTACACTGTTGAGAACTTATTCTTGATGACGTCCTTTGAGAAGACTCAAATTGTCCCCGTCCAAAAGAATCCAGGTCAAGTGTCTTTTCAAGATCCTTTATTACATTTTCTATGTTGAGCTGCTCACTATCTGTTTCTACTAGGATTCATTCCCTCCATTCATCCATATTAGCAAATTTTTCAATTTCTGGAATTCTATGGTGTAAGTAAGGCGATAGTCTATTTTTCATCCTTCTATCACAGATGAAACTAGGAGGGTCATATGGAGTCCAACCAAAACTTTTGTTTAATTTCAGATCATCTTCTAGAATTTTTCTGCTGCTTTCCATGCTTCCCTATTGTTGCAGACAAATGGGCTTAGATGATCTTTGATTCTCAGTTGTGCTTTCTTCTTGGCCTTATAAAAATGCATCAAATCTGAGTGTATCATCTGTCTATAATACTCCAATGCAAACAGTCTCATTGGAACATATTTAGGTAGCTTGAATTGGGCAAGTTCAGACCCATATATCCTGATTTCTGTGTGATTTTGGTATAAATACCAATCACCCACTCTGTACTATTTGGAGAGCTGAAGGATCCTCTTGATGTCATCACTAATTCTGGGATGGGAATTTCCTGTCAGCAATGTAGTCACTGCGTGGACAAACTGATCAATGAACTCACTGTAGGAATAAGGGTTAGCAAAAGATCTATGGAAGATGGAAGTCCAAAAGATGACAGACCTTGGATTACCCTTAGTATCAAGTTTCATGAAAGAAAATGGGAATTTCTCTGATTGATAGTAGAGTATGAGGTGATATATGAAGGTGGAATACTTGAAAACCCTTTCATTCTCTAGTCTCATAAACTGGTCATGAATCTTATCAATAATGAATGAGGCATAATCGTACTTGAAAGCAAGGGGTTGTCTAGGGGTAAAGATAGACATCAACACTAGGGTCAGTTCATCTACATACTCACTAGTGTTGAATCTCATGACTGCAGCTATCATATCAACTATGAGTTTACCTGTATCTGTGAAAAAGGCTGACATATAAGGAGGGGGATTTGTAGTCTGATATTCCTTTAGTATGAAAGTTTGGCAGAGGCGATTGAGTTTAGATTGGGACATTTTGGTTGATTTCTCAAGTAAATTTCCAATGGAAATGGGGGTGAGGGCCTGAATTGGATGAAATTGCAGCATCTGATTGATTGATTCAACAGCTATTGTGAATAGAACTGTTTGGTTGGGAGACATGACTGCTCTACGAATGGGATCATAGTTTGCATGGCACTAATGAATTATGTCAGGGAAAATATGCACACAGGGGAGAAAATACATTAAGAGATTGGATTCCCACAGTCCCATGGCATCATAGCCATTCTGATGATTGTCTCAGCACTGGAAAAATACTTGCAGATGATTTTTATCAGTGGTCAAGTCTTTTATTTAAAAATCCTTATCTGCTAGAGGCAGATAGTCTCAATCACGATGAGGGGTGGTAATGGGAGCAACATTTAGGGCTACCAGGGTTTCCATTCTGGTTCTTGTGGATTTAGAAAGGAGACTGAGGCTTTCTTTGTTTAAAATTGGTGAAACCGGGGGTCTGGGGGACTTGATTTATATAAGCAGTAACAGAATTGTGGTAAATTTTGGCCTTTCTAGTTAATTTGCAGTGGAAAACAAGTATTTGCAGGGTTCCAGGTCAGGAATTTGTTAAATACCTACTTTTGGGGGACAGGCAATGGAATGCAGGTACTGGATGTGAATGGATGGCTCTGGGCGGCGTTGGCTGCAACGTTTGGAGCAGGTTGGCAACTAAAAGCTTAAACTAGTTGACCTCAACGTTCGTTTTCATAGGTGTACAGGTTCACAGAATAAAACAATGAAAATGACTTCTCTTGTTTTATATACAAAGTCAAAGATTGGCGAGTTTTTGGATTTGGACAGGCGACGATAGTGGGGAATGACATGACATTTTGTTGTTTTGCAGGAGGGTGGTAAGCGGTTTCTATCACACCGCTCATCGGGGGGAGGTGGTATTTTGCCTCGAGCCAGCGATTCCATAGAAAAAGCGACACATGGCAAGGTACTGTGCACAAAACTACTTTGCGATCGCATGCTAACGTGTGGTCACAAAGGGTCGTGCGATATGCACGTCAGCCATCAGATCTCAGAGCCTTGATCGGATGGCTATCGGGGAGGTAAAGTAGCAGTGGTTTAATGAGCGCGGGCCCGATAGATTTAAAGATTATTTAATCATATCGGGTGTGTCGGGATTGGTTGGGAAGGTTATTAATTAACCGTGAGGGTTAATTAATCCCTTTGTAATGTGTGGGGGATTAGGGTTGTTAATGGGTTACTCATTAATTCCCTTTATTAATGTATTATGGTTATATTTTAACCAAAGGGCCGGGATATATAGTTTTCGGGATTTTTATATAGTCAAGATAATACGGGATAGGGTAAAACTTTATAGGGGATTTAAATATTAATACAAGTTAGTAGTTAATATGAATTGAAATGAAAAGCGCTAAGTATAAAACATTTGAGGTGTGTAATTAAACTTAGGCTGAGGTGAAAAAGAGGGTTTCGTGGAAATATTTTAATTTTCCTAAGTAAAATAGGATTTTACTTAGGAAAAGCTTATCAAGGGAATGAATGATTTTTATGAAGGGGTATGATGATTAATGAATGGTCTTAAGTACGTAGGCTTTATAAATTATTGGGCCAAGGGTCCAATCCCTCCAGAAGTTAGAGAAATGCTCTAAACCCCTCAAATTTAATAAATACCTTGGCACTTAGGGGAAATTAGTGAAATTTTTTAGGGAAAATGAGAAGGGAAGTTAATTATTTTGACTTTACTTTGCTTGATATGTCTTTCATGTGCTGTATGCCTTTGTCTTGTGATGAAAGTAAAAGATTTACACATTTATACTTATCATTCATCATATGTTATTTTGCAACCATCAACTACCTACCCTACCTACTTAACCTAGCATTTTTACTTCTTTATTAGGGTGCACGTAGACTAGCAAACCCTTTTCAAACTTTCTTTTCTTTTACATGGCAATGCCTATCTAAGTCTAAACTTATTACATCCAAGGGCTCAGATTAAACTGTTGAGCTCCTTTTTCACTCTACCTATCTACCTATCTTCCAAGATTACACTATTTGGTCAGATCTTTATTCTCTATTTCTACAACATGAAATTGAAAAATGAATTAGCCAAGCTTAAACTATTTGACTATTCATGAATTGTGGCATAGGTGACAAACTGCACACAATTGTTTATTACAAAAGTGAAAAAGTAGTGGCATTTAGACTTGCACACTTTCCTGGTCTTTCTTTTTTGTTGGGGTTCATTTTCTTTTCATTTTTTGACCATCTTTTATTCTTTTCACCCTTTGATTTTTTTTTAGGGTATACCCTCTTTACATTTTTTGATTTTTTGAAATATGGAAAACCTTTGCAACAAGTAAAGGTGTGAACATATTACATAACTCATCAAGTCAATCATGATATATGACACCTATTGGTATAGAGGCATAACACTATGCATTGTCTCCCCTTCCTTTTTCCATTCACACTTCCTTTAACTTGCCCACAATAGAGTCAGGAATTAAAGCCTTCCTAACATATGAGAAGGTATCAATCAAGCATGACATCAAAAAAATCGACCTCAATGAGGTCCTCAAACAATTTCTACAATATCAATATTATTCTTGCTATGATATCTTGGGTAAAAAATAAACATATCTGCAAAAGAAAAATCCATATATTACTTATCTTCAAAATTTGTATATGGTGTATTCTTAAGTAGTTTTTTAAGATGTTCCTCCACCTTTACCAAAATGAATTGTAGCTTGGTTAAACTTTGCATCCTTTCATTTGGAATCAATTTTTGCAAGATAAATGTCACACATTATTCTTTCCCATTTCTTAACAAGCTACATATGATAAATTTAAGTCACATAAAACCAAGAGAAAACCCTTTTCTAACCAAAACAAATAAACAAATAGTGCCTCTAATAATACTACATTCTAATATCATCAAATGAAAAGATAGTGCATCATTTTTGCTGCTTGACTTTACCTGTTTTTGTTATGAAAGTGCTTGTGCTTCAGGACCCAAAAAATGTGAGGGAAGTTGTAAATGTGATAAATTATGCTGACCTTCGTAGACTTCTTGAAGCAGTCTCTTGCAACTTTTCACCCAGTCTTTGATCCACAGTGGGAAACTTAATATGAACATCCCCATCATGATTAAGAGTGCCATATTCTTCTATAAGATTAATTGATCCAACTTCCATTGCTTTAGGCTCTGAACTAGGCCTTGACAATTGGTTCATTCTTCCATATAGTTTTAATGCTTGCATGACATCAGTGAGAATTCCTATGGCTCCCTTATCCCCTACAGTAATAGGCAAGTTGAGTTGACATTGTGTTACCACAAAAGTTTCAATATTTTTAGTTTTCTGGTAAGCTTGATAAGATTCATCCCAACCAGAAGGGAAAAATGTATTCATATTCACTGAACATTCTATTCCACCAAATCTTCCAGCCAAGTTAGCATTGAAACTCCCTAAAAAATTAGTGATTTTCTCAACATCATTTCCTTTGGGTTGATTTACTAATGTCCTCATAGCACGTAAATTTTATCGTCCTGGTCCAATGTTGTCTTCTGTAAAACCTTATCTGTCTCATCTGACCTCTCATTAATATGAGAATTAAGAGAAGGTTATTCATCTAAATTATCTCCACTCACTTGTTTAACTTTATCCCCTTGAAATCCATAAAATATGGGTGGGCCTATATTGACATAAAGAACAGTGACGTTTTCCATCACCCATATCTTGTTGATCTTGGAATGACATAAATATTATTTGTGATGGGTTTGATTTAGAATATGAAGGAATTATCCGTAATGAAATTTATGAGCGATGACCTTGAGAAAAAATAATTCCTTCAAACATAGGATGGCTTGAATTCATGACACATGTTTGTAGCATAGGATCAAAAATCACATGAGGCGATGCATGTTGATGAATTGACTATTCATCCAAATCTAGAATTTGTTCTTTGGGAATGGTCTATTGATGAGAAAATTGCTCCTTGAGATGAGACACCTTCTCATGAGGCAAAGTTTGTTGATAAACAACATCTTGAGGCAATTGTTCATTATAATTATGAGATGTTGAAGAGAGAAAATCTATGTTATTTAGTAAAGGCTATGCACGAATGTTAGTGATTTGGTACAAGGAAAGACATGGGAAGTGAGGGAATTGTGGAGATTCCCTACAACTCTTTTCCCAAATGTGACACATGAGGATGTATGCTTATTACACAACTATATTTGAGAACATGCACCAATTTGAAGGTAAGACTATTTTGGATGTAGGCGTAGGAAGTGCTCATTTGGAAATCTAGTATGCACAAGATGATGTAAGGAAAGTTTAAGTTGTTGAAGTAACCAAAATGTTAGAACATGTATGTCCACATGTAATCAGAAATGGTGTTAGCCACATTGTCAATGGAAATGAAGGATCTATGGAAGATGTCATGTTTCTTGAAAAGTTGATGTCATTATCTATTAAAATTGGAAACTAGGGCCAAAATCCATGTGGGTCATCTTATTTATGGTAGTTGATATTTTTCTTGGATCCCTCTCATTGAGAGGTATAGGATTGATCTAAAGATCATCTGATTCCGATAAGTATTCATGAGGATATGAATTTATTTGTGTTATGGGACAATTCATCAAGGTCGGCTAGCAACCAAATAACCCCCACATGTGCTCAATGTTTTAGTATAAAAGGAGATGACTTGAGAGATTTCACAAACACTTCTTTCTTGATTTCTCTCCACTTTCTTTGGGTTTTAGTGGAAGAGAGGACTAAGAGGAGGATGCCCTAGCTCTCAATGCAGTTATGGAGGAGAGACCTTAATGCTATCCTGAAGGGATATATAGCAGCAAAAGAAGAAGTCACCTAGCCACAGTTAAGGAGGGCTCATCCACGCTGCAAGGAGAAGCCTTCTACAGGTTGTCTTAATAAGACTCATACACTATCCCTAACTACAGCCAAGGAGGGTTGCTAACATGCCCTAGCCGTAGTAAGGAATATTAGTCCGATGAGGGTTTTAAGGGACATTTTCAGGTGACCGAGTGCTGGAAGTAGGGCCGAAGTACCATGCTGGAGGGCCGCATTAGTAAGGGACTGTTCTGGGCTAGTAAACGCAGGGATTCCTCCTGAAACAGGCTGAGTAATGGATTGTTCTAGTGTGATTAGGCCACAGACCTGTAGGTATTGATCATCTTGAAAAATTTATCATCTTCTCTTCATGGGCTTACATAGAAGCTTTATAAATTGATCATATTCCCTTAGGCTTATAAAGAAGCTTTATAAAGCATGCTATTAGTGTATAGGCAATGTTAGTGTGGAAACAAGGCTGGTGAATTTGGTGAAGGGCACTTTTCTGTGGAGTGGTTCTCCTCACAGACTGAGAAAATCTCTATAATATTCAATGGACATTCATTTCTAGGGTGCCTTCTAGTGCATCTAGGGCAAAATATAGTTAAGGATCTTTCCTATTCCTCCTAATTCCTCTTGATTTGCATGGTGTCCATTTGCAGAGAAAGGGTATGCATCATTCAACTCTTGAAGTCTTCCAGCATGTTCCATATTTCACTTTTTATGGATGTGTTGGAGAAGGATGAACTGGCCAAAACTTAGCTAGCCCTACCCTTATTTCTAGCTACCCTAGAATGATTTTTGAAAATTGTCTTGATATCATCATATGGTAACTATTAGATGTCCCCTCCTCAAAACATGTTTACAGTTTCTAAGGGATATTCCTTGATCCCTCTAAGAAGGACTAGCTTAAGTGATTCAGGATCGAGGGTGCATTTGGTGCTTTTGTAGCTGAGTTGGAACCTTTCCTCATAATATTCCAAAGACTCATCATGTCCCAAGGTCATTCTAAAAATTTCCTATTTGGTATATTTTGACTTGCAATAATCCCTGTACTTATTGTTGAAGGCTTGTTGGATTTGAGCCCAGGTGGTGATGTTGTACCTGGGTAAACCCATGAACCAGCGTAAGGTTGCATCTTTGATGGTGGATGGAAACAATTTCAACTTCTAGTCATCATAGGTATAATCATAAGTTTTTCATATGACAGAAAACTCAAACAAAAAGGTATTTGGGTCCTCTGAGGTTAAGCCATGGAAGTGAGGAAGGGCAGAGGGGCTTATGTTTTTCATCCTAGAATCTCCATTAGTTTCTCTGATGGGAAAAGCACCCTTAGCTCTATTTTCAGCTCCTTCTCTATTTTCAATCCCATTTCTATTTTCAGCCATGGTGTAGGTTGGTGGAATGGTCTCTTCTTCTTCTTCCCCAATAGGCTCTTCAAAGATCTCTGGTTGTTCACCTAATGGGTCCTCTAGCTCACAGCCACCGAAGAAGAGGGAAGGTTGGCTGTTAGATGCGGTGGGGGTATTTGGAAAAAAAATTCCTAAGTTGTCTCTACTCCTACAAGGCATGAAAGGAATTTGTTTTTTTTTTCTTTTTTTAGGTTTTTTTTCCAGAATTACTTGTAAAATGGAATGAAATAAAAGATTTGCAACTATTTATTGAATGGAACTACTTGTAGAATTGGAAAGAAAGAAAAGATTGCAACTATTTGTTGAATGGAACTATTTGTAGAATTGGAAAGAAAGCATAGAATGCGACTATCTGTTGAATGCAAAAAAAAAAAAAAGGAAAGTCGAAATCACATCTACTTAGACATCTCCCCGGCAATGACACCAAAAAGTGATGAGCTCTAGTATTACAACACAGATGTTGAAACTCCTATGGTTACCAAATTTACCTCCAAGTTTGTATGAACCCTGGGTTGATGAAGTAAATTCAACACTTTCATTTCCTAGAGTAGGCAACATTTCCTTTCTAAAGTAAGAATAGAGTCAGGAATTAGGCATTTATACCATTTTCCAATTCAACACTTTCATTTCCTAGAGTAGGAAACATTTCCTTTCTAAAGTAAGAATAGTTTTCCCTTTGCTATTTGGTAGTAAGACTCCTAGTCAATAGAAGACTAGTTCGAAAAATCCTAGTGGTCTATCGCCCTAGTTGAAAAGTGAGAAGAGTAGACCATTGCATCTATCGAGAATTCTAGTGTCTATGCAGAGATGCTAGTCCAAATGGCCATTTATTCTCAATTCGGGCTTAAAATGGGTTGCTACAACGTTTCCTGTAGTACTATAGGATGTCCTAGTTCTACTACAGGATGCCCTGTTGTTATCGGGAATTCTAGTGTCTATGCAGAGATGCTAGTCCCACTAAGATGGGTAGCTATCTTAGAAACAAACAGATTAAAGTTACTTTCGTTTTCCTTTATGAGAAGTAGATAAGAGAGGATGAAAGAATACCAACCTCGATCTTGCGCTTGGTTCTTTGCTTGTTCCTTCTCCTCACCGATAGGTCTTTTCCGCTTCTCCCTTGACCACTCCGCTTCAAAGAGTACCTGTAAAGTCAAAGCAGCATAATACCTTCAAAGTGCAGAGATCTACAATCATAAAGAATATAGGACCAGATATATATTGACCACAAAAATACATATATTGTTAGACATACAAGAATGTGGAGGAAAACTTGAATAGCTTTATTGATATAAAGATTAGAAGAGAGGATTACAACCCATTGATCTGACCCAGCGTCATCCTCTCAGCATGAAAGCCCTTCTTCACCTCATGAAAAGCTTAGATCACCCAACACTATGATATTCCACCAGGTAACCAGCAGCACTTCCTTACAAGATACAAAATTCCAGCCTCTAGATCTCTGGGATGAGGGATCCATATATAGATGATTGCAGGGAGGTGAGTCAGCTTCTGGGATTTTGATTAGTGTCTTCTCTCTGATAGTTCTTGATTCCACTTAGAGATTGATGGTCTCTTACTCATCCCTGGGCGAATTTAGAGAGGCAAGTGTCACAGGAGAAGTTTATGGAAGATTCCATGATCATCCACCTTGCAAACTGTCTCTTCCATTTGTCCACTCTTGCCCATCGCACCCTATAGAAGGGCTTTCCAGTATGCATCACACCTTTTACACTGGGCAGGTGAGATGCATTGCACCCTTAGCACTGAGCAACCTGTATGGTCCAGTTTTGACTAGTTCTGAGAAGTTTTCTGTGGAGAACTTCTGGGAGATGATGTAATCAGCGGACCTTGTTCCTTTAGGGCATGAAACAACACTTTTAGGGACTTGGGAGCCATTGGTTTATGGAAATATATGATTGGGGTTGTAGTGCCCGAAAATGTCTATAACATCTGCCCCGTAAAGCATGAGGTCGTTAATCTTTTGATGTCAGGTGAAATTCTTTATCATGAGGATCCGAGGTCTTTCGAACTGGAAGGTGACTTGTAATAAGATGCAATACAATACATTATCTTCATAACATTTTCATGATCTAGCTAAGGCGGGCATTCCCATGCTTAGCTTTATAAATTCATTTTCATGTACATAGGATAGATGACCATCTGCGTGGCAGACTAATGATTCTGATAGAGCCATCGTCCTTTGATCTGGATGATCATCTATGTAGCAATGATGTACATTTGATGTCTTTATTTTCCTGAATAAATCGCAGCCCGGATGGATGAAACTAGATCCGGGGTCTTCAAACTCGTCTAATCTTCACCCGAAGTACAAGTCGATCCATGTGAAAAATGCCCTGGAGTCGAACATGGAAAGACATCACCTGATTACCAGCCAATGATGTAAGCTGTTAATGGGCGTGAGAGGAATCACTAATAATGATGATGACCCTCAAGGTACGACAGTACAATTCGTGTGGTGTGAAAATGAGACTTGGCGTCGAACACCACGTAAAATCTCTCGGTCGAAGGTCATTGATGTAAACCTGTCACCGAAAGTGAGAAACTTGCCATTGAGGCATGAAAGCTTCAAAGTACTAAAAGGGTTGTTCCTAGGTCGACTTCTTGGATAATGAGCTGATGTCGACAAGAAGTGACCCGTCGTAGGAGGGCCTTAATGAATCCCACATCTATGACACGGAATAGAGCAAATGACTTTTGGAGGTGAAAACGATTTGATGATACAGGGTTCAGGGTGGCGGTCATGAAATAATGAAGCATAAAGGTATTGCAGCGGATGAGACACAAGATGGGTTGGTGAATTCTCTGATCGACTTCTCTTGAACATATCGACGACACTTGAAGTGGATTGGTAGCATCAACCCCAAAGATGGATGGTATGGTGGAACAATGGTAATATGACCGGTGAACGGAATAACCCAACCCGACTCAGACATGGAGTGAAAGTGTCATGTTCAAGAGCGACTTTGCTACCAATAAAGTTTCTTCAAGTTTTCTTCCCAATTTTTCCCCAATCATTGTTGACCAGTACCTCTTTATTTTTATCAAGATTCAGGAGGATAACATATGATTGTTCTATAATTTTCCCTTCGGGCAAACCCGTCACTATGTTTTAATGAGCCTAGCGACAGTGAAACTTGTTCTTGTCTATATGGACAAGTTTGTCGCTATTGGTTTTAACGAGTTTAACGACAAAGATAACTCGGTCCTTTTCAATTTTAGAGAGTCTGAAAAGGAACGTAAAGGAAACTCCAATAATCCTTTTTCGTCATATAATCCCTTAAGTCCAAAAAAGTATAAAATAATACGAAAGGGATGAATTTTTGATAATTTTAACGAGCTGAACAAAACAAGCACTCGATCTTTTTGTGTAATAATCCCTCAGGTCCAAAAAGATTAAAATCTAGAGGAGGGATAGCACTCCCGGTAGCTTTAACGAGCTGGAGAGGCCAACTGCTCGGCAATCTTTTCATATTTTACGAGTCAGATGAAAAGAGCTTAAAGGAGACTCATTTTTTGAGGAACGAGTGATAATTTCAAGTAGCAGTTGATTCCAGGTAAGGTTTGGAATTTTCCAATCACGGCAGTGTTACAAGGATGGCTAACAGGATCACTCTTCATAGCTGTTCCTTAAAAAGGGGTAAACAATCAAATGGAGGTGAATGATCGGCTAAAACAGAGTGGAGGTGATGATGAGAACATGACCAAGGCTTAGGAGCTGATGATAATGCATTCACAACGGTTATTTACCGGAAATTGGTTCATTTTTTAATGAGCTTAAACTCTAGGGGAACAATTTTCTCATTGATTAGGTTTAATTTTTAACGAGCTTGAACTTCACATAAAAACTGCTTGTGCCAGTCATATAATAAGGACATCTCATCGATAGATTCCATTTTTATGGAGCTTGCACCTTTCAAAGCTTTGCTCCATATCCTTCCTTTATGTAACCTAGGAATGACCAATCCTACAAGTTTAAAGGGTTTTAGAACCTACAAACTAAGAAAATAAATGGTCGCTCTTCACTTGCACGCAAAAAGGTTTGCATGCTCCCAGGTATAGTGAAGTAGAGTTTCGAGGTTACCCCTCAATTTGTAAACAAAACATTTGCTTTGTCAGGAAAGGCCTACCTTTTACAGGTTACCCCTCAATTTGCAAACAAAACATTTGTTCTATCAGGAAAGGCATACCTTCTAACGGAGGTATATTATTCGGTCTAATCCCATTTTCCTATACAGACGAGTGTCAGACTAGTCATATATCCTTCGTAGAAACCTACCCTATACCCAGAGTTTTCCTGCCAAAGCAGACTAGGGTGCATGCCCCCTGGGTTTCAGTCCTGACCCCTGAATTACTCGCGTTCTTCAGGTGGACGGATTGGAGATTGATGAGACATTCCTTGCGTATAAAGACCATTTAGGGATGGCATTTGACTATTAGCTATGTGTGAGCCAGGGGACAAAAGCTGCTCTACGAGCTGGACCACTTAGCCTTCGTGTGGAAAACACATTACTCGAAAGAGTGAGGAGACAATGGCTCCCATGCTATAAATATAGTCGCACCCAAGGAGTAGATTGTCATCTAAATTCCCTTGGACTACCATTACATTCATATACACGGTTTTCCTTCTCAAAGTTATAGGCACATTTGGAAGGATCCCTAATGGTCGACTTGTTCCTTTGTCGAAGCCTGTCAGATTTCTCATCTCAGGCATAAGCGATGGCAAACCAAGTGCTTTCCAAGCAGTCGAGGAAAGGATACTCACAGAAGCCCCTTCATCGATGATAGTACCGACCATGACCATTCTGTAATCTTGTACAATGATTCGGAATGGTACATTAGATGGTAGACGGGGTCTGCCTAGTAGATTCCAATCGAAGCAAACCACTAGGTTGCTTGGAGGTGGGACCGAATAGACAGCCGGATATGACTCTGGTGAACTTCCTTCTTACGGTAAAGGAATGGGTAGATTGCCCCCATGTTCATCGGAGTCTGTGTTTACGAAAAGAATTTGAACTGTGTTGTTCTCATTCTGTTTGGTGATTGTATCATCTGAAGATGGACCTTCCGAAGACAAGATCGGGTCAACTCCCGCCTCAACCTTTTGACTTTCGTCTGGTATGGATTTAACAGGTTTATCTTCAATGATAGATGCTTCGATCGACCAAAAAGTTGTGTCGGTTGGATTTTCAACTAGCGATGGACTCGGCAAGAGTTTCTTGTATCCAAGAGGAAGCCGCAGCGGTGAAGCGGGATGGTTATCCAAGACTCTTTTTGCTTCGTCTAGGAAGGGACAACGGTGGACGACGTGATTGCCTTCACACAGTTTACAAGGAAATTTACATTTCCTTTTCTGTCCAAATGCTTCGCTTTCACTAGTTGATGGTGTACTTTCAACATGATTTTCAGAGGTTGATGACACTGGAATGTGCAAGCGAGGAGACGAGTCCCTTAAGATCCGAGGGATACAAGGACAATCTTGATGATAGTGGTCTCCTTTGCAAATGACACATGGATATTTAGGCTTGGACGGTGCAGTGTGTGGATTTTCGCTAGACGATGCACGGTTACCCCTTTTTGCCTTTGGCTCCTTCTTCTTCTTTTCCTTCTTCTCCTTCCCCTTCTTCTCCTTCTTAGTTACTTGATTTTTGGCTTTACCAGCTTCATCAAGTGAAGAGGAAGGACGAGAGGGAGAATTGGATGAAGTAGAAGATTAGGGGGTAACTTTAGTATCATCTATTTGCTGACTCGATTGTTCAAGAACCACGGTGTTCTGAATGAGTGAGGTCAAGAAGAGCCATATTGGCAAGCCAATCGTCAATCCTGGAAGTGACAATGTGGCCATATGAGGTGCACCAACATCTCCCCAAGAGGAGAAAGGACCAGGATTTCCTCCAAGGGGAAATCTTTGGTTGGCGGGCTCCATTTTCTCAACCTAAGACCAACGAGGGAACAGTGATGTTATTCCGATTAAAATAAATTTTAGACGCTTTGACACAACTTGCTTTTTCAATTTTTAAGAGTCGAGAAAAAGCAAAAGATGACTCTAGTCGCCTTCGATTTTTAATGAGCCTGAAATGACAAGTGCTCAGATGGACCTTTTCCTTTAAGGAGTATGAAAATGAATGAAAGAGACTACTCTAGAAATCTAGACAGAGGAATTACCAAACCAATCGCAAAACTGCAGAATACTTTTTACGGTACGGTAGTCAATCTTCCCGAATGTTGTGTTCAGTGCATTGCGATCGATAGGGCGGCAGACACGGCTTCCTATGGATAAAGGATATAGCCTATTGTGGTCTCCCAATATATACTCGACGGTACGTGGGAGCACAAGTCTGTACTGGCACTTGTCATCTAAAAGAGGAGGAATCACCCAACCAACAATGAAAGCGATAGTTACCAGGCTTTACGACGCTGGAATACATCTCTAGCCTATACTTCTAAATGTTGTGCGTTAGGTTCCAAAGCATTTTTATGTTCATTGAATTTATTTTTACAGTTGATCTTTCTTAAGAAATTTTCCTTTCAGGTTCACCGCGTGATGTAGATATACAATTCCTAAAATGCAATCTAAGATGATAAACAATCGTTTAATATTCTTTTTGCAATTAAAATCCTAGCTACTAAGGAAAGAGAGATGATATTATTTCAACATAGAGCAGAGAGCACACACTAGATGCATTGTCCTAAATCAAACCAACAAGTAGTCTAAATGCAAAGCACATGCATGTATTTGTTTTCCGCTTTCTTAATGTGTGAATGACATAAAGAACGCTGAGTACAAATCTGAATTATCTTTTCAAAGCGACAGTAATAACAAATTTCTCTTCAAAAATGAAAGGAAGATAATGACAACACTTTGCGACTTTGAATTGAAAACTACTTTCGACACTTGAAAAGCTACTAATTCAAATCAGATACAAGAGTAACCGTATAATCGACCATCAAGAACAATAGAATTCTTTTCTTTGACTGAAAACGACACTTGCGACACTTCCAAATCAAAAGACGACAGCTTGATTACGCTACTTTTTGTAAAAGAGAACTGTAAATGGCGCGCAATACATAAAAACATTTACAATTCTTTGTACTATGGAGGTGGAATCATGCAAAGGAAGGGAGTTTCCACAATGGTATACTGATCACAGACAGCAAAACTCCTGGATAAAGCTAAAGAGAGTGAACAAAGAAACCAAAATCTGGAAGCAAATGAGGTCTTATCTGATCAGCGCACCTGCAACACAGGGAAAGTGCGATGCAACACATCTACTGCACACAGGAGGTGCAATGCATCCAGATTCCCAAGACGAGAAAGTGCGATGGTCTAGGGATGAGACTTCAACTTTGTTCTTGGTCACAGTTTGCAGCTTAGTTCAGGGATTTAGGCCGAGCTAATGATAGTCAGTAAATAGAAATCACAGGGGCTGATCTAATGAGGTTACTAGAGCCACCACTAGGGCAATTAGGGTGTTTGCAAATCAATTGTTCAGTTTATAAACAAAACCCAGAGATAGACTGAAGTAGCATTGATCTACTTTGCACTTGCATAGAAAATGCAGTTCGAAGGCTATCTGGCTTAACTTCAGGCTCCGTCTGTAAGTTTATAAAGCAAACAAGTATAGACAAGAAAACAATCTATTCGCTCCCCAGCGGAGTCACCATTTTGTTATCGAGAAATCTAGTGTCTATGCAGAGCTACTAGTCCCACTAAGATGGGTAGCTATCTTAGAAACAAACAAATTAAAGTTACCTTCATTTTCCTTTATGAGAAGTAGATAAGAGAGGATCAAAGAATACCAACCTCGATCTTGCGCTTGGTTCTTTGCTTGTTCCTTCTCCTCACTGACAGGTCTTTGCCGCTTCTCCCTTGACCACTCCGCTTCAAAGAGTACCTGTAAAGTAAAAGTAGCATAATACCTTCAAAGTGCAGAGATCTACAATCATAAACAATATAGGACCAGATATATATTGACCACACAAATACATATATTGTCAGACATACAAGAATGTGGAAGAAAACTTGAATAGCTTTATTGATATAAAGATTAGAAGAGAGGATTACAACCCATTGATCTGACCCAGTGTCATCCTCTCAGCATGAAAGCCCTTCTTCACCTCATGAAAAGCTTAGATCACGCAAAACTATGATATTCCACCAGGAAACCAACAACACTTCCTTACAAGATACAAAATTCCAGCCTCTGGATCTCTGGGATGAGGGATCCATATATAGATGATTGCAGGGAGGTGAGTCAGCTTCTGGGATTTTGATTAGTGTCTTCTCTCTGATAGTTCTTGATTCCACTTAGAGATTGATGGTCTCTTACTCATCCCTGGGTGAATTCAGAGAGGCAAGTGTCACAGGAGAAGTTTCTGGAAGATTCCATGATCATCCACCTTGAAAACTGTCTCCGCCATTTGTCACTCTCACCCATCGCACCCTACAGAAGGGATTTCCAGTATGCATCAGACCTTTTACACTGGGCAGGTGATATGCATCGCACCCTTAGCACTGAGCAACCTATATGGTCCAGTTTTGACCAGTTCTGAGCAGTTTTCTGTGGAGAACTTCTAGGAGATGATGTAATCAGCTGACCTTGTTCCTTTAGGGCATGAAACAACACTTTTAGAGACTCAGGAGCCCTTGGTTTATGGACATATATGATTGGCGTTGTAGTGCCCAAAAATGTCTATAAAACCTGTTTTACTACAGGAAACAGGTCGAAAGCTTATAGAGGGGTAGTAAAGGTAGAATGATGGTAAAGGTGTCTGATGGGGGAATAAGTCACAAAGGAGGTGCATACTACCTAAGGCTTAGCCCATGTCTTCAAGATGGTTAGACTTGCTCAAGAAAAATGTCCACTTTGCTACAAAACATAAATTCAATTTAGAGTTTGGTGGACTTTGACAACGTAGGTGGAGAAGACTTGAATGAGGCTAGCAATATGAGGTCTCCCTGCAGATAAGAAACTCCTACAACAATCATACACTCTTTTCTTCATTTTTGAACAACTTTATTGATATATGGAAAAGATGAGTTGAATTTTGGAAAAATAGAGTTACTAATAGTTAGTGGCTAAGTCTGTGAATGGAAGTGCTTCTAAACCATAGCAAACTCAAGAAACCAAAATGACAATTGTAGGTACTTCTAAGGAATTTAGAAATAATGATCTGCGCAATAAGAAATCCTAAGTTATATAATGATCAATCAATAAATTTGTTTTTGGGTTGTGAGAATGGAACCCTCAAACCATGATCCCATAAGGGAGATGAGGTAGAAGGCCAGTTTTTCTGAAGTATTCAGTTTCACTTTTGTACCAATGATCTATCTATCCACAAATGGAAGAAAACTAAGTAATCCTCCAAATACTTTTAGATTAAACAAAACATAAGTCACTTCAGCAGCTAACTATGTATGTAATCTAAGCATATATATACAAAAAAAAAAGAGAAACCTCTCCTACTAGGGTTAGGCCCTAACCCAAGAGCTTCAGTCCTTTGAGTCAACTCAGTGCTGGATCAAGGGAATGATTCTCATTCTTATCAAAATGTCAAAAATACATAAGAGTTATCAGTCACAATGTCTTAGCTTGAAAATCCTTCTTAGATACAACAAAAAAAAAATTGAATGCTAATGAGGCCGTAGGCCTTCTTATTTATACAACTGAAGCTACCAACAACTTCCTTAAAATTAGGGAGGCTTGGCTCCCAAATCGAGATCAACTTTTACTCAACTATCACTGGCTTGGCTACTAATGACCTCAATGGGATTGGATGCTTGTAACTATGAGTTGATGAGATCTGGTGAAGGAATATTCGAGTGATTGAGGAGTTGAGGGATATCCAATCTCATAAAATCCCTCTTTCTTTTCTACTTCAAGTTCCTGTACTTAAATTAGCAAAAATTGCTCCAAATCCTGCAATTAATTCACATAGTCCACATAACATAACATCTTATCTGCTTTTTGGTCATCCTTCAGTCTAGGAAGCTCATCAATTCAATTCATTACTGTCAGATTTTTCAGAAGCCTCTGGTGCAAGAATAAATAAAGCCAAATCCCAAATTTTCTTTTTTCATACCCCTGCTATTACCCAAGCTTCCATAGGCCGCATTCTTGGATTCTCCATTGCTGTCCTCCCTTCCAAATATCTAAGAGCACCCATGACTGACTCGGCCTTGAAGCACTCATCTTGGAGGATTCTTTTAGAAAAGCTGGAGGCTCGCCTTGCCTCCTGGACTCACAGGACCCTCAATATGGCAAGCTGTCTTGTCTTAATTAAAGTTGTCCTCCAATCAATGCCATTGTACCTCTTCTTGATCCTGGAAGCTCCCAAATGGCTTCTCAAAGAAATCAAACATACCCAACGATCCTTCTTGTGGGGTAATTTAGGTCAACTCTGTAAATGGGCTGTAGTCAAATGGGACACAGTGTACCGTCCAAAATGTGCAGGTGGAACTGGATTGTGAGATCCATATCATAGCAATGAGGTCATGGGTGCTTGCATCTGGTGGAAATGGCTCACTGCACCATTTACCCCCTGGGCAACCCTCTGGATGGAAAAATATGCCAGTAATCGCCCTACAGAAGAACTAATATGAATTTCAGAAGTTAGCCTGGGCTCTCTAATCTGGAATGCAGCCAAGCAACACAGAATCCTAATTCAGCAACACAGTTTCTGGGAGGTTAAGGATGGTAATACAGCTCGGTTCTGGGAAGATTCATGGCAGCAACAGCCCAAGTTGAAGGACCTAATCTTACCTCTTCAATTTCCGGAGCAGGATATGCAGACTTATGACAAAGTCAAGCTCTTTTGGAACCCTTCTACAACACAGGGAAACAGGCAATGGCTTAGTGCGGATCACATATTAAGACATGGAATAGAACAAGCTCAACAGATTCTTGATACAGAATTAATGAAGAGGAAAATACAACATTCAGATGAAAGGGATATTCTTAGATGGGGCTATGAAGAAAAAGGCACCTTCACTACTCGGGAGGCTTATAACATCATTATCAAAGATCATATTGTCAAAGATCCTCTCTGGAACAAAGTCTGGGACCCAACTATATGGCCGAAAGTCTCAACCTTTTTATGGCTTTTATGTCAAAACAAAATCCTCACGTGGGACAACCTTAGGAAGAGAAACTATCATGGGCCCTCCCTGTGTCCCAACTGTAAGCAAGAAGAGGAATCCACTAAGCATCTTATGCACTCTTGTCAGCTGGCACGCAAGCTCTGGGAAAAGGTCAGCTTTCGATGCCAAAAGGAAGGATGGGTCCAAGGAGACATCATAGCCACTGTTCGCAATTGGGATAGGAATCCATTTAAAAGAAATATTTTAAATTTCTTATGGAAGCTCATTCCGGGCTTTCTCATGTGGACAATATGGAAGGAGAGAAACCGGAGAATCTTCAAGGATCACTCCTCACCCCTGGAAACTCTATGGAACATGTTCTGTCAAAATATCAAGGAAACCTTACTTCTCCACACCTAGAATCAGGAGGACTTTCCTTCTCTCCCTCAGGAACAGAATATATGGGCAAACTGGAACCTTTAGTGGAATCAAGAATTGATAATCAAAGGAAAAACTCTAGTAAAGAGCAAGACTCTTGAAAAGTGGCTCCCTCCTCCCATTCATATGTTCCAGCTAAACTTTGATGGAGCCTTGAAAGGAAATCTAGGCAAAGCAGGTTTTGGAGGAATTTTTAGAGATCATAAGGGAGCTCCCCTTATAACCTTCTTAGGTTCAAAAGGATGGGACACAAATAACTTGGCCGAACTTGAAGGACTATGGCAGGGACTCAATCTAGCTCAAAAAAATGGCTATTTTCCGCTTATTATAGAAGGCGACTCTCAGATCCTCATAAATATGGTCAACAAAATTATGCAAGGAACACCTTCAAGCAAAGTGAACAATAGCTGGAGAATGGCGAATAGGCTTGAACTTATTGAAATCTGGCTCTCTTCTCACACAACGATCATTCTCAAGCACATACGTCGGGAAGGAAATAAAGTGGCTGATTTATTGGCTAATATAGGAGTGGAAAGTGGGATTGATCTACATACAGGTTCACTCTCTATTTTGGCCTCGGAAGACCAATCAATGGAATACCAGAATCTTGTAAAGAATGAAATGAAACAGGGAGGCAAAGCGCACCCAGATGCGGGTGAATTTCTAGAAAATTAATGGTGAGGCGATGGATTGACGGTGCTCGGCCCAGCCAGATGGGGGCCAGCAGACCATCCCAGGCTCAGTTATAGCACCCGCAGACTCACTTCAGGCGAGAGAAGGCTAGCTTGTAGGAAATATTTAATTTTCACTCCGGCTGAGAAATGAAGGATGTTCGATTTAACATGGCGCCCATCAACCCATCTGTTTGCCCTCCGTCCTTTAGCATTTGCTCGCTCCAAGTAGGAAACCCCTGCAACAGAACTGTTACAGGAAAACGCTATTGGCTTCTCTGTTGTCTTACCTTTGGCAATGGGTTCCATTATTCCCATTCCAAGCACTGCCCTTTGAACCCTATCCAGGAGCCCTCTGCACATTCTCTGTTTTCCTCCCAGACCCCCAATTCTCCTGAGCTTCTCCCCCGCCACAGCACGATGGTTCATCACCGCATGCGAAGTCGCAAAGGAGGTGACAGAGGTGGTAGCGCTCGCTCTCAGGCTGCGAATAGTGATGCTCCGCCACCACCACCTATTTCTCCGCCCTCTTCTCAGGCCAACTCTCCCCCTCCTAGTTCGCCTCGGAGACAATATCCTCACTCTACCTTCCATTCGAATCATTTCAGGTTCCAGAGCAACCTGAACCAGCCCATTATTTTGGCTAATGTAACTATCATCTTCATTGAAGAAGAAGAATAGTACAATGCTCCTCAAGACATTCGCAAAATGGAAGTTCATCTGGGCTTTGAGTAGCTCCTGTCGGATGAAGGCAGGGCAGCTAGGTGTGGCAGTCAGAATGTTGAAGGTGATATCGTAGGCGACACTCGGCATCCAGGTGGCAATGCTCATGGAGCCACAGTGTCAATGGCTTTTGTTGGTAGCTTGAGCGGTATTCCTCAGGCAACGGAAACTCCAGGTGGCAGCGCTCATGGTGCCACAACTCCGATGGCCATTACTGATAGCTCGAGCGGTATCCCTCAGGCGATGGATCTTCCAGGTGGCAGGGCAGATAGCGATGTGGCGAAGGAAGGCGAGATTTGGTATGGGAACACGTGTCCAGTTGTCGAGGAGGCTCTTGACCAGGACATCCCAATGTAATGCCATGTGGCCTCCCAAGTGCCACCTCAGAGTTTTGCTGCTGACTGGTCAGGTCCTGTTGTCTGTGGTTTTGTTTCTCGTTCTCTAGTTAGGCAATTCTGTCTTGTTTCTCAACTGTTTCAGATGGTGACATCTCCAGACTCTATTCCGGTTTTGTCGTCGCGCTCCCGATCTTTTGCATGGTTTTTTGTAAGTTTAAACTGGTTTCCCCAAATATGGGGCAGTTATGATTCCCAGAAGGAACTTAGTTGTTCTCGGTTGAGACTGCAACCTCATTGTAATTTTATTTTTCCTTCCTTTTAATAGAATTAGCTTTTACAGAGAAAAAAACATAACATCTTATCTTTACCCTTCTCACTAAGAAAAATATAATAAGATATGTAAAGAAATGTGAGAAACAATGATTTTAATAAGCTGGAGAGTGGCATTAAGGTCCATATAATTTACCTATTGATGAGCCTCATCATCACCCCCCTACTGAAAGTGTTTCTCATCCTCTAAGCAACTTAGTCTATGTGTATGTCTTTCATTTCTCTTGTGGCCTCTCTGACATGCCAGCCTTCTATTGATGTATTCTCATCTTGTGGATAAAATCCTGCGTGCTTCTGTATTTCCTCCCACTGCTTTCTTTGCTCTTCCTCCTTTCTTCCTTCTAACATACCCAAGAGCAATGGTGGACTGAGTTCGAAGCTAATCCAGTTGATCTTGAGTCTCTGTAGTGCCTTCTTATAAAGTGGGGTCCTTTCTAGTGCATCCCTCATTCTTTCAGGGGAATGATACTCCCTAATTCTTAGGCTGTCTGGTCGGGTGCCCCATCTCCTATGGCATGCTTACTGGCTTTCATCCCCTAGCAATCCCAAGGTGTCCTCAAAATGAGTGACTACTTTCTCTTGTGTAGCTAGGTATCTTGGTGCAAGCTGGGGATCATTGGTGATGTTGTTGTGTGTGATAATGACAACCATGGAATTGATCTATTATGCTTTGATGTAAATGGGATCTTTTTCTTCTCTTTCCAATACCCTCTTTACTTCCTTAGCCCTGGCATCCTCATGACTCATCCATGATGCAAAGACCATTAGTTGTAAGTCTGCCAGATTTGGATTGGGGTCCCACACATTCAAATATTTTAAGGCCAAGTTTTGTAAGTAAAATTCAGATATCTTGGCCTTATCCTCCAGGATGCTTTGGTCACAGAGCTCAATGAACTTCCTATAGTCTTGGAAAGTCATAGTCCCTCATTGTTCTAGGGCATTTATCTAAAATTGCAGCCATTGATATTTTAGGTACAAATCATATGAATTTGATGGCATCTTGCACTAGAGTGCCTCCATAGAGAGGCTTTCCATAGTGGCCAATTGGCTCTCGTTTTCCTGTACCTGCCTCCTCAACCATGTGTTTTCAGCCTCTAATTAAGATTTCATAACTCTTTCCCTGTCTGTTATCCTACTCAACTATCTTCCCATCTCTAGTAGCTTCTCTTCCATATGTCCCACATCCTCTACATTATTTGATTTATCAATTTTCATGAAGTGATGTGTCCTTGCTCTCTCCTTCTCAAGCTCAAAGAAGAGAGTGATGGAAAATTTTTGTGGTATTACTCTGCCTCCCTCAATGAATCTGTAATAGGAGCTGAGATTGGGCTATGGGCTAGGTTCCTGCAGCTCTTGGGATTCTCCCTTTAATGTCTTTGGAGCATCTGCCTCCTCCTATACTTGTGTTGTTTCTTCCTTGCCTTTCCTTTGTCCTTGTTGTCCTTCCTGCTACTTTTTCTGTGTTTCTTGTAGTGCTGACAAAGTTTCCTGTAGGATTGTATGTGTTTCCTATAGGAGCATTTGCCTTTCTAAAATGGGATCAAAGGTTCTTTGATTTTCTTTACTGAGGTTAACCTACTGATAGGCCTCCTAACATAGGTGATTGGTGACTTAGGGGAAGCCTGTTTTGATGTGCCCTCTTCACTTTTCATTTCTGGGGAGACTAGTTTTTCTTGTCCTTTTGGTGAGTCTTCAATGATGATAGGAGTCTTGGTAGGTGTTTGTGGTCTCCCCTGTTTGATCCTAGTGCTCCTCCTTGTTTTGAAATATAGTGGAGTCTGCCTCTCCCTTTTCCTTGTTGAATTTATGGGTGTGATTAGGACAGCCAAGGTAGAAGCTTCCTCCTTCTCTGTGGGTTCAGGACACACTCTTGGAGTTTCATCCCCTTCCTTGCTATATTTTTCAGGGCTTGCCTCATCCTTCTGTGCCTCTTCTCCATTGTTATCTTCTCCCTCTGTTTTATTGGTTTTTGCCTCCTCTTCTTCCTCTAGTTCTTCCTCTTCTTCTTTAAGTTCCTCCTCTTCTTCTTCAGGTTCTTCCTCTTCTTCTTTCTCAATTTCTTCTTCTTCCTCCTCGTGTTCTTCTTCTTCCTCCTCAAGTTCTTCTTCTTCCTCCTCACCACTAGAGGTTGGGTCCCTTTCATATTCAATTGCTTCAATTACAACCTCCTTGTCCATGTCCCTAAATGTGGACCATAGAATAGGGACTCTTAATTGGCTTAAGGCATCTTCTAGTATGAGCTTGATTAGTCCATGATGTTCCAGTTGCTGATGTTTTCCTTCCTATACCTTTATTCTCATGTCTATTATTGATTTCAATAAGAAGTGGGGAACACTAAGTCTTGTATTAAGGGGTAACTCTTCTCCAAATCTCAACTCATGGAGGATTCTAAATTGGTAACCATAGACTATATTGAGCCTTCCCTCATAAGAAATATACTTGAGAATGTGATAGCTTACTTCATCCCAAGGATAGGGAAGGCTCTCCCTTTTAATCCCATTTTTTTCCTCAATTGGCTCTTCATCTCTCAAGAAAAAGTTCTTCTTGGCATAAGTGTTGCTAGCTTTATCCTCCTTTCTCCATTGCAAGATTAGAGGAAGTGTAGTGATTCTACTAATGCTTTCAGTGATAAATTTCACTGACAATCCTATCACCACATAAGTGGCACTGAATTTATCCTAAGGTGTGAGTGACATGGAAAATTCCTGAGTTACATCATCATCATATCCTCTAAGTAGCTCGAAGAATCCAAACCATTCATGCCTTCTAAATATCTCTACCATAGGGGGGTGGAGGCGTATTCTAGATGTCCTTATGGGCTCCCTTCTATTGAAACCTCCTTTCATTTTCTCCCCTCTATCAAGCCATTGGCTCATTCAGTGTCAGGAAAATTCCTGCTCTGATTTCTTGAAGGGCATCATCGATACACTGAAAATCATCTTCGAAGCTAAAGGTCAATATGAAGCTTTCCTTAATATTGTACCAGTCGGTGGTGCCATGGCGCAGCTCCGTTTTGAGATACCAATTCATCAATATCACATCCAAAATGTGGAGATATATGTGTAACTATTTTGGTTGAGGTTATTCACCCCATGCTGTAGTCCAGCGAGACAAATTTTCACGAGGATCATTCTTACCATTATACTTCTTTGCAAGCCTTGTGTTTGCATGATCGAACTTGAGCCTCATCAATCAACGATATTCCTTCCAATCTCCTATATTTTCTTTATGCATGCCCCATCATCGCTTAGGTGTAGACCTCAAAGCTATATCCAAGGCTTGCAATCATGTTTCTTTCAGTACATCCCTTTCAAACTCATCAAGAAATAAGCTGACATCCCCTATCCTATCCTAGTAAGTTAAATTGCATACCTTTGTTAAGATGCAGCAAAGATATTTTGTAAGTTTGTTATAGCACTGAGTAGAAACTTCGTGCAACCAGTTCTGCCAGATCTCTAATTCCTCATCAAAATCTGAGACACAAGAGCTATCCTTTTCCCAGCTTATCCTCCCATCTGTGGTGGCATTGATGAAATCCTCATCTCACACAATTAAATTATAGATATTTTCAATATCTTCATCATCATATTATTCGCGGATAGGTTCTGTATACCACGCTCCTTCACAGGGGTCCAAAGGAACAACGACCTTGGTACCATTCTTTTTGAATACCATAATTCTTCTTTTTAGATTGATTATAGTGTCCATATCAAAATCCTAACGGAGTCTAAGTAAATATGGATACAGATTGTGTTAATCCACAATCTCAATGACTTCATAGTCGCCACCACTCTTACTCCTTCAATCTCCATAAGAATGCCATGCAATCAACCCATCGAGATGATTTTCTGCTAATTGGCCACGCATAGCTGAATCGATGACCATTGTAGATTTGCTTGCCAAATTCTCTCCTAGGACTACTTCGGTAATACATTCGCATCCGATCCTAAGTCAAGACTTACTTAATCCATTTCAAATTCGTTGATCTGTGTAGTTAATCGCATATCTCGGCCAATTCTTTTCTTATTTCTATATACTGCATGTTGTTCAAGCTGTGGCTTCTCTTTACTAGAACAGTTTTCGATTACTTCTTTCAATCCTTCCACTGCTTTTTGATCCCTTAGCAACTTCATACATGTATATGGAAAGGACTTCAAAATGGTCAGATCAAGGTTCTTATTCGTAGTAACCACTTCAAGATTATTCTTCTGTGGTACTATTTGCATATGCGTCTTTGATGTTGAAGCTCCTGGGTCCATGAAACTCTTCCTCACTTCCATGAAGGTTTTTCTCTCCCTTTGCATATTGAACCCAGTACTCTTTTCTCTAGCCTTCCTGACCCATGTATCCTCCATAGGATTTTCCCTTCCATTTTATCTCCTTTTGTAGCTGTGCCATGTCATGTCACTCTGTTAACACTTGGATCATCTTCACGGAGTTTAGACCTCATCATTTGCAAGTTCTACGTAGGCTACTGACTCTTCTTTTCCTGCAATTTAGCCATCAAAACAAGACAATCTTCTATTACATGGTTGAACTTTCTACAATAATTATAGGAAGGGGTAGTGGGGTTCAGACAATCCTACACAAAATGTCCAGCTTCGCCGTAGCTGTAGTTATAACATATAATCTGACCCCAACCTCCTCCAGCGCACCCTCCTAAACCATGTCCTTGGCCGTGAAATTCTCTGCGGGCTGCTCGCAAACCATGATATTCCTAGGTGCGTCCTTAAACTTGCATTGTGTACACCATAGCTTTATCTATCGTCAAATCATAGTTGCAATAATTTCTTTCGTCATGTCCTACTGACTAGCAGAAGTTACAAAATAACTTCTTTGGTGACTACACATACTTCTGTAACAAATAACAGTGGTCAGTCGGGTGCTGGCCTGCAATTCGACAAATACTACACTAGACACTCAATCTGGTACTTGGTCTAGCACTAGGTTCTAGCTTTAGAGGAATAAGACCTCTAGTAACCAAGTAATCATGATAGATAAGACACTGGTCCTTATAGTGACCTTCCCATTTAAAATTCATGCAGCAAAATTCTAAGCGCATATCAGGTCGAACTTCTTTTCCCTTCTTCAAATCTTATATCTCCATATGTAAGCTCACTAACTGGGTTTGTATCTATTGAACTCATATGTGAGTATCCTGTATGGACAATGCTTCTAGCTTCCTCACTATTTCTAACACCTCAACTTGCGACTTTTGCTGCGATAGCGGTAATCTGAGATGGGGTAATAGTGCATCTATATACCACTCTTTGTGCTGCTCATCGGAGATCTGAAAGTTGACTTGTCACAACAAACATTTCAATCTCTAATCTAATTCCTAGGCAGTCTCGTTGACTGCTTGCTTAATCTCTTTTATCTCTATAATGCACTACGACAATGACTTTGGTTTCTTGAACTCTACGTTCAATGCTTTATTTGTATCAACTAGCGAAGTGGCTGGGTTTGTTATATTGTACCTAATATACCATGACAACACTTTGTCTTGTAGTGTTCTGACAAGTTGATCTTTCTTCATATCTTCATCATTGATTTGTTTTGCTTTCCATACAGCTTCTGTGACTAGCCAAACTTGCTCGGGATCCTCTGATCCATGACCCTTAAAAACATGCATCTTTATTGCGTTAGCCATATTAAATGAGGGAAGTGTAGGTGGAGGTGGAGGTAAAGGTGGAGATGTATGTGTATGAGGTGGATGTGGAGTGGTCATATGGGGAATCCTAAAATTGCCTTGATTATTTGACTACGATGCACCTCTAGGCATGCTAGGATTACTTCTTTCTTCTTCTCTTTCTAAGTCACCCAATAACGGACTGTAAACAGTTTCAACAAAATTATCATGGTCTATTCTGAATCTCTTTCTACTCCACGTAGATCTAATCTTGATTCCTTTAAACATCAATCTTCTTGCGTGCACAGTATGCCCTTCTCACATAACGACATCTTAATCCAGAGCTATAAGTAATTCAAATACTTACCTCACAGATCCTTGAAAGACTGGCGCTCAGCTTCACTAGAGGATACTGACATGTCAATCACAAATTCAGTAATAAATCCTCCGAGAGCACTATCTATCCAGTAATCAAAAACTCTTGTGATCTTATTTTCAGTCTCCTTAAGTCGCTTAATCAACTCTGGGGTCCATGCAGTAGGCTTGTCACACTTCCAATAGGTATTACTTTTAGCTAGTTTTGAAAGCTACTCATGCATCTCATTAGTGGATGATGCGAAAAAGATCTCATGTTGAACTGTAAAGATATACTTATGCAACCACCTTTTTGTTGACAAGCGTGTATTTCTATTCTCTTATGCCGCAAATTCGCACACCTTTAGATTGACCCATTCTTGAATCTCTTTTCTAGTCGAATGCAATATCACATATCCCTCATATAGATCTCGGTCCCAACAACAGAACCATTTGTTGGCTTGAGGGGCTTAGACCTAGGTTCAGAGTTAGCTGCACTAACCAAAAAAACCCTTTATCACCATCCCTTTTGGCAATGATCTACTCGCGCAAACCGCAGTCTCACTTGAGGAAATATTGGGGGATGTTAGAACTAGGTTTTCGCATCCAGAAGGATTATGGAGTATGGTCTTGACTTAGTCTGACTCACCTACAAATCTATTACTGCGCTATGCAATCTTACTTAATATTATACCAAATCCAATCTATTCATACAAAAAGACTACTTCGCGGATCTAAAACTCTATCTATTGTGCATAAATCAATGGACCTTAACTATAATTAACAATAACAACATTCATATATTAATTTTGATCTTATCTTTTACTGCGCAGCACAAAAGTAAACAGTAATTGCATAAAGTAAAGTACAAAATGTAAGTACATAGGTCTGCCTTCAAAATCTTCTTTATTATCTTCAGGTCTTCAAAATTACAATCCTTCTTACCTTGAGTACACACCTACAGGGGCCTATGCACACAGCTGTAGACTTAACAAGGTCTCTGCGCACATAGCTACAGAAGCCTTCCCCTTTGCTCTAACACAAAAATATATAACATTTATAAAATCAAAATCATCAAAACATATCCATGCCTTCAACTTACTAAGACAACCCTTTATATATCTTTTTCTCTTACAATACCATGGTCCATAAACCATGGTCGGAGCTCAAAACATACAAATTGATCCCATCCTTTTACAAAATAAGGGGCTTTGACCCACCCTGAAGCCCCTATGGCTCCTAAAACATTGCATGAAGCATGCTCTACTCCTCAAAATAAGAGCTCTTTACAAAAATTTGACAAAACTCTGACCTGGGGGGGGGGCTATCCAACAACTCGGCACCCCTATAGGACCCACCTAGCCTAAGCTACCAAATTGATGAATCTATAGTTTATCGTTGTAGCCTGTATGTCCCCTTGCGCTACCTAGATGCACTGACTAACCACAACCACAAGAAATAACTCTTATATCTAATTTGGCCTCCCAAAATAATAAGTGAAAATTTGGTTGCATTGGGTCAAGTTTTCCCTATATATCTCCCTTGTTGACATCTTCTTGAGCCCATTACAGGAGCTCAAGATCTTCGTTTTCAAAACCATTAGAGAGATCGAGATTAAAGACACATTGTATTTGTAATATTCCTAATTAGCCATGTCTAATTGGAATATTTTATTTTGCTCAATTTTTCCTTCTATAGTTATTTATAAATAAAAAGGTGAGGAAAGGGGGACATAACTCACTTTTTGAATAAAGTCACTCCCTAGTAGCACAACGTTGTAACTTAAAAGGGGAGCCAAGGGGGCCAAGGGACCATGTAGAGAAGGGGGCCCATGTAGACACTTGGAGGGACTGCACAGATGGAGAAGGAGCATGTGGCAAGAGAGAGGCTGCATTGGAGGAGGTGGGCCTTAGGGTTTTGAGAGAGGCCAACGCTATAAAGGAGAGAGGAGCCTCCTCATTTGGGCATTGGATTATGTTGCATTTGAGCTAGTCACTTCGACTTAGAGCACGCTGGCTATTTAGCTTGTCTGTAGCACTGTTTAGTGCATCAAGTGTCTCTGTTAAGAGATCTCACCCTTAGCCCTAGGGGACTTCGAGTGCCTGCTCGGGCAAGGTAGTTTCATCAGCATTTTGTAGGAGGAGCGATCTATGGAGTTGTGGAGGAATTGAGTATTTTGATGACTACGTAGTCTTGAGAGGGGAGGACGCAGTCTCTTTTTGTAGGAGCTTCGGATTGGGTTTATGTGGTGGATTTGAGCTTGGAGATTGAGCAAGGGATCAGCCCATGCGTATTAGAGGATTTTGGCAAAGTTTCAGGTACAGTTTTGGAGGTTTCTCTTCAGGGGCAGCGCAGAACCTTGAGGGATAGAATAGATCCTTAAGGGGGTGATTTTCGGGGGTCAGCTATTTTAGAAAAGCTTCCTGGGCTTTTCTGGGTTCATTGAGCAGAGGCTAATTTCAGACTTTCAACATTTTTGAGGAGGGGAATAGCCCCAAATCCTCACTTGATTCCAGCAGTAACAGCAGCACAACAGTTCTCTGGCAGCTTGGACACAGTTTAGAGAGAGGCCATTTCCTTATCATTCTGAGTGTATTTCTTCACTTGCCTTGTGCAAGTCGAGGTGCTATCTCTCTGATCACCTCTTGTACTCTTTCCATTACTTAGTATAATAAAATGGCTTAGCATTTCTCTCTCCATTTCTTGAGTATTTGCTTATATTCCATGTATACATTATTATATGTTGCTCTACTATTATTTTCTTATCTCTTTGAGCTTCCTGACTACTATACCACTTGTGTGTTTTCTCCTATACTCTTAGACAGAGTCTGGAAAGGGCCAGGTAGCCTCCAGATCTCATCCTCTTTCCAGAGGCGACATATCTGGTAAATGCCCTCCCAGTCCATCTCTGGTTGGAGTTTGCTTGTATTTGAGGGAAACCCCTGATAAGGGATATTACAGTCTTCATCATGGTACTTGTTATCTAAAAATCAACCCCTAAAAGGTTGTTGATCAGGTAGACCTTGAGTAACTGTTTCAAACCTACTTTTGGCTAAGGCTTAGCCTCCTCAACATGAGAGGGCTCTCTCACAAGATTAAAGGTTTTGATAATGAATAAGATGGCTAACTCTTTGAAGCAAATGAATAAGTATAAATGGTGGAAACATAACTAGAGCATATCCATTGGGCTTATGGAGTCAAAATCGTTTTAGTATAACAATAATATTAGCCTTACATAGAATTCAGGGCATCCAGAATTCAACACATTTAGAACACACCAGAAACATATAGGACAACACAGTTTATAAATGTATGAAGGAAATTAGAGTAGAATCAGTGATTTCTAAGTAATCACACATTCATACCACTGCAAATACTGAGAAGAGGACAATACAAGTCATTCTGAACATTGAATTCCTTCTGATTCCTGAGAATCAAAGCCAAATGCTGTATTACTAAAACAGAGTCTTACACACAACACAATGTTCAAGTTTCTCTAAAATTTTCCAACCTTTTGTACATCATATTTTCTGCTGTATATAGAGCTCTTTACATAACTGAAATTTCTTCTCCAGCATGAGGGAAACATGAATTCTTCCTACTATGACACCTATTAACACTTTAAACTAACTATTAAATGCAACTGCCTGCTAACTGGCAGTTTTAGAGACCTAGGACAATTAGGAGTATAACTCCTCATCATGTTGGTAGTAGCATTTATTACAATCCAAACTCATTCTCTAACAAATGGCCTTCTTTAGTTTAGCTTTGGTGGATGTTTGAAACTCCTTGCTAGACCTTGATGCCTCATTCCTTTACTGCTCCTGGAAAGTAGGAAACTACTCCTGCTTTTCTGCTTTTGGTCTCCACAAGGATCTTCGAAATCAATTATCCCTATTGTTCTGCTTGATTAAACAAAAATGTATTGGACTACCAAGTTTTTTTATGCACTGTAGACCTTTCCCATATACATGTGTGAAGACAAAACCCCTTTAATGCTGCCAAAAGCATTATGAAGAATACTAGCTATTAAAGATGACCATTTTTATAACACATAGCTTTAGAGTTCATGTATGTCTTTCCTCTGCTTGTTTTGCCCTTGCTGGATGCTTACACTTTGTAAATGATCCTTTTCTGAAATTCCCTTTCAAAAAGATTTCCCCTTTGTCTCTCAAAATGGTCAATCGAATCATAATATGCAGCTACAGCAGTTTCGTAGCGCGCTACGAAACTGCTGTGCATTAGGCATCACCTATAGCAGTTTCGTAGCGCACTACGCAACTGCTGTGCATTAGGCATCACCTACAGCAGTTTCGTAGCGCGCTACAAAACTGTTGTGTAATTTCAAAAAAACAGTTTTAATGCCAAAATTTGACTGTCTTGAGCTTTCTTTTTCTTGAAATGTCTTTTTCATTTGCCCCGAAGCTGTTCAAAACTGAATGCAGAGATACCACTCTTCAAGGAAAACTTTAAAAAGGTAAATTATCAAAATTTAGGACTTAGCCTTACTTGCTGTGCAATTTTTCTTAGCTAAGGAAGTCCTTCTCGCTGGCTTAGTTGTATCTTCAAATCCTCGATTTGTCTCTCCATAATTCTGATCCCAGCTCTCAGTCTTATATTGACCTTTTTGATGTATTTTGCTTCCTTTATTGTAGGGACTGACCAGGTGTAGTATTGAGCATGACAGTTGACCACCTCGGGTATTGAAATAGTTTTGTCTTCCCACAGAGCCTCCATTTTATTAAAATGAGCTTCCTTGATTGCATGTTTCCTTGAGGTTTTCTTCAGTTTGGCAATTTCAAGATTTGCTAATTCCAATTTCTTTTTTAACTCTTCAACACTACATTCCTCTTGAGAGATAGCTGCCTTACCTCTATCATTTTTATGCAGCTGAGATGATGTTTCTGATGAAGTCACCGGTCCTTCATGAGATTTTTCTACCTCCTCTGTTTCACTTGCTTCTGGCAGTGCTTCTTATACCTCCTTTGAACGCCTCATCACAGATCTTCTTGTCTTAAAGACGAATTTAGAAACCTGATCATCAAATTTGAGCTTTTTTGAGGCTTTGACCCTTTTGGTTTTGTCTTTACCTGATTCTATCAAGTCTGCTCGAACTAGAGGAGATTCTTCAATATCAATAGCTTGTAGCAAATCATTCAAACTTCCCTTTGAAACCAGGCTTTCCTCAGTAACCATTGTCTTGCCTTTTTCTTTAGCTAACTGGCTCCTAGTTATTCTTCCCTGGACTGCTTCACTTGTAGATGGTTCATGTACACCCTCTTTGATCTAAGTTTTCTCTTTCTATGGCTGTTGGGGTGTGTCTTGGATTACCAGTGGTATGGTGGGCTCCTTTACCTGTTTCCTAGCCTTCAATTTTACAAATCTCCTAGATCTTGTTTCTGCACGATGACTAGCTGTTGGTGGAGAACTCTTCATAGCCTGAGGGCTGAGACCAGTTTCATTCTTGAAGCCAGACATAAACATGAATGCGGACCATTCCCTATCTACTTTCTGGAGCTCATGTAAAATGATCAATTTGACTAAGCCATGATTAAACAACGAGGTCTCATAGGCTTCCTTCTTTAACTGAACCTTGTCACACATTTTGCCTAGGCTACGAAACAAGTAGAAAGGCAAATCAAGAGATATCTTCCCAGTGAAATGAACCAGAAGCTTGAAGTGATAAGAATACACCTTATGATACCTCCCTTCATAGGTGAAGTACCTTTGTATGCAGGTAAGTAGATTAGCACATGAATCTTTGACAAAACTTCTGGGCGCCGACTTGTTTAAGTTTGAATCAATGAACTTCGGTTTCAGAAATTCCTTGCAGGGGGTCATATCAAACTTGAAATTTTTAAACCATCTTTCCTGTCCCCTTGGAATCTCAATGATTGTAGATATAACCTCTGGAGAGATTGGCAATTCAAGCACCCCAACTTTCGAATTCAGTCCTGTGAAATTTAAAGCAAATTCCCTGGTGACTTGCATATGGCCTCCTTGAATTTTTTCGCAAAACCTCCAACAGCCAACCTATTTGAAGGCTTGTTCAACTTCATCGTTCTTTAGGATGATATCTAAACCCTCAGGTTCATTCCTCAGACATCTGCCTAACCTATGATCCTTTCTTTCTACAGACCCCTCCATGAAATTCCAGCGGAATGAAAATTTGAAAAACTGGCACTGTCTCAATCTTCGATCACTGCCTCGCTTGAAAGCTACCTTGCTTGATCTTCAAGGAATTCAAATTGAACGCTTGCCAATTTTCTCCTCATGCATGAACCCAAACATAATTATGACTGTGAATATTTGGCCTCTTTTTGAAACTTGCAACCTGAGCGTACCAAGACACTTAACGACCTTAATGATGAGGATAAGCGGTTGAATGTGATAGGCAAAGTGTATGGACTAACAACTGATGATGTAATGATAACGGATTTTGATATATTTGACAGCTGGGTGAGATTTTCTACGGATCTGCACAAATCCCTGATTTCGTAGCGCAGCCAGTGCAAATTCTGGGTTTTGCACTACGAAAACACCTAGACTGGGTTTTGCGCTACGAAAACTCCTAGACATTTTCGTAGCGCATAAGAACCTTGAAACAAGTTTCGACATATGGAGTTTATGTGTGATATGAGACCAATGATAGACAAGTACAGAGAATTGACCTCTTTTGACCATACCAACAAGACTCTATTCAAAAATTTAGACTCTAAAACAACATGGAAAAACTGGACCAAGACTGACACCAATCTTTTGAAAAAAACTAATCCTCCAAATTTGAAATTTTCCTTAAGTGATAACAGTGGCTCCTCTTGGGATAGTGTGCCCTTGTGGTACACTAAGAACTCGCAGGTCCAATGCTTTATCCTCTTATTGTAAATAGAAATTTATTTGACAAACATCCCCTTTAGACTTCTTGGGCCTTCACCTCAGGCTTAAGCCTTCTATTTCAGCTTGTCGTTATTATCAAAAAAGAAAAACTGATAAAACGGATATATACAATGTTATGAGAAATTGGTAGTATTTCAACAATGATAATGCTTAAGGAACCTGCCATTAACAGGTCCTCCAACATATGGTTCTCCATCAATTTCCTGCAAAATGTAAGTGTTGTTTCCATGGAAAGCAGCAATCGGATATGGACCTTTCCACAAATTCTCAAACTTACCGTGCTTACCCTTTTCTTCGATTCTGGCCTCACATTTTTAGTACTTTGTCATTGATCTGGAAACTAACTTCTTTGATCTTTTTATCAAATGTATTCTTGATTCTGTTTTGACTGTGCTGATGATTGTCATACACTTCATTTCTCTTCTCCTGCAGGGCTATCAACTGATTGATTCTCCTTTGTACAGTGTTTGGTTCCTCTTCTAATCCTTGAATTAGTTTCATTACAGGTACCCCAAGTGATGTTGGAAATATAGCTTCAGCACCGTACACTAATTCATATGGCGAAGTGCCAATAGATCTGTTTGTACAAATCTTATCAGCCCACAAAGCATACTTCAATTTCAAATGCCAAACTTTCTTGTTTTCCTGCAGCAGCTTCTTAATGAGCCTTACAATGCTTTTGTTTGATGATTCAGCAAGGCCATTTCCTTGCAGATAATAAGTAGTGGAATGTCCAAGAGTGATGTGATATTGGTGACAAAAATTAATCATTCTCTTGGACTTAAAAGCTTGAGCATTGTCAGTTATAATCTTCATTGGGCAACCAAATCTAGATAATATATTATTTTCTAGGAAAGAGATAATCACTGAATCATTAGCTTGCCTTGTTGGAACCGCTTCTATCCATTTGGTGAAATAATCAGTGGCTGTGAGAATCCAGTGATGCTGTCCTGATGAAGGAGGATGAATTTCCCCAATAAAATCCAATCCCCATTGCTGGAAAGGCACTTCAACATATATAGGAACCAAAGGCAAAGGCACAAGCTTCCTCTTTCCTTCAAATATTTGACATTCATGACATGTAGCTACCTTTTTATAAATGTCTCTGAACATAGTTGGCCAAAAATATCCAGCCCTTAGGACCTTGTTTGCAGTAGCTTTCCAATAATGGTGTCCTCCACAATCTCCTTTATGAAATTCTTCAATTACTTTAGCACCTTCTTCTTCAAGTAGACAGTTTAACAAAATCCCTCCTGAATCTTTCCAGAACAAATTTTGGTCATACAAAAAATATCTTAAAGATTTCAGCTTGATGAACTGTGCTTTGGACTTTGTTAAATTGGCAGGGGCCTTATTATGCTGAAGAACAAAAGCCACATCCTTGTACCATTCTGAAACCAAGAACTTCTCATTGATTTGGACCAATTCCTCCTCATTTTCAGAAAATTCTGCAATTTGGGCATCCAAATTAATGTCAAGACAGTCTAGATTTGACTGAGTCATCAGCTTTTCCAAGCCTTGACCTTTCACCAATTTGGTAGGTTTAATGTCAATATCATACTCCAGCAACTTTGCTATCCATTTGCCTCTTTTTCCATCAAGATCTGCCTGTGTTAAAATGTCTTTTATTACAGCACTTGGAACATAAGCAATAATATGAGAATGTAAAACATAGATTCTGAAATCTTTTATGGCTTTCACCAAGGCATAAGCTTGCTTTTCTAAAATGTTGTACTTCCGTTCAGCATTTGCTAATGTCTTACTAAAGAAAGAAATAGGTTGTTCTATACGTTGTTTTCCTTTTTGTAGCAACACTCCAGCAATTGTTTCTTGAGAAGCAAATGTAAAAATAAGAAATTCCTTGGTAAAATCTGGGCTGATAAGTACCAGTGCTTGCATAAGTGCCTTCTTGATTTCCTCAAAATATTTCCTTGCTTCTGATGTCCACTCCTTTCTTCAACATCCTTGTTATATTCTTGACTTTTTCAGCAAAATTTGGAATGAAGCACCTAACAAAATTCACCTTTCCAAGAGAAGATTGGATCTCTTTCCTGCTTCTTGGTAGATCTAGCTTTAGAATTGCATTGACTCTATTAGGATCAATCTTAATTCCTTCTTCAAAAATAATATGACCAAGTAGTTTGCCTGATGTTAAAGCAAAAACACTTTTAGTGGGATTAAGAGAAATACCAAACCTTCTACATTTCAGCAGAATTTTTTCAAGGTGCTTCAAATGAACTTCTTCTCTCTTTGAAAAAACTGTGATGTCATCAAGATAAACCACCACTAATTTGTCCTTTCCTTTAGCAAAGGCAATATCCATTGCTCTTTTGAAAGTGGCCCCTGCATTCATGAGACCGAAAGGCATTTTGGCATACATGAATGTTCCCCATGGTGTTGTGAAGGTTGTCTTCTCTTGATCATCTGGATGCACAAGAATCTGATTGTACCCTGAAAAACCATCAAGCATAGACATCCTTTGTGAACCAACAATATTTTGCAGAATTGAATCCATCTTGGGAAGAGGATAGTTATCTTTCAATGAAGCCTTATTCAAATTTCCGAAGTCTATACAAATCCTGATCTCTCCATTCTTCTTTCTAACTGGAAGTAAATTTGCAAGCTAATTTGAGAACCTGATTGGAACAATGATTTTAGCATCAAAGAGTTTCGTAATTTCCCTTTCAATTAGTGGCATGAGAAGAGGATTGATTCTTCTTAACTTCTGCTTGAAATGTTTCTCATTCTCTTTAATAGGAATAGTATGCTGAATAATAGAAGAATCATATTGTTTTAAATCAGCATAGCTCCATGCAAAAACATCAACAAACATTTTCATCATCTCAACATATTTAGTTTTCATCTCAGCTGAAAGAAACTTTGAGATCTTAACCATCTTAGGCACAACTGAATTTCCTAAATTTCAGCTCTCTATTTCCTCCTCATCAGCCTGTAATTTTGGAGCTTTGAACACATCATTTTGATCAAATAGCTTCTCAAGAGGAATTAGACCCTTAGGTATTAAATTGTTTTTTAATTGTAAGACTTTAGACTTTTCCTTTGACTCCACAAACATATTTTGTTGATCCATTTGAGTGCTTTCAAATTCTTCTTTCAATTCAATGAAATTCTTTACCTGTTGATCATCTTCAAAGACCTGCCAATTAGTGATGTTATCTGGTATAGCTGGTCGATGACGAACCTCCACCTCATACTTTTAAGAAGAATGAATAGGAATAACAAATAGATTAGCAGAAACATCAAGGGAATCTGCAAAGGAGTTCTGTTCTCTAGTTTTGATAGTGAAAGAATATGCATGAAACTTTTCCAACATGTCTATCACTAAATTTCTGTATGCTCTCATCCTTACATCCTTTGTTTGATAAGCACCTTCCACTTGTTTAATCACCAATTCAGAATCTCCAAAAACAGAAATGTTTCTAGCTTTCAATTTTAGCGAAACTTCTAATCCCAAAATCAAAGATTCATATTCAGCCATATTATTGGTGCAATCAAAGTTTAGTTTGTAGGAGTAAAACTTACTGTCATCATTTGGACTTGTGATCCAAATTCCAGCTCCTGCCCCTTCTCTTCCTGCTGATCCATCAAAGTACAATGACCACTAGCTCATTGTCTCTTTTTCATCTTCTTGCTGATTTCCTAGGTGCTGATTTTCTGAAAGCATCTCCTCCAATTCACCATCAACTAACTCATTGAAAAGGATGGCTGATCCAAGTCCAGTATCAAATGAATAAATGGGAAAATTTTGAGGTTTGTCTTTGCTGCTTACCATATAAGCCATTCTGGTCTCCCGATACAATCTCCTTTGCTCACCAAAAACAGGGATAGTAGCATAGGTAAGGTCCATCTGCATTGTGCCTTTGATTTTTGCTGCCCACGATCTTGACAACAACATCCCAAACTTGGGTGGAATGTCAGCTACAACAATGTCCATGACAATTGTTTTTGCTGGAATTTGTGTTAGACCCACAACAACATCTTTAATTAAACCAATGCATTGAACTCTTTTCGAATCAAAGGAGAATAAATCTTTATATGGTCTTGTTACCTGTAATCCTAACCTTTCCATGATTACCTTGGGCATGAGGTTATGAGAGGCCCCCAAATCCAACATAGCATTATGTAAGGTCATATCATGAATACTAATGCTTATATAAAAAAGAGGAAATTCTTCATTCTGATCATCTTCAAGTCTTGGACCCAAGTATATAATAGGATTATGTTCTTGTACATTCAAGATATCAGCCACTCCTGGTTGTGAATTAAGCATCTCTAAAATCCTACTTCTGTATTTATGTACCTTGAGAATTTCACTAAAAGGGACTGATATTTTGATTTTTGCAATTTCATTCTCAATATTGAAAACAGAAATTGTTTTCTCAATTTCTTTAGTAGAAGATGGAGTTTGAATGTCCTTCTTGCCAAGTGGAGAATCATTTTTACCTTCAGTAGCCTTTGGGTTGTCTTTCCTGTCTTCAACAGCCTTTGGATCATCCTTCTTGGGTTTTGTTTGTTGTAATTGGCACATTTCTATTCCTGAGATTGTACTGTTTCTGCATTTCAAAGATAGCATGTTGATAACCGTTTCAATAATCTGAAGGATTCTCTCCTTGTTTCGTCACACTGGGCTCATCATGTTCTTCCTTAGTCAAGAAAATCCCTGACACCTCTTCATCAAGACAATGGATGGACTCTTCAGTAATTTCAGGCTCATCTTCTTCATCAACCAAGTTCTGCTGAAAAGGAGGTCTTACTGGAGGATCAGGTTGTTGATTCCTATTTTCTCTTGGCCTTTGCTGGTTTTGAGGTCTTCTAAACTGAGGATTTCTAAATTGAGGCTCCTGCTGCACATGAGGAGCAGAGGTATTTCCAAGAGCCAATCAATCCATCAGCTTCTCCATGCTCTTCATCATTGAGTCAATCTTATCTTCTGGAGATGAAGAGGAAGGATTCTCTTCTCCTTTCAATTTAGCTTTTCCCATCTTTGATTTTTTGGCAGGAACCAAGTTTACTTCCACTTTAATTGCATCATTTTTCATATCAGCTAGTGTAGCAGAGTCTCTCTCTCTCAGCAACAGAGAGAAATCAGAATCAAAGGCTTCAACATATCTCATTTGTGCCAAAGCTTCCCGAGGTTTTAAACAAACTGGGATGGAATTAAACACTTTGTTAAACCTCTTTGAGAAGTTTTGAATGGTCTCATCAGGTGCCCTTCTAAGGTTATTGTATTCAGAAAGAGCTTGAACCGGATTAGGTCTATTTCTCCACTTCCTTAGAAAGCTGTCTTCAAACTCTGTCCAATTGTGAATGCTTCCAGCTGTAAGGGCTTTAAACCATTTTCTAACTTCTCCAATGAAGGTTTGTGCAAATAATCTTAGTTTCACATCTTCATCATCAACTTCCTCTCTGTCAACAAAATCATTAAATCTGTCTACATGTTCTTCTGCTGTGATTTCTTCATCCCCACCCCATGTTGGAATTCTTGTAGCATATTTGCTAGGAAGGTCATGTAAAACAGCAGGGAGTGCTACTGGAGCATACCTAGCAGGTACGGCCATGATTAATGGAGGAACAGTGATGACAGGTACTGAAGGGACAGAGGAAATAGAACTTATATGAGGCGGATTGCTTAGTGTTTGAAAACCACTAGGACTAGTAGAAGCAGAGGATGAGGCGCTGATATGAAAAGGACTACTTGGGCTTTGCAAACCACTGAAAATTGTACTCCAATTTTGAAGGGGAAGACCAGCTTTAGATTTGAGTAAGACTTTAAAAGGATCAAGTTCTTTAAGTTTATCTAAATCTTCCCTTTCTAACAATAATTCAGAAGTAACAACTTCCCAAAATTCCTCTTTATCTTTTTGTGAAACCAAAGATGAAGTATCAATCCCTCTTTTTTGCAAATCTAAAATAATTCCGATGAGTTCTTCTTCATTTTCTGATCTCAACAACACCTCATGAATTTTGTCATCAACTATTTTACCTCGAGACTTCTTGAAAATTCAGAGAGCAAAGATTTTGAAAAAGATGAAGTAACTGGTGTTTCAGTAAATCTTTGTGTTCTCCTTGAAAGTGTCTTTGGATTGTCCACAGGAGTAGGTGGATTTGGGTCAGGATTGCTCCGTGTATATCTCCATCTCGAAGCCACCTTTTAAACTTTTTGAAAATGTATGGAATCACCAAGGTAGATTGCAGCCTCGAAAAGTTTTTTGAGCTCCTGCTACCTTCAGAAATTCAGCCTCTTGATTTCGGGAATGAATAATCTTTAGGTTCCTGGCAGACACACCAAAATGCTATCACAAAATCAACCCGTGAAAGGCTGCTGATCAGGTAGACCTTGAGTAACTGTTTCAAACCTACCTTTGGCTGAGGCTTAGCCTCCTCAACCTGAGAGGGCTCTCTCACAAGATTAGAGGTTTTGATAATGAATAAGATGGCTAACTCTTAGAAGAAAATGAATAAGTATAAATGGTGGAAACATAACTAGAGCATATCCATTGGCTTATGGAGTCAAAATCGTTTCAGTATAACAATGATATCAACCTTACATAGAAGTTAGGGCATCCAGAATTCAACACATTTAGAAGACACCAGAAACATATAGGACAACACAGTTTATAAATCTATGAAGGAAATTAGAGCACAATCAGTGATTTCTAAGTAATCACACATTCATACCACTGCAAATACTGAGAAGAGGACAATACAAGTCATTCTAAACATTGAATTCCTTCTAATTCCTGAGAAGCAAAGCCAAATACTGTATTACTAAAACAGAGTCTTACACACAGCACAATGTTCAAGTTTCTCTGAAATTTTCCAACCTTTTGTACATTATATTTTCTGCTATATATAGAGCTCTTTACATAACTGAGATTCCTTCTACAGCATGAGGGTAACTCGAATTCTTCCTACTATGACACCTATTGACACTTTAAACTAACTATTAAATGCAACTGACTGCTAACTGACAGTTTTAGAGACCTAGGACAATTAGGAGTATAACTACTCATCATGTTGGTAGTAGCACTTATTACAATCCAAACTCATTCTCTGACAAATGGCCTTCTTCAGTTTAACTTTGGTGGATGTTTGAAACTCCTTGCTGGACCTTGATGCCTCATTCCTTTACTGCTCCTGGAAAGTAGGAAACTGCTCCTGCTTTTCTGCTTTTGGTCTCCACAAGGATCTTCGAAATCAATTATCCCTATTGTTCTGCTTGATTACACAAAAATGTATTGGACTGCCAAGTTTCTTTATGCACTGTAGACCTTGCCCATATACACGTGTGAAGACAAAACCCCTTTAATGCTGCTTGAAGCATTATGAACAATACTAGCTATGAAAAATGACCATTTTTATAACACATAGATTTAGAGTTCATGTATGTCTTTCCTCTGCTTGTTTTGCTCTTGCTGGATGCTTACACTTTGTAAATGATCCTTTTCTAAAATTCCCTTTCAAAACGATTTCCCCTTTGTCTCTCAAAATGGTCAACTGAATCATAATATGCAGCTATAGTAGTTTTGTAGCGCGCTACAAAACTGTTGTGCATTAGGCATCACCTACAGCAGTTTCGTAGCGCGCTACAAAACTGCTATGTAATTTCAAAAACGCAGTTTTAATGCCAAAATATGACTGTCTTGAGCTTTCATTTTCTTGAAATGTCTTTTTCATTTGCCCTGAAGTTGTTCAAAACTGAATGCAGAGATACCATTCTTCAAGGAAAACTTCAAAAAGGTAAATTATCAAAATTTAGGACTTAGCCTTACTTGCTGTGTGATTTTTCTTAGCTAAGGAAGTCCTTCTCACTGGCTTAGTTGTATCTTCAAATCCTCAATTTGTCTCTTCATAATTCTGATCCCAGCTCTCAGTCTTGTATTGACCTTTCTGATGTATTTTGCTTCCTTTATTGCAGGGACAGACCAGGTGTAGTATTGAGCATGACAGTTGACCACCTCGGGTATTGAAATAGTTTTGTCTTCCCACAGAGCCTCCATTTTATTAAAATGAGCTTCCTTGATTGCATGTTTCCTTGAGGTTTTCTTCAGTTTGGCAATTTCAAGATTTGCTAATTCCAATTTCTTTTTTAACTCTTCAACACTACATTCCTCTTGAGAGATAGTTGCCTTAGCTCTGTCATTTTTATGCAGCTGTGATGATGTTTCTGATGAAGTCACTGGTCCTTCATGAGATTTTTCTATCTCCTCTGTTTCACTTGCTTCTGGCAGCGCTCCTTGTACCTCCTTTGAACGCCTCATCACAGGTCTTCTTGGCTTAAAGACAAATTTAGAAACCTGATCATCAAATTTGAGCTTTTTCGAGGCTTTGATCCTTTTGGTTTTGTCTTTACCTGATTCTATCAAGTTTGCTCGAACCAGAGGAGATTCTTCAATATCAATAGCTTGCATCAAGTCATTCAAACTTCCCTTTGAAACCGGGCTTTCCTCAGTAACCATTGTCTTTCCTTTTTCTTTAGCTAACTGGCTCCTAGTTATTCTTCTCTGGACTGCTTCACCTGTAGATGGTTCATGTACACCCTCTTTGATCTGAGTTTTCTCTTTCTGTGACTATTGGGGTGTGTCTTGGATTACCAGTGGTCTGGTGGGCTCCTTTACCTATTTCCTAGCCTTCAATTTTACAAATCTCCTAGATCTTGTTTCTGCACGATGACTAGCTACTGGTGGAGAACTCTTCGTAGCCTGAGGGCTGAGACTAGTTTCATTCTTGAAGCCAGACATAAACATGAACATGGACCATTCCCTATCTACTTTCTGGAGCTCATGCAAAACGATCAATTTGACTAAGCCGTGATGAAACAACGAGGTCTCATAGGCTTCCTTCTTTAACTGAACCTTGTCACACATTTTGCCTAGGCTACGAAACAAGTAGAAAGGCAAATCAAGAGATATCTTCCCAGTGAAATGAACCAGAAGCTTGAAGTGATAAGAATACACCTTATGATACCTCCCTTCACAGGTGAAGTACCTCTGTATGTAGGTAAGTATATTAGCATATGAATCTTTGACAAAACTTCTGGGCACTGACTTGTTTAAGTCTGAATCAATGAACTCTGGTTTCAGAAATTCCTTGCAGGGGGTCATATCAAACTTGAAATTTTTAAACCATCTTTCCTGTCCCCTTGGAATCTCAGTGACTGTAGATATAACCTTTGGAGAGATTGGCAATTCAAGCACCCCAACTTTCGAATTCAGTCCTGTGAAATCTAAAGAAAATTCCCTGGTGACTTGCATATGGCCTCCTTGAAGTTTTTCGCAAAACCTCCAACAACCAACTTGTTTGAAGGCTTGTTTAACTTCATCATTCTTTAAGATGATATATAAACCCTCAAGTTCATTCCTCAGACATCTGCCTAACCTATGATCCTTTCTTTCTGCAGACCCTCCATGAAATTCTAGCAGAATGAAAATTTGAAAAACTGGCACTGTCTCAATCTTTGATTACTACCTCGCTTGATCTTCAATGAATTCAAATTGAACGCTTGCCAATTTTCTCCTCATGAATGAACCCAAACATAATTATGACTGTGAATATTTGGCCTTCTTTTGAAACTTGCAACCTGAGTGTACCAAGACACTTAACGACCTTAATGATGAGGATAAGCGGTTGAATGCGATAGGCAAAGTGTATGGACTAACAACTGATGATGTAATGATAATGGATTTTGATAGATTTGACAGCTAGGTGAGATTTGCTACAGATCTGCACGAATCCCCGATTTCATAGCACAGCCAGTGCAAATTCTAGGTTTTGCACTACGAAAACCCCTAGACTGGGTTTTGCGCTACGAAAACTCCTAGACATTTTTGTAGCGCATAAGAACCTTAAAACAAGTTTCGACATATGGAGTTTATGTGTGATATGAGACCAATGATAGATAAGTACAGAGAATTGACCTCTTTTGACCATACCAACAAGACTCTATTCGAAAATTTAGACTCTAAAACAACATGGAAAAACTGGACCAAGACTGACACCAATCCTTTGAAAAAAAACTGATGCTCAGAATTTGAAATTTTCCTTAAGTGATAACAGTGGCTCCACATGGGGTGGTGTGCCCTTTTGGAACACTAAGAACTCGCAGGTCCAGTGCTTTATCCTCTTCTTGTAAACATAAATTTATTTGACAAGCATCCCCTTTAGACTTCTTGGGCCTTCACCTCAAGCTTAAGCCTTCTATTTCAGCTTGTCGTTATTATCAAAAAAGAAAAACTGATAAAATGGATATATAAAATGTTATGAGAAATTGATAGTATTTCAACAATGATAATGCTTAAGGAACTTGCCATTAACAGGTCCTCCAGCATATGGTTCTCCATCAATTTCCTGCAAAATGTAAGTGTTGTTTCCATGGAAAGTAGTAATCTGATAAGGACCTTTCCACAAATTCTCAAACTTACTATGGTTATCCTTTTCTTTGATTCTGGCCTCCCATTTTAGTACTTTGTCATTGATTTGGAAACTAACTTCTTTGATCTTTTTATCAAATGTATTCTTGATTCTGTCCTGATTGTTTTGATGATTGTCATACACTTCATTTCTCTTCTCCTGTAGGGCTATCAGCTGATTGATTCTCCTTTGTACAGCGTTTGGTTCCTCTTCTAATCCTTCAATTAGTTTCATTACAGGTACCCCAAGTGATGTTGGAAATATAGCTTCAGCACCGTACACTAATTCATATGGCGAAGTGCCAATAGATCTATTTGTACAAATCCTATAAGCCCACAAAGCATACTTCAATTTCAAACGCCAAGCTTTCTTGTTTTCCTGTAGTAGCTTCTTAATGATCCTTACAATGCTTTTGTTTGATGATTTAGCAAGGCCATTCCTTGCAGATAATAAGTAGTGGAATGTCCAAGAGTGATGTGATATTGGTGACAAAAATTAATCATTCTCTTGGACTTAAAATCTTGAGCATTGTTAGTTATAATCTTCATAGGGCAACCAAATCTAGACAATATATTATTTTCTAGGAAAGAGATAATCACTTAATCATTAGCTTGCCTTGTTGGAACCGCTTCTATCTATTTGGTGAAATAATTGGTGGCTGTGAGAATCCAGCGATGCTGTCCTAATGAAGGAGGATGAACTTCCCCAATAAAATCCAATCCCCATTGTTGGAAAGGCGCTTCAACATATATAGGAACCAAAGGCAAAGGCACAAGCTTCCTCTTTCCTTCAAATATTTGACATTCATGACATGTAGCTACCTTTTTATAAATGTCTCTGAACATAGTTGGCCAAAAATATCCAGCCCTTAGGACCTTGTTTGCAGTAGCTTTTCAATAATGGTGTCCCCCACAATCTCCTTTATGAAATTATTCAATTACTTTAGCACCTTCTTCTTCAAGTAGATAGTTTAACAAAATCCCTCCTGCATCTTTCCAAAACAAATTTTGGTCATACATAAAATATCTTAAAGATTTCAGCTTGATGAACCGTGCTTTGGACTTTGTTAAATTGGCAGGGGCCTTATTATGCTGAAGAACAAAAGCCACATCCTTGTACCATTCTGAAACCAAGAACTTCTCATTGATTTGGACCAATTACTCCTCATTTTCAGAAAATTCTGCAATTTGGGCATCCAAATTAATGTCAAGATAGTCCAGATTTGACTGATTTATCAGCTTTGCCAAGCCTTGACCTTTCACCAATTTGGTAGGTTTAATGTCAATATCATACTCAAGCAACTTTTCTATCCATTTGCCTCCTTTTCCATCATCTGCTTGTGTTAAAATGTCTTTTATTACAGCACTTGGAACATAAGCGACAATATGAGAATGTAAAACATAGATTCTGAAATCTTTTATGGCTTTCACCAAGGCCTAAGCTTGCTTTTCTAAAATGTTGTACTTCAGTTTAGCATTTGCTAATGTCTTACTAAAGAAAGAAATAGGTTGTTCTATACCTTGTTTTCCTTTTTGTAGCAACACTCCAGCAATTGTTTCTTAAGAAGCAAATGTAAAAATAATAAATTCCTTCGTAAAATCTAGGCTAATAGGTACGAGTGCTTGCGTAAGTGCCTTCTTGATTTCCTCAAAAGATTTCCTTGCTTCTAATGTCCACTTAAAGTCCACTCCTTTCTTCAACATCCTTGTTATATTCTTGACTTTTTCAGCAAAATTTGGAATGAAGCACCTAACAAAATTCACCTTTCCAAGAAAAGATTGGATCTCTTTCCTGCTTCTTGGAAGATCTAGCTTTAGAATTGCATTGACTCTATTAGGATCAATCTTAATTCCTTCTTCAGAAATAATATGACCAAGTAGCTTGCCTGATGTTAAAGCAAAAACACTTTTAGTGGGATTAAGAGAAATACCAAACCTTCTACATTTCAGCAGAATTTTTTCAAGGTGCTTCAAATGATCTTCTTCTCTCTTTGAAAAAATTGTGATGTCATCAAGATAAACCACCACTAATTTGTCCTTTTCTTTAGCAAAGGCAATATCCATTGCTCTTTGGAAAGTGGCCCCTGCATTCATGAGACCGAAAGGCATTTTGGCGTACATGAACGTTCCCCATGGCGTTGTGAAGGCTGTCTTCTCTTGATCATCTAGATGCACAAGAATCTGATTGTACCCTGAGAAACCATCAAGCATAGACATCCTTTGTGAACCAACAATATTTTGCAGAATTAAATCCACCTTGGGAAGAGGATAATTATCTTTCAATGAAGCCTTATTCAAATTTTTGAAGTCTATACAAATCCTAATCTCTCCATTCTTCTTTCTAACTGGAACTAAATTTGCAAGCCAATTTGAGAACCTGATTGGAACAATGATTTTAGCATCAAAGAGTTTCTTAATTTCCCTTTCAATTAGTGGCATGAGAAGAGGATTGATTCTTCTTAACTTCTGCTTGAAAGGTTTCTCATTCTCTTTAATAGGAATAGTATGCTGAATAATAGAAGAATCATATTGTTTTAAATCAACATAGCTCCATGCAAAAACATCAACAAACCTTTTCATCATCTCAACATATTTAGTTTTCATCTCAGCTGAAAGAAACTTTGAGATCTTAACCATCTTAGGCACAACTGAATTTCCTAAATTGCAGCTCTCTATTTCCTCCTCATCAGCCTGTAATTTTGGAGCTTTGAACACATCATTTTGATCAAACAGCTTCTCAAGAGGAATGAGACCCTTAGGTATTAATTTTTTTTTTAATTGTAAGACTTGAGACTTTTCCTTTGACTCCACAAACATATTTTGTTGATCCATTTGAGTGCTTTCAAATTCTTCTTTTAATTCAATGAAATTCTTTACCTGTTGATCATCTTCAAAGACCTGCCAATTAGTGATGTTATCTGGTATAGCTGGTCGATGACGAACCTCCACCTCATACTTTTAAGAAGAATGAATAGGAATAACAAATAGACTAGCGGAAACAGCAAGGGAATCTACAATGGAGTTCTGATCTCTAGTTTTGATAGTGAAAGAATATGCATGAAACTTTTCCAACATGTATATCACTAAATTTATGTATGCTCTCATCTTTACATCCATTGTTTGATAAGCACCTTCCACTTGTCTAATCACCAATTAAGAATCTCCAAAAACAGAAATGTTTCTAGCTTTCAATTTTAGCGAAACTTCTAAGCCCAAAATCAAAGATTCATATTTAGCCATATTATTGGTGCAATCAAAGTTTAGTTTGTAGGAGTAAAACTTACTGTCATCATTTGGACTTGTGATCCAAATTCCAGCTCCTGCCCCTTCTCTTCCTGCTGATCCATCAAAGTACAATGACCACTAGCTCATTGTCTCTTTTTCATCTTCTTGCTGATTTCCTACGTGCTGATTTTCTGAAAGCATCTCCTCCGATTCACCATCAACTGACTCATTGAAAAGGATGGTTGATCCAAGTCCAGTATCAAATGAATAAATGGGAAAATTTTGAGTTTTGTCTTTCCTGCCTACCATATAAGCCATTCTGGTCTCCCGATACAATCTCCTTTGCTCACCAAAAATAGGGATAGTAGCATAGGTAAGGTCCATCTCCATTGTGCCTTTGATTTTCGCTGCCCACGATCTTAACAACAGCATGCCAAACTTGGGTGGAATGTCAGCTATAACAATGTCCATGACAATTGTTTTTTCTGGAATTTGTGTTAGACAAACAACAACATCTTTAATTAAACCAATGCATTGAACTCTTTTCGAATCAAAGGAGAATAAATATTTATATGGTCTTGTTACCTGTAATCCTAAAATTTCCATGATTACCTTGGGCATGAGGTTATGAGAGGCCCCCGAATCCAACATAGCATTATGTAAGGTCATATCATGAATACTAATGCTTATATAAAAAGGAGGAGATTCTTCATTCTGATCATCTTCAAGTCTTGGACCCAAGTATATAATAGGATTATCTTCTTGTACATTCAAGATATCAGCCACTCCTGGTTATGAATTAAGCATCTCTACAATCTTGCTTCTGTATTTATCTACCTTGAGAATTTCACTAAAAGGGATTGATATTTGGATTTTTGCAATTTCATTCTCAATATTGAAAACAGAAACTATTTTCTCAATTTCTTTAGTATAAGATGGAGTTTGAATGTCCTTCTTGCCAAGTGGAGAATCATTTTTACCTTTAGTAGCCTTTGGGTTGTCTTTCTTGTCTTCAACAACCTTTGGAGCATCCTTCTTGGGCTGTGTTTTGTTTGCTGTAATTGGCACATTTCTATTCTTGAGATTGTAATGTTTCTACATTTCAAAGATAGCATGTTGATAACCCTTTAAATAATCTGAAGGCTCCTCTCCTTGTTTCATCACACCAGACTCATCATGTTCTTCCTTAGTCAAGAAAATCCCTGACACCTATTCAACAAGACAATGGATGGACTCTTCAGTAATTTCAGGCGGCTCATCTTCTTCATCAACCAAGTTCTGCTGAAAAGGAGGTCTTACTGAAGGATTAGGTTGTTGATTCCTATTTTCTCTTGGCTTTTGCTGGTTTTGACGTCTTCTAAACTGAGGATTTCTAAATTGAGGCTCCTACTGCACAAGAGGAGTAGAGGTATTTCCAAGAGCCAACCGATCCATTAGCTTCTCCATTGTCTTCATCATTGAGTCAATCTTATCTTCTGGAGCTGAAGAGGAAGGTTTCTCTTCATCTTTCAATTTAGCTTTTCCCATCTTTTATTTTTTGGTAGCAAACATGTTTACTTCCACTTTAATTGCATCATTTTGCATATCAGCTAGTGTAGCAAAGTCTCTCTCTCTCAGCAACAGAGACAAATCAGAATCAAAGGCTTCAGCATATCTCATTTGTGCCAAAGCTTCCCGAGGTTTTAAACGAACTGGGATGGAATTAAACACTTTGTTAAACCTCTTTGAGAAGTTTTGAACGGTATCATTAGGTGCCCTTCTAAGGTTATTTTATTCAGAAAGAGCTTGAACCAGATTAGTTCTATTTCCCAACTTCCTTAGAAAGCTGTCTTCAAACTCTGTCCAATTGTGAATGCTTCCAGCTGGAAGGGCTTTAAACCATTTTCTAACTTCTCCAATGAAGGTTTGTGCAAATAATCTTAGTTTCACATCTTCATCATCAACTTCCTCTCTGTCAACAAAATCATTGAATCTATCTACATGTTCTTCTGTTGTGATTTCTTCATCCCCACCCCATGTTGGAATTCTTGCAGCATATTTGCTAGGAAGGTCATGTAAAACAGCAGGGAGTGCTAGTGGAGCATACCTAGTAGGTACGGCCATGATTAATGGAGGAACAGTGATGACAGGTACTAAAGGGACAGAGGAAACAGAACTAATATGAGGTGGATTGCTTGGTGTTTGAAAACCACTAGGACTAGTAGAAGCAGAGGATGAGGTGCTGATATGAAAAGGACTACTTGGGCTTTGCAAACCACTGACAAATGTACTCCAATTTGGAAGGGGAAGACCAGCTTTAGATTTGAGTAAGACTTCAAAAGGATCAAGTTCTTTAAGTTTATCTAAATCTTCCCTTTCTAACAATAATTCAGAAGTAACAACTTCCCAAAATTCCTCTTTATCTTTTTGTGAAACCAAAGATGAAGTATCAATCCCTCTTTTTTGCAAATCTAAAATAATTCCAATGAGTTCTTCTTCATTTTCTGATCTCAACAACACCTCATGAATTTTGTCATCAACTATTTTATCCTTGGGACTTCTTGAAAATTCAGAGAGCAAAGATTTTAAAAAAGATGAAGTACCTGGTGTTTCAGTAAATCTTTGTCTTCTCCTTGAAAGTGTGTTTGGATTGTCCACAGGAGTAGGTGGATTTGGGTCAGGATTGCTCCGTGTATATCTCCCTCTCAAAGCCACCTTTTAAACTTTTTGAAAATGTATGGAGTCACCAAGGTAGATTGCAGCCTCAAAAAGTTTTCTGAGCTCCTGTTACCTTCAGAAGTTCAGCCTCTTGATTTCAAGGATGAATAATCTTCAGGCTCCCAGCAGACGCACCAAAATGTTATCACAAAATCAACCCCTGAAAGGCTACTGATCAGGTAGAGCTTGAGTAACTATTTCAAAGCTACTTTTGGCTAAGGCTTAGCCTCCTCAACCTGAGAGGGCTCTCTCACAAGATTAAAGGTTTTGATAATGAATAAGATGGCTAACTCTTTGAAGAAAATGAATAAGTATAAATGGTGGAAACATAACTAGAGCATATCCATTGGGCTTATGGAGTCAAAATCGTTTCAGTATAACAATGATATCAACCTTACATAGAAGTCAGGGCATCCAGAATTCAACACATTTAGAAGACACCAGAAACATATAGGACAACACAGTTTATAAATGTATGAAGGAAATTAGAGCACAACCAGTGATTTATAAGTAATCACACATTCATACAACTGCAAATACTGAGAATATGACAATACAAGTCATTTTGAACATTGAATTCCTTCTGATTCCTGAGAAGTAAATCCAAATACTGTATTACTAAAACAGTGTCTTACACACAGCACAATGTTCAAGTTTCTTTGAAATTTTCCAACCTTTTGTACATTAGATTTTATGCTATATATAGAGCTCTTTACATAACTGATATTCCTTCTCCAGCATGAGGGGAACTCGAATTCTTCCTACTATGACACCTATTGACACTTTAAACTAACTATTAAATGTAACTGACTGTTAACTGGCAGTTTTAGAGACCTAGGGCAATTAGGAGTATAACTCCTCATCATGTTGGTAGTAGCATTTATTACAATCCAAACTCGTTCTTTGACAAATGGCCTTCTTCAGTTTACCTTTGGTGGATGTTTGAAACTCCTTGCTGGACCTTGATGCCTCATTCCTTTACTCTTCTTGGAAAGTAGGAAACTGCTCCTGCTTTTCTGCTTTTGGTCTCTACAAGGATCTTCGAAATCAATTATCCCTATTGTTCTGCTTGATTACAAAAAAATGTATTGGACTTCCAAGTTTCTTTATGCACTGTAGACCTTTCCCATATACACGTGTGAAGACAAAACCCCTTTAATGCTGCCTGAAGCATTATGAACAATACTAGCTATGAAAAATGACCATTTTTATAACACATAGCTTTAGAGTTCATGTATGTCTTTCCTCTGCTTGTTTTTCCCTTGCTGGATGCTTACACTTTGTAAATGATCCTTTTCTGAAATTCCCTTTCAAAAAGATTTCCCCTTTGTCTCTCAAAATGGTCAACCGAATCATAATATGCAGCTATAGCAGTTTCGTAGCACGCTACGAAACTGCTGTGGATTAGGCATCGCCTACAACAGTTTCGTAGCGCGCTATGAAACTGCTATGTAATTTCAAAAACACAGTTTTAATGCCAAAATATGACTGTCTTGAGCTTTCTTTTTCTTGAAATGTCTTTTTCATATGCCCTGAAGCTGTTCAAAACTGAATGCAGAGATACCACTCTTCAAGGAAAACTTCAAAAAGGTAAATTATCAAAATTTAGGACTTAGCCTTACTTGCTATGTGATTTTTCTTAGCTAAGGAAGTCCTTCTTGTTGGCTTAGTTGTATCTTCAAATCCTCGATTTGTCTCTTCATAATTCTGATCCCAGCTCTCAGTGTTGTATTGACCTTTCTGATGTATTTTTCTTCCTTTATTGCAGGGACAGACCAGGTGTAGTATTGAGCATGACAGTTGACTACCTCGAGTATTGAAATAGTTTTGTCTTCCCACAGAGACTCCATTTTATTAAAATGGGCTTCCTTGATTGCATGTTTCCTTGAGGTTTTCTTCAGTTTGGCAATTTCAAGATTTGCTAATTCCAATTTCTTTTTTAACTCTTCAACACTACATTCCTCTTGAGAGATAGTTGCCTTACCTCTATCGTTTTTATGCCGCTGTGATGATGTTTCTGATGAAGTCACTGGTCCTTCATGATATTTTGCTATCTCTTATGTTTCACTTGCTTATGGCAGCGCTTCTTGTACCTCCTTTGAACGCCTCGTCACAGGTCTTCTTGGCTTAAAGACAAATTTAGAAACCTGATCATCAAATTTGAGCTTTTTCGAGGCTTTGACCCTTTTGGTTTTGTCTTTACCTGATTCTATCAAGTCTGCTCGAACCAGAGGAGATTCTTCAATATCAATAGCTTGCAGCAAATCATTCAAACTTCCCTTTGAAACCGGGCTTTCCTCAGTAACCACTGTCTTGCCTTTTTCTTTAGCTAACTGGCTCCTAGTTATTCTTCCCTGGACTGCTTCACTTGTAGATGGTTCATGTACACCCTCTTTGATCTGAGTTTTTTCTTTCTGTGATTGTTGGGGTGTGTCTTGGATTACTAGTGGTCTGGTGGGCTCCTTTACCTGTTTCCTAGCCTTCAATTTTACAAATCTCCTAGATCTTGTTTCTGCACGATGACTAGCTGTTGGTGGAGAACTCTTCGTAGCCTGAGGGCTGAGACGAGTTTCTTTCTTGAAGCCAGACATAAACATGAATGCGGATCATTCCCTATCTATTTTCTGGAGCTCATGCAAAACAATCAATTTGACTAAGCTGTGATGAAACAACGAGGTCTCTCAGGCTTCCTTCTTTAACTGAACCTTGTCACACATTTTGCCTAGGCTACGAAACAAGTAGAAATGAAAATCAAGAGATATCTTACCAGGTGTTATAGACATTTTTGTGCCTTACAACATTGAGCATGAAATGTCCATAATCCAAGGGATCCAAAGTCCCTAAAAGAGTTGTTCCTACCCCTAAAGGAACAAGGTCAACAAAAGACAGCTTCTCCCAGAAGTTCTCCACCAGAAACCACTCAAAAACAGTCAATTCAGGATCAATTCAGGAGCTCCACTAGCTGCCTGCATTGAAATGCAGAAGCTACACTGGCTAGGTGCACTGCAACGTAGGTGGAAGCACTACCAGGGTGCGCTGAGCGGGAAATGACAAATGGCAAGCTCATTCAACGAGGTGGAAAGACCCTGGAAGCTTCCAGAATCTTCTCCAATGAAACTTGCCTCAATGAATTTGACTAGTGATGAGTAAGAGGCTCTCAACCTCCAAGTGGAAGCAAGAACTGACATAGAGAAGCCACAAGTCAAAACATAAGCTGACTCATCCTCTCTGCTTACATCTATATATGGATCTCTCACCCAGAGGTTCAAAAAAGGCTGGAATTTTGTACTTTGCAGAGAATTGCTGTTGGTTTGAGATTGAGATTAGTACATTGGGTGATTTATGCTTTGTTGGAGGAGAGGAAGGGATTTCTTTGCTGGGAGGTAGATGCTAGATCGGGACTCACTTGGTTGTATCTCCTCTTGAACTTTATTACCATATCAATAAAGCTATTTGAGTTTCTCCTATATGCTTGTATATCAAATGATGTTTTGTTATATTTGCATATTTAGTTTATATCTGATCCTAAACTAGTTATGAATGTGAATCTATGTCTTTTGTGTAGTTTTCTTCTCTTGTGATCTTGTAGGAACTAGATGAAGCTGGACCAGTGAAAGAGCAGGCAACGGGAAGCGAGCAGAAGAGAGAGTGATTGGATCGAAAAACTAGCGGAAGACACCGGTTAGTTACATCCTTCTTTCTCTATTTACGTTCCATAAAGAAGAATACTCAGATAGTTTTCCTTGTTTGTTGCTAAGGCACTATCACACCTTAGAGTGGGATAGGGGCATTCCGAATTGGATACTTTTCCCAACAACAAAATGGCGACTCCGCTGGGGAGAGTATCTTGTTAGTTTATTTGTGTTTCTATTGCTATTCATTTCATAAACTCAAGAGTGCCGAATCGAACTGCATTTGCCATTCTCAAATGCAAAGTAGAGATCTGCTACTCTAGTCCATTCAATGGGCCTATTTATGATCTGAACAGCTGATCCACAAGTGCTCTGACAGCCCTTTGTGATAGATCTTAGTCCTCCTTTAAATCATCCCTCTAATTGTACCTAATTGATAGCTTTTATCCGGCCAAAAACCGTATATTAAACTGAAAACCGTAACCCAGAACCCAGGAACAATTCTCGTTTCTGCTTCAGCGCAGACTCTGTTAAGAGGTTCTGCATTTCAACGCAGGTCCCATGAAGGCTACCTGCACTGAAGTTCAGTTTCTCTGTGCTGGGGGTGCGCTGATCAGCCTTTGCCTTGTGCAACTGTGGTTCCCTGCTTCCTTTTGCTCAGTTTTATCTCTGTTTTTTGCAGCCTGTTATTAGTGTGTGTACCTATCTGAAACCCCTTTTCTTTGCCTCAATTCCGCCTCAGTTGTATAAAGAAACTGTATTTGTTACATCATTTGCAGTTTCCCATTACAAAAGTAAACTAGTCATACTGTCGCCCCTTGATCCAGACCTGTCGTAAGTGTCGTTTTGATCTTAGGAGTGAGTTTGTTTGCTGTTCACAGTTGATTACGCTTTTACTTTTGTCTTTTGGTTTGAATTTATACATTTCTAGTGTCAAAACAAGTAAATCATAAAGTGTCGTAATCATCTTTTTGATTTCGAAAAGGAAACTTGTTTGTGTGTTCACTTGAAATCGAATTCAAATTTGTACAACAGCTTTCTTTTTAGGCATCAATATTAAGAAAGTGAAAACAAATACATCCATATGTGCATTTGCATTTTAATAGTTTGTATGTGTTGATTTAGGAAAAGTGCATTTACAGTGTGCTCTATGCTCTTTGAGAAAAGATGGTGTCTTTCTTTTCCCCTTGTAGCTAGGATTTTCATTGTTGAAAAGATATAAGAGCTTGCTTATCATCTTTAGACTGCATTTAGGAATTGTATCATACATCTCGTGGTGATCCTAAAAGGCAAACTTCTAAGAAAGATCAACCTAAAATAAATTGAATGAACTTAACAACGCTTTGTAACTTAACGCACAACATAGAGGTCTAGGCTAGAGACGTGTTCCGGCGTCGTAAAACCTGGTCACTGGTCGTCTCACTGATGGTTGGGTGATTCCTCCTGAGAGACGATAAGTGCCAGTACGGATTGTGCTCCCACGTACCGTCGCGTATATATTGGGAGACCCCTATAGGAATAAAACCTTTATCCATAGGAAGCCGTGTCGGCCGCCCTACTGATCGCAATGCACTGAACACAACATTCGGGAAGATTGACCACCAGTACCCTAAAAAGTATTCTGCGGTTTTGCGAAAAGTTTGGCACACCCTCTACCTAGAACTCCAGAGCAGTTCCTTTTGGCCTTTTTCAGACTCTATAATGGAAAAAGTCCATCCAAGCATTTGTCACTTCGGGCTCGTTAAAACATCGAAGGAGACTAGAGTCATCTTTAGCTTTTTCTCGACTCTTTAAAATTGAAAAAGCAAGTTGTGTCTAAGCGTCGTTAAAATTTATTTTAAACGGAATAATCACCCTCTTCCCTACGTTGATCTTTAGGTTGAGAAAATGGAGCCTACCAACCAAGGAATTCCCCTTGGTGGAAATCCTAGTCCCTTCTCCTCTTGGGGAGATGTTGGTGCACCCCATATGGCCACATTGTCGCTTCCAGGACTGACAATTGGCCTGCCGGTCTGGCTCTTCTCAACGAATGTCGTTCAGAGCGCCACTATTCTTGAACAGTCGAATCAACAATTAGACGAGTCCAGAATTTCCCACCAACCTTCTACTTCCTATAATTCTTCCTCTCTTCCTTCCTCTTCGCATGACGGAATCGGTAAAGTTAAAAACCAAGTTCCTAAGGAGAAGAAGGAAAAGAAGAAGGAGCCAAAGGTAAATAAGGGAAAACAAGTGTCGTCTGATGAAAATCCACACACGGCACTGACCAGGCCTAAATCGCCATGTGTCATCTGCAAGGGAGACCACTTTCACAGAGATTGTCCCTGCATCCCTCGGATACTAAGGGATTGGTCTCCCCGTTTGCACAATCCGGTGTCGTCAACCTCTGATAGTCATGTTGAAAGTACACCGTCAACTAGCGAAAGTGAAGTTCCAGGACAGAAAGGGAGGGCTAGACCTCCCTGTAGACTGTGCGAAGGCAACCACACCCTCCACCGTTGTCCCTTCTTAGACGAGGCTAAAAGAGTCTTAGAAGATCGTCCGGTTTCATAGTTACGACTTCCTCCTGGATATAAAAAACTCTTGCCGAGTCCTTCGTTAGTTGAAAATCCAGCTGGCCCGCTCAAGTGGTCAGCTGAAGCGTCTATCATTGAGGATAAACCGACTGAATCCATACCAAACGAAAGTCAAAAGGTCGAGGCGGCAGTTGACCCGGTCTTGCCTTCAGAGGATTTATCTTCGAATGATACAGTCACTGAAGAGGATAAGGATGACACCATCCAGATTCTTTTCATCAACACAGACTCCGACGAACACGGGGGCAATGCACCCATTCCTTTATCGCAGGAAGGAAGTTCGTCAGAGCGATATCCGGCCGTCTACTCGGTCCCACCACCAAGCAACCTAGTTGTATCCTTCGACTGGAACCAACTAGGCAGACCCCGGTTGCCAGCCAGCATACCATTCAGAATTATCGTTCAAATATACAGAATGGTCATGGCTGGCACCATCATCGATGAAGGGGCATCTGTGAGTATCCTTTCCTCTATTGCTTGGAAAGCGCTTGGTTCGCCGGCGCTTTTGCTTGAAATGAGAAATCTGACAGGCTTCGATAAAGGAACTAGTCGACCTTTAGGGATCCTCCCCAATGTGCCTATCACATTGAAAGGGAAGACCGTTCAAATGAACGTGATGGTTGTTCAAGGACCCTTGGATTATAACCTACTCCTTGGACGAGACTATATATATTGCATGGGAGCCATCGTCTCCTCACTCTTTAGAGTAATGTGTTTTCCGCACGAAGGAAGAGTGGTCAAGCTCGTGGACCAGCTTTCATTTCCTGGATCACGCATCGCAAATAGTCATATACCATCCCTAAATGGTCTCTTCACGCAAGAAATGTCTCAACCCACGGTCCGTCCTCCCGATGAGCGCGAGTAATTCGGAGGGATATGACTGGAACCCAGGGGGCATGCGTCCTGGTCTGCTTCGGCAGGAAAACTTTGGGTATAGGGTAGGTTTCCGTGGGAGAATATGACTAGTCTATACCCCGTCCGAGAATGGAAGAGGGGTTGTTCTAGAATAAGATTCTTTTGTCAAAGTTATGTGAAAGGGCGGGCGTCGTCATTCACCTTTGTTCATCTCGGTGGACATCGCCGAAGAAGTGTTTTGTTTGAAAGATTAACGGAACAATCTTTGGGTAACCTGAAAGAGGTAGGCCTCTCTCAGTAAAACAAATGTTTTGGCAGAAAATGAAGTAGGGGTAACCTTGAAATCATACTTTATACCTGGGGGCATGCAAACCTTTTGGAGTGCAAGCAAAGAGCGATTATTTATCTGTTTTTTGGGTTAGTCATTTCCTAACTTGCATAAAGAAAGGAATTCGGAGCAAAGCTTTGTAAGGCGCAAGCTCCATAAAAAATGGAATCTTAAATGAGACATTCTTTAAGCTCTTTTCATATGACTCGTAAAATATGAAAAGATTGCCGAGTTTTGGCCTTCCAGCTCGTTAAAGCGACCGGAAGTGCTATCCCTCCTCTAAATTTTAATCTTTTTGGACCTGAGGGATTATTGCACAAAAAGATCGAGCGCTTGTTTTGTTCGGCTCGTTAAAACTATCGAAAATCCATCCCTTCTGTATTGTTTTATACTTTTTCGGACTTACGGGATTAGATGACAAAAAAGGAACTTTGGAGTTATCTTTACGTACCTTTTCAGACTCTCTAAAATTGAAAAGGACCGAGTTATCTTTGTCGTTAGACTTGTTAAAAAACATTAATATCGACAAACTTGTCTTTAGACGAGAACGAGTTTCACTATCGCTAAGCTCGTTAAAACATAGCGATGGGTTTGCCTGAAGGGAAAATTATAGAACAAGCATATGTTATCCTCCTCAAGCTTGACAAAAATAAAGAGGTACTGGTCAGAAATGACTGGGGAAAATTGGGAAGAAACTCAGAGAACTTTTATTGGTAGCAAGTTGCTCTTGAACATGACACTTCCACTCCGTGCCTGAGTCGGGTTGGGTTGTTTCATTCACCGGTCACATCACCATGGTCTCGCCAATACCATCCATCTTTGGGGTAAATGCTACCGATCCATCACACAAGTGTCGCCGATATGTTCAAGAGAAGTCATCCAAAGAAGTCAACCGTGTCCCATCCACTACCATACATTATCCTTCATCCTTTCATGACCGCCACCCTGAACCATATATCATCAAATCGTTTTCACCTCCATCAAAATCATTTGCTCCATTCCGTGTCACTGATGTGGGATACATTAAGGCCCTCCTTTGATGGATCGCTTCTTGTCGACATCAGCTCATTATCCAAGAAGTTGATCTAGGAACACCCCCTTCAGTACTTTGAAGCTTGCATGCCTCAATGGCAAGTTTCTCACTTCCGGCGACAGGTATACATCAATGACCTTCGACCGAAAGATTTTGTGTGGTGTTCGACGCCAAGTCCTTTATTCACGCCACGTGAATTGTACTGCAGTACCTTGAGGGTCATTATCATTATCGGTGATTCCTCTCGCGCTTGTTAACAATTTACATCATTGACTGGTAATCAAGTGATGTCTTTCCATGTTCGACTTCAGAACATTTCTCACATGGATCGACTTGTACTTAGAGTGAAGATCGAACGAGATTGAAGACCCCGGATCTAGTTTCATCCATCCGGGCTGCGATATATATTCAGGAAAAATAAAGACATTGACATGTACAGCTTTACAGCAGATAATCATCCTACCAAAAGGATGATGATTTCATCAAAATCATCAGTCTACCATCAGACGATTGTCTGTTCTATGTACAGAAAAATGAATTTATAAAGCTGAGCATGGGAATGCCCGCCTCAGCTAGATCATGAAAGCAGTATGAAAAATAATGTATTGTATTGTATCTTATTACAGGTCTCCTCCCAGCATTGGAAGAACTTCGGATCCTCCTAATAAAGCATTTCACCCGATAAACGGCCTCATACTTTAGGGGGCAACTGTTATAGACATTTTTGTGCCTTACAGCATTGAGCATGAAATGTCCATAATCCAAGGGATCCAAAGTCCCTAAAAGAGTTGTTCCTACCCCTAAAGGAACAAGGTCAACAAAAGACAGCTTCTCCCAGAAGTTCTCCACCAAAAACCACTCAAAAACAGTCAATTCAGGATCAATTCAGGAGCTCCACTAGCTGCCTGCGTTGAAATGCAGAAGCTACACTGGCTAGGTGCACTGCAACGCAGGTGGAAGCACTACCAGGGTGCGCTGAGCGGGAAATGACAAATGGCAAGCTCATTCAACGAGGTGGAAAGACCCTGGAAGCTTCCAGAATCTTCTCCAATGACACTTGCCTCAATGAATTCGACTAGTGATGAGTAAGAGGCTCTCAACCTCCAAGTGGAAGCAAGAACTGACAGAGAGAAGCCACAAGTCAAAACATAAGCTGACTCATCCTCTCTGCTTACATCTATATATGGATCTCTCACCCAGAGGTTCAAAAAAGGCTGGAATTTTGTACTTTGCAGAGAATTGCTGTTGGTTTGAGATTGAGATTAGTACATTGGGTGATTTATGCTTTGTTGGAGGAGAGGAAGGGATTCCTTTGCTGGGAGGTAGATGCTGGATCGGGACTCACTTGGTTGTATCTCCTCTTGAACTTTATTACCATATCAATAAAGCTATTTGAGTTTCTCCTATATGCTTGTATATCAAATGATGTTTTGTTATATTTGCATATTTAGTTTATATCTGATCCTAAACTAGTTATGAATGTGAATCTATGTCTTTTGTGTAGTTTTCTTCTCTTGTGATCTTGCAGGAACTGGATGAAGCTGGACCAGTGAAAGAGCAGGCAGCGGGAAGCGAGCAGAAGAGAGAGTGATTGGATCGACAAACTAGCGGAAGACACCGGTTAGTTACATCCTTCTTTCTCTATTTACATTCCATAAAGAAGAATACTCAGATAGTTTTCCTTGTTTGTTGCTAAGGCACTATCACACCTTAGAGTGGGATAGGGGCATTCCGAATTGGATACTTTTCCCAACAACACCAGGGAAATGAACCAGAAGCTTGAAGTGATAAGAATACACCTTATGATACCTCCCTTCGCAGGTGAAGTACCTTTGTATGCAGGTAAGTAGATTAGCATATGAATCTTTGACAAAACTTCTGGGCACTGACTTGTTTAAGTCTGAATCAATGAACTTCGGTTTCAGAAATTCCTTGCAGGGGGTCATATCAAACTTGAAATTTTTAAACCATCTTTCCTGTCCCCTTGGAATCTCAGTGATTGTAGATATAACCTCTGGAGAGATTGGCAATTCAAGCACCCCAACTTTCAAATTTAGTCCTGTGAAATTGAAATCAAATTCCTTGGTGACTTGCATATGGCCTCCTTGAAGTTTTTCGCAAAACCTCCAATAACCAACCTGATTGAAGGCTTGTTCAACTTCATCATTCTCTAGGATGATATCTGAACCCTCAAGTTCATTCCTCAGACATCTGCTTGACCTATGATCCTTTCTTTCTGCACACCCCTCGATGAAATTCTAGCGGAATGAAAATTTGAAAAGCTGGCACTGTATCAATCTTCGATCACTGCCTCGCTTGAAAGCTGCCTCGCTTGATATTCAAGGAATTCAAATTGAACGATTGCCAATTTGCTCCTCATGCATGGACCCAAACATAATTGTGACTATGAATATTTTTCCTCTTTTTGAAACTTGCAACCTGAGCGTACCAAGACACTTAACGACCTTAATAATGAGGATAAGCGGTTGAATGTGATAGGCAAAGTGTATGAACTAACAATTGATGATGTAATGATAACGGATTTTGATAGATTTGACAGCTGGTGGAGATTTGCTACGGATCTGCACGAATCCCCGATTTCGTAGCGTAGCCAGTGCAAATTCTGGGTTTTGCGCTACGAAAACACCTAGACTAGGTTTTGCACTACGAAAACTCCTAGACATTTTCGTAGTGCATAAGAACCTTGAAACAAGTTTCAACATATGGAGTTTATGTGTGATATGAGACCAATGATAGATAAGTATAGATAATTGACCTCTTTTGACCATACCAATAAGACTCTATTCAAAAATTTAGACTCTAAAACAACATGGAAAAACTGGACCAAGACTAACACCAATCTTTTGAAAACAAACTGATGCTCAGAATTTGAAATTTTCCTCAAGTGATAACAGTACCCTCTATTCCATTTCATCCCAAAGACATTTTTGGACCTGCCAAATGATTAGAGTGCCACTTCAGGTGCACCTTCTCTTCTTTTTTCTTTCAATTCATTTGGTTCGGTTGCTTTCATATTATTTATACAATCAAAAAATATGTTTTCACTTGGGGCATTAGCTATTAAATTGCAAGCAAATCAACAAATTTCCTTCCATGCTCAACACCTCAGTGGCCAATAACAAATAAGGTATCAATCATCACTCATCATGATAGACTTCCCACAAAGCTTTACATATCTTGACATCATTTCTCTAAAATGCACCGTAGGGTCCATCATCTCAACTGCGTTAACCATCACCTCCCCTTACATATGGTAAAAATCCATGTCGATTGACAGATCCTTCCTAATCATGGATCACCACATGTTATAGACCGCCACATACTATCGGGATCCATAACCATCTACCTGGGGTCGGGAACCACTTCAGATTACATGCCTAGAATATCAACCATATTCTTCTTCACTCATTGCTTACCAACCCCATTCTCTGGCCATCCCTTGTATCTTGCGATGGATCAAGGAGGATGCACCAACACATTCTACATTTGGCCTACCATTCACCCATATTACAATAGACCATTTGTGCCACTTCATCCGCCTCATAAACCCAACACGAACACCAACCAATGGGGTGCCCACCCTCAGCAAAAACACCATACCTCCATCATTATGCAGGTCACCATTTTCATGGGGCACCCATCTCCATGTCTATACATCAAAACCACCTTCATATTATTTTGGAAAGTGTACAAATATTTTTTAGGAAAAGTGTTCCCACCCATATTTTCATGTATTTTTAACCAGCGACAGTTTCTAGTCACCATTAGTCGGAGCTCGAACATCATCCACATTCATTTGCCCTTTTTACACCATTCAAAACATACTTACACCAACCTTGGAAGTCCCACTGACTCCAGGACCATCCATGTCAGCAAAAGTGTTTTGACTACTACCACTTTCATTATAACTCCAACCTCAAACCATTTTTCCATATCCATTCATATCATAAACTTTCATTATTATGCCTTGTCTAACCCACACTATTACAGTCTATTTTCACCTTATATTCATTCCCCGATCAACATTTTGGGTGGTTGACATTTATTTCCTGTCGACTTCAACACCCATATTCCATGATTGAGGCAACACCTTTGATACTCCCCCCTTTATGGGACATCCTTGGTTGGCACAATGGGAATCACTATTTCCCACTAATGTCATTAGTAACCTTGACATTCGACACCAACAAATTTTTTTATGTCAATGGGGTACTGTATTTAATAACCATTGCAATTCTTTCATTTATTTGAAGACCCACGTATGACTAAGCACCTCATTGAGCAGTGCTTGCATCATGATCTGGGGGAGGTACCAAAAGTCGAAGACCCATGCATACCTCAACACCTCACCCAAGTAGTGCTTCACATTTCTTATGCATGGGGGCACTAGATTTAGTCTATTTTTCAAGAAACACCCTTGAGGGAGTCAACAATTATCATCATTAGTCAAGGGGTTTCCCTACTCATCTCTGTAACAAGTTATTCTCTCTCTTAAGAAGTTGATCAAATTCTCCATCATAACAGAAAAATGTGATGTATTTTGGCTATACGTTTGCTCCTAACCTCATACATTAGGGGGAAATTGTTAACACCAAAAAATCATACACATGTTTGTACAATCCAGAAGACGCTTAAATTCATCCAAGAGAATGCAAAAGCGAATATTTTCCAGCTGAAGACATTATGAAGTTCAAAAATCTAATTTCTCCTGAGATCCAAAGTATATGGAGTTAAAAAATTGAAGTCTACATGGCTATTTCTTCAATAGTCGTGCACTGCACAATATTTCCTTCAAAATCCACGCAATCGAGAAAATGACTAACTCAACAAATTCAAGACCACTTCCCACACTTGGAGATGATTCCTTGACAGGATCTCAGTCAAGGATAGTTGTCTTCGAGTCATCCTGGAGATATTCAACCCTCAATGGAATCATCCTGTCCTACTCATAAGTCATTATCATTGACGAACCAAGAGAGGGAAGATGGATTCAAGAATTCTATATAAACAGGCCATGGGAGAACTAAAACATGAGACAATGTTATGCTAACCAAATTGCTATCAGAGCAACCCAACATTTCATTGTTGAAGCAAAGAATGTAAGAACACTAGCATGTTGGCCATATTACTTCTAAGAAATCCATCATCTTAGTGAGAGGAAAAGAGTCCACCATTGAGAGAGTCTTCACACTTCTTTGAGAGAGAGGAGAAGCTTGCAAAGAGATTGACGAAAGGAAACTCCTTCCTGAGGATATTTTAGCACCATAGCTAAAAGAATTATCTTCAAGTGTGTAGTATTCATCTATTGTATTCATCTTCTACCACCAAAAGTCAATAAAGGGAGTTTTTTTCCATTATTTTGTTGACTTGTTTGCTTCATTAAGCACCATTTGTGTATTTATCTCTTTGTTTTAGTTCATGTTTGTATATGCATTTTTTTCACTATTTGTAATTCTTTGTTTATCTTAGTCTGTTCACTAACAAAACCAACTCTATTTGTATTCCTTTGCAGGGAACAACCAACTGCTAAGGAGGTTTCTTTTGGTACACCATTTCTATAAAAACACTACTGCATAGGGTATTATTGGAAGTTTATCCAAGGTTATGCTTGGATCAGTACCCCTATGGATAATTTTTTGAAGAAAGAGACCAGATTCCAGTGGGATAAGGAGTGTCAACAAACTTTAGACACTTTAAATGAGAAACACATGACTATGCCAATTTTGGTATTCCTAGATTGGCACAAGGAGTTCCATGTGCACGTTGATGCTTCTTAGTTGCACTAGGCACAATTTTAGTACAACCCGGGGAGGGAGAAATAGATCATCCCATCTCTTTTTCCAACAGGAAGTTGTCTGCATATGAGAAAAAATATACTATAATGGAGAGAGAGGGACTTGCAATGGTGTATGCACTTCAAAATTTTAGACATTACCTATTGGGTAAAAAATTCAAATTGTACATGGATAGTTATTTATCGAAGTACCTTGACAACAAGCCCATTTTGGGGGGGAGGATTTGAAAATAATTGTTGTATTTATATGAGTACAATTTTCAAGTGGTGGTCAAGCTTGGCTAACTAAATGCAAGACTAGATCATTTGTAACGCTTGACCACAAGAAAGGATGCATAAATTTTGGAAGAAAATATTCCAAATGCACAGATATTTTCTCTGACTATGGTAAATGACCATTTCATATAGATTGCAAGGTTTTTGAGCATAGGGATTTCACTAGAAGTGTATACTATCACATAAAAAAAGCAGTTGATGGTAAAAGTGGCGTATTACCATCTTATCCCAGGTTGCTTATTTATGTGGGCTGTAGATTGTATTTTGTGTAGATGTGTGTTGGAACATGAACAACCCACGATACTGATAGCAGCACATGTAGGTGTTGCTAGAGGAAACTATGCAGGAAAGGCCACGACGCAGAATATTTTTCACATAGGACTATGGTGGCATACTCTACATGGCAATGCCAAATAATTTTGTAAAACTTGCAATGTGTGCCAATGAGTGGGGAAGCCTTCCTAAAGAGACAATATACACTTGGTTCACTAGCTTACCCTACAACCATTGGATAAATGGAAAATTTATTTTATAGGCACAATCAACCCACCTGCAAGGAGGACTATTTCATAGTACATAATGATGGCTACTAATTACTTGACTAGATGGGTGGAAGGTGCACTAGTCCAATACTACAGCATAGAGACGACTGTAAATTTCCTATTTGAAAATGTGTTAACTAGATTTGGGTATACATGGATCTTGATGAGTGATCAAGGCATCCATTTGCTGAAAAATACCATTGCAGTGCTAATAGAGGAGTTTCAAATTTATCATTTGAAAACCACTCACTACCGCCCATAAGCTAATGGTATAGTGGAGGCCTTTAACAAAATACTTGAGAAAATGTTAACTATGGTATGAAATGTACAACCCAATCATTGGGATCTAAGGATATCAGTTGTCCTATGGGTGTTTAGGACAAGACAATGATTAGAAAAATGACCTTTTGGGCTAGTGTATGTATGGGTAGGAGGAACTAATGCCAATGGAATTTTTGGTACCTAGCTTGTGTATTACGACAACCACACAACTAACAAAACTTGGTGTAGTGGAGTAGTGATTACAAGAGCTACTAAAGTTGGAGGAAGATTGTGTAGTGGCCATATTTCACCACGAAGTGTATAAAGCAAGAGAGTGTTAGGGTCCAACCCTAACCCCCTTATTTATGTAATAGAGTTGAGTCATAGTTATAGTTAGTTAAAGAGTCAATAAGGCCCATATTAATAATTGTAAGTGGTTGACCCGCATTTAAAGAAGGGACCACAGTTAGTTGCAAATGGGCCATGGTATTAGATAGATGGTATTAATAAGAACCATGGTACTGACCCATGGTATTACATGTATGAATCCTATATAAAGGATAGAGACTCCCCTTGAGGAGCATTGTGTCTTATTTTGTAATTGAGCCCAGCTCTATTGGAGGTTGCCCCCTCGAAGAGGCAAGTGAACATTGCTTTCCTTTTTGAATAATAAAATACATGCTGTTATTTCTTATTGTTCTGTGTTCTGGGTATATTTCTTTGCATATTTGGTATTCTGATATCTTCTTGCAGGTCAAGAGCATAAAAAGTGGTTTCAGAGCACTTTCTAGGGCTGGTGGTATCTCCATTTTTAGCAGAATTTTTGTTTGGCTAGAAATGTGTTCTAGCGTCTTTAAACCACGGGATCTGTCGTTGAGCGCATAAACCTGTGGATTTGGGGAGGCATGCACACATGAAATACAAGAGGTGGTCATGCTTGTTGGACTTCCTTGTAACCCTTATAGGTACCCCTTTGAGTAGTAGCACATTAGACAGAACCGCGCACGGACTATCTTCCAAGTACCCTCTGGGTATATCGGAAGCCCCCTAGGCTCTCTTGAAACCTTGCCATAGATAAATCATCGACCATCTTGCTGTTATAGTACATCGAGAACAGAACTCGGGTAGATTACTCACACGAACGATAGGGTAGTCGGGTTGTACGGCTAAGGGTATGGTTGATCCTCCTTGGTTAATGCCCTGAAAGATTGGGCCGAGTACTACTGTCAGACCCTTATGTATATTGCGATCTGTAGCACTTGACACTCCTTGAGACCATAGTTCCCTTGTCTCTCTCTAGATCACGCATCATCTTTGCCAGATCAGATCTAGCAGGTTGGGTTCTGTCATAGTCACAACAATCAGTTTCACCATTTAGATCTCTTAGATCCGCCATTCAGATCTATTAGATTTGCTAATCAAATCTATCAGATCTGCCATTCAGATCTAGCAGTTTGGGTTCTATAGTAGTCGCAACAATCAGATCCGCCATTTAGATCTAGCAGTAGGGGTTCGATCACTGCCAAATTTCTACCCATACTCTGCAGTTGAGGGTTTTGCTAACAGATCTGACTATTTGTGTGGCTCCTATACTTGGGTGTGATTCTCACAGGACATTGGGCAAAATTAACTTTTCTGGGAATTGGCTACTGTAGTCTGAGACCCTCCTGGGATGCTTATAGGAGACTTAGCCCATAAGAATTAGGTCGACGGGCTGAGCAAGGTGGTACCGTTCACTTGGCAATGTCAAAATTTCAGGTGGTCACAATTTTTTTTTCACAGTAACGACAAGTGCACTAGATCAGTTCATGGTACAAACTAGAGCCCAAGCTATGGCCAATGAGAAGATCGACACCCTTGAAAAATAGTTGGAGGCATTAACGAAGTAGATCCAAACCTTAATTGACACAATCACAAAGGGAAAGTCAGGGGAACAATCAGAGGCATATGATTTTAATGAAAACCTTGAGGGCGAGTCTAGCCATTCTCTTCACTTCTATGGAAACCACCAATAGTCCCAGCTTTGACCACCCAAGCTAGACATGTATAAATTTGATGGCTCTCATCCAGCCATATGGCTAGCACAAATGGAGAAATATTTCACATTGAATCATGTCAGAGATGATGTGACTAAGCTAAGTGTGGGAAGCCTATACTTGGACCAAGAAAAATGGCAATGGTGGCAGTGGCATCAACGCTGCTATGCAATGCCATTGACTTGGTAGATATTCTCAAAAGCCCTTTTTGATCGCTTTGACCATGAATCTAACTTTTTGGGTCGTCTTACTAAGCTTCGACAAATAGGCATAGTGCAAGAATATATTAAAGCCTTTGAAGCATTAGCCTTTTGCACAGGAGGTCTAGCAGATGAATTCTACTTGGAATGTTTTATCAGTGGTCTCAAAGACACCATACAAGCCCATGTCCGACTACAACACCTAGTCTCATGGCTAGCAGCTTGCAAGATAGCTCGTGAAGTAGAATGAGCGTTAGCGGCCCAATTGACTTGTCCAAATTTCATAGCCAAGGGATGCCCCATCCAGGGTCCGAGCGCTACCCAAACACTTAAGGTTCAAAAGGTGTCACCAGCAGAAATGGTGGAAAGAAGAAAGCAAGGATTGTGTTACTACTGTGATGAGAAATACTCCCCGGGGCATAAATGCAAGGAACCCAAATTATTTGAAATTGATGCTACTGATCACAGTTCATCTGAGGGAGCCCCACCATTTGAGGGACCAAAGGAGGAAGATGAGGACAACTAGCCAGACAATGAGCTCCCAGCTACACTTGAAGAACCAGTTTTCTCACTTCATGCTTTGGCAGGAATTTCTTCTCCCCAAACTCTCAAAATTAGAGGTTTTATTAAGCATCGCCCTGTAGTAGTCTTGATTGATAGTGGCAGTACACATAACTTTATCCATCAAAGAGTCACTAAAGCAGTGCATTGTTTTGTCAGAGCAGTTTCTAATTTCCAGGTCCAAATTGCTGATGGGGGGACAATGAAATGTGAAGGCCACTGTGAAAATTTCAAAATTCAAATGGGGGATTATCACCTAAAGACCCACATGTTTTCCATCAACATGGGTGGGTGTGACATTGTCTTGGGTGCCGAATGGCTCCGTACACTCGGCCTAATCATAATGGATTTCCAAGAGTTATATATGAGCTTCAAGCAGAATAACCACACACATACCCTCTGTGGACTCCAGGTAGGTGCTCCTTCTATCATCAGCTCGCATAGGATGGAAAAATTGATAAAAAGGAGCCACCATGGAGTTATAACCCAATTTAATGCCATCCAGGCCTTCAAACCCACTTCTATTCATATTCATCCTGAGATGCAATAGGTCTTAAACAACCATCTGTAGGTCTTTGACAAGCCTCATGAGCTTCCACCCTCGAGAGGGGAACATGATCATAGCATTACTTTGGTCCCAGGGGCACAACCACCAAATGTCTGCCCATATAGATATCCTTTCACCCAAAAAAATGAAATTGAAAAAATCATCAAGGAACTCCTGGAAGCCGGTGTCATTCGTCCTAGCATTAGTCCTTATTCCTCACCTGTGGTGATGGTGCTCAAGAAAGATGGGGAATGGCGTATGTGTCTAGACTTCAGGGCCCTCAACAACTTGACGGTCAAAGATAAATTTCCCATCCTGGTTGTTGATGATTTTCTGTATGAACTAAATGGGGCTCAATTCTTTACTAAGCTCGACCTTTGCTTGGGCTATCACCAAATTCGTATGAAAGAAGTAGACATTCCAAAGACTGCTTTCTGAACTCATGAAGGCCATTATGAATTCTTGGTCAAGCCATTTGGTCTCTGTAATTCCCCATCCACTTTTCAGAGCCTCATGAACCACTTGCTCAAACCATATCTTAGAAAATTTGTCCTTGTTTTCTTTGATGACATCCTCATTTATAGCCTCACTTGGGAAAAACATCTTCAGCCTGTATATCTGCTCCTGCAACTGCTCTGGAAGCATAAATTATTTGTCAGATTGTCCAAGTTCTCTTTTGGCATGGAAGAAGTTGAGTATTTGGGCCACATTGTGGGGCGTGAAGGTGTCAGGGTGGATCCCAAAAAGATCCAAGCAATGCAGGATTGGCCTCAACCAAAGACCTTGAAGAGCTTGAGAGGATTTTTGGGTCTCACCGGCTACTATCGAAAATTTGTCCGCAATTATGGTCGCATTTCTAGACTCCTCACTCACCTTCTCAAGAAAAATTCATTCCTCTGGAATGATTAAGTGCAACAGGCATCTGTAGCTCTCAAACATGCCATGTGTTCCACTCCCGTATTGGCACTACCCGACTTCACCAAATCTTTTGTGATTGAATGTGATGCTTCAGGTACGGGTATTGGGGCTATCTTAATGCAGGAAGGTTGACCCTTGGCCTTCACTAGCCAACAACTAAGTGGGACAAATCTGGGACAATCTACCTATGAGAAGGAGATGATGGCCATCTTACATGCAGTGGATACCTAGCAACCATACTTATGGGGGCGACATTTCCAAATCCGCACAGACCATAAAAGTCTTAAATATTTTTTGGAGCAACGCCTATCCTCGCCACAACAAAATAAATGGCTAGCCAAAATGTTGGGATATGATTATGAGATAATTTACAAGAAAGGGCGAGAAAATGTTGTAGTGGATGCTTTATCATGCTAATTTGAGGAGGAAAGCACCCTGCTAGCAATCTCTCTTCCCATTCCAGAGTGGATTGAAGAAGCTCGCAAGGAATGGTTTTCACATCCTTTGCTCTCCCAACTTATTAATAAATTGTAGGTGGATCCAAGTTCCACAGTGGGCTACTCTTGGTAGGATGAGATTCTTAACTACAAGGACAAGGTAGTGATATCACGAACATCCACCCTCAAAAGTCGCATTTTGGCAAAGTTGCACTCATCTCCCAGTGCTAGCCATTCAGGCTTTTAGAAGACTGATGCTCACACTCGACGTTCATTCTTTTGGACAAGAATGAAAAAGGACATTCTTACTTTTGTAGCTGAGTGTGATGTGTGTTAGTGCCACAAAGGAGAAACAGTCAAATCCTCAGGCACATTACAACCATTTCCCATCCCTGCCTCAATCTGGACGGAGGTTTCTATGGATTTCAATACGGGTCTTCCGAAGTCAGGTAACAAATCAATAATCATGGTGGTTGTGGACATACTTTCTAAGTATGCTCATTTTTTCACCCTACCCCACCCTTTTACACCAGCTTTGGTGGCTCAATCTTTCATGGACTAGATCTTCAAATTGTATGGCATGCCCACTTCCATTGTGTCTGATCGTGACCTAATCTTCACCAGTAACTTTTGGTAGGAACTCTTCAGGCTACAAGGTACCCAACTACAACTCAGTACTTCCTAGCATTCCCAAACTGATGGTCAAACTGAAGCAGTCAACAAATTTCTGGAGACCTACCTCAGGTGTTTCACTTCAGAAAAACAACATCTATGGGTACAGTGTTTACCTCTAGCCGAATGGTGGTATAATACTAACTATCATGCCACCACCAAAATGACTGCATATGAAGAAGTTTATGGTCAACTCCCTCCTTCACCTACTTCTCCCTCCTTCACCTACTTCTTATATCTAGGGATGCTCGAAGGTACAAGCAGTGGATCAACTCCTACAGAATCGTGCAACCATGCTAGCCCACCTCAAAGAGAATCTCCATCAAGCTCAAAGTCACATGAAGCAATAGGCAGACCAACATCGTTCAGAGCACAAATTTCAAGAAGGGAATCAGGTATTCTTGAGGCTGCAACCATATAAGCAAACATCACTCAAAGACAAGGGTTTTTAGAAATTATCTCCAAAATTCTACGGATGGTATCAAATACTTCAACGCATCAGAGAAGTAGCCTACAAGCTAGCCTTACCACCCACTGCAAAAATCCATCCCATCTTCCATGTCTCATGCCTCAAGAAAGTGGTTGGGAACCATTACAGAATTCAAACTAGTGTACCAGAATTGGATGAAGAAGGTTCAATCTGGCTCCAACCTAAACAAGTTCTTGATATGCGAGAACGGCACCTGCGTGGCCACACGACCAAGGAAGTCCTCGTCAAGTGGAAAGATACCTCTCCAGAAGATGTGACCTGGTAACCAGCCACTGTTCTTCAGCAGTTTCCGCAGCTTTAGCCTTGAGGACAAGGCTATTTTTATGGGGGAGGGCATGTTAGGGTCCAACCCTAACCCCCTTATTTATCTAATAGGTTCGAGTCATAGTTATAGTTAGTTAAAGATTCAATAAAGCACATATTAATAATTGTAAGTGGTTGACCCACATTTAAAGAAGGGACCACAGTTAGTTGCAAATGGGCCATGGTATTAGGTAGATGGTATTAATAATAACCATGGTAATGACCCATGGTATTGCATGTATGAATCCTATATAAAGGATAGAGACTCCCCTTGAGGAGTGTCATGTCTTATTTTGTAATTGAGCCCAGCTCTATTGGAGGTTTCCCCCTCGAAGAGGCAAGTGAACATTTCTTTCCTTTCTGAATAATAAAATACATGTTGTTATTTCTTATTGTTCTGTGTTCTGGGTATATTTCTTCGCATATTTGGTATTCTGGTATCTTCTCGCAGGTCAAGAGCATAACAGAGAGAAAGCATGACCTGATATGAGAATTAGATTCAATGTTACTATATGGCATAAACGTTTTGAGGCATTCAGGAAACTTCCAGATGGATCAGTAGGGGCTCTATATAATCCAACAAGTGATAGATGTAGGAGAAGTGCGATTGAAGAATCTTGATGGTACCCCATGAGAAGGATTTCTTAATGGGATCCAATTGAAGTTGTACAAATACAACCTGGCTCTTCCACACCATGTATAAGTAAATAGGAAGAAATATACCCTTTTATTACATAAATAAAGTATGTTGTTTGTCAGTTAAAGCTAAATATGTGAAGTTTGTTAGATTTAATGGGTAGAGATTATCTTTTATTTTTGGTAGTATAATTTTTTGGGTGATCACAAAATAATTAAAACTACATTTAGAGGTGGGAAACCATGCACCAGTATTTTTGTGAAATATTAGTGCTAGAGTATATAACACATAGTATTGGGGGCATCCTAGCCATAGAAAAACCACACGTAGAAGTTAGGCGATTGCACTATAGTATCATATAAGAAATTTTATTTGAACTTATGGCACAACATTCAGTAGAAGCACTCCAACCATAGGCTCATGCAGGAATCACGGTGATAGTAGATAATGTGAGGGGAGCAACCTGTGAAGGTAGAGGAATAATCATCCCTAACTTAGTGGCTGATGATATATTAAATCAGGTTTTTTGCAGTGGGGAAGAGCACGCAGACCATCCTTTCAAGCCATTGGGTATCAGGGTGACAATATTGAAAGAGGTTAACACTAAGGTGGATTCGACAAAGTGAGCAAGAGTTGATGTTATCCCAAGAGGTGGCTTTTTTGGGCTACCCTGTAAGGATGAAGTGTAGAAGATATCATACAATTTCAACACATAAGTACAGTGATTCAGATTTGTAAATAGTGATAGAACAGTCAGTGGAATGATGGTGCAAGGGAAGAGGTAATCAGTATGGGGTTCATAAAATACCAATTAGGGGAATGATGGTAGTATGAAGTTGATAGAGGTAATCTGAGAAGTATGCAAGAGTGTAGAGAGGTAGAGAACTTAGCAATTGTGAGAAAAATTGTGGCACAATAATGGCACAAGGGATAGATGGAATTACGCTAGTGGAAGAGAGTAAATCTAAGAGGCTAGAGGTGACTAAGGAGATGTAGCAAGAAAGAGCTTGCATCTCATGGAAATATAGTTCCATGCATCAATGGAAGAGTAGGAAGCATCAAGGAAAGGAGATATGAAGACAAAGATGGCACCCCAATCGCACCAAGTGGCCTAGAAAAGGGAGGGCCCCTTTTTTTCAGAGAGATATCTAAACTGAAAATTAGAATTGCACTAGTTAGGTTAACCTGACATTGTTTGTGAGAGGGCTCTGTTATATATCTGGTAGAAAAATGTTGGGGTGATCCCTATAATGGGGGTTCTAACAATGGAATGGGGTTCCCTTCTCCTTCATACAAGGATGGTGTGAGAATTTATGAAGAATAACCTATGCCTTGGTAGTTAGATATGAAATGGCATAGACTAAGACCACCTAGAGGGTGTGTACATGGTCCTCTAACTGAGGATGCACCACTCAATACATCAACCCTCTAGATATAAATTGGGTACATATAATGTTAATTTCATGCCAATCTATTGGAAATAAATCCAAGGAAAAGAGAATGTAGGGAAACATGAAGAAGGAAAATGTCAGAGACAGTGTTATAACTATGTCCACGATTAGTAGTAGAAGCTCACGTTATTTTTTTGTCAATAGGAATTGCAAGAAGAGGAGAATGGAACTCCCCTCTTATGTGGAATTAGAATTCCAGGAGATACATACCATCTGACCTCCTTTACAAACTACTCTACCAAGGGAAAAACGTTAACATCATCGAGGAATTTTGTTCCCGAACCCATGGAGATAAGAGAAGGGCTAGTGGTATGGGACAAACCACAATTTTGTTTTGGGGGCCTATTAGAGGAAGGTTTTTATTTATTTATTTATTGGTAGTATTGTAGAGGATAGTGGCATGGAGGAAGAGCATCCAATGCGTAATAGAGGGGTTGGTGTAGGAAAGAGAGATACATCACAGGAAGCCACTATACGTGGAAGATCATAGCATGAAGCAGGTGAAGATACGTGTGAGTATATCTTGACGGTTATGATTTTTGGATGTCTATAGAAGATTATAAAGGTCACCATAGTTGAGGAAGAAAAATATATTTGTAAAGGGAGAGAGGACGAAGAAGTGGGAAACAAGTTGTTAGCATATATTTCCAGTGAGCATTGTTAGACAGTTGAACAACATGGGATAGAAGGAAGAATTTTTTCAGACAATATATAAACCATTAGTCGACATGGAGGACAACCAAAATGGAGGAGAAGTGGGTCCAAGAGTATCTAGAAGCTACAAAAAATGAATAAGAATACACGTCCATCTTAGTTAATGGTTTGACTAGAAGAATGAAGAGTCGTTGATGTTTTGTCTTGGTTAAGCCATTGTTAGTTGATTATAGTTAGTTAGTCTTAATTGTTTTGTATTTCTATAGTTGTTGTGCAACATATGTGTAGATAAGATGGTTTTATTTTGAGTTGGTAATGTTTTGTCTTGCAAAAACTAATGTAATGTGATAGTCTTGGTTATGGTAAGGCTGGTGAGCCGAATTTGAATGTCTGTGTTGTATCACACCATGCAAGCTTCCCCATTTTAAAATAATTAAATATTGATGGATTTATTGCATATATTTTATGTATGAATATGTTATCTTATTCCTACTATTTGGTTACTAGTTGTATGACTTTATAATGTCAATTCAGTAATCATTAACATCCTGCATAGTAGGAGGAGTTGGCAAAGTTGTTATATTCATGTTATGTTAATATTGTGCATGCATAATGGTGAATTGGTTAGTTAGAGCTGAGGCTCTATGAAACCATGTGCATGGTAGAAGTCTATAGGATGGTTTTCATAAATTTGGGTAATAGTTATCATGATTTCCACATGGAAAGTTAAGCTTATATTGTCACAGAAACCCATCAATCTCATCTAACTGCAAAAACCTCATTCCAGCAGCCCCCCATGGCACTTTGGGTGAGATGTCACCCACTTTGTGGGTGATGCCAAAAGGGCTAGTCCTGAGTGGGTTTGTTGGATGAAACTATGTGCCAAACCTGGGTCTGTCACAACCCTATGCCAACAAAGCCTCTTCAGGGAATATGCAACCTAACTCTATCTTTCATGATCAAGGCCTCTTTCAAACTCCATTTCCTTGTCACTTCAGTTATTTTTTCCATTTTATGGTAGGAATGTTTGGTTACTACCTTTTGCTAGTCTTTAATTTCTACTATACATATAGCTCTAAGTTTCCTAATTCCTTTAATCTATTTAGCTAGTTGTATCACATAACATTCTTGGAAATTTGGGTTATTGTCTTTTTTTTCCAAGGGCTAAATAGATTGAACTAGTGTCTTTAGGATTAAACTCGAGATACTGTAATATCATGTACATTGCCCTGTTGTACCCGTTCTCTCATAATGATAATTGTGATTGTAACACCAACGTGGAGAATGATGATTAGAGAAAAATCCAATTAATCACATGAAATTTATTAGATAAAATTAATTAATTAACACAACTGAGGAAGGGACAATCTTACAAATCCTTGGTATTAGGGAATCTTTATTGTTCTCCTATTTGAGGATGCATGACCCATAGCTAGGGAAATTAATGATGGAATTTCTTACAACTGAGAAAAACCATTATCTGGTAGTTTATATGTGATATGATTAGGGTTGATTTGAGTTGGAAAAACCACTAACAATCATTAAAATATTGGACTTAGGTGGTGGAAAGGTATTTAATTCTCAATCCCACTTTTCCCCCTCATAAATTCAAGATACGATGACATACGACCCTTCACAAAAATGCACTGGGGAGCTAAGGTTGTGTTATCTCAGCTGTGGAAAGGAACACAAGAGAAATTCTACATATGTGGACAATAGAAGTGAATTTGTGGTTTGGTATGGATTATTTGATTGGATTTCCTTGATTATGTTGGAAACCATTGAATTATTGTCTAACCCTATGTTCTAGTGTGAAGATCAAAGATGGAATTAAATCACTGGGTGATTGTAGTTAGAATGATCAACCACTTAGTGCCTACTAAATTCTTTGCTAACTCAATGATGAACCACCCTCATAATGGAATCAATCCCTGAAATTGCACATTATACCACATCTGATGTTATTATTTTTCTAAGGAACCATTGGGTGCTTAGAGATAGGTTGATGAACTACTTAGTGGTGCTAAGTTCTTGCTAACTAGCTGATGAACCACCTACATAGTGGATTCAATCCATTGGAACTAAGAAATATACCCCTCTAGAATTTGGGTGAAGCCCTATGAGGTGAAACTCAAAGAGTGTGTCACTCAGGTGTTGACTTCCAAGGAGTAGTTGATGAACCACGTGGACAATGGACTCCCTCTCCTGGGTGTTTGACTAAGCCATTAGTGTGAATTCCACTATGTAAGCATCCCCCTAGACTCAATATCTAGCTTGGGGGTGTACAACTACAAGAAATATTGCATTTTATTTAGCCAATGGTTGGGTTGAGAGTGGAAGTCCCAACCTATGACTATCTTTGTTATGTTAATGGTTGACATATGGTTCTACATGCCTCAAGAATGAATTCCTGAATTCACTAGATTTTCATGGTGAATATGTTGTCTTATATGTCTCCATGGTTATAGTGAACTTTTTTCACCATGTGATTGTTATCATCTTCATGAATGTAGGGTTATTTCTATGATTGTGATTGACTATTTGAGGTCACTCAGCTAGCCTGTTACTAATTTTTTTTCATATATCTAATATGTTTATGAATTGGATGGCTCACTACCATACTTAATACTATAGTCTATTTCAAATGCTAAGAGGGTAGCTTATGTGTTGTGTGTTAAATGAGGAGTTAACTAATGTTGATGATCACTTAATTTAAGAGAGATGCAATGACTCTATGGTGCATCTACAATTACATACTATTGTGACGCCTGTTAGAAATAGGAACAAGAAATGTTAAAAATAGCATCACAAAAGAAAATCCTAATTTAATTTTCCCTTGAATTAAATTAGGAGAAAAATTGTAATTTATTTTCTTAGGTCATTGGACCCAGGTTCAAAGTGTATAGCACACCAACAAAACCCTCAACCACTATCCCTCTTGACAAAGACCTGCAATCAAATCATAGCCTCACCCGAAGTGATTACGGGAGGTTGTAGAACCAGGTTTCTATAGCCTAAGGGATACTGCGTTGTGGCACCCATGTATTTTCCTTATCCTTTAACTCTTACAAACAAATTCGTATTAATAAACAACTTCACACTTATACATTACTTTGCATAATTAAATTCATATCTTAAGAATAACATAAACATTCATAAACTGTGTAGTACTGAAACAAGCGTAGATAATAAGAAAATGAACAGTGAGACACAAATTTTACTGTGGCTCATCATAATGTGGGACTATGTCCACAAGAACTGTTGCTTATAATATGATTTCGGTACAACAAACAGTCCTTCCCTGTGCACACAGTTGTAGGGTGTCTGCGGACTAAGTTGCAAATGGTATGCACACTAAGCTACAGATGGTATGCTCACTAAGCTGCAGATGGTCTGCGCACTAAGCTTCAGACCCAGGCCTCTGTGCATACAGTTGCGAAGCCTCGCCATTCATCCAAAGTACAGACAACAAAAATATCACATAAACATAGATTTGTTCTAATTCGTCATGCCTCCTTCTTTATTATTCATCCCTATATATATTATTACATGAGAGATTATATGTGTATGTTACCATGGACCTGAAACCATGTTTTCTAAATACAAGGGGCTATGGCCCAAAAACCCACAACTTTACAACATTTTAATGCTCTTACAAAAAGGAAGGGGCTTCGTCGCAAAGCCTCGATGTTGTGCAATATTCGTCATGCTTAGCAGCTCTACTGCATAGTTCACTTCATACTTCACAGCCTCATCTCTACTGCGCACTTCCAAAAAACTTGGATTTCTTCCCAAAATCTGCCCAAGTTGGGTTGCGCCCAATAGGCCCTAAACACTCACATGTGACTTGTCCTGAGTCACTCAGCTGTTGTGCCTAGAATCTTGGCTACGATGTTGATGTAGGCAACATTATATTGCTGAAGTATTTCTGCTATTGACTTTTCCTCTTGGCGCACTTATTCCAGTAGTGCCTCTATTGTTGGTCTGACAATATTCTATAGCACTTCTTGATCTCTTTGTCATAGCTCCTTGAGCCTATTGTCTACTTCCTAGAAAATTTGGAGGGCCTCATTCTACCACGACTGAGTGCTCTCTGTCAAAAATCCGCTCTTTTCTTTGAAGGTATTTAATCTTCTTTTGAAGAGTCTGTCCTTCAGTGATTCTTGTGAGCCTCTACGAGACTGGTAAGTTCTTCACAGTTTCCTGAAGTTCTTCCAATAACTTCTGCTTCATCTGGAGCTCCTCTTCAATCCTCTGAATGTTTGGATCCTTCTGCAGTGAGGTCCAAATCTGCTTAGTTTCATCTAGTAGTTTTCCACAGTCTGCCACTATGTCGAAGATACCTTGCAATGCATATTTTAGATCCATTTTCCTTTTCTTACATACTTCTAGTGGCATGACTGGCTGTAGCCTCATTTGCATTTCAATAATCTTCACTTCGTATTCGAATTTCATTTTTGAAAACTTATTCTTTGAATCCCTTATTGTGAGGTTGAGTTTCACGACCTTCTCTGTTGGTGACTCTTCACTGCAAGTTTTTGTGATGGATTCCTCTAACTGTTGTTGTTGTTGGCGTGCTCCATCCCTTTCCTTAATCAGTTGATTGAGCTCCTTCTTCAGTGAAGCTCTTTCCTTCTCTACCAAAATAGTTAACAGTGGAGTGCTTTGTTCTCGCTCTTGCAATTCAGTTGTTATACCTTGGTGGAAATTGTGAAATATATGAGTTGGCAGCATGGCGATGTTCATACTAACACAGTCACACCATTTTCCTTGTTCTTTGTCTTCAGTCGATTCAAATTGTAACACTCCAACTGGTATTTTCATAATCCTTAATCGAAATGTTGTTGCTATCCATCGCTTTGGATGCAATGGTTGACCTATCCATTTCGGTTTTATAGACGTTGTCTATGGAAGTTCCTTTAACTTCGGAATACCTTTCTGAACAATTGCCAAGTGCACTCTGTAGTGATTATCAATCCTATCCCATGTTTATGTTGTTACTTCCTGGACTTTGTCTCCAATTTCGTCGATTTCCCTATCAGTAAGTACAAGTGGTATTGTTCCCTTAGATTTTTATGCCTTCTACTTCTTCCTTGAGCTCGTCATAGGTGTTGTAGGTATCGTCTTGTTGATGATTAACAAAGATTCCTTTATTTCCTCTTCATCACTGAGAGGGTCCTGGGTACCCTGTTCCTGCTCTGGCTCTGTCTCTTCTGCGTCTTTTCCTTTGTCTTTCCACTTGGACCCGCATGCTGTGAGGTTTTCTTCTCTGCTTCAATGTCTTCTATGTTTGGAGTCATCCACTATACTGAACAGTGTTGTATTATTCTGAGAAGGTCATCTTCAGTGACCAAAAATGGCATAGGATTCCATATATCCATCAGATCCTTCCGAGCCTTTACATATATCTAGACAGTTGTGTTGCATAAATGTGTTTCTTTTGCGCCTCTTAACAACAAGTTTCTTTTAATGACAACTTTTTCCTCCCAACAGTCATATTTCCAGTGAACTTCGATGAACCTTCCCTTGTGGCACATCAATCCTTCCTTTGTTGTGGTTCTTTCAGACTTTGACATACTCCTGAATATTGTGCAGTAATCTTCCTTTGGTGAAGTTCCTTTCTGGAGAGTAGTTTATAGTCCAATGACCACTTTCAACTGCAGGTGGCACTAAGACTCTTCTCCTTTTTTTCTTTACTACGAAGTTCCAGGGACATAGTTATCCCTATAAACCTTCAATCTGCTACCATTTACTCATCTTGGAATTAGCTGACCATTTAACTTCACGAGTTAAACTGCACCTCCATCAGACATGTTCTTGATGATATATGATCCTAACTAATGTCTTTTAAATTTTCCTAGGAACTTCACAAATTTTCTATCATATAAAAGTACAATATCTCCTTCCTAGAATGTATTATTCTTGATGTGCCTATCATTCCAAGTTTTCTCCCTTGCTTTTTGTACTTGCTAATGAAAACCCGCTATAAACCTGTCCTTTTCCAGAGCAAGAAATTGTGTTATCCTTTCTTCCATTATATTAGAGTTTTCCATGTTTGTGAAGGCTGAAATTCTTAAACTTGGCACAATGTACTCCATAGGCATGATTGCTTCTTGTCCATATACCAACCTAAAAGGTGTTTGTCCTTTTAGTTTCTTGCATGTTGCCCTATATGCCCACAACACCGCTGGAATCCTTAGATCCCAGTCATTTCTGTTCACATTGCACACTTTTGTGAGTGCATTCTCCATAATCTTATTGAATGCTTCCATAGTTCCATTTGCCTGAGGATGATAAGGAGTGCTCTTCTGGTGGTAAACTTGAAATTCCTTAGTTAATGATTTAATGGTTTGATTTAAGAAATGTGACCCTTAATCACTCATCAATGTCTTTGGACACCCAATTCTAGACAAAATATAGTAAAATATGAAATTTACAAAAATTTCTGCACTGCAATCCTGCACAGGCTATGCTCCAGCCCACCTAGTTAGATAATCAGTCGTAGTGATTATATACCTCACACCAGTCTTTTTCCCTGGTGGATTGATCAGTCCCACAAAATCAATAGCCCATTTGTCAAAAGCCTACAATGTTACTTGTGGTACTAGTGGCATTTCATCTCTTCTTGAAGGTTTTCTTTTCATTTGGCAGATATCATAAGTTCGAAAATATTCATTTGCATCTTTGTGTAATGTAGGCCACCATAGTCCTGCTCTTAAAATTTTCTGCTCAGTGTCTTTCCCTGTATAATGTCCACTAGCTACGCCACTATGAGCTTCTGTGAAAATTATGTGTCTTTCGTGCTCAGGAACATACCTATGCAATATTTCATCTGGTCCCAATTTATACAAATTCCATACTATCAGTGAAAAATGTGTTGCCTTAGCCACAAGCTCTTTCTTCTGTTGCATAGTGTGTTCTAAAGGGGCCATTCCTATGGTTAAGATTTGAATAATATCTGTGAAGTGATCATCATATATTCTGATCGAAAATAGTTGCGCATCAGGAACATTATCCTCTATATTTCTTGCTTCTTCTCCTATTTCTATCCTTGACAAATGATCAGGTCTAGCATTTAGTCTACCTAGCTTAAAAATACCTTCAAAGTCATACTCCTGAAATAGTAATAACCACCTGCAAATTTTTCCTCCTAAAACAGGCTTCTTTACCAAATATTTTAGTGTGGAGTGATATGTGAACATCTTGAAATGTGATCCCAACAAATAATTTATGAACTTCTGTAATGCATATACCATAGCTAGACCTTCCCTTTCTATAGTTATATAGTTCTTTTCTACTTTAGACAGTATCCTACTTGCAAAAGCTATGGGGTGATCTATTTCTCATGCACCGAGTTGTGCCAATACCACTCCTAAAGCTATTAATGAATCATTCACATGAACATGAAATTATTTATTCCATTCTGGATTAACCAAGATCGGTTTAGCTACCATATTTTCTTTTAGTGTGTCGAGGCTCTTTTGACACTCTTCGTTCCATAGGAATGTTACATCTTTCTTCAACAATTTTTCCATTGGTGCATTGATCTACGCATATACTTTGATAAATTTTATGTAATATCCTGTATGTCCCAATGTGGTGCGAAGTTTCCTAACTTTATTTGATGGAGTTAATTCATAATGATAGAAATGTTCGCATGATCCACCATCAATCCCTGCTTTCCAACAATATGTCCTAACAATATACCAAAGGGTGCACATAATATACACTTTTTAATATTAAGAGAAATCCGATATTGTCTGTATGTGTTGAGCATCAGTCTTAAGATCACAACATGTTTCTTCAATATCCCAAACATTGTCTAATAATCAAAGTATAATTCTAAGAAATTGTGAATATACTCTTTGAAAGTTCTGACCACTACTCTTGAAAATTTAGCAGGGGCATTCTTTAACCCAAAAGGCTTCACTGTGTACTAATATGAGCCCCATTCTGTAGCGAAGGTAGTCTTTTTTCGATCCTCTTGTGAAATTATAATCTGATGGTATCCTAAAAATCCATCTATAAATCAATAGGCTTCCTAACCTCGTACATTGTCCATTACTTCATCAGTGAAAAGAGTAGGGAATCAATCATGTTGACATGCATCATTTAACTTCCTTAAATCGACACAAATCCTGATTTCAACCCGTGTTTTCTTTTGTTGTAATACCATAGGACTTACAAACTCTAATTCTTCTGCAGGTTCAATGATTCTAGCTGCTATCGTTTTCTCAATTTCTTTTTTCACTTTTTCTTTGTATTTTGGATTGAGTCTCTAAGTCCTTTTCTTAACTAGCTTTGCATCAGGATTTAGAGGAATCCTCATAACCCATAAATCTCCTACAATTCCCTTCATATCTGAAAACTTAGTGGGAAATAACTCTCGGTATTCATGTAAAAGATATGTCACTTTGCTGATTATTCATTCATTCCAGTAATCTCCTATCGTTGCAAACTTTGGCTCATCTTATGACCCTATATTTATTTATTTGTCTTCAATGGATTTGTTATATTAGAAATTTATATCTCAGGTCCATTCAATTCACGGTAACCTTTAGATTATTCTATGCCAATATTGCAAGGGTCTTCATCTTCTTCTGCATTGATGTTGAAGCATTCTAGTACATTTTGTAGTTGCGCAACCCAATCAGGCTACTAAGTGAGTGGGATTTCATTCTCAAAAATATTCTTTTTAACTATCTTAAAGGCTAAATATATGTATGGAAAATCATTTTCAAAGCTAAATGTCATTATAAATCCATCAACCATCTCTGTCCAGCTCACAGTTCCATGTCAAAGTTTTGTTTCCAAATACCATTTTTGAGAAATTCTCTCCAATGTACAAATGAACCCATGCACCCATTCTTCTCATGGAATCTCCTTCCATGTTGTCATACAAAGCTAGATGTGCTCTCTAGGATTAGTTTTACCATCATATTTATCATTCAGCTCTGTTTCTACTTGACCAAACATTACCCATATCAACCTTCGACATTTGTGCCAAGTTCTTATGTTCTTCTTATGTGTACACCACCATCTGCTAGGAGTAGCTCTTAGAGATATATATAGGGCTAATAATATTTGAAATTCTAGTACTTGTTCTTCATATTCTTCAAGAAAAATATTTATATCACCCAAAACATCATAGTAAGGAAAATTACATACCTCAGAGGTTATACAGTGAAGTGACTTAGTCACTCTTGCACATCGCCTTGTAGACAAATCATGTAACCTATTTTGGCAATTTTCTAATTCTTCTTCCGAATCTGAAGCACTGGAGTTTTCATGCCCCCAACTCAACTTTCCATCTACAGCGGGGTTAATCCATTCTTCTTCTTTGGATGTCACTTGATAGATGTTATCTATATTAGTTGTGTTGTACTCCTCTTTAATTGGATCAATATACCTTGCTCCTTCTAATGGATCCAAGGGGATGATCACTCTCATATTGTTGCTTTCAAATATCATTTTCCTCTTTTTCAAGTTGATTATAGCTATGTTGGAAAATTCCCAATCCAATCCAAGTAATGCGGGATAGGTTTTACTGTCATCGATAATTTCTATTACCTCAAAATCTGTAGTAGTGCGCACCCCTTCAATAACCACTATAATGCTTGATAATCTTCCTAGAAGAACAATCTTTTGTTGATTCACCACTTTCAATTGAATATGTGACCATTGCAACTTTGTTTTACCCATTAGCTCCCATGTTTGCTTCGTCAGGACATTAGCTTCAGATCCCAGGTCTAAAATAACTTAGTCCATATCATATTCTCCTATTTGTGCACTAAGCCTCATCTCCTTTCTAGTTCTCTTTTATTTATATAAATGACTTACTTCTCACATTTCACTTCACGGTACTTCCTTAGATGCACAGGATTTTATCAATTCCCATAGTCCTTCTACATATTTCTGGTCCCGTAACAACCTCATGCAAGTTTGTAGGAAATATTTTGAAATACCTGTGTCGCAACTACTATTATGTCATTGTTATTCTTCTGCTTTTACTATGTGCCAAATGTCGAAGCTCCTGTGTCCATAAAGCTTCACTTCACCTCCATAAAGACTTCTTTTTCCTTCTGAATATCGAACATCGGCGCTTTCTCTGTAGTCTTTCTAACCCATGTATCTTCAACTACCTTCTTCCCACATTCTTTGTCATTTCTCATCACAGCTCCACTTCTTATTAAAATATCGATGCGAGGTTCATCTTTCCTTAGTTATGTAGTCATCATCTGAATGTTCTGGTTCAGCTGTGGATTCTTCTTTTCTTGCATTTTCTCTATAAGTACTAGACATTCATAAATGACGTGATCAAATGCCTTACAATACTACATGCCATAGTAGGATTCTAATAGTCTCTTGTGAAGTGACCTTCCTCACTGCAGTTATAACAAATAATCTGACCTCGACCTCAACCAGCTCCATCACCTCAACCTCACCTTGCATAGCCACCTCATCCACTGCATTATCCACTTCCTTCGTGTCCTTGTTCTTCAGCTTGCATTCTATATGTATCAACACCATGATCCATCATCAATTCATAGGCTCGACAATTATTTTCATCATGCCCCACTGAATTACATAACTTGCTAAGTAAATTCTTCGCAGTCTGCACATATTTTTGTAATAAATAGAAATATTCAAAGCGATGTTCACCTCTAGTTCTCCATATCTCGCACTATAAACTAGATCCAACATTCAAAGGATTAGGGGTTCTACTAGCTATGTAATTTCTGAAAATAGTACATTTATCTTTAGAGTGACCTTCTTCTTTGCATTTTGTACATGAGACCTCTTCGCAAACTTCTTTACTCTTATTCATATCCTATAATTTCATAGTCAAATTCGCCAACTGACTCTGGATCTGCTGCATACCCGCATTTGTATCACCTATCGATGAAGCTTCTAACTTCATTGCCAACTCCAAATCTTCGGCTTCAGTCTCTATTTTCTATTGTGTCAAAGGTAATATGATGTGTGGTCACAACGCATCTATAAACCATTCCTTGTGCTGTTGTGGAGCTATTTCGAAGCTCACCTGATCCAACAATTCCTTGAACCTTTGATCAAGTTCCCATACTATCTTAGTCAGCCTTTGTTTGATCTCCTTTAGTTCTATGATGCACTGCAACTCGGATTTTGGTTTCTTGAATTATTTTACCAATGTTGATTTAATGTCTGCGTAAGACCTGATCTAGTTTCTCAAATATTTCATATACCAATTTAATACTCGATCTCTGGATGTTGTGGTGAGTTGTGTCTTTTTCACATTTTCATCATGGACCTGCTTCGCAATCCATACTACTTCACATAAGAACCAGAACTACTCTGGATCCTCTGATCTAGTTCCTTTAAATATTAGCAACTTAATATCATTGTCCATCATTCTTGTTGGGGGGGGCAGGGGGAGGGGGAGGGGGATGGGGAAAACCAAAATTTGTCTGAATCTGTCTCGATTCAGGCTTCAATGCACTTTCAGGATGAAAGGGTGAATACCATGGAGTTCCTTCAGGATTCTTAGGGGGGTTTCCTTCAGCTTCAAATTCACTCAGTAGATGGCTATAGTTAGTCTCTATGAAAAGCTTCAGATTTTGGCCACGAGATCTATTCTTAGTGTATACTCTACACCTTTTTCCACTTCATGTTGTTCTAGTCTCTTCTTCAAATCTTTTTCCAAACATAATGTACTAATCTGACTACATTCGAAGAATTCCCTTTTCACACAAAATAATTTTAATCGAGAATTTCAAAGATCTCAAGTAGTTACCTTGCGGTCCCTTGAAAAAATTTCTTTCAGCTTTGTTGTATGACATAATTGAATCTACCACAAACTTAGTAATAAATACTCCTAAAATGTTATCAACCCAGAAATCAACAACTCTTGAAATGTTGTTATGAGTGTTCTTTAGTTTTTGTATCAATTCTAGATTCCAATGCTTAGGTTTGTCTCCTTTAAAACAATTATTTCTCTCTGTCAATCTTGAAATCCACTCATATAGCTCGACGTGAAATGAACCAAAGAATATTTCATATTGATCTTCAAAGATATACTTCTCCAACCACCTTTTAGATGACATTTTAGGGTTTTTGTTCTTCTGATATTGAAATTCCCATTCCTTTTGTTCTACCCACTCTTGGATTTCTTTCTTTGATGAATGTCAAAGCATATCCCTCAAACAAATCCCAGTCTCAAAAATGGAACCATTTTTTGGCTTAGGGGGTTGGACCCAAGTTCAAAGTGTACCACGCACCGACAAAACCCTCAACCACTGGCCCTCTCAGCAACGACCTACAAGCAGATTGCAGTCTCACCCAAAGTGATTATGGGAGGTTCTAGAACCAGGTTTCTGTAGCCTGAGGGATATTGCGTTGTGCCACACATGTATTTTCCTTATGCTTTAACTCTTACAAACAAATTTTCATTAATAAAAAACTTCACACTTATAGATTACTTTGCATAATTGCATTCATCTCTTAAGCATAACATAAACCTTCATAAATTGTGCAGTACTGAAATAAGTGTAGATAATAAGCAAATGAACACTGAGACACAGATTTTACTGTAGTTCATCCCAATGTTGGACTACGTCCACAAGAACTATTGCTTATAATATGAATTCGATACAACAAATAGTTCTTCCCTGCGCACAATGATGCAGGGTGTATGGGCACTAAGATGTGGACGGTCTGCGCACTAAGTTGCAGACCCAGGCCTTTGCACACGAAGCTACAGAGCCTCGCCCTTCCTCCAAAGTACAAACCACAAAAATATCATAAACATAGATATGTTCCAATTCATCATGCCTCCTTATTTATTATTCATCCCTATATATACTATTACATGAGGGATTATATCGCTACATTACAATGGACCCAAAACCATGGTTTCCGAAATACAAAGGTCTATGGCCCAAAAACCCACAACTTTACAAGATTTTAATGCTTTTAGAAAAACGAAGAGGCTTCTCCATGAATCCTCGATGTTGCATGGTCTTCGTCATGCTCCGTTGCTCTACTGTGTGGTTCACTTCATACTCTGTGACATCCTTTTTACTACGTGCTTCCACAAAACTTGGATTTCTTCCCAAAATCTGCCCAAAATCTGGCCAAGTTGGGTTGTGCCCAACATAATTCCATATTACAAGACAACTTGTACAAGTTAACTAAGTTAATTTGACTTAGTGTTTTTAGTTAATTCGAGTTGAGTGTCTAACTTGAGTCATGTAGAGTGTCTCCTGCTTTATTGGAGCCCTGGTTGAGTTTATTTTGAGTTGTAATTAATTAATTCAGTTTAACCAAGTTAAAATCAGTTAAACTAGTTCCAACTGATGGAGGAACTAGTAGGATGTCAGACATTGGGATGGTGCTTCATGTGTTCAACCAGTTAACTGATGGTTCACTCAGAATTAACTCATGCATCTCACATCATAGAAATACCTAGTTGATATTGGAGTTCAAGGATAGTGTGTTATGAGTTGTATAATCATCTAAATTGTACAGGTGGCGCATGCAATCAAAGGAAGGTTTATGAGGATTGCGTAATTCATAATTGTGGAATTTCCATATTAAATGTGGGATAATTCCCAAGGGAATAGCGCAAGGAAATAGGAGTTTGGCAGGTAGCAAAATTGACTAAGTATTGGCTTGATCTTGTATGGTTAGCAGTCATATAGATAGAGATGGTGCAGAGATTGCTCAGGATTGAAGAAAGCATTGTAATATTATCATATTTTCTTATTAATGCAATATATAGATAGTAGGGGTTTCTAGATGTGGCTTTCTCCAGAAAGTTATTGTGTTATGTGATTGAAATTCTTCCTTTTTCTGCTTCATGATTTCATCGATCAATTTTTGTTTACGTTGATGAGTAGAGTAGATTCAAGTAAACTATTTTAGCATAATGCAATCTGTAGTTTGAATCTACAAGATAATTCTAAATGGTATTTGGAGCTTAAATTACAATAGAAGAGAAAAATTTGAAGTTTTCCTTGCAGATTGATGGAGCTCTAGTTCAGGGAAGATCTAGAACACCCCATGTGCAGACTTCTTAATGGAGCAAGAAGGCTTCTAGTGGGTAGATCAATGAGCCAAGGTTTAATGACACAAAAGCGGGTTGTGATAATTGATATTGGTAGAATGAGGAGTAGAGATATTTCCCACAGGGAGATCGAAACTCAGAGGGAGTCTAGTTTAAGAGGGACCAACCCTATGGAAGCTAGTACTTTAGGATCTAGGAAGATCAGGCTCATTATTGAAATGGTTGTAGAAGTAGTGCGAGGAAGCAGTAGATTACTAAAAACAACAATATGAGAAGATCAAATTTATATCATGCATGCAAAACCTTGAGGATAAAGTTAGAAGTTAGAGACTTGGTGGTTGAGAGGAAGCATGTTAGACCTCTCAACATGCACACTCAGAAGAAGCCTCGGGAGGTTATGGAGCAGCCATAATTGGAGAATCAGAGAGGACACAGGGTGGAACCATCCCCTCAAGTAGAGACCTCAATTAGGGGAAAATTTCAAGCCAAGTGGGAAAAGGGATCACATGCAGTCATACCTACAGGTGTGTGAAGGGGCGATATTAAACCTTAGTCTAAGAGTTTCATAAATTGGGCAGCATCCATTGAGGTATTTTTTATCTCATGGATCATTACCTCGCTACGGGGGGCCACAATTTTCAGTAGCAAGAGGATTTGTGTCAATTAGATACTGAGGTGTGTAGGGAAGAGTTGACAATATAGCAGGAGGCTCAGTAGCAGAGTCAACTATTGCACAGGTTTCCCAATAGATAGTTGCAGACACAGTTGATTTAGTTTATTTTGTTTGGATGATTTTTGGTTGTGGATGTTGCAGTAGCAACAACAACAGTGACAAGTCTTACATGTAGAACAATCCAAAGGTATTGGATCGAGATAGCGTTTAATTATTTTCTTGTTAAGAGGGAGTGTTGGAAATAGCAACAAGAAATGTTAAAAATACCATCAATAAACAAAATCCTAATTTAATTTTCCCTTGAATTAAATTAGGAGAAAAATTGTAATTCCACATCATAAGAAAACTTGTATGAGTTAACTAAGTTAATTTGACTTAGTTGGTTTAGTTAATTCGAGTTGAGGGTCTAACTCGAGTCATGTAGAGTGTATCCTACTTTATAAGATCCTTGGTTGAGTTTATTTTGAATTGTAATTAATTAATTTAGTTTAACTGAGTTAAAGTCAATTAAACTAGTTCCAACTAATGGAGGAAATAGTACAAGGTCAGACAGTGGGTTGTTTCTTTATGTGTTCAACTCGTTAACTGATGATTCACTCATAATTAACTCATGCATTTCATATCAAAGAAATACTAGTTTAGATTGGAGTTTAGTGACAATGTACTATCAGTTGTATAATCATCTAAATTGTACAGGTGGTTCATGGAATCAGAGGAAAACCTATGGGGATTGGGAAATTCTAATTATGGAATTTCTCAATTAAATATGGGCTAATTCACAAGGGAACAATGCAAAGAAATAGGAGCTTGTCAAGTAGCATAATTGGCTAAGTATTGTCTTGATCTTGTGTGGGTCAGTGAGATACATAGAGAGTGCAGATGTTTCTTGGGCTTAAGCAAAGAATTGTAATCTTCTCATATTTTATGATTAATGAAATATACAGATAGCAGGGGTTTTGAGTTGTGGCTTTCCCTAGAAAATTATTGTGATATGTGTGATTTAAATTCTTCCTTTTTCTACTTCGTGATTTCATCGATCAATTTTTGTTTCCACTAATGAGTAGAGTAGGTTCAAGTCAATTGTTTTAGCATATTATAATCTGCAGTTTGAATCTACAAGAAAAGTATACATTGAGATTCACTAATCAAAGCTTGGTTTATATATTTCTTCAGAAATATGGGCTTTGGAGCCATGCCTCTCTTTTATTCAGGATGTAAGATAAATTATGTTATGTTAGTCCATTTGAAATCTTTCAAACATGGAATAACACCTCTAAAGTTTTGTTCTTATGACTTCACCATTATCTTAGAAATTTGGAGTTTGGTGGAAGCACTGGCTCTTAACAAATTCTATTAAATTCCTTTGAGTTCCTTTTCTACAAAGCCTTAGCAGTAATCCATATCTCATCTAGGTCTTGATGGAACTCTTAATGGACTTTGTATCCAAGATGAATACTTATTCATTTCCTAATTTCTACATGTATTTTATTATTCAAGGGCACATATTTGTAATCTGAATTATGGATGCATTCGGGAATCCAAGCATTTGGATGGAAAAGGCATGTACTACGAAAATGTTCTGCATTTAGTTCAGACCAAATTTTGTGGTCAAGATAAATTTTAATTGGCAATATAGGGTGGAATAGACATTGATGGATTATATGTGTAAGAGCTATATCTCATTCATGACGAACCTTCTTGTAATATTAAAATTGCATCCAGAATGTAGGGAATCTACGACGGGACAAATTTGTGTATAGATGGTGGGTCCCAAATAAATTTAGGACCAAATTTTTTTATTTGTGTGTAATATCTATGGAATCTGAGATCCGAGGGTGAAAATTAATGCACACCCCTTTGGAGCCTTGGATATCCATTGCGTTGGATTTACCTTGTGCAACCAAGTGAATTCGACGGTCCAAGGTCATGGGTATGTCAATAATGTACAGTCGCATGACACCCGGATTGATCTAGAACCTGATATAACTTGAAAGTATCACATAACAAGAAGAGGTCAGACCTAGTGGGACCATGAACCTGGGTTGACGTGGCAAGTGCCACAGGGACTTGGTAATGCACATGTGGATGCCACATAGGAGCCATGGGTGATGTGGATTAGCTTTTGATGACATGGAAGAGAAACATTGGATACACATGGACACCATGTGGAAGGACTTTGTTGACGTGGAATTAAATAATTATTTAAACTTCAAATGGCCATAAATTTTAATTTTAGAGTTGGATTGAGATAATTTTATTTCATTAGAAAGTCGTCAATGAGTTGAAAGTGATGGTAGTAATTGTTGTGGGCTTTGACGAAATTAGAAAAGACGAATTTTGTAACCCCATATTCATAATATAATTTGGGTTTTAGGATCAATCATAGGTAACACCTTCCATAGAACAAGATATAATAAGGAGGTGGGAAGGAGTGTTATAGAGTAGTATCAAAGTGTTGGTTCAAACACTAGGCTTAAAGGGCCATAAATACACTATATAAAGAAAAGGTTCAACACTATACCTTTGGGATGGAGATAGAGGCCCTAATATAGAGTGGTATCAAAGCCTAGGTTCAATAATTTTACTGGATGGGCCTTGAAAGAGAAAGATAGAACCTATGATACATAGTGGTATTATAAGAGCTTAGGTTCAACACTGGACCTTAAGATGTCATGTGAAAATTTAATACAACAAGTATAGTTGTTGCATATGTTAATTTTGCTTGGATTTATAGCTAATGGGATTGCTAACCTTGATATAATTGTTACGTGTCTTTCATTTATGTAACTAACATAGGTTTTAGATGTGTGAACAACATTAGGTCAAAAAACTTAGTGTCTGTACGACCAGGTAACAAGTCAATATGTTTATTCTTGTCATAAGAAAGAGTTTGTGTGTGGAAACCCATAGGAAAATACAATTGCAACAAGAAATAAAGGAATGGATAACATTATGGCAAGTCATAGCATGGACCAAAACTATCATGAGAAAGAAAAGGAAAGATCCCCTATTGAAATAAATACCCTTAGGATTTTGAGAGTTCAGTTGAAGAGTTGGAAAGTAGAGATTGAAATACTCATTAGAAAACAAGAAGAGTGGGATAAGTTGAACAAAAGTATGCTACAAAACTTGTCGTACATGCAAGGGTTGTTGCAAAATGCATCAACCACTAAGCATATCAACGGGTGTCATGACGACATTATTAGAGAGAAACCTCATAAGGTTTGGAAGAAGAAGAGGACATTGACATGTCGGGCTTGTGGAAAAAAAAAAAACACCAAATCCTGGAGTTCCCTAACAAATGAAAAAATAAGGATAGCTCATGTAAACTCAAGACAAATGAACCAATAACCAACAATGTAGAAGAGAGATGAGGGAACATCCCCAGAAGCTCTTTGAAATATTGAAAATATCCCCTTGAATTATGTAGAATTTTTTTTGGAACCATGAAAATTGTTATAGACCTTGGGAAGGATTCTAATTAAAGCTTTGTGGATGTGCTAGTATATTAAGTTCTCTTGTTGAAGTAAATATAGAATGTTTTAAGTGTTGTGAATCTTTTGCAATTCTTTGATTGTTTTTGTTCATTAACTTTGAGCATGGCCATGCTTTGTTTTGTCTATCATGTGTTGTTGTTGTTTTTCCTTGTTTTTTAATTTTCTCTTCATACCCTTTGTGGTTTGGTCTTGGATTGACTCATTGGATGTGGGAGAGGAAAAAAGTTCATGGAGAAGAGATGAATAAAACCCAACTTGAAGTTCAAGACTCTAATTAGATTAGGTACATGCATTAAACCACATTAGAGGGAAAATGGGGATAATGGATTACCTAAGGGGCCTGGATGGATCTAGATGAACCAACTACACAATAATAACACAGTTGTACAAATGACATAAATAGGGTGCTCCCTTAACTAAACTTGTGCTTCGCTGATATATGTTTTATATTTTATGAATATGTGAATGGTGAGAAAAATAAGAAAAGTGAATAATGATGCCATTTCAATTGTAATGCCATTTGTTGAGAATCATCATACTAAGAAGATAAGTTATTTAATTTTTAAAATATTATGGCCATATAAACAATATGTAAATACAAATTTGTATTTCCAATGTTTTGTGTAATACAATGAATCTATTTAATGGATTCCATGTCACATGGAATACCCATCAGCTAAGTGTCCAAGAATTATCTCTTACTAGTTAACTATGATTGTTAGTTTGCATATGACATGCTTGGTATTAGTCACGTAAATATTTGAAAATAGTAGGGGTTAAAAGTTAACTTTAAAATGACAGAGAAATATTAGAATTGGTAAATGAAAATTCCTTTATGGAAGTTTCATTGAAACTTGTAGGAAACTGAATTGATATAATTATGACTAATACATGAAATTGAAATACTTTTAGGGACTACTGAATATTGAAACAACAAGTATGATACAATCCAGTTAGACTTGTTCAAAAAGTATTCAGCTGAAAGTGCTTGTAATGACAACCAAGTAAGTAAAGCAAGCAACAAGAAAAGGTAAATAGGTAAAGGATAGGAATTTGGTAAGAATTTATTTTAGTTGAAATTGATATCTTTTGCTGTGAAGTTAATGCATGTATTATATGGATTCCCAGAAAGGGGTACAGTCAAGAGTGTGAAAAATTACAAATACTTTTATAATGCATACTAAATTACTCATGAATTTAAAGATATGTAGCTCTTAGTTTTGTCTCATTGGGTTGCTGAAATAAATATTTGATTACATTATGAAATACTTGGAATGAATGTGATGCACATATAAAATGATATGATAGTTTCATTTCATTATATTTGAAATCACATGGAGGAGATAAAATTATTTAACGTGCAATGATTCTAAGATAACTTTAGGAAGTGTAATTTTTTGCAACAAAAAGGATTGTATGTATGAATGATGACAATTGTTTTGTTGATTGAAAGACTAGATTATAGGAAGAATGGTGGGATGGGATGGGATGTGAGATAGAAGCCACCATGATATGATAAAACCAACTAAAAAGGAGTCCAATAACATGACTACCATTCTCACCTTATGAGATTTGGCTTTTGAATTAAGAAACATTGGAAATTGAAATTTCTCATTTGAATTTTTTTAGTATATCTCATGGAAATTTAATATTGTGAAATAGGAAAATTGTTAGATGATGGAACTCAAGAGGAAGATTGTTTTGGGGATATAGAAGCCTCATGATATTCTGATTACCCCGCGGGAAAAATTCATAACCATTACCTTGACTATAAGACTCTATAAGAAGTGTAGTATGGGCATGCTAGACTAACACTTGGACATAAGAATCCATGCACATTACATTAGAGCATTACATATTTGTACTTGGCTATAAGAACATAATGATTACCCCATGCATGAAAGCCCTTGGACATTTAAACTACCTTGAATGGGGGTTTCGCTAGCATGGAAGGGTGAGTAGTTGACGCGAGCCCATGCAAGAAAGTTTTTGGACATGTAGAATACCTGGAATGTGGTTTTCCTAGGTGCGTAAAGGTGAGTAGCTGATGTAAGCTCATGAAAGAAAGATTTTGGATAAGTATGTTACCTGAATAGGGGTTTCTTAGGTCCATAAACCTGAGTATCTAATGGGTAAATAAATATGCCCCATACTCACTCATATATGAGAATGAAGGGGGGGTTCTTCATTAAAGATAGAGCTTGTTCGGTAAAGACACAACTTGTTTGGTAAAGATGGAGCTTGTTCAGTAAAGATGGGATATTTTTTATAAATATAGAGCTTGTTTGATAAACATGGAGTTGTAATAATTACCTATGAATACAAAGGAAGTAAAAGGTAACCATAAAGATAAGTATCAATTTAAGTAATTTGTCGTTGAAATTATATTTTAATCTTATTTAAACATTTTATGATTAATATCATAAGAATTGTATGGTTATGATATAGGTGAGCTTCTGAACTATCCAACATATATATGATGCAAATCACAATCAATATCATAGTGGTATCAACATGGTAATATTAGATTGGTGCAATGGAGGCATAGTGGAAATAAAGACCACAGGGACTAGGCCATTGTGGTGACACTTGAACCATGTGATATGCATTGATCACCATGAGGTATGATGTTAAAAATTTGTTGTGTTATTAGAGCAAGCCAGAGGGATTCCTTGGATTTGTTGTTGTTGTATTATTAGAGCAATCCTTTCCAAGAAATGGATTTCTCAAGGGATTGGGGAAGAAGAGAAGGGGATGCCTGAACTTGGAAGGTGTATGACTACATGAAAGGGGAAACTTGAGTAATCTAGTTTTCAAGGAGTCATATGCATACCCGTTAGGATAAAAAATGGATTGGGTGTGTCCCAAGAAGCAACAAGTTGATTTTGTTCCTTGCAGAAGCCTTAATTACAATGGATGACATGGATGGACATGATAATCCAAGACATAGGAAATGGCACTAATGTAAAGGTATGTAGTTTTATTTTTGCCTTGTTGGGGCCTGTCCCAGGTTTAGAAGTGATTTAGCCAAACAAATCCTGAAACTACCGGCCCTTTCGGTAACAGTCCGCGGTGCGTGGACTGAGGTCTCACCTGAGGTAGTATGGAAGGGTGCTGTAACCAAGTTTCCACACCCTAGGGATGTCTTGATGAAGTCTGGGAAGTTTGCAAACCAATCCTGCACGCTTGCGCTGCTTCGCGCAACCGTCTGTCCTTCGCAACTTGCGCAACTGCTTCTGCGTAGCTCTGTAAAGAGCACAAAGAGGTGCTATCTAGATCCTAATTCCTGATTGTGTGTTTATTATAGATCTTAACTTAATTATGTGGGCCCAATGTTCTTATTAATCATTCAACATTCATAGCAAGTGCACGCAATCATAAACTGTAAAGAGATGCATAAAGATAATAGAAGCATAGACACAAAAAATCCCAAAATTAACTTATCTTTTATTAATCCTCTCTTCAGATACAATCCCAACTCCGCCCTGTGCACTTAGCTGTAGGGGTCCACGCACATTGTTGCAGACTCTACCAGGCCTTTGCGCACTCATCTGCAAAGCCTCTTACTACTACTAGAACACCAGACTCGAACTTACAGACTGAGAGCTAATTCATCACCCAAAACCCATATGACTTCTCAAAGCTAAGACTGCCTTTACACTTAGAGCCTCACTCTATTTACACAATCCCATGGTCCACAAACCATGGGTAGGCTGACAAATTCTATATTAAATTACATTATTTTAGGGTAGACGACCCTAGACTCTCGCACTCCGTGCCCGCATTTTGCGGGGTCTTTACATTACATTGATCAAAACTCAGGCTTTAAGCCCCAAAATACTGTTATGGGGGGATTTGTTGCCCAACAAGCCCCCAACACAATGATCGTGACTCGTCCCGAGTCACTCTGCTGGTGTGGCGATCCTTGCGCGAAGTCCATCTAGGTGTGCCTGTGTTGCGCGAAGGTCCGCAACTCACCATGTTGTCATCGTCTGGATCTGCTCCATTTATGCTTCTGAATCATCTGTGTCTGACAGGATTCTCTACTTTGATGCCAACTTCTAGTACCTATGTTTATAGTCTCACACCTCTGTCTGGCTTGTTGGGTCGCGAAGACTGTGCTTTGGTTGGTTAGTCAAACAACTAGCCCTCCCATGTAGGGCTTCAGGCGACTGCCATTTACTCTTCCTGGGAAGGGATATCCATTAAGTTTGACTAGCTGGAACACACCTCCGTCTGTGACCTCCTTTACCACATATGGTCCCAACCAATGCATTTTGAATTTTCCAGGAAATTTTTTGAACTTGCTGTCATATAACAACACTAAATTGTTTACCTTGAATGTGCGCAACTTGATATGGCAATCGTGCTAGGCTTTCTCGCGCTGTTTCTGGACCTGCTGATGGAATCTTGCCAGAAACCATTCTTCCTCGAGTTCTTCCAATTGTGTGAGTCTCTCTTCCAAGGCTTTGTGGTCCAACATGCCTGTAATTGCTGCTATCCACAAACTGGGTATGATGTATTCCATTGGCATGACTGCTTCTGTGCCATAGACTAACCTGAAAGGTGTCTAACCCATCAATTTCTTGCATGTGGTTCTGTATGCCCATAATATGGCAGGTATGCGCAGGTCCTAGTCGTTTCACTGCGCGTTACATACTTTGGTCAGTGCAGTCTCCAGAATCTTGTTGAATGCTTCTACTATCCCATTAGCTTGCAGATGGTACAATGTACTTTGTTGATGATACACCTAGAACTCCTCGGTGAGTGCGCTGATAGTTTCATTTAGGAAGTGTGTTCCGCGGTCACTCATTAAAATTTTCGGGCATCCAAACCGTGTCAACATGTTGTCGAACAAAAATTTCGCAGTTGTGGCGTCTGTGCAGTCCTTAACCGGTTGTGCTTCTGCCCATCGAGTCAGGTACTCTGTCGCGGTGATGATGTAGCGTACACCCATCTTCCCCTGAGTTTTGATTGGCCCCACAAATTCTATTGCCCATTTTTCGAATGGTTGTAGCGTCATCTGTGGATTGAGTGGCATATCATCCCTTCATGATGGTTTCCCAGTCCTTTGACATATGTTGCAGGCTCGACAGTATGCTTTCGAATCTTGATGTAGGGTTGGCCACCATAGCCCAGTGTGAAGAATCTTCTATGCTATTGCCCATCCTGCATAGTGTCCTCCTGCACCCCCCTCATGTCCTTCCATGAGGATCTGTCCTCGTTCAAATTCAGGTACATATCTTTGCAATATCTCATCATTTCCCATTTTGTAGAATTGCCCCACAATGACAGAGAAATCCGCCGTGTGTACCATCAATTCCTTCTTCTGTTGGACAGAATATTGCATCAGGTATTCCTTCCTCCAAATTTGTTGGCTCCTCGCTGGTCCCAATTCGTTATATGTGATTTGGTCCTACATTTAGGCGTCCTAGCTTTACGATGACCTTGAAGTCATATTCTTGAAACAGTAACAACCATTTGCATATGCGCCCCCCCAACATAGGCTTGTTCACCAAGTATTTCAACGCGGAATGATCAGTATACATATTGAAGTGCCCTCCAAGTAAATAGTGTCGGTATTTTTGGAGCACGTATACCATTGCCAATCCTTCGCACTCAGTAGTAGAATAGTTCTTTTTGGCTTTGGATAGTCGCTGACTCGTGAATGCGATCAGGTGATCCATGCCTTCTATGCCTTCCTGTGTAAGTATAGCGCCCAGCGCAATACATGACGCATCAACATGCACATGAAATTCGATGTCCCATTTTGGGAAGACCAAGATGGGAGCGGATGCCATTTTTTCCTTGAGAACATCCAAACTTTTCTTACAATCATCATTCCAACAATATGTAGCATCCTTTTTCAATAATTGTTCCATTGGCATTGTTATTTGTGCATAGCTCTTGATAAAATTTCTATAGTAACCAGTGTGCCCCAAAGTGGCACATAGTTGTTTGATACTTCGCAGTGCTTCCATATTGAGGATAATGGCAATCTTCGTAGGGTTCACCATCACGCCTTGTTTGCAAACCACATGGCCGAGCAGATTTCCAAAGGGGACAAGGAAGGTGCACTTTTTAAGATTCATTGCAACCTGGTGTCATCAACAAGTATCCAGCATCAAACGTAAGCTCGCTATATGGTGTTTAACTAACCCAAATACAGTCCAATCATCCAAATAGTCCCAATAGTCCCCAAGCGTCGCGTACTTCAGCTCTGCATCTGTACCAATGTTTACCTGCTTTGTTTTTAGCGGCTCAGTGATGTCGGGATCCTCAATTGATGGTCCTCAAACTTCGCGACACCCTTCAGTTTCTAGAATATTAATATTTCGGGGGTCGTCATCATCCTCCTCTACTTGTACATTATAACATTCTAGGGCACTACTTAACTGGGTTGCCCATGCTGGTTGAACTACTTCTCATGGTTCCTGTGGTATTTTGAAGATGGCAGCTTTTACGGCTTGCAGTGCGTCGTCAATAGTATCCGACCATCGGTCTTCAAATGTGAATGTTAACAAAAATCCCTTGCGCAAGACATCCCATTCGCCCATACCATGTCAGAGTTCCGTCTTGGTATACCAATTCATGGGTATGACATCCAGGGTATGGTAGAATAAGTGTACCCATTCAGGTTGAGGTTCTTCTCCATAGGCCTTGGTCCATTTTGCGAGGTGCATGCACGGGTCATCGTGTCCATTGTATTTATCTGCTATCCATAGTTGCAGTTTCCCAAATCATAGTTGCATCATCCTCCTATAGCCGCTCCAGTTTTCAAAATTTCCTTGATGTGTTCCCCACCAATGTGCAAGTGTCGCATGCAGTGCCCACTTCAACGCATTGAATTGCTATTGTTCCGATATTGTGCTCTCAAACTTTCTAAAGAATTCATCCACCGATGTCAATCCATCATATGTTGGTAGATCTTGGGCCTGGGTTGTTACGTAATGCAGTGATCTAGTCATCATATTGCAATTCAGCGTTGTCACTTTGTTCAACTGATTGTGCCAGTGTTCATCTTCTTCGTCTAAATCTGAGGTGCAGGAACCTACGTGCTCCCACGAGATCCTTCCTTCTGCAGTTAGATTCACCCACTCCTAATCTCGCACAATTATCTTGTAGATACAATCCAGCTCATCGTCATTTCCATCATCACCCACGGGTTTAGTGTAGCATGCTCCTTCAACTGGGTCTAGCGGAACAACTACGTGAAGGGAATTTTTCTCGAATATCATCTTCTGCATTTTCAGGTTGATGAATCCATTCATATCAATGGTCCAGTCTATTCCTAGCAACGTGGGATAAGGATTATTGTCATCAACAATCTCTATTACTTCAAAGTCCGTCTATGTGCTCGTGCCTTTGATATCAATTGTTACCCCTTGCAATCTCCCCATGGGAAAAATCTTTTGTTGGTTCGCTGATGAGCCCCAAATTTTGGTAACATTTTGGGCTCATTTGGCCTACTTACCTTGCTCAACCCTTCATTTTTCATCACTTATGCATCATTTCTTAGTATATTCATGTTATTTGTAGGAAGGAGGGCAGTCACTATGCCTAGGTGGCTAATACATGTTTATTTCAGGTTTTTTGACATTAAATGGAGAAGAACCACGCAGATGGAGGCAAGGAGACAGCCAAGGTGGCATTGCGGTTTTGTAGGAAGGTTGTCCACAGCCTTGAATGATCTTCCTCATGATCTCCACCCCAACTCCGAGCTCCAACAGCTATCACCACCAAGCTAGAAGGCAGCCAACGGATTCTAAAGGAACAGCAGTTTACTTTTAGTTGGTCAACCAAGCCCCACTAATTTAGGAGGCCAGCTTGGCCCTCATAATGTATAAATATTGAGGCTGTAGCCTTCGATAAAAGACTTTTGAACCTTTGTTGCAAATTCTGAAGTACGAGCTATAGCTCTGTTTTGCTCTTTGTAAGCCATTTTTGGCATGTTGTTAGACTTTTGATTATGATCTTTTAATAAAAGGCAGGCAGATTTGAGTTCAATTCTAAGTTCTTAGAGGAGCTATAGCTCTCAGGTTTGGGCCCAACCTGAGAGCAATAGGCCTCCTTTCTTTGTATTGTTACTTGTCTTTCTTTCAGCATTAAATTTCTTGTCCTTTACATGCACTTGGAAACACAGTTTGCTGGTTCGGATTTCTTGGTGTGGTTACATAGGTTAGTGTTATGAACAAAGTTGCTTTCAGTAGTTTAGATTAGAGTAAGGAGATTAGAGTGATCAGAGCTCCAAAAAAGGGTTGATTGCACACTCACTTCCACCTCTGTTTAGAGATTGGGATTGCAGCCCGTGCCACCCACCAAAAACACAGTTTTATATGTTCATGCAAGATTTGACGTAATAATTTCAGTTGTATAAGTGTCCATGCATTTAGATCTTGTGGAATAACTCTTTGTTTCAACACCATGCACGATTTTCCTTTAAACTACATTGTTGTTCTTTGGTTTTTAATAAAACAGTTAGAGTAGGTTGATGACATTTCGGTTATACGCAAGACAGAGGTGATTTGTTTCATTTACACTGCGCAGCACCACTCTATCATTTCCTTATCCTTCTCAACTGTGCCTAAGCCATCTACTTACCTCCCAGCTAGATCATTTGCCCACCAACTCTTCTATTATCCACATTGTTTTATCTTTTTGGCCTTCCATTGCCTCTACCCTCCTATCGACCAACCAGCTTTACACACCCCCTCTCCATCTCGTCTCTCTGTCCATAAGCCATCACAAGCTCCCCTCTCATCCTCCCTATCTACCCATACAGCTCATTCACTCCTCCATCACCCAAAACTCCGATTGCAGAACATCCTGTAGAAGTCATCAGACTTCCTGTAGAAATCCCGAGCTTCCTGTAGGATCCCCTGCATACATATTGTAGAAGCTTGCAAACACGGTTGCCAGGCATCTGAAGGTTGTGAACTTCTGTGGAATGATGTTAGGGATCCCCTGGACCCTCTCAGAGTCCTCCTGACCTTTTCCAAGCCTTCCTCCCCTTGAACTACCCCTGCACAGTCAAGACCCAGTAAGAAGCACAGTCATAATAACTCCAACCACTTGAGCAAAAATACAAAAACATGTTCTCTCCAAATGAAAGTAGCTTAGACCCATGCATCTCATCTCACTAGAAGTAATGGCATCATTTTTAGAAGTTGCATTCCCACCATTGCATCGTAAGGAATAAGCTAGTCAAATTAGGGTTTACTAGGGTTTCCATGTTTTGTTGGCTTTCAGTCCATTCTTGCAAAATAGGTTAATTTCCTTTGAGATAGCTTTCATTCATCACTTAAAAAGCTTCTTCTGAGAACATATAGAAGTTGGCTTGAGCCCTAGTGGACTTGTGCCAGCTGACCAATTGACAGCTGCGACAAGAACTAGTACTTGTGCATACAGCACCGTCGCTTCCAAGTTTGTTACGAACTACCAGGTTGATAAAATTAGAGAAGGAAGCTCCAGAAGTTGTAGCAATATTGCTACAATACTGGAGCCCACCATCTTTTTGGCGCCGTTGCCGGGGAAGCATCAGAGTATTAGTAATTGTTGCTTTTCTTCTATTTTCCTACTCTCGCCTTCTGCCAAGTAGTTTATTTCATTTCCATTCTGCAAAAGTAGCATAGACATTTCTTGCTTTCATAGATTAACATTTCAATTCCGCAATTTCAATTTTGCAAGCATAGATTAGCATTTCAATTCTGCAAGCGTAGACTAGCATTTCCATTCCTGCAATTCCATTTGAGCAAAGTAGATTAGTTCTTTCCTGCTTTCAATTCAATTCTGCATTTTCATTTCAGCAAGATAGTTAGTTGTAGATCAATCTGTTTCAGTTTTTGCAGGTACCAGAAAAAAAAAAAACAAAAGCAATCAAAAAAGTCTTTCCATTTCATGCCTCGTAGGAATCGAGATAAAACAGGCAAATTCTTACCCAACACCCCCACCACATCACTGAGTCACCCTTCTCTCTTCTTCAGTGATAGTGATCCAGAAGAACCTATAGGTGAACCTCCTGAGATATACGAAGATCCTATAGCAGAAGAAGAATTAGAGACCATCCCATCTGAAGCTATGGCTGACAATAGAGGAGAAGATGAGAGAATAGAAGGTGCCTTCCCCATCCGAGAAACCAATGGAGACATGAAAATGAAGAACATTAGCCCCTCCGCTTTACCTCACTTCCATGGACTGACTACTGGAGATCCTGATACCTTCCTGTTTGAGTTTGTTGTCCTTTATCGAACCTATGACTATACTGAAGATGAGCAGAAGCTGAAACTCTTCCCTTCAACTCTTAAGGATGCAGCATTGCGCTGGTTCATGGGCTTACCTGGGAATAGTATCACCACTTGGGCTCAGATGCAGCAAGCTTTCAATACCAAGTACCGGGACTACTGTAGGTCCAAGGAAACCAAGGGAGAAATCTTTCGGATGACCATGGGAAATGATGAGTCCTTAGAGGATTATGAGGAAAGGTTCCAACTTAGCTATAAACGGGCCAGGTGCACACTTGACCCTGAATCCCTCAAGTTGGTCCTGCTCCGAGGAGTCCCTGAAGACCTCTTAGATACCCTTCACATGTTAGCTGGAGGAGATATTTACCAACTGCCTTATGAGGACATAAAGACTGTGTTTAGAAACCACTCTAAGGCAGCCCAAAAACGAGGTAGAGGAAACCTCCTCTCAGCTGGTATTCCTTTCTCCAAACATGAGTTTGCAAATCAATTAGAGGATCTCAAAAGTGAGGTGAGACAGACCATTGCCATGCAACTTGATACATTCAGGATCTAGCAGAAGAAGGAAGAAGCTGAGAGGGCTTTGGCTATCTTCTTCCCTAGATGTACAAGGAGACACCCTAAGAACGAATGCCCATTACATTCGGTTGAGGTATGTTTCGTTTGTGAGGAGGACCATCCCACAAATCAATGTCCAACCTTACCTGGGCTTAAAGCCATGTACCAAGGGACAGAAGCCCCCACTGAACCTCTCTATTTCCTCAACCAAAGGAGGCCACAAGGACCTAGACCTTACCAGCAGGGGATGCAAGGGGCACCCCAAGCTTATTACAGCCCCAACCAATCTACTCCTATGCCTTCCTGGGGTCCCCCTGCTCATCCTTCCTGGTCTGTGCCTCCTCCATGGTCTTATCCACCTCAGTACCACACTCAACCCACTACTCATTCATATCACTCACATACCCAGCCACAGCCTCAGTGGAATGCACCTCAGTCGGGGTGGAGGCCCCAGTACAACACTCCTCCCGCCATTTTGCCTCCACCACCAGTTCAACCTCAACCATTACCTCCTGCTCCTCCAAGGCAACCTCAAATGCCTGCTCAACCGAACCCGAACCCCAACAACAAACAGGCCCAGCAGGTATACACTGGGGAAACATCATGCCCTACCTATGCTGTGGAGATCCAGGAGATCAATCTCCGATCTGGAAAGACACTTCCGGATCGCCAACCTCCTCCCCCAGAGGACGAGGAAGACAAACAGGAAAGTGAACCAAAGGCTATTCCACCCTTTCCTGAGAGACTAACAGCCACCACACAACCCAACCCAGAGGAGGATGAGCTTCTGGGAGAACTCAAGCAGTTGTGTGTGAAAATACCACTACTTCAAGCCATCAAGGATGTGCCAATATAAAACAAACTGGTTAAGGAAAAGTGTTTCAAACACCCAGGCAGGCGAAAGAGAGATGCTTCAACCATCAATGTCTTAGGACAACTGTCTGACCTTATGTTAGGACAAGTCATCTGCCCAAAGTATCTAGATCCTGGGAGTCTTGTAGTAGATGTCCACATCAATGGCACCATCATACCTCACACCTTGATTGATCTGGGGGCTGCCATTAATGTGATGACCAGGGATACCATGCTCAAACTCAACCTTCAGGGTTCCTTGAGGAAGGCCTCGACAGTCCTGCAACTAGCAGATCGCTCCACCGTGACTCCCGAAGGGACTGTGGAGGATGTCTTGGTCTCTGTTGACTCTTGGGAATACCCTGCAGATTTCTTGGTTCTGCAACCAAAGGCAAAGCTTACTGGATATCCTCTTATTTTGGGAAGGCCTTGGTTGGCCACTGCAGATGCTTACATAAGTTGTCGTGCAGGAAACATGACCATCAAAAATGGTCCTATGTCCAAGCAGCTAGTCCTATACCCTCCTGCCCAACCCTCCTTAGAGCATGACCTACCACTTTGGTTGGAGGAAGGAGAAGAGGATGAGGTGTACTCAGCACCTTTGTGCACCTTGGACGCCACTAGAAGAGACCCCCCAACCGAGGATGACTTGATTGAGACCTTGATCCAGAATCCACCTCCCAGTGCACTATCCTTAGAGAAATTCGTGGAGGATGCGCTCCACACATACAAGGTTCCTCTCTCATGGGAAGCCTTCAGAAATTTGACCAAGGATGGTGACATAAAGATGTTGACCGAAGAGCTCGGTTCATCTAGTAGTGAGGAGAAAGAGTCAGTGCCCGCAGGGAAGAAAAAAAAAGGCCAGAAGACCACGACCACATAGTAGAAGGAAAAGCAAAAGAAGAAACAAGAGAAAAAGGGTGCCAAAGAGAAGGATGACACACCCATTTTACGGCAAGAGAGAAAAGATTACAAGGCTGAGTGGACAAGGCTGAGCAGGTCCACATCAGCAAAGGCACCTCGTCAGAAGCCGCAACCAAGTCAAAAAGTAAAACACCCTCAGCAAAGCAATCTAAAGTGGTGCCACCTGTTTCTACAGGAAGCCCGAAATCAGTTGAAAAAGGGCCTTCTACAGGAAGCCCGAAATTAACTAAAAAAGGGCCTTCTACAGGAAGCCCTGAAAAAGCGAAACCCAAGGAGAAGAAAGCTGACATTCTTGCAAGGGAGGCAGCAGCTGTGCTGGCCACCCTCAGCACACCTCCTAGGCCCAAGGAGAAGAGAAAGAGGGAGACCCCTCTATATTTTAAGGCTAGGAGAAGTGTGAGAATAAAGACGGGCAAGCCACAGCCTCCGTCCAGCAGCCCAATCACTATAGATGATGCCCCTACTTCACCCAAGGAGAGGTCCCCCTCGAGGATATCAGTCACCTATGAGAGGGGGAGCCCGAAGAAAACTACTTGGAAAGAAAGGTTAGACCAATTGGCTTCAAAAGCTCGGCTACAGGATGCTGAGGATGCTCTACAGGAAACCTTAGCCAGGCTTAAAGAAACAGAGAGAATGGAAGGAGAAGCACCCTCATCACCACCGAGGGAGGGCGAAGTAGAGCCACTAAAAGAAGTGGAGAAAGAGCATATTCCAGAGCCTAGCCCTCAGCCAAGCCTGAGTTCATATTACAACTTCTTAGAGGCTGGCAAAATTATACCTCAGAAATTCACTGTGCCACTGTTCTTTGCATTGGAGGAAGAGAGAGTACGTACGCACACGTGGATGAAAATAGCCAAGTCAAAGGGTGTGGCGGACATAGGCCCCTTGCAAGAGCAACTTAAGGAGGCCAGAAGTGAGTTAGCCATGGCTAAACACATGGCAAATTGCCAAATAGTGTTCCTACAGGAAGAAAACGAAAAGCTTAGATTGCAGCTACAGGAGCTGAGGATAGGAACAGATACACCCTCCAATGACACCACAGCAGAACAGCAAGGCAAAAAGGAACTACAAACTGGTCTTGGGGATCCAACCACACATCTACAGGAAGCAGAACAGCAAGCACAAATTGAGGTGCAAGCTCTCAGACAATAGCTGCAGCAAAAAGAGGCACAATTGGCCTGCATGGCCAGTTGGGCCATGGATGCTATACAATGCAGACAGCCGGCCAAATCCTATGGCCTGTACCTAAAAGACCAATGGCTGCAATTTCAAATCAATACCTTGGTGCAAAGAGGTATCTCTCAGCTCCAAGACCCGCAGCAATTCACTGAAGTATGCAGTACTAGTTCATCAGAGGATAAGGCCAAATTAGCGGAGTTCTACCTCCATAATTTGGCCCTGCCTAATGTAGTTTCATGGGATCCCAATACGGCCTTGGGAGATATGCAATTAATGGCATTTGCCTCATGGTTGAACCATGAGGACAAAAGAGCAGCAGAAGCCAAAGCGGTCATGAACCGGGAGCTGAATGAGCCATTGCTAATTCGAGCAGAACCAGGGGATCCAGTTGCACTAATCTCGGCACACCAACACTTGTCCACTGACCCTCAAGCTTCATTGAGATATATGGATCAGCAGGCCCAAGCCATAGCACATTTTGAGGACATGGAGAGACTGTTAGGAGACAACGCTGTCCAAGCTTGCACCCGCCGATGGAATACATTGGCCCACAGTCTGAAAATCAGAGAGTATCATACCCCAACTCGAATGAGGGAAGCTCTAGTACGGGTGGCCCTCTATAAGAAATCCATGCAAAACCTCCAGGCCAGCTGGATTGGCCTCAAACTAAGCCCACCACTGCTGCTAGGATTAATGGAGGGCAGCACAGAGAAGGATGATAATGAACAGTGGGAAGAGGTGAACAGAAAGGCTGGGTTTCATATCAGCAAGGAGGACACTACTACAGAGGCTTGGGATGTAAGGGTGGCAGTAAAGGCAATGAAGGATGAGGAGTTGGACTAGTTGCTCAAGGATGAGCAAATATTTTAGCTGGGGGGTGATGATGAGCCCCAAATTTTGGTAACATTTTGGGCTCATTTGGCCTACTTACCTTGCTCAACCCTTCATTTTTCATCACTTATGCATCATTTCTTAGTATATTCATGTTATTTGTAGGAAGGAGGGCAGTCACTATGCCTAGGTGGCTAATACATGTTTATTTCAGGTTTTTTGACATTAAATGGAGCAGAACCACGCAGATGGAGGCAAGGAGACAGCCAAGGTGGCATTGCGGTTTTGTAGGAAGGTTGTCCACAGCCTTGAATGATCTTCCTCGTGATCTCCACCCCAACTCCGAGCTCCAACAACTATCACCACCGAGCTAGAAGGCAGCCAACGGATTCTAAAGGAACAGCAGTTTACTTTTAGTTGGTCAGCCAAGCCCCACTAATTTAGGAGGCCAGCTTGGCCCTCATAATGTATAAATATTGAGGCTGTAGCCTTCGATAAAAGACTTTTGAACCTTTGTTGCAAATTCTGAAGTACGAGCTACAGCTCTGTTTTGCTCTTTGTAAGCCATTTTTGGCATGTTGTTAGACTTTTGACTATGATCTTTTAATAAAAGGCAGGCAGATTTGAGTTCAATTCTGAGTTCTTAGAGGAGCTATAGCTCTCAGGTTTGGGCCCAACCTGAGAGCAATAGGCCTCCTTTCTTTGTATTGTTACTTGTCTTTCTTTCAGCATTATATTTCTTGTCCTTTACATGCACTTGGAAACATAGTTTGCTGGTTCGGATTTCTTGGTGTGGTTACATAGGTTAGTGTTATGAACAAAGTTGCTTTCAGTAGTTTAGATTAGAGTAAGGAGATTAGAGTGATCAGAGCTCCAAAAAAGGGTTGATTGCACACTCACTTCCACCTCTGTTTAGAGATTGGGATTGCAGCCCGTGCCACCCACCAAAAACACAGTTTTATATGTTCATGCAAGCTTTGACGTAATAATTTCAGTTGTAGAAGTGTCCATGCATTTAGATCTTGTGGAATAACTCTTTGTTTCAACACCATGCACGATTTTCCTTTAAACTACATTGCTGTTCTTTGGTTTTTAATAAAACCGTTAGAGTAGGTTGATGACATTTCGGTTATACGCAAGACAGAGGTGATTTGTTTCATTTACACTGCATAGCACCACTCTATCATTTCCTTATCCTTCTCAGCCATGCCTAAGCCATCTACTTACCTCCCAGCTAGATCATTTGCCCACCAACTCTTCTATTATCCACGTTGTTTTATCTTTTCGGCCTTCCATTGCCTCTACCCTCCTATCGACCAACCAGCTTTACACACCCCCTCTCCATCTCGTCTCTCTGTCCATAAGCCATCACAAGCTCCCCTCTCATCCTCCCTATCTACCCATACAGCTCATTCACTCCTCCATCACCCAAAACTCCGATTGCAGAACATCCTGTAGAAGTTAGCAGACTTCCTGTAGAAATCCCGAGCTTCCTGTAGGATCCCCTGCAGACATCCTGTAGAAGCTTGCAAACACGGTTGCCAGGCATCTAAAGGTTGTGAACTTCTGTGGAATGATGTTAGGGATCCCCTGGACCCTCTCAGAGTCCTCCTGACCTTTTCCAAGCCTTCCTCCCCTTGAACTACCCCTGCACAGTCAAGACCCAGTAAGAAGCACAGTCATAATAACTCCAACCACTTGAGCAAAAATACAAAAACATGTTCTCTCCAGATGAAAGTAGCTTAGACCCATGCATCTCATCTCACTAGAAGTAATGGCATCATTTTTAGAAGTTGCATTCCCACCATTGCATCGTAAGGATTAAGCTGGTCAAATTAGGGTTTACTAGGGTTTCCATGTTTTGTTGGCTTTCAGTCCATTCTTGCAAAATAGGTTAATTTCCTTTGAGATAGCTTTCGTTCATCACTTAAAAAGCTTCTTCTGAGAACATATAGAAGTTGGCTTGAGCCCTAGTGGACTTGTGCCAGCTGACCAAGTGACAGCTGCGACAAGAGCTAGTACTTGTGCATACAGCACCGTCGCTTCCAAGTTTGTTACGAACTACCGGGTTGATAAAATTAGAGAAGGAAGCTCCAGGAGTTGTAGCATTATTGCTACAATACTGGAGCCCACCATTCGCCATTCGTAATTGAATAGGGGACCACTGTAACGTGAGCCTGCCCATGCGTTCCCATGTCTGCTTTGGTAACACATTCACATCGAACCCCAGGTTCGAGATTACCTGATCTATTTCATTTTCACCAATCTGCGCCATCAATCTCATCTCCCTTCAAGTACGCAATGTATGCTTTCCTAGTTTTCAGACTACGTGCGGTTCCCCTGACCCTGTGCACCAAGTGATCAACTCCTGTAGTCCCTTAACTACCTTATTGTCATGCAACAGTTTCATGCATGTCTCCAGAAAGGTAGTAAGCATTGAAGGATCCACTCCCGGCTCTGGTTGATCCTTACTACCTAAAGTGGAGGCCTCTGTGAAGCTCTTCTTAGCTTCCAAAAACATCTCCTTTGCGTGTTCCAAGTTAAACTCAGGTTCCTTTGCAGAAGCCTTGCAAACCCATGTATCTTCCTTAGGTTGCTTCCCCTTATCTTCCCTTGTGGTTGCGCCACTTCTGACCATCATGTTCACGTTGTGGTCTTCATCGCGAGGTTTAGATTTCATCATTTGAATATTTTGAGTCGGAGTAGGCTGGATTACCCCTTTCTCGTGCATCTGGGCAACTAGCATAGGACAATCTACCATTTCATGATCAAACTGAGCACAATATGAATAGCATACTCTCGTCGAGTTGGTACAATCGCGGGTGTAGTGCCCTAGTCCTCTGCAATTGTAACAAATTAACTATCTACAGCCCCTTCCTGGCCCCATTCCTCCTCGTCCTCGACCTCGGCCCTAAAATCCAGCACGCGCCATCCCCACGGCTGGGTCGAGGCCTTGTGTTTTTGTCTGCATTCTATATGTTAGGGTTCGCTCCATCATTAACTCGTAGCTACAACAAGTACGCTTGTCGTGGCCCACTGACCTACAAGAATTACAAAACAGTTGCTGGGGTGTCTTTGTATACTTCTGCAACAAATGACAATTATCCATTGTGTGCTTTCCTCCTATCTGATGGATCGCGCACCATAGTGCAGGTGCCACACTTGGCCCTACCTGTGCCTCCGGTCTTAATGGCATCAACCCCCCTCCTACCAAGTAGTTCGTGAATACCAAACAATGTTCCTTGTTGTGTCCCTGGCCTTTGCATTTTATGCACCACACTTCTTCGCGCGCCTCTGGCCATGGCACCCTATCTTGCTTCAAACTCTGCATCTCCAAGCATATATTTTGTATTTGTGCATGGATTTGTTGGACTCCCAACCTTGGATCCTATATCAGTGTTTCATGCAACCTCATCTCCATTTCCAATGCTTCAACCTGGGTTGAAAGCTTCTGCTGTGACAGCATCGTCCTCAGGTGTGGTGTCAAAGATGCCACAAACCATGCACGATGTTGCGCATCTGTTAGCATCATATTAGCCTCACGGATCGTACTCTTCAGCTACTGATCTAGATCCCAGGGGGTTTCTCCTGGAAGCATCGCGATCTCTTTAAATCCGATGATTGACTGCATCTCTGATTTTGGCAGGCTAAATTATTTGCTTAGCGCATTCTGGATCTCTGCTATTCCTGCATTTGGGTGATCATTGGAATGCTTGATATGCCATGTCAATGCGCAATCCTGCAACATGCTGACCAATGTAGCTTTCTTAATGTTGTCATTCATGACCCCTTGTGCTTCCCACATTGCTCTTACCACGAACCAGAACTGATCTGGATCCTCATTTCCTACTCCTCTGAATACGGGTAGCTTGATCATGCTCGCCATGTTGTACTGTGGGGGTGATGGAGGTGGGGTGGGTGGAGATGGAGGTGAAGGAGGTGAAGTGGGTGGTGGCGTAAGTGGAGGTGGTAACTATGGAATGCGCTGCCTTATCAAACTGACCGCACTTCTCAGAGAGACCCGAGCGAGCTCTTCCTCGCTCTCTCGCAAAGGTGAAATCAAGGGACTGTTTCCTAATTCCCCGCTACCTTTGTAGATTCTTCTGCTCCACGTTGTTCCAAACATTAATGTATTCGCATCACCCGTTTTTCACATAACAACATCTTAATCTAGGTATTCAGGGATTTAATGTACCTACCTCACGGTCCCTTGAGGAAATGTCACTCTGCTTCGTTGTAGCTCACGGTCGTGTCTATTGCAAACTCAGTGATAAATCCCCCTATTATCCGGTCGAGCTAATGGTCCATAGCTCACACGATCTTATCTTTTGATGTCTCTAGTCTGCGCACTAATTCTAGAGTCCACACTATCGGTTGATTGAGCTTATACCTTCCTTGGCTGTCGGCTAACCTCGTGATCTGTTAGAAAATTATATATTACGGAGCAATGGAACACATAAAATATTGCAGAAATATAAACACAGAAAACGCATAAAACAAGAGAGACACGAATATACATGGTTCACCCAGTTTGGGCTACGTCCACGAAGAAACAACCAGTCCTTCCTTCTATATTATCCAGCAAACTGAAGAGATACAACCTACAATAGATCCGCTGTAACACCCTCTTTGCTCTCAATCTCCTCTCTCTTCTTCACTCAGAATACAGATATGCATAGACGCAATACAATTCCCTCATATATAGTGAGTGGTTGCCTTCTAGGGCAAAAAACCCTAAATTAAACATAACTTCTACCGTCAAATCATCCGCCTAATGAATGGCCCAGATTGACTAGAAATTACTAGACTTTTACAAGGCAATTTTACATCTATTTTTTAGCTTTTGGGGCGCTACCCCCGAACCCCCGTTGGGGGACCGTTGGCCTCCAGCCGAGGGGGATTAGCCCCTGCAAACCCCCACGAAGGAGATAAGTCCCCCCCGCATGGAGGGGTGTACAGTCTCCATGGGGTATACATCTGACTGAAACCTTTGAATACAGAAGATAATCAGGCTCCACACCCAACAATCCCCACTTGGAGACTGATTATAGAAAATCCACTGCTGCTTCATTTGCTAGACAATAACTCCACTTTGGACCTGGCTGTTTCTCATCTTCTTCATCATACGTGAAGACCAATTGAAACTGAGCAGATTCTCAGTTTCTCCCTGGTTACAATTTTTGTTAACATATATGTAGGATTATGGCTAGTGTGTATCTTTTCCAACTTCAACTGTCCATCTTCCAATGCTGATCGTATGAAATGGTACTTGAGCTATATATGTTTAGTCTTGGAATGAAATGCAGAGTTCTTTGCAAGATGTATGGCACTCTGGCTGTCACTGTATAACCTGCCCAACTCCTGCTTCTTTCCCAATTCATCCAGAAACCTTTGTAACCAAATCATTTCTTTACTAGCCTCTATGGTAGCAACATACTCTGCTTCTGTTGTTGAAAGTGCAACAACACTTTGGATTTTTGAAACCCAACTGACAGTTGTTCCACCTACAGTAAACACATACCCTGTTGTGCTCCTCCTATTATCCCTATCACTTGCCATATCTTCATCAACATATCCTTGTAGAGCAATGTTTGAACCACCAAAGCATAATGCTTCATTTGTGGTACCTCTAGAATGCCTGAGAATCCACTTCACTTCCATCCAATGTTCCTTTCCTGGATTGTTCATGTACTTGCTTACAACTCCCACTGCATGTGCAATATCAGGCCTTATGCAGACCATTGCATACATTAAGCTTCCAACTGTTGATGCATATGGAACTTTAGACATATGAGCCATTTCTTCCTAAGTCTTGGGACACGCCTCGTTACTTAATTTGAAATGGCTAGCCAAAGGTATACTAACTGGTTTTGCATTCTGCATATTAAACCTTTTCAACACCTTTTCTATGTACTCACTTTGAGACAATGTTAATTTGCGATTCTTCCTATCTCTAGTTATTCTCATACCAAGGATTTGTTTTGCTGCACCCAAATCCTTCATTGCAAATGAGTTTGCCAATTTCCTTTTGAGCACATTTATTTCCTACATGTTAGAACCTACAACAAACATGTCATCTACATACAATAACAATATAATATCACTGCCATCATTTTTCGTTTTGAGATAAACACAATGATCAGAGTGACATCTAGTATAACCTTTTTTAGACATAAGCTTGTCAAATTTTAGATACCACTGCCTTGGAGCCTGTTTTAAGCCATACAAGCTCTTCTTCAACCTGCACACTAGTTTCTCTTTCCCTTTTACCTCATATCCTTGTGGCTGCTGCATATATATCTCTTCCTCCAAATCCCCATGGAGAAAGGTTGTCTTTACATCTAACTGCTCAAGATGCAAATCTTCAGCTGCTACTAAACTTAAAATAGTTATGACTGAAGTCATTTTAACAACAGGAGAAAATATTTCATCAAAATCAATACCTTTCTTCTGTGCAAACCCCTTCACCACAAGTCTAGCACTGTACCTCTGTTTTCCTCCATCTTCTTCCTTCAGCCTATAAACCCATTTATTCTGCAATGTTGTTTTACCTGCAGGCAACCTGACTAAGTCCCAAGTCTAGTTATGTGCTAAGGAGTCCATCTATTCTTTCATGGCTTGCTCCCACTTCTTCCTGGTTTCTACCTACACTGCTTCTTCATAACATTCTGGTTCACTAGAATCAATCAACAATACATAATATAATGAAGGAGAGTATCGTTCAGGGCATCTACTTATCCTGGTAGATCTTCTAGCACCACTTTCAGGTGTTTGAAGTGCTTGTTACTATTGTGGTTGTTGTTCTGGCTGTTGATCATTATGATTTTTAGGCACCATCACTTTTCCTGTGATATCTTCAAGCACTGTGTATTCTCTGTTTTTTTTTCCTATTCCTTTTCCTGCAACTGATTCTTATACAAGACCTTTTCATTGAATATTAGATCTCTGCTCCTAATGATTTTGTGATTTTCACAATCATATAAGCGATAACCAAAATCATTAACACCATATCCAATAAAGGTACATTTCTTTGATTTTGCCTCAAGCTTTGTTCTATTTTCTTTGTTAATGTGGACAAAGGCTTCACAACCAAAAGTCTTTAAAAATGAGTAGTTTACGTTTTTACCTGTCCATGCCTCCTCTGGAATACCACCATCCAAGGAACTTGAAGGCCCTTTGTTTATTAGATAAATAGTAGTATCTACAGCATCTGCCCAAAATTGTAAAGGCAATCCTGCATGCAATCTCATGCACATTTCACACTCCATGATTGTCCTGTTCATCCTTTCTGACACACCATTTTCTTGTGGTGTTCTTGGAACTGTCTTCTCTCTATGAATTCCATTCTCTGAATGGTACCGATCAAACTCTTTGCTGCAATATTCACCTCCATTATCTAATCTGAGACACTTCAACCTTTTCCCTGTCTCATTTTCAACCAAAGCTTTCCATTTCTTGAAAGTATCAAATACATCAGATTTATTTCAAATACAATAAATCCAGGTTTTTCTGGTTTCATCATCAATAAAAGTAACATAATAACAAGAGCCACCAAGAGATGATACCTGAGTAGGTCCCCATACATCTGTATGCACAAGCTCTAATTTTTCACTCTTCTTTTCTTTCCCAACTCTAAGGAATTTGACTCTCTTCTATTTTCCATAAACACAATTCTCACAGAATTTTAAATCAACATGCTTCAAACCTGGCAACAAATTTCTTGAGTGAAGAATCTGCATCACCTTCTCACTCATGTGCCCGAGCCTATGATGCCATAATGTCGTATCTTCTCCTGTAGAGGTTAAAGCATTAACAGAATTAGAAATACCATTGCATAAATACAATGTACCAACCTTTTCGCCTTTTACTATTACCAGGGCTCCTTTGGTGACCTTCCAGGCTTTATCTGTGAAAGTAGTTACGCAACCTTCACCTCCCAACTTCCTTGTTGAAATCAGATTTTTCTTTAGATATGGAAAATGCCTTACATTCCTCAATAGCCACTAATTTCCATTTTGTTGTTTTATGAAAATTGTACCCATTCCAACAATTTTACAGGTTTTATCATCACCCAATCGAACCTGTCCAAAATCTCCTTGAACATAATCATGAAAATGTTTCCTATAAGGTGTGGCATGGAATGAGGCCCCTAAATCTACCACCCAGGTGTCAATAATATTTTCTAATGAAAGAATCAAAGCATCTTGCAACACATCACCTGTTACATTTGCTTCATGATTAGTTTCTTACTGCGCGTCTCCTTCTTTTCCCTTCTGAGACTTGCAGTCTTTCTTCAGGTGTCCTTTCTTCCCACATTTCCAGCACACTATCCCCAATCTGGAATTGGATCTGCCTTTTCTTGACTTAGTGTGATATCCTGGGCTCTTTCCTCTTTCCATTTTTCTTCCCCTAGTCTCTGCAATCAAAGCATTACCTAATGTCTCATGGAGCTTTTCCGTCACATTTCCTTGCTAAGGATTGCACCGACAACATCATCAAACTTTAAAGTACTAGATCCAGAGACAGAGTTACTAACGGCCATAACTAAACCATTCCAACTTTCTAGCAATGAGCACAGAAATAACAGAGCCCTAACTTCATCATCAAAATTTACCCCTACAGAACTTAACTGACTTGTAACTGTATTAAAATCATTTAAGTGATTTGCAACAGATCCAGTTTCTGACATCTTCATATTAAATAAATGCGTCATAAGAAATACCTTATTTGAGGTTGAGGGTTTTTCGTATAGTTTGGCCAATATCGACATTAAACCCTGTGTTGTCGTTTCCTTTGAAATATTAAATGCTACCAACACTGCTAGGCACAGTCGTATTGTTCCAAGTGCCTTTCTGTCCAGAATATCCCATTCTGTGTCTGTCATACTCGTCAACTTCTTTGTCTTTCCACTCAATGGTAGGTATAGATCTCTCTAATACAAATAATCTTCCATATGCATCTTCCACAGCTCGTAGTTTTGGCCGTTGAATTTTTCAACCCTAAACCTACCATCTTCCACCATTGCTCCCACTCGAACCAGGAACCCTTCTCTCCTACGAGTTTATCGGCCAAATAGACCTTCGGCTCTGATACCAGTTGTTAGAAAATTATACATTACGGAGCAATGGAACACATAAAATATTGCAGAAATATAAACACAGAAAACACATAAAACAAGAGAGACACAGATATACGTGGTTCACCCAGTTTGGGCTACGTCCACGGAGAAACAACCAGTCCTTCCTTTTATATTATCCAGCAAACTGAAGAGATACAACCTACAACAGATCCTCTGTAACACCCTCTTTGCTCTCAATCTCCTCTCTCTTCTTCACTCAAAATATAGATATGCATAGATGCAATACAATTCCCTCATATATAGTGGGGGGTTTCCTTCTAGGGCAAAAAACCCTAAATTAAATATAACTTCTACCATCAGATCATCCACTTAATGAACAGCCCAGATTGACTAGAAATTACTAGACTTTTACAAGGTAATTTTACATCTATTTTTTATCTTCGGGGGCACTGCCCCCGAACCCCCGCTGGGGTACCGCTGGCCCCCGGACCCCCCAGCCGGTGGGGATTAGCCCCCTCGGACCCCCGCAGGGGGGACAAGTCCCCCCCGCGTGGAGGGGTGTATAGTCTTCCTGGGGTATAAATCTGGCTAAAACCTTTGAATATAGAAGATAATCAGGCTCCACACCCAACATGATCCACTCATACAGTTCAAAAGGGAAGGATGTGAAGAAGATCTCGTGGATTTCCGTATATACATAGCGATCCAGCCATCTCTTCTCGGATATCTATGGAGTTCTATTTTCCTATGTCACGAACTCATGAAGCTTCTTGTCCAACCACTTCTTCAGTTTCCTCCTTTGTAGGGTTCCAATGATACGACATCAGACATCCCTTAGGCAGATCCCGGTCCCAGCAACGGAACCATTTTTTGGCTTGTTGGGGCCTGACCCAGGTTCAAAAGTGATTTAGCCAAACAAATCCCGAAACTACCGACCCTTTCGACAACAGTCGTGGTGCATGGACTAAGGTCTCACCCGAGGTAGTATGGGAGGGTGTTGGAACTAGGTTTCCACACCCTAGGGATGTCTTGATGAAGTATGGGAAGTTGGCGAACCAATCCTGCGTGCTTGCGCTACTTCACACAGCTATCTAGCCTTCGCAACTTGTGCAACTGCTTCCACGTAGCTCTATAAAGAGCACAAAGAGGTGCTATCTAGATCCTAATTCCTGACTGTGTGTTTATTATAGATCTTAACTTAATTATGTGGGCCCAATATTTTCATTAATCATTCAACATTCATAACAAGTGCGTGCAATCATAAACTGTAAAGAGATGTATAAAGGTAACAGAAGCATAGACACAGAAAATCCCAAAATTAACTTATCTTTTATTAATCCTCTGTTCAGATACAATCCCAACTTCGCCCTGCGCACTCAGCTGCATGGGTCCACGCACACAGCTGCAGACTCTACCAAGCCTCTGCACACTCAGCTGCAGAGCCTCTTACTACTACTACAACCCTAGACTGGGATTTATAGACTCAGAGCTAATTCATCACCCAAAAAGCCATATCACTTCTCAAAGCTAAGACTACCTTTACACTTAAAGCCTTGCTCTATTTATACAATCCCATGGTCCGCGGACCATGGATAGGCCAACAAATTCTATATTAAATTACATTATTTTAGGGTGGACAACCCTAGACTCTCGCACTCTGCGCCCACATTTTGCAGGGTCTTTACATTACATTGATCAAAACTCAGGCTTTAAGTCCGAAAAACCTGCTATGGGGGGGTCCGCTGCCCAACATTTATTATCAATTATTCTTTTTTCTCTTTGTCACATAAAATGAGGATGGTGTTCCTTTAAGTGGGTGGGTTTTGTATCATCCCCTTGTTCTACCCCTACTTTTGTAATTATAATTGTGGCTACAACACAAATGTGGAGAACCATGAATGGCTGGAACTTAGATTAAACACCTACAATTTCTTATTTATAATTAATTAATTAATTAACATAATTGAGGAAGGGATAGCCTTACAGATCCTTTCTCTAAGGGTAGATTGCATGCTTGCCTATTTGAAGAGCCATGACCTATACCCAACTAAATTAATGTCACACTTGTTTACAGTCAAGAGAATCCATTATCTTACAGGTTTAATGTGATGTGATTTGGGCTAATCTGAATTGGCATAGCCGTTGAAAACCATTACAAGATTGCACTATGGAAGTGGAAAGCCAGACAATGCCCATTGCCCCATTTTCCCCTCATAAATCGAAGAGATAACGACATGCAAACCTTTAGGAAAACACACTGAGAGCTAAGGCAGTGCTTTCCCAACTATGACAAGGGATGCAAGATAAATTATACATATGCACATAGTAGAAGTGAATTTAGGGTTCGATTCAGATGATTGATTAGATTTCCTTGACTGTGTTGGAGACTATTAAATTCTTGCCCAAGCCTATAGTCTGCTGTGAAGAGAAGATACGTGATTAATCCATTATGTTCTTGTATTTAGACTAATAAACCACTTAGTGCATGCTAAATTCTTGTTAGCTTGCTGATGAACCACCCTCATAGTGGAATTAATCCTTAGAACTACACATCATACCATTTCTGATGTTACCTTTTTTATAATGAACCATTAGGTGCTTGCAGTTAGGATGATGAACCACTTAGTGTTGCTAAGTGCTTTCTAACTAGATAATGAACCACCTTCATAGTGGATTCAATCCTTTGGAACTAAGCAATATACCCCTTTGGAATTTTGGTGAATACATATGAGGTGAAGCTGAGAGAGTAAGTGTGTCACTCTAGTGTTAACTATAAAGGAGTAGTTGATGAACCACTTAGACAGTAGGATTTATCTCTTGAGTTCTTAGCTAATCCATGTGAATTCCCTTGTACAAGAATCCCCTTAGACTCAAGACGCAAATTGTGGGTGGTCAGCTGCAAGAAAGGTTGTAGTGTAGTTGGCCTATGGTTGGGTGGAGAGTGGAAGCCCCTCCTTCAGTTGCCAACAACTCTAAATCTCCTAGATAATTATAATGGTTTATGTATATGTGAATGATGAACGATGATTATCCTTATTATGTTAATGGATAATCTATGGTTCTTTATGATTCGTGAATGAATGCTTAAATTCACTGAATGTTCATGGCAGTTAATTTGGCTTATATATCTCCACAGTTATACTAAACTTCTAGAACTATGTGACTTTTATAATCTTCATGAATTGTAGAGATGCTTCTATCATTGTGATTGACTTTCTTAAGAAACTTAACTAACATGTTATTAAATGTCTTCTTAGATATCTAAAATGTTGATGAATTGAATGGCTCACTACCATATGTAAGACTACAGACTATCTCATTTGTTAAGACAATAGCTTATGTGTCGTGTGTTAAATGAGGATTTAGCTAGTGTTGATGGTCACTTAGTTTAAGAGTGATGTGATGAATCTATGGTTTATGCACACTTACATACTCTTGTGATACCTTGAGATTCACTGATCAAATCTTAGTTTGTAGCTTTCTTTAGAAATATAGCCTTTGGATCCATGCCTCTGTTTTGTTCAGGATTTGAGGTAAACTATGTTTTGTTGGTACATTTAAACTCTTTTTGACATGGAACAACACATATGAAGGTATATTCTTAAGAATTGACCATTTTCTCAAAAACCATTCTTCTGAAATTCTAGTAAATTCCCTTGATTTCATTTTCTACAGAGTGTTAGCATCAATCCAGAACTCATCTGGGTCCATATGGCACTATTAATAGAATTTGTGTCAGGGTCGAATACTTATTCATATATAAAGTGTTACTTGTATCAGGTTATTAGATGGGGTGGATTTCTAATCTCAATTGTGGATGCATCTAGTAATCCATACATCTAGATGGACAAGGCGTGTAGTCATTGAAAATGATATGGATTTAATTCAGACTAGATTTTGTGGTTAAGAGCAATTGTAACTGGAGATCTGGGGTGGGCGCAAGATTGGCAGATTATATAGATGAGGGCTAGATCTCATCCAGGCCAGACCTTCCTATAAGATTGAAACTACATATGGAATCTAGGGCATCTAGGAGGGGATGAAATTGTGCACAAGTGAGAGGTCCCATATTAGGTCAAGATTAGATTTTTTTATTTGCACCTAATATTTAGGGAATCTAGAATCTAAGGGTGGGAAGTAATGAACACCCTTATGGAGCCTCAAATATGTATTAAGTTTTATTTCCCTTGTTCAACCAAGTGAATGTAAAGGTCCAAGGCACTGAAGCATTTCAATAGTTGATAATCATGTGACACCTTGATTTGGAACTAGATAAAACCTAAAACTATCACATAACATGACGAGGTTGGGCCTGGTGGGACCCACGAGCCTAGGTTGACATGGAAAACACTATAAGGGCCTTGTTATGGCCATTAAGGACACAAAATAGGGGCCATGGGTGATGTGGAATTGCTTATGATGACTTGACATTATCTAATTGTTTAAACTTTGAATGGGTATAACTTTCAATATGGAAGTTGGATTGAGATAAAATTTATATCATTGGAAAGCTCTCAATGAGATGAACATGATAGTAGAAATAATTTTGGGTTTTGAAGAAGTTATAAAAAATTATTTTTGTAACCACATCTTCATAATAGACCTTGGGGTTTGGGTTCCATCATATGTAACAACTTCCAAAACCTAGAATAAAATAAGGGGGTGTAGGGAGTGTTACATCTCAAGCCCTTATGACTTTGATTAGCTGAGACGATTTTCATAAAGGACTATTTGACAATTAATCTATCACATGCTCACACCCTATTCCCCTCTATTTTTTGTTATCCTTTTCCTAAAGATAGAATTGATTCGGATATTGGGTTCTTGTTCCTTGTTTTTGAAGGGTTAGAAAGCTCATACCCTTATCTCTAGGATCTAGCTCAGGATACTCTAATCTCCAACCCTTGCAACTCTCACTGGTTGGGAATATTTTTTAGAAAGGATTGCTAAAAAATGGCTCTCTCACATCCTTTATCCTTTGGAAAATGACTCCATTAACTTTTGTTTGAAGTTAGAATTGAATTTCATTGATATCAATTCTATCTTTCTCCTTTAAATGAAGCCAAGTATCTTCCTCTCTGTTCTCTTTCTCACCTAAATTGTATTTCACTCAAGAGGCATTACAAGCCTTACATTTTTATCAACTTTAAAGTCATATTGTTAATTGATTCAACTAGTTGGATACTTTGTCTCATTTTTCTATTTTCCATTTCATTCCTTATGGTGTTTTTTTAGGTGATTGGGTGGGATAGTTCCACTAGTACACACATAGGAGAGACGAGCATAGCTAGTAAAACAAATATAGAACCTTGGGGTGCAGATCTAAGATAAACACAATATCTCAACAAGTCTATCACTTATCCTTCTGTTGAAGCCCTGAAAATCGGGTCTACAACAAGGGGGATACCCACCCGGTCCGGACCTTGGTAAGCAGCTCCTTTTCCGTTTGGGATGGTGGGTCCAACTGGGGATATGGGACCAGTTTCCAAATTTATGTGTGTGTGTGTTGAGAATTGATATTTCCTTTCTAATAATTTCTAAGTAAAATGCTTTTATTCTAAATCTAATCTAACAATATGCAAATTGTATTCTAATGAACAAAAATATCTAATTCTAAACTAACTCGAGATTTAATCTTTCAATTATGCGATCTAAAATAGTTTCTACAGCAATTGGAAATAAAGATCATTCAATTGCTATAAGAAAAAAATTCAATAAAGATGAACTATTTCGTATAAAAATTTAGCCAAACAGTTATGAAAAACATATCGCATAATAAGTCATTCATATATTAAGCACAAATAGAATAGCCATCACCGTACAAAAGTGCCAAATGATAACTCAAGCATTCAGGCATTCACATATAAATAACTAAATATGAATATCACTTAAAAACATAAGCAGAAATCGTTAAGAGGTAAAAGTACCATTGATAACAAGTTCTACTCATGAGCTTCAGCAATAATGATCTATCTCTTCTTAGTTCAACATCTACTAAGAGTACAAAAGTGCAATTTTAGTAGCAGATATTAAACACAAATATCAATAAACCTTGTTCCATTCATTCATCAAAACCTCCTCTAAGGGTGCAGAAGTGCATGTTCTGAGGAAATGTTTTTGACAAATTTCAGGACCCTTCTCTAAATGCATGAGAAGGGTTGAAATACTACTAGCTAAATCCTAAAAATAGTCTATTACAAAAATATAGGAGGCAATTTAAATGACCGTCCTCATCTAAGGCAAAAATAAAACTAAAACTAAAACTAAAACTGAATCTGAAAATTACTATCTATGTATTTGTTCTCTGTGGTCGCAAGCATTCAGCATTGGCTTGAGGAGAGTTGGTTGGCCGACCTCCGACTTTAGTTGTCCTGCAAAAACAGAATCGGCAAGCACTGGTGCTATCTTCTTGGTAGAGTTAGTAAGGAATTTGAGAGTCATGCATTGACTGTGTGGTTTAACCAAGTACTACCAGTAAGAATCCCAATTCAACTTGGTTAACCTATTGATGGATTCTGCTCTTTCTTCAGCCTTTTGCCTCTAGCTGTTCTGTAAATGCCATGCATTTGGGAGAAATTTACATACCATTTAAATATATCCCTGATAAATACCATTGTTTTTAGAACTCGAGTTTTGTTTTTAGCCTTTAGCACTTTTTCCTGCAATTTTTCGGACTTTCTGGTGATTGAGTATTCAAAGGCTTTCCTTCTCAAGGGTTTTTTGATGCGCTAATCGTGCTTCGAAAACTACCTTCGTTTCTTGATCCGGACTTCCCTGGTGCCAATTTTCAACTCTTGCACGTTTTGTTAGATGCCTTCAAAAATTGGATTTTCTCCTTCTTTTCCCATTACACTGCTACGTATACCTTTCTATTTTCTACTCCTGCAATTTACGAAATTAGGAAAGAGTAATGATATGAATAAGGTGACAGGAAAGCTTTAAATGTTTGAAATCATATAAAATACATCACCCTATGTGAACTGACTTCTTGATCAGATCGAAACCTTATGTCATTAATGATCATCAACTAACTTATTAAATTAACATTAATGCGCATGACTTGACATCAGATTACGAAAAACCTTTTTAGAATGACATGCCCTACAGATCTGTGATAATGTGATTTTGTGATTTGCTTTGCAATATCGCAGATCACAATATCACTAATCTGTTATGTTTCGACATTCATTCATTACCATGCATTTCTGTGAAATGCGATTTGCGAGACTTGTTATCGCATATCGCCAGCTTTGAAGCATTTCACCTTAAGTGACGTTTGAAGCATATGAAAATTGTGATGTGATGAGTTCCTTCGGTACGCAATCTCGCATCGCGATTTCACATTTGTAGGAGTTTGCTTATATGATGTTGTTATTTCCCTTTTGCAATGCGATGTTTTTTATTAAGAGAAAGATTTTATTCAAACTCATCATAAACTTAAGTCTTTTTGGATTTTTGTGTATATTCTCCTAAGTTTATGATAGTAAGATTTATTCAAAAAGGAAATACAAGTTCTAATTTATTGTTATTTTCTAGATGAAGGGTCCCCACTAATTTAGTATTGATGTCAAAACTAAAATAAGAAGGGGGGTTGTTGTTGGCCACAACAATTGGCGATTCACTTGGAAGAACCATTTATCTCTAATTTTCTTTTGAATTTTCTAAACTTCCAAAACAGAAGGGATTTTTGGAAAATCAAACTTTATTATAGAAAGATAAAGTATATCATGCTTTCAGCTGTTAATGCTAGTTTGTTTCTTCTATGTTAACTTTGATTATTTACTTCCTAAAGCTAGTCATTGTATCTACATCAGCCACTACTTAGTTTGTAAAGATAAAAACAAAGTCTCCTCTGTAAATCAGTTTTAAATATGCTCATTTGTCATAGGTAGAGCCTCTGCTGCCAGCAGGCGTTCATAGCCTCGACAGGGTTACCTGTTACCCAGCAATGATCCTGTATCCTACTTGGAGAAATATACAATTTTCAAAGAGAAATCCATATCCACACTTATTGCTTTTATTTTCTTTTAATTCTTAAAGAACAATGCCTTGGTTTGGTAGCCAAATTATGACAGTGCCACTCACTTGATTTATAACTTTGCTGAACAAGTTGGCTTGTGATGAGACCCCTTGTCTTTTGATTGCAACAATCTTGAGTCATTGCCCTGTTTTGGTATGTAGTTTTGGCAAAGTCAGCAAGCTATAATATCTATGATCATGATAATTCGGCTCGTGATGAGACCTCTTATTCTTTAAGTTTAAAGTGTATCATTGGATTATTCCTTGAAGATCGTAATTCTCTAGGTACGTAGGGAGTCATTGGTTCCTTAAGAATAGCTCTGGACGACAATTATAGAGTTTTTGGAAAGAGATTTTCTATAGAGAATCCTTGTTTTTTGTTATTGATTCTTTTCATTAACTGATATAAAACAAATTCCCACTAAAGGTTGTCTTTTATCAAAATTCATAAAGTTGAAACTAGTCTCATTTCCAAGCTTATAACCTTTGACTGTAGCTCTCAATAATGATGACCAATTTTCCAAATCAATTCTATTTATACAAGCGAAAAACAAAATCTAACAGAAATGCTAGTCTTTTTATGAATTCCAAACATAACCATTTACAACTGGTTTTATTATCTAAATCAAAGGAAAAACTAATCTACAAAAATAAGAAAATAATCTTCTATGGAAAATATTTTTTAAGGATTTTCTCGTTAACAGGTAAAGATTCTCTTTTCCCTGCTAAATCCTGCAACATAAAAGTGGATGGACCTATGATTTCCACAATTTGGAATGGGCCAAGCCACATTCGTTGGAACTTCGTATGTTTGCCTTTTTCTTCGTGAGCCTTATCCCATTTTAAAACTAAATCTCCAATTTGAAAGTCCTTTCTGGATACCATGTTTGAATCAAAAGAAGCTTTTACTAATGCTTGATGATGAGCATGAGTTATTTTAGCCTTTTCTCGTTGTTCTTCTAGCTTAAGAATTTGCAGTTGTCTTAGTTGCAAGGATGAAGTTGGTGTTTCGTCAATAAATTGAACTAAGGCCAAAGAGGGAATTGCTAGATGAGTTGGGAGAACCACTTCTTTCCCATAAACCAAATTAAAGGGAGAAGTGCCAATGGAGGCATTCTATGTTATTCAATCTGCCCATAAAGCATACATTAAATCTTTGTGCCAATTCTTATGATTTTGGTCAATGGTTTGCTTAATGATTCTGATTAAATTTTTATTTGTTGATTCAGCTAATCCATTCCCCTGTGGGTAATAATTGGTAGAGTATTTGAGTTTAAAACCTCTTTTGAGTGCAAATTCAGTCATAGCATTGCCAGAAAAGTACGATGCATTATCAAACATTAAAGCAGAGGGTAAACCAAACTTGGTAATTATGAACAGATCTATGAAATCGATGATTTGTTCAGCATTAGCTGTCTTAAGAGGAACGGATTCTACCCATTTAGTAAAATAATCTGTAGCTGTAAGGATATACCTATGCTGTTTAGAAGAGTGAGGAACGATCTCACTGATTATATCCAGTCCCCATTGATCAAAGGGTTGATCGATATTGACTGGTTGTAAAGGCAACGACAGTTTATTTTGTCTTCCGGCAGCAGTTTGACACACTTGACATTTCCTTACATAGTTATGCGCATCTTTAAATAGTGTAGGCCAATAGTACCCTGCGTGCAAGATCTTATGTGCTATAGCATCTCCAGCATAATGTCCACCTGCCAGTCCATCATGGAGTTCCTGCAACACTTTTTCAGCTTTAGATTTCTCAAGACATCGAAGGAGAACATAATCATAATTCATCCTAAAGAGTACATCGTTTACAAGTTGATATTGCTTAGCCTTCAATCTTAGAGCTCTTTTCTTTGTATAATCCAGGTTTGAAGGAGCATATCCATTCTTAAGATAAAATATGATATCAGCATATAATGACTCAACATCGTTTAGGCTTACCTCATACATTTGTACTTCTGAAGATGGTATTTCGGAAATAAGCGATGCTCCAACCAGCATTTTGCAAAAGCCTTGACCTTTTACAATATTTGTTGGTTTAATCTCAGCGTCGTATTCTTGTAAGGCGGTAACCCAATTTGCTCTTTTCTCACCCACATCTCTCTGTACTAAGAGATTTCTTACTGCTGGAAATGGTACTATGATCTTTGTATGGGTTTTAAGCAGAAAGGGTCTAAAATGCTTGATCGCTTTGAAAACAGCATACGCTTGTTTTTCTACGTCAGAATAATTTAATTCGGCCCCTTGTAGATTTGAACTGAAAAAGGCAATTGGGGCTTTTGCCTTATCTTGATTTGCTTGAGTGAGTATCACGGCATATGATCTATCAGAGGCAAATGTATATAAAATGAAAGGATCAGAGAAATTTGGAGTTGCTAAAGATGGGGCGTTTACAATTACTTGCTTAATCAGATTGAATGCTTCATATTCCTCTTGGCCTGATTTGAAGATTGAATTATTTTTAATCATTGCTTGTAAGGGAGATACAATCCTTGAGAAGTCAGGAACAAATCTCTTAACAAAGTTAATTTGGCCAAGGAAGGATTGCATGGCTTTCTTGTTGTGAGGCAAGGGTATTTCGGAAATCTCCTTAATTCTGTTGGGATCAATATGGATTCCAGATTTTGACACTATAAATCCAAGAAGCTTTCCTTCACTTAATGTGAAAAGGGACTTTTTTGGATTAAGTGAAATTCCATACCTTTGGCAATGTTGGAATATTTGCTTTAAGTCTTTGAGATGATTACCACGTTTCTTAGAGTATACAATTATATCATCAAAGTAGATTACTACTAATTTATTTACTAGTCCCTTAAATGTGATGTCCATGGCCCTTTGAAATGTGGCGCCAACATTGATCAGACCGAAAGGAATCTTTTGATATGCGTAAGTACCCCATTTGGTTCTGAACGTAGTTTTTAATTGATCGTCGGGATGGACTAAAACTTGGTTGTAGCTAGAGAAACCATCCAAAAAGGACATTAATTCTGATCCTACGACTGCTTGCAAAATTTGCTGCATGGGAGGTAGGGGAAAATTATCCTTTTGGCAGGCTTTGTTCAGATTTCGAAAGTCAATGAAAATTCTAATATCTCCGTTTTTCTTTCTGACAGGAACTAAATTAGAAACCCATCTAGAATGTCGAACAGGAAAAATAATTTTTCCTTTCAATAATTTTTTGAGCTCGGACTTAATTTGGCTTTCCAGATTAGGATGGATCTTCCTCAGCTTTTGCTGGACGGGTTTTTCATCGGTTATCATTGGGATAGTATGCTAGATGATAGAAATGTCGTAAGTCTTTAAATCATCGTAGTTCCAGGCAAAGACACTTTTATATTGTTTCAAGGGACGGATATAAGCTAATCTCTCTTCTTTGGTTAGGCCAAGACCTGAGTTGATATTGTTGGACACCTAATCCTAAATGGGTTAGTGTGGAAGCAGAATAGACTAAGTAGTCCAAGAGACCTTGGGATGTGGAACCCAACTGTCACATATTGTACTATAAATGTAAATCATTTGTTAATAAAAATTGTACTCTCATGATTTATCTTTCATATTGTTCTTGCTACCCATGTGTGTTTAACATGGTATCAGAGCGGGCGTACTCCTGCCCTGCGTAATTTCTTTGAACCATTTGTTTTACGAAAGTGTTGGATTTGAGTTATGAGCCTTAACTTGGTCGATTTGTGTATGGGTCAATTTCTGTGTTAAGAGTTGAAATGATGAATTTGCTAGTATTTAATTTGCTGGTTTATAAGAGAAGAATTGTAATGTATGCTCTTCAAACGTTAGCAACAATTTGCTGTGTGTGCCTATGAGAGGAATTTTGTAATCGAAGTATGTTTTGTTTTCTTGGATGATGAGTGATATTTGTATTAAAAGATTGTAAGCTCTGCTTGTAAATGAGTATCGATTCATATCGACTTTGTTTGCACATGTTGAGGAAAGGCATTTGAAGCTCGTTGAATTGCATGAAATGGGCAATCACAATTAAACGAAATGACAGCGTTGTTGAGGTTAATAAATTGATTTTTGTGCAATCGAATTTCATAATAGGAAGACAGGATTTGTTGGGTCAATTTCTGTTTGTGAGCATTATGCAGTGAATTCACACCTAGAGTTGCTTGGTAAAGTCGAGTGCTGAAGAATTACATCTGACAAAGTCATGAACTAAAGTAATTTAATTTGTTTTAGCACTGATTAATCGATGTGCAGAGGTTGATCTAGACGCAGAATTTGTCAGGATTCTGTCTATCCTGAATCAATGAAACAATTCACGTGAAGGAATCGATTGAATGTTTTAATGAAGAACGCTTGGCATTTCCTACTGTTACACTGCCCATTGGTGTCAGAACCGTTTGATGAATGCCCAGAAGAACGTTTTGATGTCAAAACCGTTTGATGAACGCCCAAAAGAATGTTTTGATGTCAGAACCATTTGATGAACGCCCAGAAGAACGTTTTGATGTCAGAACTGTTTGATGAATGCCCAGCTCCCACTGTTTGATGAACGCTTGGTATTTCCTACTGTTACGCTTGGTATTTCCTACTGTTACGCTGCCTAACATGGAATCAAAGTAAAGCAGAGATCATTGAATCTGCGTTGAATGCTGAGTGGTAGATACGCCACCATCGATGAAGGTCCGAAGTTTTCCAGCTCCTGGTATGCGGTATTGAATCATATTAACACTGTGTTGTTGAATGAATCTGCTTTGAATGCGTTATTGAATGGTATTAACGTTGTTGAATGAATCTGCTTTGAATGCGTTATTGAATGGTATTAACACTGTGGGTTTATACATATGCCTGTATTGCTTTATCGAGAAGCAACTCAACCATCCCGTGGGTTTATACATATGCCCGTCCAAAATCTGTATATGCGTTGAACTATACAGCGCTCTGCGGTTTTTTAAAAATCATTTAAAATCATTTGAATGGTAAGCTTTGGCGGTTTTTAGGTGCTCATTGGTATTCTTTTGATTTGGCTGAGAAGAGTTTTGGTGAATACAAAAGTGGTGTATGCGTTGAACTGATTTGGTGTATACAGCGCTTTGGTATACAGCGCTTGCATTCACTTGGTATATGCGTTGTTCAAATTTTATATGTCATGTTGAATGCATTTGAATAATAACATTTGAATGGTATCTCTGTGTGGGAGACAGCTCCTGGTATCGACATTTATATGGTTTCCATTTGAATGTGTTATTGAATGGTATTTGAATGCGGTATTGAATGGTATTAACGCTGTTGGTATTTCGGAGAAGTTAAAGTGTTCCATCGATGCTAGCACTTCTATTCGGCAACCATAGTACTGAAAACACCATGGAAGGAAGCGCCAGTTTAGTTGTGTCCACGATCGTGTAGAGGCTTTGCAGTCACAGTGGTATTACACCACTGAAACTCCATCCCTCCACATGCGCACCTGGGGTTCAAGCCATATAATTATCATGGTATAGGAAATCATGAATTGAAGTAATAGGAAATTGAAGAAATCTGTGGGTGTTTTCATGAATTGTCTTGCAGAGTAGAACTGCTCTGGAATGCAGATGGAATGACATTTCCAGCGTTGGTAAGAATAATCGTACTTGACAGAGAGTCTGGAAATGGAGTACATGACATACAATGTTTGTAGGATTGATAAAAGATTGTTAGTTGATGTAATAAATCTGAATTCCATAGCGTAGATTGAGAAGTGTTAACCAGTGACACTGAAAGTCGATGTATTTCGGTCATAGGCATCGAATATTTCATCTTTGATGCAAGCAGTGGTATATATTTGTTGGAAAGTCTGTTGAACTTTTGAGGGATGTATTGATAATGTGTTGTAGTGATTCTTGGTCCCTAGAGTGTTGCCTCCGATGTAAAATTTGCAGTGAAAAAGTGGCATATATGCAATAGTATGGTGAATACTTTGTCTTAACAATTTTTGTTGGATTGTGGTACTAGACAGTGTATGCTCTGCGTTTGTTAGAAGACTTCTTGGTATTATATGAAAAATAATATACGTTGCAGGCCGATATATTATTAAAATCAAATGTTTTAAAAGCATCTTCAAATCAAGTTCTATCAGTTTGTGTTCGACCTGTCCTTTGTGGGCAGATTTTATCACTGTCAAAGAGTCAAATCTCCTTAATAATTGGCTGCATATACATCTGAAGCAGGGGTGAGTATTCTCTAATCTCCTGGAGGTTTTCCTGAAACTGTGCATGGTTGGAAGGCTTTTGAAAGGTCATGGTAAAATGCTATGGTATATATGACCAACATTATATAGTTTGCTAAGTATTTGGACATGTAAGGAGGTCTATCACTGCAGTTGTTGCTACCCCAATTGTGGCATTGTATTTAAAACCCATTATAGTTTCTGTCTACATATATATGCATTGATTCCCTGATTCATTTGCTGCACATTTATACAATATATTGTTGTGTACTGTGAGTGGATATTACTTTTTTGCATTAAGTAATAATTGTGATCAGTTTTTAAGGTGTAAATCTGACATTGAAGAAAAATGGCTAGAATCAGTGAAGTATTAGAGTTCATGAAACTCTTATACAATCTATTGTTGATGACACATTACAAATCAACATAGGATCTCTCTCAGAAATTCAGACATGTCTACAAAATGCACAGGAAAAGATTGATTTTTTGCAGCTTGAATCTTAGCTACAACAAGAAGAATTACAGCAGTGGAGTCATCATTCTGAATCTGTTTTTGTTCAGAACATTGAGACAACCACCCATCAGCAGAAATTCAATAATGTTACCATTCATTCAAATAAAGAAGCAGTTGTACATGCAGATGCAGAAACTCAGTCTGCACTTCCCAAGCCCATCATCAGACCTTGGGAACAGCTTGTCCACAACAAGCACAGAACTGGTCTTGTATATGACAAGGACTTGTCCTTTCATATTCCAGACTACTCAAAGCCCATTCAGTTTCAAAGTGCTGGATTCATTCATGATAGTTCAGCTGCTCCTCATGACAGTTCATATCGAGCTGTTCTAGATTCTGCCCCTCTTCCACAGCAACAACAATAACAACAACAACAGATCGTGAAATGCCAACACTGTGACCGAGTTGGCCATTTGAAAGATCACTGTTTTGATCTTCATCCATGTAAGCACTATCATAAAACCAGCCATTCTTCACACAGATGCTTCAGAAATAAATGTCCTACAAGAACAAAGATTCATCTTGGATGGATCGCTTCTTGGCAATGGGCATCAACAGCCAAGAAGATATTCCAAACACATGTCAAAACTTGTTCCACAGTATTGAACAGTCTTGCAGTTGAGTTTTTTCCATCATCTCTCCTTGTATCTGACAGGGGGGGGAATGATGGTCATCTACAAGCTTCAAAGTCACATCAAGTGAGCCTGAGCCACAACCTGCCACACCAGTTTCAGAGTTGTAGCCAAAGACAAAGATGCCCGCGAACATGCCTTCAGTCAGTAATCTGGGACACTTCCTCTAGCAGAAGACTTCAGCTTCTTGCCAGTTTTGGAAGAATTCCAGAAACAAAATTGAGAACACTTCCTCTAGCAGAAGACTCCAGCTTCTTGCCAGTTTTGGAAGAGTTCCAGAAATTGCATTAAGCATTCCAGAGTTGTTGGTTATCCTTAAACCATCACAGGTTGAGACTTCCCTTTTCAGGTTGAAGTTCTCCCTTTTATGTGAGGTGAGGCCTCCCTTTCATGGTTGAAGGTTTCCCTCTTTAAAACAATATGATCACTTCCTCTAGCAGAAGACTTCAGTTTCTTACTAGTTTTGGAAGAGTTCCAGGAACTGCACTAAGCATTCCAGTGTTGGTGGTCATCCTTAAACCACCACCCTTTATACCAACATTTCAGAGAGCACATTCAGCCTTGTGCTGCCATGCATTTTTGCACATTTTGTATTACATCTCTCTTCTTGGACTCATACATAACCCTTTGGATTAAGGGGGGGAATTTTGGACACCTAATCCTAAATGGGTTAGTGTGGAAGCTGAATAGACTAAGTAGTCCAAGAGGCCTTGGGATGTGGAACCCAATGGTCACATATTGTACTATAAATGTAAATCATTTGTTAATAAAAATTGTACTCTCATGATTTATCTTTCATATTGTTCTTGCTACCCATGTGTGTTTAACAGATATTCTGTGGCTTGGTATCAGTTCCTAGATTTACTACTTCATAGTTCAGAGTTGAACTCTGAAGTTTTGAATTAGTAGATCTCTTGAATCGGTCTTTCAAATCATATAGGTCTTCCAACTTGACCACTGATTTTGGCATAACATTATTAGTGCTTTCTTGTTGCAACTGTTCGTCATGTTGGTCCTCGTCAATTATCTGATTAGTGTAAGATCCTTCTGATGTGAGGAAGCTTACAATATCAGGATCATCGTTGAAAATTCTCCAGTTTATAACATTGTCAGGAATTGAGGGTTTAAAGATTAATTAAATTGAAAATTTGTCTAGGCTATAGTCTTCTGAGGGAATGAGCTTGGAGCTACGTTTGCCAAAAGGTCAGTACTAGCATTTTAGATTCTAGGAATTGATGAAATATTGAATGCTATAAAATGTTCAGTCAGATCTTGCACTAAAGATTGGTAATGCTTTAAATGACCTGATAGGAAATGTATAGTATTTTGTACCTATCTAATCACAATTTTAGAATATCTGAAGACTTGTATACACCTGACGTTTAATCTGATTGCCTTGTATAATCCTTGGACTAAGGCCTCGTATTCTACAATGTTATTGGTGCAATCAAATTCGAGTCTACAAGTTAGCATAGTTTTGTTTCCCTCTGGACTAACTAACACACATCCTGCTCCTGCTCCATCATTAGACTTTGAACCGTCAAAAAATAACTTCCAAAATAAAGATTTATTTACAAGACTATCTATAAAATTAACACATTTAGAACTATCTGTTTGGGAAAAGTTTTCTACTTGAGATAAAACAGAATGTTCTAAGTAAGGTGAAGTATGAGCATTAAAGTTTCCTAAGAAAGAATCAACAGAATAGTTGCCAATTATATTGTTGTTGTATGCTACAGGTTCATTCTCCCCTTCCAATTCTGTTACTATGTATTTTTGATGTCTTTCTTGCTCAACCTTTATTTGATTTGGTTTACCATTATAAGGGAGCCACATATGTGACCAATCAGTAGCAAAGCATCCAGAGCTTTTTAGACCAATCCCTACTAAGAATTGAACCATAAAATTTTGGAATGTCTACAACTAGAATATCAATAACTTGACATACCTTTGGATTCAATGAAAACCTTATGGTAACTTGATTTAGTTCACCGATCACTTCAACCTGCGACTGGTCCAGCTAAACTATACGTACTGCAGACTTTTAGGGCTAAACATTCAACTTTGCACATATTGATTTAGGCAGGATATTAGATGAAGCTCCCAAATCTACTAAACAATTATGCAAATTTTCGTTGAAAACTTCATAAGTAAGAAGAAATGGGGGAGTATGAGATCTGGACCTTCCTCCAATTAAAGCTATATCATTTGGATCAACTTTATTAGTCACATTAGTTGGAGGTCTTCCCATTTCATGGGAAGCTTGTGAGATTACAGCTGCGGGCAGAGGCGCAACCGGTATCGCGTGTAATTCTTTCAAAAGGAGCTTTTGTTGATGTTTTAACTTGCTCAATTCATGAAAGGTAATATTAGCCCTAGTCTTCTTCATGTCTTCTACGATATTATACTCCATTTCATCAGAAACTATCAATGTTTTGGATGGAGTTGGTGAATCGGATTGGACTGGGCTTGTTTGAGTTGCTTTGGGTGACGTTTTCTTACCTGCGACTTTATCCTTAGATATCGAGCTTGCGCTCTTCTATTTAGGAGTTGGTTGTGGAGGATCTAGTTGATTTCTGCTTCTGGTACTAACCGATGATGCCTCTTGATCCTCTTCGTCAGGGAGAATGAAGTCCCACATTCCCTGCACTTCTACAACTTCTTCTTTAGTGGGCTCTTCATTGGAAACTTCCTCTTCTTCTTCTTATAATTCTGCATTTGTAATAGCATTGGGAGGTTTTGAATCAGTTGAAGGATTTCTTCTATAAGGCCTCTAAGGCTTTTTAGAAAACGTTTCTGCTACTTGTTTCTTGATGTCGACCATCTCGTTAGACATGGTCTTCAAAACTTTCTGCAATCCTTCTAAATCGAATGGGTCCTTTGGTTGTTTTCCTTGGGATCTTCTTTGAACGTGACCTTCTTTGATTTACATTCATCAACAACATTTTTCTTTTCTAGAGCTATGATACGTTTTTCTACTACTATTGCTTCTTTCATATTCTCAGCCAAAGTTGTTTTTGTAACCCTATCAACAAAGATCACTATGTTTGATGGTAAAGTTGATATGTACCATTCACTTCTAACTTCTCGCTAGGCTTGGAAGCGGCAAGAATTTTATTCAAAAGTTTGTTGAAACGTAAGTTAAAATCTTAGATAGGTTCTCTTGTTTCGGTCTTAAGATTCGACAAGTCATTGATCAATGTCGTAGTAGACCTATCATCACCAAACTTAGCCAAGAATTGTTCTTGGAAAATATCCCAACTAGTGATAGATCCGGACGGTAATGAAAAATACCAGGATCTGGCTACTCCTTGTAAAGTATAAGGAAAGAGTCGGACAACAGCATCTTCATTAGTGACTCCATTGAGATTTATAGATAACATGAAGTTGTTGATGTGTTCTTCTGCTAGCATGCTTGCTTCAGGATTAAACTTAGGCAGCCATTTTTTAGGATGGGCCGTAATTGACTCAAGGGTGCAGGCATTAAAACTGCCCCTAGGTTATTCCATGGATTTTGGGCCATCGTTGAACTACTAATAGAAGAAAGCGTAGAAGATGTTCCTTGCGATTGAGAAGATGAAGATATTACAGTTCTAGGAGATTGTGAAGGAGATGTTGAAGTTCCAGTAGTATGTTGGACAATAATTTGAAGTGGAGGAGTGGATGGTTGACTTCACAGTGGAGAGGTTGAGATGGATGATGATGATGAAAGAGTCTCGCTATCAGACCCTTTAGGTGATTTCCTTGCTCTCTTCCTTTTAGGTAGAGGTAATTCAGTTGGTTCGATACCAAACTTTTCACTCTGCAATTAGGTAAGAGGATGAGAAGGGTTATAATGCGAAGTCACACTACCTTGAGATATTTCAGATTTTTGGGGTGATATAGAAAATCGCTGAAGTTTATGGATCAAAGATTCAACTTCAGGAGGTTCAATAGTCGACTTCTCTGAAATGTTCGGGTTTGTGGCAGTGGCTATTGTTTTATCGACTTCTCACTCAAGATTTAAAGATTCTAAGTGTGATGGAGAAGTCGGGGGAGATGTTGAGGGCAATTTACTCTCAAAATGGTATTTGGATTTAGATTTACTAGCCATTCATAGTTCGGGCCCTCCTTCTAGTGCCAAATATGTTGAAGCCCCGAAAATTGGGTCTACAACAAGGGGGATACCCACCCAGTCCGGACCTTGGTAAGCAGCTCCTTTTCCGTTTGGGATGGTGGGTCTGACTGGGGATATGGGACCAGTTTCCCAATTTATGTGTGTGTGTGTTGAGAATCGATATTTCATTTCTAATAATTTCTAATTAAAATGCTTTTATTCTAAATCTAATCTAACAATATGCAAATTATATTCTAATGAACAAAAATATCTAATTCTAAACTAACTTGGGATTTAATCTTTCAATTATGCGATCTAAAATAGTTTCTACAACAATTGGTAATAAAGATCATTCAATTGCTATAAGAAAAGAATTCAATAAAGATGATCTATTTCATATAAAAAGTTAGCTAAACATTTGTGAAAAACATATCGCATAATAAGTCATTCATATATTAAGCACAAATAGAATAGCCATCACCATACAAAAGTGCCAAATGATAACTCAAGCATTCAGGCATTCACATATAAATAACTAAACATGAATATCACTTAAACACATAAGCAGAAATCGTTAAGAGATAAAAGTACCATTGATAACAAGTTCTACTCATGAGCTTCAGCAATAATGATCTATCTCTTCTTAGTTCAACATCTACTAAGAGTACAAAAGTGCAATTTCAGTAGCAGATATTAAACACAGATATCAATAAACCTTGTTCCATTCATTCATCAAAACCTCCTCTGAGGGTGCAGAAGTGCATGTTCTGAGGAAACGTTTTTGACAAATTTTAGGACCCTTCTCTAAATGCATGAGAAGGGTTGAAATACTACTAGCTAAATCCTAAAAATAGTTTATTACAAAAATATAGGAGGCGGTTTAAATGACCGTCCTCATCTAAGGCAAAACTAAAACTAAAACTAAAACTAAAACTGAATCTGAAAATTACTATCTATGTATCTGTTCTCTGTGGTCGCAAGCATTCAGCATCGGCTTGAGGAGAGTTGGTTGGCCAACCTCCGACTTTAGTTTTCCTGCAAAAACATAATCGGCAAGCGTTGGCGTTATCTTCTCGGCAAAGTTAGTGAGGCATTTGAGAGTCATGCATTGACTGTGTGGTTTAACCAAGTACTTCCAGTAAGAATCCCAATTCAACTTGGTTAACCTATTGATGGATTCTGCTCTTTCTTCAACCTTTTGCCTCCAGCTATTCTATAAATGCCGTGCATTTGGGGGAAATTTAAATGCCATTTAAATATATCCCTGATAAATACCACTGGTTTTAGAACTCGAGTTTTCTTTTTAGCCTTTAGCACTTTTTCCTGCAATTTTTCAAACTTTCTGGCAATTAAGCATTTAGAGACTTTCCTTCTCAAGGGGTTTTGCCCGGTAATGCGCACACTAATCGCGCATCAAAAACTGCCTCCGTTTCTTGATCCAGACTTCCCTAGTGCCATTTTTCGCCTCTTACGCATTTTGTTAAATGCCTTTGGAATTTTTATTTTCTCCTTCTTTTCCCATTACACTACTACATATACCTTTTTGTTTTCCGCTCCTGCAATTTACGAAATCAGGAAAGAGTAATGATATGAATAAGGTGACGGGAAAGCTTTAAATGTTTGAAATCATATAAAATATATCACCCTACGTGAACTGACTTCTTGATCAAATCGAAACCTTATGTCATTAATGATCATCAACTAACTTATTAAATTAACATTAATGCACATGACTTGACATCGGATTATGAAAAACCTTTTTAGAACGACGTGCCCTACAGATCTGTGATAATGCGATTTTGCGATTTGCTTTGCAATATCGCAGATCACAATATCGCTAATCCGTTATGTTTCGACATTCATTCATTACCATGTGTTTCTGCGAAATGCGATTTGCGAGACTTGTTATCGCATATCGCCAGCTTTGAAGCATTTCACCTTAAGTGACGTTTGAAGCATATGAAAACTACGATGCGATGAGTTCCTTCGGTATGCGATCTTGCATTGCAATTTCGCATTTGTAGGAGTTTGCTTATATGATGTCGTTATTTCCCTTTTGCGATGTGATGCTTTTTATTAAGAGAAAGATTTTATTCGAACTCATCATAAACTTAAGTCTTTTTGGATTTTTGCATATATTCTCCTAAGTTTATGATAGTAAGATTTATTCAAAAAGGAAATATAAGTTCTAATTTATTGTTATTTTCTAGATGAAGGGTCCCCACTAATTTAGTATTGATGTCAAAACTAAAATAAGAAGGGGGGTTTTTGTTGGCCACAACACCTTCCTAAGTAGAATTGCTAGCTCTATGTACATATTTCTATTTTTGTTCATTAAACTCTATTATCATGCCTTGTTGTAAATATGGACAACAAAAGAGGTTGTCGCAATAGTGCGAGACCATCTACCTATAGATTCAAAACTACAACAAAGAATTTTTCTAAGGTCTATTTCAACCACATTCCACCATCAATGTAGCAAAAAATTAAACAAGAAGAAAGAAAGGTCATGATAGAAGAAGATTCATATCAAAGAAATAAGTATTGGAGCAAGTTTGTCAATGGGTTCTAGATAGGTACTGCAAGAACAACGAATACGAGATACATGTAGAATCTTGATTTCTATTGGTAGCTGAAGATAGTTACAGGAAAGGTGTTAGTAGAAATGTAAGGAGAATATTAGGAAATCCTTCTCTATTTGTGAGACTCAAAAGCAAATGAAGAACATGGACATCAAAATGATGGAGATGGCCAAGAAGTTGGCAAAGAGTTTAGAAACTTAAAAGTGAATGTTAGTCCACTTGTAACAATTGAGGTGGACTCTCCTACTGAATGATATTCCCTATACCTTTTTCTTTTATGATACTTAGTAATATTTCAAAGTCACATTATAATAAAATAATCATTTTAATTGGTAAATCAATATATTAGACTTAATAAAGAACATCTTTTCATTTTTTATATTAATTTTAGACTTATTCAGTAATCCAAAATAATAATGCTATGTTATTATTCTAGTTTCGCTATGTTATTATTCTAGTTTCCTTGTGGAATAACAATAAACATAAGAATCTATTTCATGTCCAAAAGTCTTTTTGCTATGATATAATATAACCTTTTTCTAAATCAAAGAACAAAAATCATTATTAGAAATAACTTCTATACTGTAGACATACTTCCAATATAAACTATGTAATGATCATGAACATTATCCTTAGAAAAAAAATTACAAAATACACAAGGGAAATATTGAAAGCTCTTCTTACGAAAAACTTGAAAGAACCATACTATTAGGTGACTATTAGAAATACCTCAAAGGAATGTACGCCATCAACTCCGACATATGCTATTATTCCGACAATGACATTGAATGCATCTCCCTTCCTAGGCATCTTACAATTAAAATATTCTTAAAAGATGAAAATTAATTGTTAATGATGCATCTTCCAAAATAGATCTTTAATCACAAAAATAAAAATAAATAAAATAAATTTAAGGAAAAAACGTATTTTAATGTATAACTATAAAAAGAAATTGAATTTTTTTTTTTTTTTTTATTTAAAAAAATTAAATTGAAATTATTTTTTTTAAATCACTATCAAATTAAGAATTTTGTTTTTTAAAAATTATTTTAAAAAATAATAAATAATTTCTTAAAAATAATAGCTTTGTAAAAATAGCATATTAGTATATATTATATTCACTATTAACCTGAATGGTATGTAATATATTATATTCACTCTTAACTTGAATGATATGTAGTTTTAGTGATTTAGAAGGATTTTTTATAAATGATATTTTTCAAATTTTTAATAATATTAATCTATATATATATAATTGAATGTATCTTAGATAATTAAAAAAAATGTTGTTATCTTTTTCATTTGGATTTAATTTATGCATATTATATGTTTAAGTTTATAATGAGTATTATTACCATTAAAAAAACCAAATAATTTATTAATATTTTACTATTCCTTAATTTTTAATACTTATTATTATTATTATTTTATCATTCTTTAATTTTTAATACTTACTATTATCATTATTTTTTTTTTTTAACCAATAATTAAATTTGTATAAATTATCTTCATCTTCCCAACAACCATTATCATAGTTTCAATATTAATAATTAAAAAATATATTAATATCATAAATTGTTATCATTTTGAGAGAAGTTTTTGCATAATACTATATAAAAGATTTTTAATTATGTCCAATATTTTGGGTGGACACTTCACCCATTCAATTCTCAGGTCCATGACGATGGATGAAATCCTCCACACAGTTTTATCCCAAAATTTCTCTCAATATGAATAACTATGGAAATATACACTCTTTCATTCTTAGCCCCTCTGAGGTTTCAAAGCAGATAGAATTAATGATTCAATTCTTAGGTCCCTCCAGATATAGGTTTAAAAATTCTCCCTCACAATTTTATCTTAATATTTCTCTCCAACTATGAAAATATATATTCTCAATTATTATTATAATTAAAAAATAATAATCATTATTATTAAAAATATATGATTATCATAAAAATAAATTATTATAATATTTTTTTATTATAATAGAAATTATTAGTATCTTCACACCACAACTGCATATCCTCAAAATTATCAATTAATTAAAAAAAAAAATATTATTATCATAATAATAAATTATTAATATAATGTATTATTATATTATAAATTATTATCATCATCTCAATACATCACACTACCATATTTTCAATATTATATTAATATTTTACTAAATAATAAAGAATTATATATATATATATATATATGGAAAATCCATCATTTGTCAAATCAATAGTGGGGACTTATCATTGTTATTCAAGGTAAACCACATGACCTGTAATTGGATTGAAGTAAAGTTTCAGTCCTCTCACGTGCCTTCAAATCTTGAGTGGTAAACATGTTTCCTTATATTTTTTACTATTTATAAAATTTATGAAATAATGAAAATTCATTTTTTAATTTTTTATTTTATTATGTATTTTAAAAATATTTAAAAATATATTTTATATAAAAATAATATTTTTTAATTATTTCTGGCACTATCGCTGTAGTTTTTCTGCACAGTGTCGGTGATGGATGTCGACATGGTTGAATATTCGAAGGATCCAAACCTCGAAGGGTCCATCTGGACTAGCCTGAAGTCTATGCCGTTGAGGACAGATAACATATCGTTGGGCACAGTCTCTCCATCTCTGCAGGATTTCTCTCACAATCGTTATAACCCTGGACCCTCCTCGCACCCTATTTCGTCTGCTGATTTTTCATTAGGTTCATCAAGACTCGAATGCCTTCTCCTCTCACCAGCAACACTAACCTATCTCGTTTCCTGCATACCCCCGTCCCTTACCTTTGACTTCGTGCCTGCGGACATTCCACATCTGACTACCCCCTCCACTAACCCTAATGTGGTCATAAATACCTTTGTTTTCACTACTCCTTCGCAATCGGTCGCTCATCATATTCCACCTCACTCCTTGGCTACTTTAGGCCTCTCATTATCCCCATCTGGGTGTTTTGATTCCCTTACAGTCAACCCCCAAACCGGCACCCCTTTATCTCGGCGGCATACTTCGGGTTCTGAAGACCCTCTTCAGGAACACCCTACTACTCCGCAAACAAGGAAAAAACAAAAGTGTGTTAAGGAAACTCACAAGAAATTGGAGCTCAGCTTCGGGTTGGATGTGCATATGGCAGAGGTGGTGGACACTATTAACTTGGTACTAGTTGCAAGGGTTTGAGGGCATGCCTACACCACTAGCAGACTTCGTCAATGGGTCATGGAGATTTGGATGCATATCCTTATGGAACTCCCATCTGTAACCACCTTGGCCCGAGGATGGTTCACGTTGAGTTTTACTAGAGAAGAACAGACAACATGGGTCTTGTTATGATATTGGCATATAGAGATGGCACTAGTCCTACTCAAGCGATGGAGCCCTCTATTGATCTTGAGCATGAACAGGTGGGAGCAAGACAAATTTGGGTCAGGTTACCGAGTCTCCCCTTCATTTTTGGTCTGAAGATGTTTTTTCATGAATCAATAATGCACTTGGAACATGTCTAGATTTTGACAAGTCCTATGAATCTTCAAGCAACAAGTCTATGGAACGAATTTTGGTTTATTTGGGTATCATGGAAGGGCTAGAGGCTCAAATCACACTGCATTGGCGAAGATTTATATGAATTCAACTCCTGGATTATGAAAGCATTCCCTTCCACTTCGAAGGTGTCATAAGGTGGGGCATCTATTCAAATACCACCCTTTGGTTAAACTTGTCAGATCCCCTACCAAAGATCCGGATGCAGCGACCATGGGAGAACCATCTATTGCAGAAGTGTCAATTTCACGATCTTAGGGGCCGAGTCACACTGGCTTTGAAGATGCTCAGATCCCTGTTACTATTTCTCCCAGGCCTTGTTCACCACCCATGACGAGATCCAGGGCTATAGTCGTGGCTGCTCGATCATCAGGTACTACTTCTCCCCTCTGCTCTGCATCTCCTATTATTTCTTCTATTTTTGTTATGCATCATGATGTTGCATTTGCATCCATTCCCAGCATCTCATTGTCCCCATTATCATTCCTACTGGACTAGAACCCTCAGACCACCGTCACCACTCTACCTTCCATTCTTGATCTACCCTTCGCCCCTCGGAGGTTCCTACCTCTTTGGGGCTCTCACACTCATAGAATCTATGGTCACGAGCATCCCTCCCACTCAATCTATCTAGGATTGGGCTTATTTCCCCTCCTTAATCCTCCAAAGTCCACTAGAGGCAAACATTCCTTCATCTCCAAGGCGATCATACAAGTCGGGGTGGACGTAGCTTTAGGGAAGCAAATCACACTTGACATGGTTCTTAGAGCATTGAACACCCTAAATCGGTTTCTATCATGAAATGGTTATCTTTCAATTGTAGGGGCCTGGCAAGCCTTGCCAAAAAATCAGCCCTCGGAAGATTGTTGGAATCTAAGACCATTGACATCCTTTATCTACAAGAAACTTTGGCCAATTCAAGCCAGATCATCCTTGTTCTACAATCCCTGAAGCTAGGTTGGATCTTCCATGCTCATGATACCATCAAAAGATCTGGTGGTATTTCTTTAGGTATTAATTTGTGCACTATTAAGATTATCTCCACATGGGGTGGAGCTAGATTTATTGGAATGGACATCTTCTCCTCTGAATTAGGGCTAGAGATAAAAATTTTAAATATCTATGCCCCTTGCGTCAATCACATTGATTTCTAGTCTCATCTACTTAACTTATCCCTGGCCAATCATAACAATCTCATCATAGGAGGGGATTTCAATTTCTCTATTTGATTTGGGGAATCCTGGGGTAGTAATGCTCAAATTGTTCCACTTTCAGAGAAAGTGACTCATCTTATGGAGTAGCACCATCTAATCGATGTTCCTATGCACAAATTGATGCCTACTTGGCATAACAGAAGGACTGGGGATGCTTCTTTAGCCAAGCGATTGGATCGCTTCCTCATTAAAGAACATTTGATTTCGACTCTTCCTAATTATCATCAATGGGTTAGTATGTGTGGAATATTTGACCACTCTCCTATCTACCTTAAGCTCTCAGGGCCCTTATATAAGCCTAGGGCTCCTTTCAAATTCAAGTCCTCTTGGTTATTGAATCCTGACTACATCAAGATCATCAGAGATTTTTGGCATTCCCACCAACCATCGAGCTCATCAGAGATTTTTGGCATTCCCACTAACCTTCTGGGGGGGTTATATAGCTGAGGGCTTCTGTCAGAATCTACTTGAGATCAAAAGCCTCACTATCAAATGGACCAAGGAAAAAAGAGACGAGGATGAAGCAACCATCACTTCCATTGAAATTCAGATGGCGGACCTACTGGATGAGCATGGCTGAGGATTTATATCGGATGAGGAAAAATCTCACCACACTGGATTAGAGTCACAGAGAGCCAAGTTTCTAAAATACCATGAGGAAACTTGGCTCCTTAGGAGTAGGTCCATTTGGTTAAAAGCCGGAGACAATAATACAAAAAAATTCCACTATTTTGCCAAAAGACGGAGGGCCAGAAACACTATATGAAACATGCCCACTAAAGACGAACAATTTTCCACCTCCTTTCACCAGCTTTCCCACCTAGGGAATTCACACTTCTGGAGGCTATTCAAGGCCCCCCCAAGGGCATCCTTAGCTAAAATTATTCGCATAGTAGGGTTATTCCCTCAATATGTGGATCAAGAAGACTTAGAGGATCTTGTCAGGCCTATTTCCATGGGCGAATTAGAGGGCATTATTAAATGGTTCAAGAAAGATAAGAGCCTTGGGCTGGATGGGTGGACAATTGAATTCTATATTTCCTTTTTTGATATCATTGGACAGGATCTGCTCAATCTGGTGGAGGAATGTAGACTCATTGGTCATCTGTACGAGGTCATCAACTCCACCTTCATCGCCCTTATCCCTAAGGTAGATTCGCCCAATTCCTTTGATGAATTTAGGTCCATATCTCTCTACAATTACCTCTAAAAAATAATTTCTAATATTATTTCCAACCGTCTTAAGCCCATTCTGTCTAATCATATTCTTCCTGAGAAGTTTACCTTCCTACAAAATAGACAAATTCATGAGGTTGTGGGCACTGCTCAAGAGGCCCTCCACTCTATCAAGTTAAAGAATCTCAAAGGAACCTGTTGTAGCGGCTACAACCACCATCCAAAATTTTTCCTAGCTTATGTTGGAGCCTCCCTACCAACCTTACATAGCTCCTTACCTTGCTTTGTGAAGTCCTCAAGCTTCAGTGTCTTTCTTGCACAAAGGCAGCCTGTCGATTATAGTTTGATCCTTTCCCTTCACAAGTTGCTCACCCGGACTTGGTCTAGCTGCAGGCTGAGTAGCTTCCCCTTGAAAGTTGCACATTTCTTGAGGGAAACCATCCTTCCCTCCAGAAATTGCACAGTCTTGTCTCGCAGCCTATTGGGCTCTAGGATTGGGCAATCCTATCAATCAACACTCTGAGCAGGATTTGTGCAAATTTCCCCAGCATGGTTTCTCAGCCTATAATTTGCGCAAATATAGGTAGCAGTCAGCTGCTCTGCCCAAAAATTGCACAAATCTCCTGGGCAGTCCACCTAGGTCCCAGTCAGAAATGCACATTTCCTTCAAGCAGTTGAACAACCTCTTTCATGTGCAGCTGAGTTGACCAGTTCCCTCCGGGACCGAGCAAAACAGACTTGCATGCGTAGGTCGCTTCTCGTAAGGAATCATGCAAAGGCATCCCTTGTCTCAGGGATCAATGTTTAACAGTGGGAGGTTACATGCAAGGAGAAATTCAAAAACCTCCCACCAAGTTTCACTTCCCCTAGATTTGTGGCATGCGTGTCACAACCTTGATGTTATCAAAACTCATTAACTGGACTCTGCAGAGCTCATTCCTCACATCAACCTTGTAGCTCTGACATCCCACATCACATCTAGGAGCAATCCCCACATTTAGCTCAACTGTTTTGGGGTAAGCTCACTTCCCATGCCTTGTGCTGCATTTCTGTCGATTTTTGTGTTTTCGCTTGTATGAGTATTGTTTTCTTGATTTCTTTGAACTCTTGCCATCGTTTACATATATATTAGCTTTTCCTAGTACTGTTTCAATTTTTTTGACATCTCACTACTGTCGCATGCATGAAATTGTTTTTCACGAATGGTCGCCGACTCAACGACTTGCCTCACCCACATGCATGTTGTTTCGTTTTTTGAATATTTCATTCATCGTTGGCATGCATGATCATTCACTTATGCTTAAACTCAGTATCACCATGCTTTCACACTCACATTCACTTTCAGTTTCCCATCAGAGAGTCTGGGCAACCTTGGCTCAGACTCTGCCTCACCAAGAGTGTCACCAAGACAGCATTGCGCAATCCTGAGGGGGAAGGCCCTGCCTTCCTCTCCAGAAATGTGCATTTTTTCCCGACAGCTATTCCCAGGCCTTCTTTGTGCAATCTTGAGGGACAATGACTACTAGCCAAGTAAATTGCACAATGCAGTCACTAAGCCTCTAGCCATTGCCAACTGAGATTGTGCATTGTGCAATGCTAGCAGTCAATAGCTAGACTGGACTATGCATTGCACAGTTCCAGTAATCATTCAGTCTCTCAGCAGCCCAGTCTGTGCCTTGTGCAGTCTTGGCAGTCGGTCTCCCGACCTCCTGGCTGAAATTGCGCAACCTTCATGATCATTCACCCAGGTATGTTTAAAGTCAGTTCTCATGTTCATTTGGTTTCTAATTGATAGATTGCTTTCCATGAGTGTTGCCATGTCTCCAGGTATCGCAAGTGTTCATTTTCCTCTCAGTAGTATAGGTACAATGGTTTCTAGGAGAGAAGAGATGAAGATACCTTTCAGAGCACGCTTGGGGATGTAGTCAATCAAGTGTCCATGAAATTTCCTACCCACGAAGACATCAAGTTGTTCGTAGACTAGGACATCAAGATATAACAGTAGTAGCATCACAGTGAGCAGCATCGTGAACAATGGTTGAAGACCACATACCAAATGCAACGAATGCAAGAGGAGGGTTGTTCAAAACACAGAAGCGGAACAAGGTTGCAAGCTCAAGAAGATCCATTGATGATGAAAACAACTTTGGAGACTCAGTCTATGAGGTGACGGTGCGACATGAAGATCATGTGAAGATAGAGAATGGAACAAAGAAGGAGTTGCATATGCTGAAGCAGCAACTCAGGAAGGAAATGAAGCTGCACAGACAGATGAATGAGTTGCAGCAAGAACAAGAACAACAGTGGGCACAACATGCACTCATGGATGAAATTGTGCTCGTACAAGTTAACGATCCATCCTAGCAGCTGACACAGAGCAAACATGGTGAGTAGTGTTGTTGATCACATGCAAGGGATTCAGCAACATGGATTTTTTTGAGCACACACATGAAATCCAAACCATTTAACACACTCACCAAGGTGAAGACAAGAAGCAAGTCCAACTAGGGCTGAAAATGTACTTCGGCAAGTTGATGCGCATGACCACGAGTACACACTTGAAGATCAGCACGAACACTATGCATCAGTCTGTTGCCAGTTCAGCCGCACCCAAGAAGACCATGCACATGTTAGCAGATGAGTTGGATGAAGAAGTCGAACCAATGTGCCAGTTGTAACGGAGGCAAGATTTCGCTTTAGCAATATGTCACCATGAGGTGCATGCACACCATCACGGATGATCATGCTTGGCATCTGCTCACCACCTTCACCATCACAAGCATGTCAAAGATTTGGTCTCATCACAACAGATTGAGTGTCAGTGATGTCTTGCAAGGATTTCTCAAGCCATGTTGTCTCACATGAGTACATGTGCATTGTAATGTTGAGTCATGTCAAGTGTAAGTCAAGTGTCAATATTTGGGTGTAACAACCATACTATAGGTGAATTGTCATTAGGCTATTTGAATTGTTACAAAGGGGAATGTCAAGGGTCACCCCACCCTTTTCTATAAATAGTCCCTCATAACTCATTGTAAAGGCTTTTGGTCAGCCAAACTTCTTATAAGACTATCTTGCAAAGAGCTTGGATAGTATTGTAACGTGCATTGGCTTCTCCACTACACGGAGGTAGTTCATCTCTTTGGAGGAGCAGGAAGATGTGGCTGTAATGTTCCACTGATGGGCCTAGTAGGTTTACATGGATGTGTTGTATGATTGGAACTTACACTTCTTTATATGATAAGAGCCAACACATTTTCATGCATATGTTGTTATTGTAGTTGGACTGCCCCTGTTGCCATAATGATATATGTTGTTTAACTTACATATTTTTGTATGAACAGATTCATATGAAATTATATGAATCTTGTTGCAAATGTGTTGTATATGTTGTTAATGTTGTCTCGTCTATGTTGACTACTCTACTGAACATCAAACATACCTTTCACATGAACCTTGTTGTAACAATCGTTTCACTTGTTCAGACTGATCCGTGAGTGTTGTATGTGTTATCTCACTTTGTATGATGTGACTGCCGCATCCGAGTGGACTGCTCCGTCGAAAGTTGTGTATGTACTTTTGTGTTGTGTGTTCCTAGCTGAGTTGGGACTGATCCCTTTCAACCTGGAACTCACCTTCACCCTCATCTCACCCCCTATGTGTTATAACTTCTCATACACCTTCCTTGACTCATTGCAGCAATCACACCCTTGCTACTGACAGAGTTATCTTACTTGCCTATGTGCGACATCGCAGTTAAGGCATTACCTTACGACCCACTACTGGGACTCCTATACCAAATGGTCTAAGGTATAATTGGGACTTCTTACTAGGAAGATCCCCTTGAGATGTTGGTGGGTATATCACCATCAACATTTCTGGCGCTAGAAGGAGGGCCTGATGACAAGCTGTGTCCTCTCATCCAGTTTTGAACCTTTACATATCTTTCATGGAGTCTTTCACTCTTCTTCCTCGTGGTGTTTTTCGAATAACAAAGATGTCTCCATCACAGGGAAGCTTTTCAATCTCTTGTCCACTTTCACATATGATGGTGAAGGTGAAGTGGCCTAGACCGAGCACTCACATGGATTTATTTCCATGCTTCATGAGGAAGATGAGTTTCTGACGAACAGGCCGGTTTTCTGCTTGCATACACACTTTTCAAATCTCCAATTCGTTGGTTTCTTAGCCTACCGACTGACACTATGCACTCATTTGAGCACTTATGTGATCTTATTGAAGACACGTTCTATCATTTTGATCCAGGCCATATTGACCGGAAACTGTTACAACAATGGAGGGCTTCGCATGAATTAGTTATTGATTTTTGGGAACGCTTCCGTGACTTGAAGTTTCAAGCTCCAAGGAGCGAGATGAAATTTGCTTATCTCTGGGACCGGTTTGAGTACTACCTTAAGAAATATCCCTGTCCCATGAGAAAGCTTAAGATCAAGCCTCGCTCAACATTCTTCTCATATGGAGCTACAAAATATCATGTGGATGTGGGCACTGTCTCGACTGACTATCTGCCTTCCTCTCATTCAACTGCTCCACCATTTCCCAGTGATGTTGAGGATCATGCTCACACACCTATTCATCCTTCTAATTCTCCCAAAATCACTTTGCTCAATTTTCACGCAGATTTGGTTGTGATTCCTTTGATTTCTCATATGCATTCTTTTCTACGACCTCCATCTTCGCACTCAGGTGTTCCTCCGAATGATTTTGACTTGTGTTCATCCATTCCGGACTCTCCACTTGTTGTGAACAAGGAACAACCCATTGATGGAGTTGGTGTTTCACAACCAACATGCACTTTCATTCATGAATAGTATGAGTGGGAGATTGAACATCAACACTCGACGAAGGATGACTCCTTGCCATCCAATCCCCCTCCATCATTTCTTGCCCTCTTTGGTGAACCTTCCATCGATGATTTTGCATGTGTGTCTTCATCCATGGATGCACTCATTGTTGATCACTCGCAGGACTCACCGGATGTTAGTCCATCATTGGACAATGGAGAGGATAAGTTACTCATTGAAAATCAACTTGATCCTTCATCTGTCTTTTCCAGAAACATAGATGATGAGTTTGTTTGCTTTTCATCTAACCCTCTATGTGATTCATCTGATCATAAGGATGCCGAAAAATTCATTGATTTTTCTGATCGTGGCAGTCGTGATCCATTTTCTTCCATTTTTTATCACGATCATGAATCTACCGTAGTTGATCTATCCAAGCGACCGTTTTGTGATGATCTACCTAATTATGAAGTCAAGACACCCAAGACTATTGAGGCACTTCAGCCCGAGTTGATGGTTATGTCAGGTCCCCGCTCTCTTGGAGTTAGTCTCACTTCCGACCATGAAATTTTTCAATCACCGAAGGCCCCTCATCACTCATCTATATGCATTGAAGATCCATCTCACACACAGATCACACTTCCTCCACTTGAACTGCACGATCCCATTTCTCATGTATTGGAGGAGTCTTACATTGCAAGCACTCATGCGCGACACAAGGTATCTTCGTTTCTTTAATTTTCTTGCATGTCAGAGTCAAGATTATTCTTATGCTTCAAAGTTGCATGTAGTCTCACACAACACCATGGTAAGTCCACGGACTGCCCGTCATGCACATGCACTCACCTATGTCCCGTGGGCACTTTGAAACATGAAGCGTGGTTTTCTTCATTGTTATATCTTTCTTACTTGTTGGTTCGCACAACTGGGTTGCTTGCGGACCAAGTTTTCACCAACATGGGTCTATTAATGCGCCAGTGGCTACATTTGAAGTATTACTTCACGTGATCAGGCCCATGCATGGTTAATGTAGGAGTAGGAGTAGTGTTTTATTTCAGTTGGTTGCTTGCATGCTTATTTGCTTACATGCTTTGTTTGCTTGTTTTTTTACTTGCTTTGCTTTCACTTTCACTTCTGCTCTTTCTTTACTTTGTTGTTTGGTAGTTCTCTTGTTTCGTTCATAGGTTAGTTTTGCATTAAACCATGTATGACTCTTGAAACAAGCTGGGTAAAGTGCAAGAGGGATTTTACAACTATCACTACTTGGTTATCTGTCACCTTTCCTCTGTATGATGAGCTTGTTACTTTTAGTCCATGATACCTCGAATGAAAATACGTACTATTCGAAGTGAACCTTAGTGAAAACACAACACTTATGCACTAACTAGTGTCACCTTCCCTAGTCGGTTGTTTTGGGTTAACCCTTTTTAGCTCAGTCAAGTAGAGTAAGGTGAGGGGGAAAACCTTAACAGGCATGTCAGAGGTATAATAAACTACTTCTCTACTGGAACAAACTCTTCTACTCTCAATAAGTTGGGATCCCTCTTCTGCCTTTGAAATGAATAAGTGCTATGCATAGTTACAAAAATGAAAAAAATGTGAAAAAGTTTGAAAAATGAAAAATGAATAAGGTGAAAGAAGAGAAAGGCTTCTTGCGCAAGGACGTGATGCAAGTAACTCTGCTAGGGTACTAACTAGGCTTGCTGGCAATGGCACCATGCTTGTGTTCCTATGTGACTCCACCGGGGTATTGTTCAGGTCTGCTGGCAGCAGAGCAACACCAGAGATGAAACTAAGACTCTGACAATGATACTGCTTGTGCACCTAAATACCCCTCAACCCCAATCAAAACAACTGTGTTGTCTTGGCTTGGAATGTGTGTCAATTGACCAAGAGTTTGGCAGATGCTACATATTACAATCAAGCTAGTGTGAAACCAAGATGACCTGAGAACTAAACAATAATTCCATATGTGTTAGACTTTATTTTCACAAAAAAGGTCCATTTAGAGAGCTGGAGTTATACCAGTGTGTCGCCAAGTGTTGTAGCGGCTACAACCACCCTCTAAAATTTTTCCTAACATATTTTTGAGCCTCCCTACCAACCTTACATAGCACCTTGCTTGCTTCGTCAAGTCCTCAAGCTTCAGTGTCTTTCTTGCATAAAGGTAACGTGTCGATCACAGTTTGATCCTTTCACTTCACAGGTTGCTCACCCAGACTTGGTCCAATTGGAGGCTGAGCAACTTCCCCTTTAAAATTTTGCATTTTTGGAGGGAAAACAACCTTCCCTCCAGAAATTGTGTAATGCTATCTGGTAGCCTGCTCAGCTCCAGGATTTCCCAATGCTGACAGTCAACTCTCCCAGCAGGATTTGTGCAAATTTCCCTAGTAGGGCTGCTGAGCCCAAAATTTGCACAAATTTGGGCATCAGTCAACTAGTCTGCCCATAAATTGTGCAAATCTCTTGGGGAGTCAGCCCAGCTCCTAGACAAAAATGTGCATTTCCTTCAAGCAGTCAAACAACCTCTTTCATGTGCAGCTGAGTTGATCAGTTCCCTCCGGGACCGAGAAAAACAGACTTGCATGCATAGGCTGCTTCTCCTAAGGCAGGATGCAAAGGCATCCCTTGTCTCAGGGATCTATGTTTAGCAGTGGGAGGTTACATGCAACGATAAATTTAGAAACCTCCCACCAAGTGTCACTTCCCCTATATTTGTGGCATGCACGTCACAACCTCAATGTTATCAAAACTCATCAACTGGACACTGTAGAGCTCATTCCTCACATCAACCTTGTAGCTTTGACATCCTACATCACATCTAGGAGAAGTCGGCACATTTAGCTCAGTTGTTTTGGGGTAAGCCCGCTTCCCATGCCTTGTGCTACATTTCTGTCGCTTTTTGTGTTTTCGCTTGTATGAGTATTGTTTTCTTGATTTCTTTGAATGCTTGCTGTCGTTTACATGTATATTAGCTTTTCCTAACATTGTTTCAGTTTTCGTTGACATCTCACTATTGTCACATGCATGAAAGTTTTTTTCATGAACGGTCGCCGACTCGGCGACTCGCCTCACCCACATGCATGTTGTTCCATTTTCTGAATCTGTCATTCATCATTGACATGCATGATTATTCACTTATGCTTACACTTAGTATCACCATGATTTTGCACTGACATTCACTTTCAATTGCCCGTCGGCAAGTCTGGGCAACCTTGGCCCAGACTCTGCCTCACCAAGATAGAATTAGGAAATCATGAGAGGGAAGGCTTTGCCTTCCTCTCCAGAAATGCTCATTTTTTCCCAGTAGTTGTTCCTAGGCCTGCTTTCTGTAATCCTGAGAGGCAATGACTGCTGGCCAAGAAAATTGCGCAATGCATTCACTGAGCCTACAACCATTGCCAGCTGAGATTGTGCATTGCACAATCCCAGCAATCAGTAGCCACACTGGAATGTCCATTGCGCAGTTCCAGCAGTCAATCAGTCTCCTAGTAGCTTGGATTGTGCCTTGTGTAGTTTTGGCAGTCAGTCTCCTGACCTCCTGGCCAAAATTGCGCAGCCTTCATGATCATTCACCCAGGTATGTTGCAAGTCAGTTCTCCTGTTTAATTTGGTTTTCTACTGACAGATTGCTTAACATGAGTGTTTCCATGTATCCAGGTATCGTACGTGTTCATCTGCCTCACAACAGTATAGGTACAATGGTTTCCAGGAGAGTAGAGATGAATACACTGTTCAAATCACGCTTGGGGATGAAGTTGATCAAGTGTCCATGTACTTTCCTACCCACGAAGACATCAAGTTGTTTGTAGACAAGGACATCAAGATATGACAGTAGTAGCATCACAATGAGCAGCATCATGAACAACAGTTGAATACCGCATACCAAAAGCAATGAATGTAAGAGTAGGGCTTGACAACACAGAAGTGGAACAGGGTTGCAAGCTCAAGCAAATCCATTGATTATGAAAGCAACTTTGGAGACTCAAGCTATGATGTGACGGTGTGAGATGAAGATCACGCGAAGATAGAGAATGGAACAAAGAAGGAGTTTCATATGCTTAAGCAGCAACTCAGGAAGGACATGAAGTTGCACAGATAGACAAATGAGTTGTAGTAGGAACATGAACAACAATGGGCGCAACATGCAGTCACGGAGGAAACTACACCCATACAAGTTAAAGATCCATCCCAACAGTTGACACAGAGTAGACATGGTGAGCAGTGTTGTTGATCACATGCAAAGGATTTAGCAGCATGAATGTCGTTGAGCGCACACATACAATCCAACCCGTTCAACACACTCACCAAGGCGAAGACAAGAAGCAAGTCTAACCAGGGCTGAACATGTACTTTGGAAAGTTGATGTGCATGACCACCAACACACACTTGAAGATCAACACAAACACTATGCATAAGTGTGTTGCCGGTTCAGTTGCACCCAAGAAGACCATACACATCTTAGAAGACAAGTTGGATAAAGGAGCCGAACCAATGCACTGGTTACAATGGAGGCAAGAGTCCGCTTCAACAAGATGCCACCATGAGGTACATGCACACCATCATGGACAACCAAGCCTGGAATCAACTCACCACCTTCACCATCATAAGCATGTCAAAGAGCTGGTCTCATCACAATGGACCGAGTGTCAGTGATTGTTATCGGGAAATCTAGTGTCCACTCGGAGCAGCTAGTCCCACTAAGACTGGTAGCTATCTTAGAAACAAACAAACTAAAACTACTTTCGTTTTCCTTTATGAGAAGTAGATAAGAGGAGAATGAAGGACACCAACCTCAGTCTTGTGCTTGGTTTCTTGCTCGGTTCCTCTCCCTTCTGACAGATCCTTGTCACTTCTCCTTCGGCTACCCAGCTTCAAAGAGCACCTGTGGAATCAAAGCAGCATAATACTATCGAAGAACAGAGATCTACAATCATAAACAATATAGGACCAGGTATATATTGATCACACAAATGCATATATCATCAAACATACAAGAATGTGGAGGAAAACTTGACTAGCTTTATTAATATCAAGAATAGCAAAGAGGATTACAACCAATTTTTCTGACCCAACGTCATCCTCTAGCATGAAAGCCCTTCTTTCACCTCATGAAAAGCTTAGATCACCAAACACTATGATACTCCACCAAGAAACCAATAGCACTTCCTTACAAGATACAAAATTCAAGCCTGTGGATCTCTGGGATGAGGGATCCATATATAGATGATTGCAGGGGGGTGAGTCAGCTTCTAGGATTTTGATTAGTGTCCTCTCTCTGATAGTTCTTGATTCCACTTGGAGATTGATGATCTCCTACTCATCCCTGGGCGAATTCAGAGAGGCAAGTGTCATAGGAGAAGTTTCTGGAAGATTCTATGATCATCCACCTTGCAAACTGTCTCTGCCATTTGTCCACTCTTGCCCATGGCACCCTACATAAGGGCTTTTCAGTATGCATCACACCCTTTACATTGGGCAGGTGGGATGCATCGCACCCTTAGCATTGAGCAACCTGTATGGCCCAGTTTTAACCAGTTTTGAGCAGTTTCCTGTGGAGAACTTCTGGGAGATGATGTAATCAGCTGACCTTGTTCTTTTAGGGTATGGAACAACACTTTTAGGGACTTAGGAGCCCTTGGTTTATGGACATGTATGATTGGGGTTGCAGTGCCCAAAAATGTTTATAATAATTGCCCCCTAAAGCATGAGGTCGTTAATCTTTTGATGTCGGGTGAAATGCTTTATCATGAGGATCCGAAGTTTTTCTGAGCTGGAAGGCGACCTGTAATAAGATACAATACAATACAATATCTTCATAATATTTTTCATGATATAGCTGAGGCAGGCATTCCCATGCTTAGCTTTATAAATTCATTTTCATGTACATCAGACAGACAACCGTCTGTACGGCAGACTGATGATTTTGATAGAGTCATCATCCTTTGATTCAAATGATCATCTGTGGAGCAACAATGTACATTTGATGTATTTATTTTCCTGAATATGTCGTAGCCCAGATGGATGAAAATAGATCTAGGGTCTTCAAACTCGTCCAATATTCACTCGGAGTACAAGTCGATCCATGTGAAAGATGTTCTGGAGTCGAACATGGAAAGACATCGCCTGATTACCAGCCAATGATGTAAGTTGTTAACAAGCGCGAGAGGAATCACTGATAATGATGATGACCCTCAAGGTACTATAGTACAATTCACGTGGTGTGAAAAAGGACTTGGTGTCGAACACCACGCAAAATCTTACAGTCGAAGGCCATTGATGTAAACCTGTTGCCGGAAGTGAGAAACTTGCCATTGAGGCATGCAAGCTTCAATGTACTGAAAGGGTTGTTCCTAAGTTGACTTCTTAGATAATGAGCTGATGTCAACAAGAAGTGACCCGTCATAGGAAGGCCTTATTGAATCCCACATCTACGACACGGAATGAAGTAAATGATTTTTGGAGGCGAAAATGATCTGCTGATATAAGGTTCAGGGTGGCGGTCATGAAAGAATGGAGCGTGAATGTATCGCAGCGGATGAGACACAGGTGAATTCTCTGAGCGACTTCTCTTGAACATACCGGCGACACTGACATGGATTGGTAGCGTTAACCCCAAATATGGATGGTGCAATGGACCAATGGTGATATGACCAGTGAACAGAATAACCCAACCCGACTCAGATGTGGAGTGAAAGTGTCATGTTCAAGAGCGACTTGCTACCAATAAAGTTTCTTCAAGTTTTCTTCCCAATTCTTCCCTAGTCATTGCTAACCAGTACCTCTTTATTTTTGTTAAGCTTGAGGAGGATAACATATGCTTGTTCTATAATTTTCCCTTCGGGCAAACCCGTCGCTATGTTTTAATGAGCCTAGCAATAGTGAAACTCGTTCTTGTCTATATGGACAAGTTTGTCGCTATTCGGTTTTAACGGGTTTAACGACAAAGATAACTCGATCCTTTTCAATTTTAGATAGTCTAAAAGGGATGTAAAGGAAACTCCAATAATCCTTTTTCGTCATATAATCCCTTAAGTCCGAAAAAGTATAAAATAATAGGAAAGGGATGAATTTTCGGTAATTTTAATGAGCTGAACAAAACAAGCGCTCGATCTTTTTGTGTAATAATCCCTCAGGTCCAAAAAGATTAAAATCTAAAGGAGGGATAGCACTTCCGGTAGCTTTAACAAGCTAGAGAGGCCAATTGCTTGGCAATCTTTTCATATTTTATGAGTCAGATGGAAAGAGCTTAAAGGAGACTCATTTTTTGAGGAACGAGTGATAATTTTAGGTAGCAGCTGATTCCAGGTAAGTTTTGGAATTTTCCAATCACGGTAATGTCACAGGGATGGCTAACAGGATCACTCTTCACAGATATTCCTCAAAAGGGGTAAACAATCAAATGGAGGTGAATGATCGGCTAAAACAGAGTGGAGGTGATGGTAAGAACACGACCAGGGCTCAAAAGCTGATGATAATGCATTCACAATGGTTATTTACCGGAAATTGGTTCATTTTTTAATGAGCTTAAACTCTGGGGGAACGCTTGCTCATTGCTAAGGTTTAATTTTTAACGAGCTTGAACTTCGCATAAAAACTGCTCATGCCAGTCGTATAATAAGGATGTCTCATCGATAGGTTCAATTTTTAGGGAGCTTGCACCATTCGAAACTTTGCTCCGGATCCTTTCATTATGAAAGCTAGGAATGACCAATCCTACAAGTTTAAAGGGTTGAGAAACTACAAACTAAGAAAATAAATGGTCGCTCTTCGCTTGCATGCAAAAAGGTTTGCATGCCCCCAGGTATAGCGAAATAGAGTTTCCAAGTTACCATATGAAAGCTCTCCATCCACATTGCAGACAAAATGATTCTTTGGCGATGTCTACCGAAATAGACAAAGGTGAGTGGTGTGGTCGCCTCCACTCACATAACTTTGACGAGGGAATCTTATTCCAGTCTAATCCCATTTTCCTAAACAGACGGGTGTGTCAGACTAGTCATATATCCTCCGTGGAAACCTATCCCATACCCAAGGTTTTCCTACCGAAACAGACTATGGTGCATGCCCCCTGGGTTTCAGTCATGTCCTCCCGAATCACTCGCGCTCTTCAGGTCGATGAACTGGAGATTGATGAGACATTCCTTGTGGGAAAAGACCATTTAGGGATGGCATTTGACTATTAGTTATGTGTGAGCCAAGGAACGAAAGCTGGTCTACAAGCTTGACCAGTCAGCCTTCATGCAGAAAACACATTACTCTAAAGAGTGAGGAGACAATGGCTCCCATGCTATAAATATAGTCACGTCCAAGGAGTAGATTATAATCTAGAGGTCCTCGGACTACCATTACATTCATGTAAACAGTTTTCCTCCTCAATGTTATGGGCACATTGGGAAGGATCCCTAACGGTCGACTAGTTCCTTTATCGAAGCCTGTCAGATTTCTCATCTCAGGCAGAAGCGATGGTGAACCAAGCGCTTCCCAAGAAGTTGAGGAAAGGATACTCATAGAAGCCCCTTCATCTATGATGGTACCGACCATGATCATTTTGTAAACTTGTACAATGATTCGAAATGGTACATTATCCGGTACACGGGGTCTGCCTAGTAGATTCCAATCGAAGGAAACGACTAGGTTGCTTGGAGGTGGGACTGAATAGATGGCCGGATATGACTCTGACGAACTTCCTTCCTATGTTAAAGGAACGGGTAGATTGCCCCCATGTTCATTAGAGTTTGTGTTTACGAAAAGAATTTGAACGGTGTCGTTCTCATTCTCTTTGGTGTTTGTATCATTTGAAGATGGACCTTCTGAAGACAAGATCGGGTCGACTGCTGCCTCAACCTTTTGACTTTTGTCTAGTATGGATTCAGTGGGTTTATCTTCAATGGCAGATGCTTCGACCAACCACAATGGTGTGTCGGTCGAATTTTCAACTAGCGATGGACTCGGCAAGAGTTTCTTGTATCCAGGAGGAAGCTGTAACGGTGAATCTGGACGATTATCCAAAACTCTTTTAGCTTCATCTAGGAAGGGACAACGGTGGATGACGTGATCGCCTTCACATCGTTTACAAGGAAATTTACATTTCCTTTTTTGTCTAAATGCTTCGCTTTCACTAGTTGATGGTGTACTTTCAACATGATCTTCAGAGGTTGATGACACCGAGTTGTGCAAACGAGGAGACCAATCCCTTAAGATCCGAGGGATGCAAGGACAATCTTGATGATAGTGGTCTCCTTTGCAAATGACACATGGAGATTTAGGCTTGGATGGTGCAGTGTGTGGATTTTCACTAGACGATGCTTGGTTACCCCTTTTCGCCTTTGGCTCCTTCTTCTTCTTCTCTTTCTTCTCCTTCCCTTTCTTCTCCTTCTTAGTTACTTGATTTTTGGCTTTACCAACTTCATCAAGCGAAGAGGAAGGAGGAGAGGGAGAATCGGATGAAGTAGAAGGTTGGGGGGTAACTTTAGTATCATCTATTTGCCGACTCGATTGTTCAGGAATTACGGTGTTCTGAACGATGGAGGTCGAGAAGAGCCATATTGGCAAGCCAATAGTCAATCCTGGAAGTGACAATGTGGCCATATGAGGTGCACCAACATCTCCCCAAGAGGAGAAAGGACTAGGATTCCCTCCAAGGGGAAACCCTTGGTTAGTGGACTCCATTTTTCTCAACCTAAGACCAATGCGGGAATGGTGATATTATTCCAATTAAAATAAATTTTTAGACGCTTTGACACAACTTGTTTTTTCAATTTTTAAGAGTCAAGAAAAAACAAAAGATGACTCTAGTCGCCTTCGATTTTTAATGAGCCTGAAGTGACAAGTGCTCAGATGGACCTTTTCCTTTAAGGAGTCTGAAAAGGAACAAAAGAGACTACTCTGGAAATCTAGAAAGAGGGATTACCAAACCAATCGCAAAACTGTAGAATACTTTTTACGTTACGGTAGTCAATCTTCCCAAATGTTGTGTTTAGTGCATTGCGATCGATAGGGTGGCAGACACGACTTCCTATGGATAAAGGATATAGCCTATTGTGGTCTCCCAATATATACTCGACAGTATGTGGGAGCACAAGTCCGTACTGGCACTTGTCATCTCAAAGAGGAGGAATCACCCAACCAACAGTGAAAGCAACAGTTACCAGGCTTTACGACGCCGGAATACGTCTCTAGCCTAGACTTCTAGATGTTGTGCATTAGGTTCCAAAGCGTTTTTATGTTCATTGAATTTATTTTACAGTTGATCTTTCTTAAGAAATCTTCCTTTCAGGTTCACCACGTGATGTAGATATAAAATTCCTAAAATGCAATCTAAGATGATAAACAGTCGTTTAATCTTCTTTTTGAAATGAAAATCCTAGCTACTAAAGAAAAAGAGACGATATTCTTTCAACATAGAGCAGAGAGCACACACTAGATGCACTGTCCTAAATCAAACCAACAAGTAGTCTAAATGCAAATGCACATGCATGTATTTGTTTTCAGCTTTCTTAATGTGTGAATGACAAGAAGAATGCTAAGTACAAATCTAAATTATCTTTTCAAAGCGACAGTACTAACAAATTTCTCTTCAAAAACGAAAGGAAGATAATGATGACACTTTGTGATTTTGAATTGAAAACTGCTTTCGACACTTGAAAAACTACTAATTCAAATCAAATACAAGAGTAACTGTATAATCGATCGTCAAGAACAATAGAATTCTTTTCTTTGACTAAAAATGACACTTGCGACACTTTCAAATCAGAAGACAATAGTTCGATTATGCTACTTCTTTGTAAAATAGAACTGAAAATGGCACACAATACATAAAAACATTCACAGTTCTTTGCACAATGGAGGTGGAATGATGGAAAGGAAGGGAGTTTCCACAGTGGTATACTGATCACAGACAACAAAACTCCTAAATAAAGCTGAAGAGAGTGAACACAAAAACCAAAATCTGAGATCAGAAGAGGTCTTGTCTGATCAGCGCACCTGTAACATAGGGAAAGTGTGATGCAGCGCACCTACTACACACGAGAGGTGTGATGCATCCAGATTCCCAAGAGGAGAAGGTGCGATGGTCCAGGGACAAGACTTCAACTGGGTTTCGGGTCACAGTTTGTAGCTCAGTTCAGGGATTTAGGCCGAGCAAGTGATGTACAGTAAATAGAAATCACAGGGGCTGATCTAATGAGGTTACTAGAGCCACCACTAGGGCAATTAGAAGGTTTGCAAATCGATTGTTCAGTTTATAAACAAAACCTGGAGATAGACTGAAGCAGCATTGATCTACTTTGCACTTGCATAGAAAATGTAGCTCGAAGGCTAGTTGGCTTGACTTCAGGCTCCATCTGTAAGTTTATAAAACAAAAAAATATAGACAAACAAACAATCTATTCACTCCCCAGCGGAGTCACCATTTTGTTATCGGGAAATCTAGTGTCCACTCGAAGCTGCTAGTCCCACTAAGACTGGTAGCTATCTTAGAAACAAACAAACTAAAACTACTTTCGTTTTCCTTTATGAGAAGTAGATAAGAGGGGAATGAAGGACACCAACCTCAGTCTTGCGCTTAGTCCCTTGCTCGGTTCCTCTCCCTTTGGACAGATCCTTGCCACTTCTCCTTCGTCTACCTAGCTTCAAAGAGCACCTGTGGAATCAAATCAGCATAATACTATCAAAGAACAGAGATCTACAATCATAAACAATATAGGACCAGATATATATTGATCACACAAATGCATATATCATCAAACATACAAGAATGTGGAGGAAAACTTGACTAGCTTTATTAATATCAAGAATAGAAAAGAGGATTACAACCAATTGTTCTGACCCAGCGTCATCCTCCAGCATGAAAGCCCTTCTTTCACCTCATGAAAAGCTTAGATCACCAAACATTATGATATTCCACCAAGAAACCAACAGCACTTCCTTACAAGATACAAAATTCCAGCCTGTGGATCTCTGGGATGAGGGATCCATATATAGATGATTGCAGGGGGGTGAGTTAGCTTCTGGGATTTTGATTAGTGTCCTCTCTCTGATAGTTCTTGATTCCACTTGGAGATTGATGATCTCCTACTCATCCCTGGGCAAATTCAGAGAGGCAAGTGTCATAGGAGAAGTTTCTGGAAGATTCTATGATCATCCACCTTGTAAACTGTCTCTGCCATTTGTCCACTCTCGGCCATCGCACCCTACAGAAGGGCTTTTCAGTATGCATCGCACCCTTTACATTGGGCAGGTGGGATGCATCGCACCCTTAGCATTGAGCAACCTGTATGGTCCAGTTTTGACCAGTTCTGAGCAGTTTCCTGTGGAGAACTTCTGGGAGATGATGTAATCAGCTGACCTTGTTCTTTTAGGGTATGGAACAACACTTTTAGGGACTTAGGAGCCCTTGGTTTATGGACATGTATGATTGGGGTTGCAGTGCCCAAAAATGTCTATAACAGTGATGTCTTGCAAGGCTTGGTCAAACCATGTTGTCTCACATGAGTACATGTGCATTGTAGTGTTGAGTCATGTCAAGTGTAAGTCAAGTGTCAATAGTTGGATGTAACAGTCATAGAGTAGGTGAAGAGTCATGAGGGTAGTTGAACTATTACAAAGGGGAATGTCAAGGGTCACCCCACCCTTTGCTATAAATAGTCCCTCATAACTCATTGTAAAGGATTTTGGTCAACCAAGCTTTTGATAAGATTATCTTGGAAAGAGCTTGGAAAGTATTGTAATGCACCTTGGCTTCTCCACTGCACGGTGCTAGTTCATCTCTTTGGAGAAGCAAGCAGATGTGGCTGTAAGGCTAGTAAGTTTACATGGATGTATTGTATGATTGGAACTTAAACTTACGTATTTGTGTATGAACTAATTCATATGAAATTATATGAATCTTGTTGCAAATGTGTTGTATATTTTGTTAATGTTGTCACGTCCATGTCAACTGCTCTACTTGACATCAGATAGACTTTTCACATGAACCTTTCTGTAACAACATTTGCACTCGTTCGAACTGATCCGTGAGTGTTGTACGTGTTATATTACCTTTTATGATGTGACTACCACATCCAAGTGGACTACTTCATCGGAAGCTGTGTATGTCCGTTTGTGTTGTGTGTTCCTAGTTGAGTTGGGACTGATCTCTTTCAACCTGGAACTCACCTTCACCCTCATCTCACCCCCTACATGTTAGAACCTCTCATACACCTTCCTTAACTCACTACAACAGTCAAACCCTTGCTACTGACAAAGTTATCTTACTTGCCTCTGTGCGACATCGCGGTCTAGGCATTACCTTACGACCCACTGTTGGGACTCCTATAACAAATGGCCTAAGGTCTAATTGGGACTTCTTACCAGGGAGATCCCCTTGACATGTTGGCAGGTCCAGCACCGTCAACATTTCTAGTGCTAGAAGGAGGGCCTTATGACAATCTATGTCCTCCCATCTAGTTTTGAACCTTTACATATCTTTCATGGAGTCTTTCACTCTTCTTCCCCTGCGGTGTTTTTTGAATCGTGAAGATGTCTCCATCACGAGGAAGTTTTTCAATCTCTTGTCCACTTTCACATATGATGGTGAAGGCGAAGTGGCCTGGACTAAGAAATTACATGGCTTTCTTTCCATGCTTCATAAGGAAGATGAGTTTTCTGACGAATAGCTCAGTTTGCTACTTGCATACACACTTCGTGAATCTCCATTTCATTAGTTTCTTAGCCTATCGGCTGACACCATGAACTCATTTGAGCACTTATGTGATCTTATTGAAGACACGTTCTATCATTTTGATCTAGACCATCTTGACCGGAAACTATTAGAACAACGGAGGGCTCCGTATGAATCAGTTATTGACTTTTGGCAACACTTCCGTGACTTGCAGTTTCAAGCTCTGAGGAGCCAGATGAAATTTTCTTATCTCTTGGACCGGTTTGAGTACTACCTTAAGAAATCTACCCGTCCCAAGAGAAAGCTTGAGATCAAGCCTCGCTCAACATTCTTCATTGATAGAGCTGTGCAATCTCATATGGATGTGGGCACTGTCTCGACTGACTATCTACCTTCCTCTCATTCAAACGCTCCACCATTGCCCAGTGATGTTGAGGATCATGCTCACACACCTGCTCATCCTTCACATTCTCCCAACATCACTTCACTCAATTTTCGCGTAGATTTGGTTGTGAGTCCTTCGAGTTCTCATATGAATTCTTTTCTATGACCTTCATCTTTGCTCTCAAGTGTTCCTTTGGATGATGTTGTCTTGTGTTCATCCATTTTGGACTCTGCACTTGTTGTGAGCGAGGAATAACCCATTGACGGAATTGGTGTTGCACAACCAACATGCGATTCCATTCATGAAGAGTATGAGTGGGAGCTTGAACATCAACACTTGGTGAAGGATGACTCTCTTCCGTCTGAGCCCCGTCCGTTCTTTCTTGACCTCTTTGGTGAACCTTCCATCCATGATTTTGCATGTGTGTTTTCATCCACAGATGAACCCATTGTTGATCATTCGTAGGACTCATCGGATGTTAGTACATCATTCGACAATGGAGAGGATAAGTTACTCATTGAAAATCCACTTGATCCTTCATTTGTCTTTTTCGGAAGCACAGAGGATGAGTTTGTTTGCTTTTCATCTACCCCTCTGTTTGATTCATTTGATCATGAGGATGTCGAAGAATTCATTGATTTATCTGATCATGGTGGTCATGATCCATTTTCTTCCATTTTTTTATCATGAATCTATTGCAGTTGATCTTTCAAAGCCACCATTTATGATGATCTACATAATGATGAAGTCGAGACACCCAAGACTGTCGAGGCACTTCAGCCCGAGCTGATGGTTGTCAAGTCCTCACTCTCTTGGGGTTCATCTCACTTTTGATCATGAAAGTGTTCAATCACCAAGGCCCCTCATCACTCATATGTATGCATTGAAGATCCATCTCACACATAGATCACACTTCCTCCACTTGAACTGCATGATCCCATTGCTCATGCATTGGAGGAGTCTTACATAGCAAGCACTCATGCGCGATGCAAGTTATCTTCGTTTCATTTATTTTCTTGCATGTCACAGTCAAGAGTCTTTTTATGCTTCAAAGTTGCACGTAGTGTCACACAACACCATGGTAAGTCCATGGACTGCCTATCATGCACATGCACTCACCTGTGTCCCATGGGCACTTTAAAACACAAAGTGTGGTTGTCTTCATTGTTATATCTTTCTTACTTACTGGTTCACACAACTAGGTTGCTCGTGGACCATGTATTGACCAACATGGGTCTACCGATGCATTGGTGGTTGCATTGGAAGTATCACTTCACGTGATTAGGCCCATGCACCATCAATGTAGGAGTAGGAGTAGTGTTTGCTTTTAGTTCTTTGCTTGCATGCTTGTTTGCTTACATGCTTTGTTTTTTGGTTTGTTTGCTTTCTTGTTTTCTTACTTGCTTTGATTTCACTTTCACTTCTGCTCTTTCTTTACTTTGTTGTTTGTTAGTTCGCTTGTTTCATTCGTAGGTTAGTTTTGCATGAAACCATGTATGACTCTTGAAACGATCTGGGTAAAGTGCAAGAGGGATTGTACAACTATCACTACTTTTTTATCTATCATCTTGCCTCTATATGATGAGCTTGTTACTTTTAGTCCATGATATGTTGAAGGAAATTACGTATTGTTTGAAGTGAACCTTGGTGAAAACACAACACTTACACAATAACTAGTGTCACCTTCCCTAGTAAGTTTTTTTGGGTTAACCCTTGTCAGCTCAGTCAAGTAGAGTAAGGTGAGGGGAAAACCTTAACAGGCACATAAGAGGTATAATAAACTACTTCTATGTTGGAAAAACCTCTTCTGCTCTCAATAAGTCAGGATCCCTCTTTCGTCTCTGAAATGAATAAGCTCTATGCACAATTACAAAAATGAAAAAAAAAAGGTGAAAAAGTTTGAAAAAATGAAAAATGAATAAGGTGAAAGAAGAGAAAGGATTCCTGTGTAGGGAGGTGATGCAAGTAACTCCACTGAGGTACTGACCAGGCTCACTGGCAGCCTAGCCATGCTTTTGTTCCTATGTGACTCTCCCGAGGTACTATCCGGGCCTGCTGGCAGCGAAGGAACACCAGAGATGAAACTAAGACTTTGACGATTATACTGCTTGTGCAGCTATATACCCCTCAACCCAAATCGAAACAACTGCGTTTCCTTGGCTTGGAATGTTTCTCAATCGAACAAGAGTTTGACAAATGCTACATCTTACAATCAAGCTAGTGTGAAACTAGGATGAGCTGAGAAATGCACAATACTTCCTGAGGCTTTAGACTTGCTTTTCACAAACAAGGTCCATTCACAAAGCTGGATTTCTACCAGTGTGTCTCCAAGTGTTGTAGCGGCTACAACCACCCTCCAAAATTTTTCCTAGACTGTTTTGCAGCCTCCCCACTAACCTTACACAACCCCTTGCCTTGCTTCGTTAAGTCCTCAAGCTTCAATGTCTTTCTTGCACAAAGGCAGCCTTTTGATCATAATTTGATCCTTTCCTTTCACAAACTGCTCACCCAGACTTGGTCTAGTTGTAGGCTGAGCAACTTCCCCTTTAAAAATGTGCATTTCTGGGGGGAACCAGCCTTCCCTCCAGAAATTGCACAATCCTGTCTGGCAGCCTGCTGGGCTCCAGGATTGTGCAATCCTTCCATTCAACACTCCCAACAGGATTTGCACAAACTTCCCCAGCAAAGCTGCTTAGCCAAGAATTTGCACAAATATGGGCAACAGTCAGCTTCTCTACACAGAAATTGTACAAATCTTCTGGGTAGTTAGCCCAGCTCCCATCCAGAAATGTGCATTTTCTTCAAGAAGTCGAACAACCTCTTTCATGTGCAGCTGAGTTGACCGGTTCCCTTCAAGACCGAGCAAAACAGACTTACATGCATAGGCTGCTTCTCCTAAGGTAGCATGCAAAGGCATATCTTGTCTCAGGGATCAATGTTTAGCAGTGGGAGGTTACATGCAAGGAGCAATTTAGAAACCTCCCACCAAGTTTTGCTTCCCCTAGATTTGTGGCATGCGCGTCACAACCTCGATGTTATCAAAACTCATCAATCGAATGTTGCAAAGCTCATTACTCACATCAACCTTGCAGCTCTCACATCCCACATCACATCTAGGTGAAGTCGACACATTCAACTTAGCTATTTCGGGATAAGCCTGCTTCCCATGCTTTGTGCTACATTTCTATCACCTTTTGTGTTTTCGCTTGTATGAGTATTGTTTGCTTGATTTCTTTGAATTCTTGCTATCGTTTACATGTATATTAGCTTTTCCTAGCATTATTTGAGTTTTCGTTGACATCTCACTACTATCGCATGCATGAAACTATTTTTCATGAACGGTCGCTGACTCGGGGACTCACCTCACTCACATGCATGTTGTTCCATTTTCTGAATCTATCATTCGTCGTTGGCATGCATGATCATTCACTTATGCTTACACTCAGTATCACCATGATTTCACACTCACATTCACTCTCAGTTGCTTGCCGGCGAGTCTGGGCAACCTTGGCCCAGACTCTCCCTCACCAAGACAACATTGTGCAATCTTGAGAAGGATCTGCATTTCTCTATAGAAATGTGTACTTTTTCCCAGCAGCTGTTCCCAGGCCTGCTTTGCGTAATCCTTAGCGAGAGTGACTATTGGCCAAGAAAATTGCGCAATGTAGTCACTAAGCCTGCAGCCATTGCTAACTGAGATTGCGCATTGTACAATCCCAGATGTCAGCAGCCAGACTGGATTGTGCATTGCGCAGTTCGAATAGCCAGTCAGTTTCCCAGTAGCCCGGACTGTGCCTTGTGCAGTCTTAGCAGTCGGTCTCCCGACATCCCAGTTGAAATTGCGCAACCTTCATGATCATTCACCCAGGTATGTTGTTAGTTAGTTCTCATGTTCAAATTGGTTTTCGACTAACAGATTGCTTGCCATGAGTGCTTCCATGTCTCTAGGTATCGCAGGTGTTCATTTGCCTCTCACCAGTACACGTACAATGGTTTCCAATAGAGTATAGATGAAGACACTGTTCAGAGCATGCTTGGGGATGCAGTCGATCAAGTGTCCATGTACTTTCCTACCCACCAAGATGTCAAGTTGTTTGTAGACAAGGACATCAAGATATGACAGCAGCAACATCACAACGAGTAGCATCATGAACAACAGCTGAAGACAACATACCAAATGCAATGAATGCAAGAGGAGGGTTGTTAACAACATGGAAGTGGAACAAGGTTGCAAGCTCAAGCAAATCCATTGATGATGAAAGAAGCTTTGGAGACTTAGGCTATGACGTGATGATGCAACATGAAGATTGCATGAAGACAAATAATTGAACAAAGAAGGAGTTGCATATGTTGAAGTAGGAACTCAGGAAGGACATGAAGATGCACAGACAGATGAATGAGTTGTAGTAGGAAAATGAACTATAGTGGGTGCAACATGCACTCACGTATGAAACGACGCCCGTACAAGTTAAAGATCCATCCCAGTAGCTGACACGGAGAAGACAAGGTGAGAAGTGTTGTTGATCACATGCAAGGGATTTAGCAACATGCATGTCGTTGAGTGCACGCATGCAATCCAACCCATTCAACACACTCACCAAGGCGAATACAAGAAGCAAGTCCAACTGGGGCTAGACATGTACTTTGGCAAGTTGATGCGCATGACCACTAGCACAAAATTGAAGATCAGCGCAAGACACTGTGCATCAGCATGTTGCCGGTTCAACTACACCCAAGAAGACCATGCACATGTTAGCAGATGAGTTGGATGAAGGAACTGAACCAATGCAACAGTTGCAACAGAGGCAAGAGTTCGCTTCAGAAAGATGTCACCATGAGGTGCATGCACACCATCACGGACGACCAATCTTGGCATCATCTCACCACCTTCACCATCACAAGCATGTCAAAGAGTTGGTCTCATCATAGTGGATTGAGTGGCAGTGATTGTTGAAAATGGCAACAAGAAATGCTAAAAATAGAAGTGCTAAATATAGCATTGCTATAAATAGCAGTTTGGGTACCAGCGTTGGACATAGCAATAAGGAATGAAAAATGGAAGTGCTAAAAATATCATTTCTATAAATAGCATTGTGGGATGGATTCCAATTTTAGTTAGTCCCTGAACTAAAATTGAGAAGTAAAATTCGAATTTGATCTTAGCAGCTGTTTGTAAAATAATTAATTAATTCATCTTGAGTTAATTAGTTGTAGAAAATCAAACACGAAGTCCATGTGGGGACATGCAACAGTTTCTCCATTGATTGAGTAATTTATCCATCAGTTAAAGAGATAAGAAGGAGTTGTAATATTGAGTTGTAATTAGTTGGCTCAGTTAACTGAGTCAAATCTAGTTAGATTAGTTCAAAGAGTTTGTTGAAATAATTGTGAGTTCAATTAGTTAATGCTTGCATGCATGTAACTGCTGCTCTCCATATAACTGAATATTCTCTCATAAATAACTCATGCATGTTAGTTCAGTCAGAGACCCATTTGAGACCAGAGGATGGGACAATGTACTATCAGTTGGAGGGATTTTCCTATATAGGAAACTCATCCATGTAGAAGGAATTATCTCCTTCAGGATTGCGTAATTAGATCAGAGGTTAGTGAGTGTGTGAAGAGGCCAATTCACACAGGTGGTAGCACTAGACCCAAAGGAAAACTATGCAAGGAAATAGGAGGCTTGGAGGGCAGAGGAGAAGGTTTGTGAGAAGCCTTTGACTATCTATGAGCAACAGTTGGATTGTAGAGAGAGCAGGATAGCTTGGGAGCTAATTCTTTTTGTAATACTGAACATATTTCCACTTGTATGATAATATAGAGATTGGGGTTTTAGGCTGAGGCTTTCCATGGGTTATTCTTCTATGTTAATGTGTGATTGATTTCTCATTCTCAGTTATATGTGTTCTATTTGATCTTGCTCAATTTGATTAAGCTTCTGCAAAGTTTGTTGTAGAAGTAGATCTTGTATTTTTCTTTAGTATATTGCATAATTTGTTGATCTATAGTGGGAAATTCTACATGGTATCAGAGAAAAGGTGATAAAAGCGAAGAACAATACACAAGAAGGGAGAAGTTTGAAGTTTGAGGTCCCTGAATATAGAAATCGAGTTCTTATCACATCTCAATTTCACAAATGGCGTTCAACGGTTTAAGACTCGAGTATGCCCTTGATGGCAGCTCAAATTATATAGCCTAGAAGGATCATATGGAAGCAGTATTAGAGGATAATGGTCTAAAGGACTTCACTGATCAAGAAGTACCCAAGCCGACAACGTCTAATGCTACATAATTGGCAGAATGGAAGAAATGTGTGGCTAGAGCAAGAAGAATCCTTCTGGAGGGAGTTCGAGATCACATAGTCTCAAGTCTCCATGGGAAGGAGACACCGTTTTCGATGTGGAAAACATTGAAAGACTATATCAGAACAGCAGCGATCAGAGGAACCTGGTGCTGAAAGACAAGCTTCGGAAAATCAAGTGTGAAAAGGGTGACACGATATCTACATATCTGAACCAGCTCACCACCTGCAAGGATGAGCTTGGAAGTGTAGGGATCATGACAACCGATGATGACATGGTGAGTCTTGCACTCCTCGGTCTTCCTAAGAGATGGCATAGCTACTAAGACTCAGTAAATGGAAGAGAAAAACTGCCAGATTAGGAAAGACTTTGGTCGGATCTGATGCATGAGGAGATAAGGAGAAGCACTAGAGACGGCTCTTCATCTGAGGAGGATGAAGAAAAATGCGCCTTAGCAAGTAAGGCAAAGAAAGGGAAGGAGAAGGATTCTCATCCCAAATCCAGTTCTTCCATGGTGGGAAGAATTTTGACAAATAGAAAGTGCGATGCTTTCATTGTCATGAGGTGGGCCATTTTGCTACAAATTGTCCACTAAGGAAATCCAAGATGGGATCCAATGAAGGATCTGAAGGTGAGGCATTGGCCTCACAGTTCGAGTTGGATTTCGCCCTCTTCGGATGCACGGTTTCATCCATGGTGGGATGTGGTTGGTTTCTTGACAGTGGAGCTTCCTTCCACATGACTGGTGACAAGAGTTTGTTCAGTACGTTGGAGGAGAAAGATCTCTAGATACTCATAGCGATGGGTAATGATGAAAAGTATAGTGTCTTAGGTGTAGGCACAGTTGTTTTTCAGAGGGAGCATGGAGCTCGCATTACCTTGACTGATGTCAAGTATGTACCAGTATTGAGGAAAAATTTGGTGTCTATCACAATGTTGGAAGACAAAGGCTATGATGTATTCTGCATTAAGGGAAAGGTTTCCCTTAGACACATCACCACGAGACAGGTGAAGCAGATCGGTTCACGAGTCAAGAACCTATATGCTCTTGAGGTTCAAGATGCATGCAAAGCCTTGAGGAGCAAGGCAACTGATGGAGACTTGGTGGTTGAGAGGGAGAGTACATTACCTCTCAACATGCAGCACCAGAAGAAGTCTCAGACAATTATGGAGGAGCCATAATTGGTGAAGCAGCTTTAGGAGGTTGTGGAGCAGCCACAACTGGAGATACCGAGAGGAGATTGAGTGGAGGCATCTACTCAAGCAGATACATCCAGCAAGGAGAAATTTTGAGCCAAATGGGCAGAGGGATCACATGCATCCATACCTCCAGGTAGGAGGTGGGGCAATGTGGAGTGACAGTCCCAAGAAGGCTGGAATAGGGGCAGGATCATTGAGGTACCCAACCTCTTTGATTATACCTTGCTACAGGAGCCCTGACGAGGAGTAGCAGGACTGGCTAAGTGGGTAGAGACAGATGCGGATGGAGTGACAGAGAGAGCTACAGTGCAGGAGTCCCAAGACTGTGCAGAGCTAGCAAGCTGCAGCAATGCGAGAGGCACAGGAGTGTTGCACCAGTGCAGGATTTCACAGAGAGGTGTGCAATGGTGTGAGATGCATGGAGTGTTGTAGCAGCTCAGAGGTTAGAGAGGGAGCACTTGTTAGTGGCAGATGGAGCTTCAACATTAGGGGATGTTTCTAGCCCAACAGGAAGGTTAATTGGGGTTTTCTTTTTTCTAGAGTTACTGGAGTAACAAGACTTGGAAGAAGTGTTGAATGCAGAACATTCCAAAGGTTCAAGATCGAGTTCGAGTTGAATGCCTTTCTTGCTAAGAGGGAGTGTTAAAAATGGAAAGAAGAAATGCTAAAAATAGAAGTGCTAAAAATAGCGCTACTATAAATAGCAGTTCAGGTACCAGTGTTAGACATAGCAATAAGGAATGAAAAATGGAAGTGCTAAAATATCATTTCTATAAATAGCATTTCGGGATGGATTCCAATTTTAGTTAGTCCCTGAACTAAAATTGAGAAGTAAAATTTGAATTTGATCTTAGCAGCTGTTTGTAAAATAATTAATTAATTCATCTTGAGTTAATTAGTTGTAGAAAATCAAACATGAAGTCCATGTGGGGACATGCAAGAGTTTCTCCATTGATTGAGGAATTTATCCATCAGTTAAAGAGAGAAGGATGAGTTGTAATATTGAGTTGTAATTAGTTGGCTCAATTAACTAAGTCAAGTCTAGTTAGATTAGTTCAAACAGTTTGTTGAATTAATTGTGAGTTCAGTTAGTTAATGCTTGCATGCATGTAACTGCTGCTCTCTAGATCACTGAATATTCTCTCATAAACAACTCATGCATGTCAATTCCGTCAGAGACCCAGTTGAGATTAGAGGATGGGACAATGTACTATCAGTTGGAGGGATTTTACTATGTAGGAAACTCATCCATGCAGAAGGAATTATCTTCTTCAAGATTGCACAATTAGATCAGAGGTTAGTGAGTGTGTGAAGAGGCCAATTCACACAAGTGGCAGCACTAGACCCCAAGGAAAACTGCTCAAGGAAATAGGAGGCTTGGAGGGTAGAGGAGAAGGTTTGTGAGAAGCGTTTGACTCTCTATGAGCAGTAGTTGGATTGCAGAGAGAGCAGGATAGCTTGTGAGTTGATTCTTTTTGTAATACTGAACATATTTCCACTTGTATGATAATACAAAGATTGGGGTTTTAGGCTAAGGCTTTCCCCGGGTTATTATTCTATGTTAATGTGTGATTGATTTCTCATTCTCAGTTATGTGTTCTATTTGATCTTGCTCAATTCGATTAAACTTCTACAAAGTTTGTTTTAGAAGTAGATCTTGTATTTTGATTTAGTATATTGCATAATCTATTGATCTACAGTGGGAAATTCTATAGTGATGTCTTGCAAGGCTTGCTCAAGCCATGTTGTCTCACATGAGTACATGTGCATTGTAATGTTGAGTCAAGTCAAGTGTAAGTCAAGTGTCAATAGTTGGATGTAACAGCCATAAAGTAAGTTGAAGAGTCATGAGGGTAGTTGAACTGTTACAAAGGGGAATGTCAAGGGTCACCCCACCCTTTGCTATAAATAGCCCCTCATAACTCATTGTAAAGGCTTTTGGTCAGCCAAGCTTCTGATAAGACTATCTTGGAAAGAGATTGGACAATATTGTAATGTGCCTTGGCTTCTCCATTACATGGAGCTATTTCATCTCTTTGGAGGAGTAGGTGGATGTGGTTGTAACATTCTGCTGATGGGGCTAGAAGGTTTACATGGATGTATTGTATTATTGGAACTTACACTTATTTATATAATAAGAGCCAACATATTTTCATGCATATGTTTTTATTGTACTTGGAGTACTCCGAGTATATGTTGTTAAACTTACATATTTGTGTATGAACCGGTTCGTATGAAATTATATGAATCTTGTTGCAAACGTGTTGTATATGTTGTTAATGTTGTCCTGTCCATGTCGACTGCTCTGTTGGACATCAGATAGACCTTTCACATGAACCTTGGTGTAACAACCATTGCACTCGTTTGAACTGATATGTGAGTGTTGTACGTGTTATCTTACCCTGTATGATGTGACTGTCGTATTCAAGTGGACTACTCCACCAGAAACTGTGTATGTCCTTTTGTGTTGTGTGTTCCTAGCCGAGTTGGGACTAATCCCTTTCAACCTAGAACTCACCTTCACCCTCATCTCACCCCCTATCTGTTAGAACCTCTCATACACCTTCCTTGACTCACTGCAACAATCACGCCCTTGCTACTGATAGAGTTATCTTACTTTCCTTCGCGTCACATCGCAGTCAAGGCATTACCTTACGACCCACTGCTGGGACTCCTATACAAAACGGTCTGAGGTCTTATTGGGACTTCTTATCGGGGATATCCCCTTAACATGTTGGCAGGTCCAACACCGTCAATATAACCATTCTCAAGATTGACTTATTTAAGGCTTTTGAAAGGGTTCGCTGGTTATACATCAGAATGCTCCTTACTCACTTAGGTTTTCCATTATCATTCATCACCTGGACCATGAGCTACATTACAACTGCATATTTCAGTGTCCTCATAAATGGCTCTGCCTCCTATTTCTTTCATGCAGAATGTGGGCTGAGGCAAGGATTTCCTCTGTCCCCTGTCCTTTTTCTCCTTGTTATGGAGGGGCTCAGTTGACTCATGCACCAGGCCAGAAGGGAGGGGAGGATACTGGGTCTAAAGATCATTGATCAATGTATCATTACCCACCTCCTATTTGTGGATGATGTGATTATATTTTTAAATGGAGGTATCCAAGACTCCACTGCTTTCCATGATATCTTGCTACTTTTTACAGCAACTACAGGTATGGAGCCCAACAGGATGAAATCCACTATCACTTTCTTTGCTTGCTCAATTCAGGAAATGCAGACAGCCTCTCAAAAGTTTCCCTATCAGCGACTACAATTGGAGACTAGACTTAAATATCTAGGCTTCCAGATTAAACCCCATGGGTACAAGATTGCTGATTGGACATGGTTGGTAGCCAAGATAGAAAGGGGCTGCTCAATTGGAACCATAGATTCCTATCAAGGGCAGGGAGACTGGTACTCATCAAATCGGTTCTGGAGGCAACATCGGTGTACTGGATGTCATTAGCATGGATCCCTAAGGGCATCCTAGCTCGGATTCAAAAATTATGCTGCAGATTCCTTTGGAACAAACATAAGGAAGGAAAACCATTTGCATGGGTGGGATGGACCCAAATCGCACTACCAAAGAAGTGGGGGGGCTGGGGATTAAAAGATCTATCAGCTTTTTCCCATGCACTTGCTGCTAAAATGGGTTGGCTTATTCTCACATCTAACAGTCTATGGACAGAGGTAGTGCATTACAAATACATCTGGCCATTACCAATCATGGACTGGATCCGGCTTCCTACTTGGCATAAAATGGACATTTCTTCAATTTGGAGAGTCGTTCTCCACGCTCTACCCATTGTCAGAAACGGTTTAATCTAGCGCATCAGTGATGGTCATTCAGTAAGGATTAGCATTGATCCATGGACTGGCAGTGGAAATCTGTATCAGCTCCCCCATGAACTCATCCAGCACCTCAAACAAAATGAGATACACATGATTGTGACATAATAGACATGGAGAACTCCACCATCTTCTCACAAGAATGGAAATCAGCTTGGGATTTAGGCATCCTGGCTCAATGGCATTAGGCATGGGATGACTACTTAAAGGCTCTATTATAATCCCATATTCACATCAAAGAAGGAGCATATGGACTTATTTGGGCGCATTCTAGGCATGGAATATATACACCAAAAGATGGATACCCTATCATTCAAGCCGCACTTACACCCCTTGTACTCATTGATTGGTGGCATCACATACAGAAGCTCAAAGCACCACCTCGTACCAGATTACTCATGTGGAACATGTTGAAGAAAAAAACACCTACTGGTACCAATCTCATGCACAGGTCATATCACGGTCCCTCCAGATGTGTATTATGCAAATAGGTGGAAGAATCAATCCACGATCTATTCCTCCATTATGGCTCGGTTATTGAATTATGGACTCATTCCCTCTCAGCCCTATCTATAAATGCCCGATGGCCCGGGAACAACATTGTGGATGCTTGGAACCAATGGAGATCGGGGACCTCAAACAAAAAGCATCACTGTATTCCTTTGATTATATGCTAGTCCATTTTGCTGAACCAGAATGGTTTTATTTTCCGAGACAAGGCTATAAACTGGCCTATTTCTATCACCCAAATAATATCCACATACCATGACATTCCAGAGGATGATAACACATCCCCTGTTCGAACTGTGACTACCGAGGACATAAATCACAGTATATCATGGGCCTATTTTGATGGCGCTACTCAGGAACAGGGATGTGGTGGGGGGATTTTGTTGCACCAATCTGAAAATCACACCTTCCGCATACAAATGGGTCTGGGGTCAGGCACAAATAATTTCGCTAAACTAATCACTCTTCGTCACCTGCTCCACTTTGCACTTGCACATGACTACAAACATCTACAAATCTTTGGGGATTCAAAAATCATCATAAACTGGTTCAAAAATGCATCCATTTGTCATATGCATTAACTTATAAATATATTAGATGAGGCATTGCTTTTCAAATCCCAATTTGAATATATTTCATGCCAACATATTTACAGGGAGCATAACGAGGTTGCTGACCAATTAGCCAAGGAGGCAACGGTCTAGCCCAGGGGCTTCTTGATCATAAAGGAACAACAGGGGGATGAGCATTTACAATACTACCATCGACCGTACATAAATCAACACTATTTGAGGGCCAATATGCCTTAATTTTGTAGTAAATTTTCTTGACACAATATTTTGATATAGATCTATAATGTATATATTATTACAACACTCATTACAGTCCACCTTATAAGGGTTTTTTTGGTATAGAACTTATTTCACAACCACAAACCCTACATTTGCATATTCCACTCAAGCATTTACAACATATAATTTTCTTTACTAATAAAAAATTGCAATTTTCCCCTTTTATAATTATTTATAAAATTTATAAAACAATAAGAAATCAATAGACTTACACACTTATACATCAATTTTCGCATTCCATCATCTAATCACACACTTATACATCAAATACTTATCTTCGCATTCCATCATATAATTTTGAAAGGATTTTTAAATTGGACGATTTGACTTTCAAAAGTCCAATCCTCGAATTAGAAGTGAAATTCATGAAGTTAAATTATGGCCATCTTGTTTTTAATTTGAAATGTTTTTGGATTTTGAAGAAGGAATTTAGCTTTTGCATTTATGAAATAGTTATTTTATTGGGTGAAATAGTAGCAATCGTGTATGAAGTTCATAATTTCAATTTTATTAAAAAAATTGTTTAGGGACTTTACTTTTTGTGAGAAAAGTTAAAATAATTTTTTTTATCTTAAATAATTTTTTTGGCTTTTTATAATTTTTATTTTTATAGGCATGTTTATTTTGGAATTGAAGCCTTAAGAGGATGGAGAGCTTTAACCTCCACCAAATATTCTAGAATATTCTTAATAGTATATATAAACAAAAAAATATATATATATTTCCAAAGTAATTATGTCTTTCTTTTATTTTTAATTAATTTCAATAATTAAAAAAATGTCATATGAACAAGCGATGCAGGAGCATTCAGCCCAAGGAAAATCATTATAAATAATAGACATAGGGGGTCATGCATTTTAGGAAATAGTTTTCCTAAGTCTCAAGTCAATGTAGTATTTAGGCATTTAAGTGTGATTTTATTAGGTAATAGGAGAATATGTAAATGCTCTCAAATAAAATAAATGAGAACATGAGTGGTAGAAGTCAAATCCAACTCTCTAGGAGCAAGAGAGAACTTTTAGGAATTAATTCAAGTAGATATGGACCATTGAGCTGATAAGGAGACTTTTCTGTTTTAAAACAAAGAAAAAGCTACAGTGGATAAATCTGCCACATATATGTATGCACGTAGCGAGCTTTAGGCTTTTGTAAAAGGATGGGATCAGGTCCTTCATAGTAATCCAATCCCAGTTTCTATATAAACATATGTAAGCCTATGGGCAGAAGGGAGAGGCCACCAATAGTATAATCTAGCCTGTGTATGTGTGTGAGTGAGACCGAAGTGTCTCGAATGTAATCTCTGTCTTTTGCATTAATATATATTCAGAGATCATTTTTACTGAGTCAGAGCATTGAATAATGTTTTCATGAATGAATTACTTAAATTGTAGGCTCTGTTGCAGGAGATTCTAGGTAGAATCCTGAAGGATACACAGAGGCGTAACATGATTTAGAAGAATAAAAAATGGGTCTTTCAATCCAATTAAGGAAGCAAAGAGAAGCTCTCCATAATAGAGTGAGGGAGTAAAGCTTAGAGAAGTTGAGCAACACAGCGGAAGAAAGAATCCCTTGAAGAAACTGGAGGAAAACCATTGAAAATGCAAAAAAACCCAAGTAAGAGAGACGAGCGAGAAGTAGAGGTTTGACGCTCAGTAGCCGTTGGATCATTAAGATCAACAGCCAAGATTAAGTCACATCAGTGGGAGTCCCTTTTAAGTTATCAGAATGTGGCTTGGAGATTTGTGAAGAGCAAATAGTGACTAATTGTGGACCATTGGATCATGGCCACATCAACGGTCATGATTAAATCGCACATCGGCGATCGGAGGTGCCAAGGGTTAGCGGTGTTTAGTGGAGTTGCGATATCACCGATAGTGATATATCGACGATCGGCATCGGGATTTATCAGGGATCGGCGTCGGGCTATCGGAGAGCGCGAAGGCAGTGTAGAGGAGGCGGACCCGACGAAGATATGAACACGAATATATAATATTTGAAATCCATCATAACAGTAAGGAGCGAGAATTCCTTTGTATTCCCAAATAATTAATATTCCAATAGCTTATATGGTGTGGGCCTTTTTAACATAAAGCATGTGTTAAACGACCCGATAGTCGGAGATCGGAGTCGGAGAAGGGGGTTGGTGTATATATGTGTATGAACTGTTGATATAGCTGATAGCAATTGGGATAGAGGTTTTAACCTTGGGTTCTGTGCTAAAGCTGTAATAAAGTGGAAAATGTGTTTTGGGAGTATTTCCCTTTGTAATGGGATATAAAGTGGAAAAGCGTCGATAGTGTTTTGGGTTAATATATGTGTAACCAAAGCATATAGTAAAGCTCAAAGAAGTTAAGCAGCGTGGCAGAAGAAAGCATCCCTTGAAGAAACTGGAGGAAATCCATTGAAAACGCAAAAAAACCCAAGAGAAATGAGTGAGAAGTAGAGGTTTGACACTCAGTAGTCGTTGGATCATTAAGATCAATAGCCAAGATTAAGTCACATCAGCGGGAGTCCCTTTTAAGTTATCGGAATGTGGCTTAGAGATTTGCAAAGAGCAAATAGTAACTAATCATAGATCATTGGATCGTGGCCAGATCAATGGTCACGATTAAATCGCACATCGGCGATTGGAGGTGCCAAGGGTTAGCGGTGTTTAGTGGAGTTGCGATATCACCGATAGTGATATATCGGTGATCGGCGTTGGGCTCTCGAAGAGCACGAAGGTAGCATAAAGGAGGCAGACCTGATGAAGATATGAATGTGAATATAAAATATTCGAAATCCAGCATAACAGTAAGGAGTGGGAATTCCTTTGTATTCCCAAATAATTAATATTCCAATAGCTTATATGGTGTGGGCCTTTTTAACGTAAAGCATGTGTTAAACGACCCGATAGTCAGAGATCAGAATCGAAGAAGGGGAATGATGTATATATGTGTATGAACCGTTGATATATCCGATAGCGATTGCGATAGAGATTTTAACCTCGGGTTCTATGCTAAAGCTATAATAAAGTGGAAAATGTGTTTTGGGAGTATTTCCCTTTGTAATGGGATATAAAGTGGAAAAGCGTTGATAGTGTTTTGGGTTAATATATGTGTAACCAAAGCATATAGTAAATCTCAGAGAAGTTGAGTAGTGCAGCGGAAGAAAGAATCGTTTGAAAAAACTGGAGGAAAACCATTGAAAACACAAAAAAACCCAAGTAAGAGAGACGAGCGAGAAGTAGAGGTTTGACGCTCAGTAGTTGTTGGATCATTAAGATCAATAGCCAAGATTAAGTTGCATCAGCAGGAGTCCCTTTTAAGTTATCAGAATGTGGCTTGGAGATTTGTGAAGAGAAAATAGTGACTAATCGTGGACAATTGGATCGTGGCCAGATCAACGGTCACGATTAAATCGCACATCGGTGATTGGAGGTGCCAAGGGTTAGCAATGTTTAGTGGAGTTGCGATATCACCAATAGTGATATATCGGTGATCGACGTCGGGTTTTATCGGTGATCGGCGTCGGGCTATCGAAGAGCGCGAAGGCAGTGTAGAGGAGGCGGACCCGACGAAGATATGAACATGAATATATAATATTTGAAATCTAGCATAATGGTAAGGAGCGGGAATTCCTTTGTATTCCCAAATAATTAATATTCCGATAGCTTATATGGTGTGGGCCTTTTTAACGTAAAGCATGTGTTAAACGACCCGATAGTTGAAGATCGGAGTCAGAGAAGGGGGATGGTGTATATATGTGTATGAACCATTGACATAGCCAATAGCAATTGCGATAGAGGTTTTAACCTCGGGTTCTGCGCTAAAGCTGTAATAAAGTGGAAAATGTGTTTTGGGAGTATTTCCCTTTGTAATGGGATATCAAGTGGAAAAGCGTCGATAATGTTTTGGGTTAATATATGTGTAACCACAGCATATAGTAAGGTTATATGTGTGTGTGTGTGTGTGTGTGTGTGTGTGTGTGAACTGTGGTTTTGAAGGGTTCATATTATAATTCCGAGAGAGGATTCAGGCAGGGTGATTAGGTTCCATTACATAGGAACTGATGAATGGGTCGTGACCGTTTAAGGTCTGAAGATTTGACTTCATTGAAGAGTCAAATGACCTGGAAGAGTGTAGATGCATTATTGTGTAAAGTGCATAGTGTGGGTATATGTGCGAGTGTTACCCTGGCATCAGTTGGGCTAAGTATGTTCTATGCTGGGGTAGCCCTGCACCATTAGTGGTATCAGAGCAGAATTGAGGTCAAAGCAAAATTACTATCAGAGCAGAAATAAAGCGGGGAAGATTTCTGCGAAAAGGAATTTGCACATAGGAAAAGGTAATGTGCTGAATGATAAAGACTACAGTGGGAGATTGTAGCAGTTCCAGTAGAGGCTTGGAGTAAGCAGGAACAGAGGATTCCTTGAAGGAAAGAGAAAGCAAGATTGCTTAGCGCAAGTTCTAAAGGAAAGAGGACTTGGAGACAAAACAGAGGACAATCCATTCAAAGGACAGCTGGAATGGTGAAACAAGATCATGCTAAGATCTTGGAAGTGAGGTAATGTGTTCTATTTTAAATTAGGAATGTGTGTTTTTTATACTAATGCACAGGTGACAGCAAGAGAAGCTGTGAGAAGAACAGGTGAGTTCTTAAAGACAGAGTAAGGAGAATACTCTAAAGGAGAAGTGGTAGTGAACCTGAAGAATCCAACAAGAGATTGGATAGAGATGATAGCTAAAGTGTTCTCAAGAGAAAGTGAGAGATTTCAAAAGCCTAGAAGGAGCAAAGGTCTTGCTAAAGAAGAGGTTCTAGATAGAGGACCCATGCTTACCAAAAGACTAAGTGAGGAGAGCTTAGTGAGGTAAGATTGTAGCCAGGAGGACTAGCTGTTGCAGAGGCTTGTTGCAAAAGAGCTTAGGAAGAAAGAAGAGAAGAAGATGACTACTAATATTCATAGCAGAGGTTCAGAGAAAAGCCACAGCAGAAGATATGAGAAGAAGAATGCCAAGGCAAATGGCAAGAATATGAGTCAAGAGGAAATTGACAAAGAGGTTTCTGAATTAAAAGAACAACTCAATGCATTAAGGAGAATGCTTGAGGAAAGCCAAAGACTAGGTTGGGTCTTGAGGAAGAAGCCAGTAGAATGACATGATATGTAGAGAAGGCTGCAATAAAAGAAAGTGAAGTGGTTGAAGGGAAAACTCAAGGAAGTTGAGTTAGAAATGGAAGAATCCATTTGTGAACCAGAACAAGGAGAATTTCTGGGAGATAGTGAATATGAAGACTTGAAGACTGAAAATTCAAGTAAGGCCGAAGGGTCGTATGGTTTTAAATCAGACAATTGTGTATGTTTGCAGGTGAAGGACAATTGGCTAATATTGTCATGAAGAAGGAAAAAGACCAGCAGAATCAAAATTCTATTCTAGAAGAAGATGAGGTAGATAGATTTCATATACAGCTGGTGGAAGATGTCAAGCAACTAAGTGAAGGGCTTGAGGAGAATGAAGAAGAGACCATTGAAGAATTTCTGAATCATATGAATGATTTAGAACAAGGAGATAGGATGGTTGAACCATCAAGTGAGACCATAGGGTCTTATATTTTTAAAACGGATAGTTTGTGTATGATGGCAGATATTGCAGGAGGAAAAAAACCATTTGAAGATATCTTCAGAGGAGATAAACAACAAGGGACTGAAGGCAAACTTCAGGAAGAGACTATGTTAGCTGAAAACATAGTAAAGGATCATCAATTCACTATGATGATAGGCACAGTAGAGATAGCCATGGAAACTATTGAGACAGACAATAGGGAAGAAGGACATCTACTGAAGGATGTTAAGAAGGAGGAACCCTATGCAAAGGATTTAACCTTGGGAAAAGGAACACTAACAAAGGAGTGCTTTGAAGAGGATGGACAATCTTTTGAAGATATCAAAAGTCTGGAGGAGTACTCTAGGAGAACAAAGTATGATGGAGAAGACCTCTTGAATGAGGGAAGTAGTGATTTGCTACAACAGAAAGACCTTGAGATTACAAGGATCAAAGGAAGACAATGTTTTAATACTGTAACACAGCATGTAAAGGATGAATCTGGAAGAAGAGAGCATTGTGATGAAGTGCTTGCTAAGTATGAAGAAGAGATTAAACTACTGGAGAAATTGATGAGAGAACAGAAGCTGCAGTTACAGTTTCTGAAGAAGAAGATGTGTCTTAAGTAGGCATGGAGACAGGAAGATGCAATAACTTGTTTGTAGGTTCATTAAATAGCATGAATGAGTATGAGTCTATGATTACAAAGATTGAGTAGAGATTGTTTGAAGATGGTAAAGAGGCGGTAGGAATCAAACAATTTCAAAGTAAAGATAACTAGCAACAGGTCAAAGGAGGAGGAGTTCACTACAGTGGACAAGAGTAGGAAGGCATCGTTAGAACAAATGGTGTGGAAGAGAGACTAATGGACAATCTCATGAATTCTGCTGAGAATTCGAATCAGCATACTGATATGCTAATAGAGGAAGAGGAAATAGAGAAACAAACTAAAATGTTGCCAAAGAAAGAAGAGGCACCAAGGCCTCATGTTTTTAATTTTAACAAGTGTTTTGTGAATGCAGGTTTTGTTGCAATTGCTGGAGGAGATTTGGCACAGGTGAGCAACCAAGTAAAGATGAAAGAAGAAGACTTCATGGAAGAATTCAATCCATGGAACAAAGATGTTAAATTGCTGGAGAAAATGCTGAACAATCATGATTCAATCATGAAAGAGGGTAAGGATGATAGGGAGGCAGCAAAAATGGTAGCAAGTAAAGCAAGAGAAAGTAAACCAAAGAATGAAGCAAGTAAAAGAAAAGTCAGCATAGAAGACAACAACAATAACCTGAAACAAAGAAAAGAAGACAGAAGTAAGAAGCAGAAGATGGACTAGCCCAAAGATATGCTGGACATAGAAATTGAAGAAATATGGCAATAGATGATGAAGCAATTCAAATGGAGGAAAATGGTAACAACAACAAGCAAGATCAATCAGAAGTTGAACCTGATTGACAGGAAGAAGAAAATGGAGCAAAAGATAGTAGAAGTGTAGCGACAGCAAAGGAATAAAGCATTTGGATAGTTACAGAACAAAGTGTGGGATCCAAGAAGACCAAGACCAAAAGACACATGATCAAGAGATCTTGAATATTTTCTACTTTGGGAATCTAATGCAGGAGCATTCAACCCAAGGAAAATCATTGTAAATAATATACATAGGGGGTCATGCATTTTAGGAAATAGGTTTCCTAAGTCTCAAGTCAATGTAGTATTTAGGCATTTAAGTGTGATTTTATTAGGTAATGGGAGAATATGTAAATGCTCTCAAAATAAATAAATGAGAACATGAGTGGTAGAAGTCAAATCCAACTCTCTAGGAGCAAGAGAGAGCTTTTAGGAATTAATTAAAGTAGATATGGACCATTGAGCTGATAAGGAGACTTTTCTGTTTTAAAACAGAGAAAAAGCTAGAGTGGATAAGTCTGCCACATATATGTATGCATGTAGCGAGCTTTAGGCTTTTGTTAAAGGATGGGATCATGTCCTTCATAGTAATCCAATCCTAGTTTCTATATAAACATATGTAAGCCTACGAGCAGAAGGGAGAGGCCACCAATAGTATAATCTGGCTTGTGTATGTGTGTGAGCGAGATTGAAGTGTTTCGAATGTAATCTCTATCTTTTGCATTAATATATATTCAAAGTTCATTTCTAACTAAGTTAGAGTATTGAAGAATGTTTTCATGAATGAATTACGTAAATTGTAGGCTCTGTTGCAGGAGATTCTAGGCAGAATCCTGAAGGATACGCAGAGGCGTAACATGATTCAAAAGAATCAAAAAGGAGTCTTTGAATCCAATTAAGGTAGAGAAGAGAATCTCTGGAGAGATAATAGAGTGAGGGAGTAAAGCTCAGAGAAGTTGAGCAACGCAGTGGAAGAAAGACGCCCTTGAAGAAACCGAAGGAAAACCATTGAAAACACAGAAAAACCCAATTAAGAGAGGTGAGCGAGAAGTAGAGGTTTGATGCTCAGCAGCCATTGGATCATTAAGATCAATGACCAAGATTAAGTCGCATCGGCGGGAGTCCCTTTTAAGTTATTGGAATGTGGCTTGGAGATTTGCGAAGAGAAAATAACGACTAACCGTGGACCGTTGGATTGTGGCCAGATCAATGGTCAAGATTAAATCACACATCAGCGATCGGAGGTGCCAAGGGTTAGTGGTGTTTAGCGGAGTTGTGATGTCGCCGATAACAATATATCGGTGATCAGCGTCGGGATTTATTGGCAATTGGTGTCGGGCTATTGAAGAGCGCGAAGGCAGCGTAGACGAGGCAAACTCGACGAAGATATGAACGCGAATATATAATATTTGAAATCCGGCATAACGATAAGGAGCGGGAATTCCTTTGTATTCCCAAATAATTAATATTCCGATAGTTTATATGGTGCGGACCTTTTTAACATAAAACATGTGTTAAACAACTTGATAGTCGGAGATCGGATTTAGAGAAGGGGGATGGTGTATATATGTGTATGAACCGTTGATATAGCCGATAGCAATTGCGATAGAGGTTTTAACCTCGGGTTCTGTGCTAAAGCCATAATAAAGTGGAAAATGTGTTTTGGGAGTATTTCCCTTTGTAATGGGATATAAAGTGGAAAAGCGCCGATAGTGTTTTGGGTTAATATATGTGTAACCAAAGCATATAGTAAGGTTATATATATATATATATATATATATATATATATATATATGTGAACTGTGGTTCTGAAGGGTTCATATTATAATTTCGAGAGAGGATTCAGGTAGGGTGATTGGGTTCCATTACATAGGAACTGTTGAATGGGCCGTGACCATTTAAGGTTTGAAGATTTGACTTCATTGAAGAATCAAATGACCTGGGACAGTGTAGATGCATTATTGTGTAAAGTGCATATTGTGGGTATATGTGCGGGTGCTACCCTGGCATCAGGTTGGCTAAGTATGTTCTATGCTAGGGTAGCCCTGCACCAACAAGTGTCATATAAAATGAGTTATGGTTTTTTGGGTATGCGTATTGGCCCATGGTATTGTAAGAAAGCCTATTTACAAATTAGGAATATCTATGGTTAAGATCTTGTTACATTGCTTTAGAAAGTGTGTATGTGTTTAACTTATATATTAATTATTTTTATCTTTCATAATAATAATAATTATGTCAAATACCGTGACAATTTGATTAATTTTATGATTTTTTTTAAATTTTAGTAACTTGAAATGTATGATGAAATAAGAATTTTGCAACTTGTTATAGATTAATACTTATTGACATTTACGAGTCATTTAATTTATATAGATATGGTAGTTTATTAACTACTAAAAATTATCAAATTTATAATCTTAAACAATTTCTTTACCTTTTTACACTTTCATAAAGAAAATTATCAAAAATTAAACTTCCCTATTATTAAATTGACTTCCTTAACCGGTTATTGACCTAGCATCCTCAATATCTTTCATAACCACTTAATTTCAACGTTTGATGCAATTTGTATTGACTTCTTCTACTCTACTTTATAAAAACCTTATTCATGATAATTGATTTTAAATTCAAACTAGATTTACTTTATTATCCACTTACTCGTTGACTTTACTAACTATTGAATAACCCAACCTTTTCAATATTAAATTGACTTCCTTAACCACTTACTAGTTGTTATTCAACCTTTTCAATATTAAATTGACTTCCTTAACCACTTACTAGTTCATGGCAGTTGTTTTAAAATATAAATAATTTGACTTCCTTAACCGCTTACTAGCTCATAGTATTTATCTTTAAATATAAACTTTGTACAATTTGTATTGACTTATTTTACTCGCTAATTGTATTTATCTTTAAATTCAAATTTGATAGCAATTTATTTTTAATTAAAAAAAATAAAATTATATGGTTGTTTTTAAATTTGAAATTAAAATAATTTATACTAATTTTTTTATATTTAAATAAAAAGTCTTTGTTAAAAAAATAACAATATTATTTATTGTTATTTTAAATATTATTAATAATTTTTATAATATGTGTTTAATTATCAAAATATTAAATTAATATTTAAAAAACTAATTTAACATCATTATTATGTATAATTTTAATAATCTAAAACTAATCATTAAAATATTAAATTAATAATTGTTTGTGAGTGAAATCCACTCCGAAGATATTGTTACTGAGACCCATTCCATAATTCGAAATTGTGAATGGCTTCCAACCTTCCTCTCCGAGTCTTTTGAGAAATGTAATAATGTTTTATCTTTTTAGAATCTTTTGAGAAATGTAATAATGTTTTATTTTTAGGAGTTGTTTTTATTATGATTTTTTGGAATTTTTGGTGTTGGAATTTAGTTAAAAATTTTGAGGTGAAATTTTGGTTTGTGTTATTTAAATAAGTATTTCGAAAAATTTTAGGGAACTTTTATTGTGCGTGGTTTATCTATCAAATTTGTGATTTCAATGAATTTTCAATGAATTCTAGATTTTAGAGAATTTAACCCCAAAAATCCACTTTTCAGAAAAACTTCCAAAAAATCACACTAAAAACAACTCACTATCTTTAAAATAATAATTGAATTATCATTTGTTATGAGATCCTCTTATTTAGATAATTTTTTGTTAATAAAATAATAAATAAACCAAAAAAATAATTTATAATTTTTATAATATATTAAATATTTTATTTTATAATATAAAATTTTATTTGATTTATATATAAATTATATAATCATATCATAAGGTAACAAGTCATCGTGACCTTTTAAAGGGGCGGACCCATGATATTCTACATAGATTCCTAGATTCCAAATTTGTGATAGTGAGATCTACCCACCAGCTCTCTTATCTTATTTTATTTCAGAAGATTTTTCTATCTATAAATAAAGTTAGTTAAAGGAACTTGTCATTCCCTTACACTGGCAAGGGAAAAAATATTGTTGTGTTTTTCTTCATGTTTAAATATACTGAGTTGAATGGCCCATCTTAAGAGCGTTGGGAACAGAGAAAGTGAAAGAAGGGGCTATTAAGTCAGTGGCAGTATTTTTTTTAATAATAAATCGTGAAAATGTGTCAGATTTATTTTAAATTTAAAAAATAATATATAAATTAAAATGAGATAAAATTAGTTATTAATTAAACTAGTTGTTTTTAGTGTGATTTTTTGGAAGTTTTTTTGGTGGGTTTTTTGGATTTAATTTCTTTAAAATTTGGGAAGAATTTATTAAAATCACAAGTTTGAATGGTGACTCTTACACAATCAAAGTGCTCTAGGGATTTTTTAGGGTGCTGAAGCCATATATATATACTCAAGAAACCAGTTTAAATAACACAAATCAAAATTTCACCTCAATTTTTTCCACCAAATTCCAGCGTCAAAATCCAAAAAGTCACACTAAAACAACTCCTAAATTAAACTATAAAAAAATTACACATTTAATTAACCATTTAAACTTATATAAGTGACATGCCAATATCTTATTACATATGTTATGATCTAATCCTGCTAACTCAAATATCGATTATGGTTAAATTTCTTACATTTCATAGAAAATGATATCACAAACATACATCATTCAATTTGGAATTAGTGCACTAATATGAATGGATAATTTAGTGGATATCTATAACTAAACTAAAATCCTCATATGATTTTTTTTAGTTCTTCAACATCCCTAAATTTATATAGTAAATATATCAATAATTATATAATAATTATCAACCTGAATAGAAAGAATATAAAATTTATCATTTTCCTTTAATTTGTAGTATTTTTTAATATATAATAATTTAATAAATAATTATTTATATTATATAATTTTAACATTTAATATTGAAATATATATTTAATTAATTAAAAAATATTTTTCAAAAAACTAAAAATGTTGCAATTAATAATAATAATAAAATCATAACTGTATGCGAGGAATGTATTAATGAAACTTTTAAAAATTGATACGAAGAATAAAGTAAGCATGCTATTATAAAGCGGGTATACCAATTTTATTTCATAAAATAATCTTTAATAACCTATAAAAACAATTATAACCTTTTTCATTTTCTATTTGTAAAACTCACCCTTAGGCCTCCAATATATAGTAATAAAATATTTGACATATAATATAAATATGGAAAAGGTTTTAAAATGACATAGTTATGAGGGTTTTGGGTGCAAAATATTTGAATAGTAGGAATTTTGATAGGCCTAGTTTATGAGCAATGCCATAGGAGGGAGGGAGTGGCGCTCCTTACTATAACAACATAGTTATGAGAGATGGACACTTGATTTCTCCTTACTCTTTGTACATAAACTCTGATTAGATTGTGAATTTTTCTTAGTAGAATGGCCAACATAAAAAGGAAGGAAGAAATAGTTAGTTGTAGACTAAATTCTAGAATAAAAAATCCAACCCTTTCCTAAAGAAACAATCCTAGAATATGTCTACCAAACCCCGTAATGGACTTGAAATATGGGCTCAAACCTAAGAAATTGGGGATGTATTCAAAATATATAGGACCATGCTCTCATTAGTAAATTCATGGGGCTTTTGCCCTTAGAAAGAGCACTAGTTTGGCATATGTAGAATAAATGGAAACCAATGGGCCAAATTAATCCAATGTTGAACAAGTGTTGTCATTGATGTCAAAGGAAATGCAGACAATGATGCAAGTTGGTGTTTGATCATTTTTTATTCGAGTTAAAGGATAAATAAATAAAGGCCAATATGTGTTGCATATGAAAATGAAACAAAAAGCTTGTGATGATGAGATCCAACATGATGATGTATAACTTGCCCTAAATGAAAGACAAATTTCTAGTTTGTTTGAAGATAATATCCCTGTTGTCCTAAAGGAGTTGCATATAATATGTTAGCACTACTCAGAATCCCAAGGCTGAGAAAGGAGACCGACGGAGGTAACCTCAAACCAATCTTTAGATTTGGTAGTTAGCCCTACCAAATCAGAGAGGGCTCTCTCAGGGATCTCATAGCCATTGAAGTGACTAGAGGGGAAAACAAATGTTAGGCTAGATATTAAGCTCAATGGTTTTTGAATTCAGGGGTTGTTGGATGAAGCTCATAGATCTAGGAACTAGGCTAGGGTTTCTAATGATCAATTGCAGAGATATAATGGGGCAAGGTAGGTATGCTCAATGACAGAAGTAGGTTGTCATGAAGGTGCAGAGATGAAAAGGTAGTGCATCAAAATGAGCATGTAACCATGAATTCACTCATCAGAAGAAAGAACACAAGCATGAAAATCTCATCAAAACAGAGCATATAACTTATGAATTTTTTTAAACACCTATGAGATGATCAAAAGAAAGCATAGAAATGGTAGGAAAGAAAAATATATATCCAATTTAATGATAAATAGAGAAAAACATTGTCACAGAAGCATACCACAAGAATCCCAAGATAATAACTGCAATTGTCTGTTGTATTACTGCAAGAAAATGTACACTAGCTCCAAGCAATGATTCTCAAACATCCAACCCTCTCTATGACTTAGATCAGGCTACATATAGACCAAAAAACCTCTTTCCCCCTCTCAGGGGTCGAATCCCTCATGATAGGAACAATTTACATGATTTTCTCCAACCAAACCTAAAGCTAGGGAAGTTAAGAACAAACTCCTTATTTAGACCAACTCATTCACTTTGACTTAACAAGCTTAACTAAGTATGAATCTACATGAAATTAACATTTGCGGACTCATATACATTTAATTACATCATAATATTACACTGGAGGAGTAAATTCATCAACCAAAATTGACTTTGACTGAAAAAATTCAAATTTTTGACATCCTGACAGAAGCACAACAAATTTTATAGAAGTTCAACAAATTCTTTGAGGGCATTTTTTAGTAAGTTTTCCTGATCCAATTTATGATATGAAGGTAGATTTGGAAATAATAGGATGTCTATTTGTATTTATAGGCATAAATCATGCAAAATTAGCTCTCCAAGGGTGAGAAAAATGAGTTTTCCCAAGCCTGCTCCAAAAGTGTGGCGAGGGGGTCAAAACAATGGCAGAAACCCATTTTTTAGCATGTTTTTGGCCCTTTTCTCTGAAACTGGAGGCTGACATGGCCCAAAAGTGGCATGTCTGACATGTGTAAGTGATAAGTTATCCAAAAGATGTGATTTTTGTCATTTTGGGGCCTAGGGAAAAAGCGCAATAAATTTTCGTTGTGCTTCTACCAGTGTGTCAAAATTTCTCAGTTTTTTGCGAAAATAGGCCTCAAAGATGGAGCAATATCTCTTTAACCATAAAAATATTTTAAAATATGAGAGAATTTTTTGTTCTTAGGTATGTTATAAAAAACATCCTCCTCCAATTTTAAAAAATTCAAATTCATGTTTGCTTAATATGTGCCAAAATATCACGACTAAAACAAGCAATTAAATTGGAAAATTTTGATTTTTTGCAATAGGCCTCTAAGAAAGTTTAATATATCCCAATATATGAAACCAGTATAGAAAATAAATGAGGTTATTCTGATGGGATATGTCCTTAACAAAATACTATTGTTGTTTTTCCAAATTCATCATTATTTTGTCTGAACCCACTTTTGAAAATGATGACCAAAAATAGAGTAAAAAACACAAAGACTCCCTTGTAGCAACCTATATTTTGGGCATATATCTAAACTAATAAACTATATTCAACAATGGAGAGAGGTTATTTTTTTAGGTATGATATGAACAAACACCTCCTCCCATTTTCAAAAATACTATCCCATTTGTTCATAATCCAATATTGAAGTTGGTGGAGCAAGCAGTTGTTGCGTTTCTCTAGGATACTGTTGACTGTGTGCACAAAAATTCAAAATTTCAAAAATTTCAAAACTTTTTGTTTCCTCCTTTGTTTTTGACCTTGTATTCAAATTTCTCAATATCAATGGGATCTTTTCCCTTATCCTTCTCCACCACCAAATCTTCTTTACTCGATGAAGGATGATCTCCTTTAGGTTTGCTTAGCAATAGTTGATTTACTTTGAGCTCCTCGTTATCTTGCTGCAAAAAGGATATCATGAAGTTTGCCTTGGAAAGATCATCTTTCAACTCTTTAATATGTGCATATTTTTCTTACATCATGTCATGACATTTATTTTAATAAGAAACCCTAGTTTGATAGGAGGGAAGGGTAGGGTAGGATTAGGAAACAAGGGAAAAAAGGGCAGCTAGTTTAGGAAAGGGAATGGAAGGGATAGGGAGTAGGGAAATTTGTGGGAAAATTATAGGGGGTAGGGTAGCTGTTAGGGAGGCTAGGGAAGTCGAATCCCTTGAAATGGGTGACGGTAAGATGGAAAAGCCTCGAAAACATAGTCTTAACCCAAAAATTTGCAAAGACGCAACTTGGGCTAGGGTTTGTGGGGAAAATGGGGGAGATGAAGGGAATGGGTATGGGAAATGGTTGGGGGAGGTATATAATGTGTGTATGAGGGTGATAGGGTTGGAAAACTATAGATTTTATGACTGAGATGAAGAAAAAACTTAGAGAAACCAAAAGCGCAGTGAAGCCCTAGGAGAGGGATTTGCAATGAGTTTTTAGGGAAACGACTACATGAGAGAGGTAGTAAAGACTAAATTACTTTGTTTGAAGTCCTTGGAATCTGTTGAATGCTGAATGAAATCCTTTGGATGGTTAGACTTACCTCCTTTTCCAAAAATGTAGTGAAGGCACTAGAAGAGCTGATAGGTAGGCAAGGTTTATAATGAAGAAATTCAATGCCCTGGTGGCTGAGATGAAGCTCGATGATGGAGAAGTGCTCAATGAATATGAAATGAAGAATTATAATTCTTGGATGGTCTTCTTATATCTCAAAATTCTATTTTTTTCTTGGGTCATGGAGTGACACCATCATTTCTTTTCGAGAAATAATGAGATGAGGTAGTGTACTACAACTTTGTAACTTTACTAGGCAAAGTTACATCTTCATGAAGAGTGAAATGTAATTTTTGGAATCTTTTGAACACTTTCCCTAATTACTAACTCCCATGATGACTCTAGTGGTGACATGAATCCTAAATGACAATGATGATATGACCTAATAATGACACCAAATGAATACCTAAAACCATGATTAAGGACCTTTGAAACCTTGCAGTGATATGATGACCTTCAATGATGACCAAGACACTCTTCTGGTGACCTATCACAAGGAGTGATGACAAGATCGTGACAATTTATGACCATGAGCATGGACGGAGTAGTAATAAGACCTAGCCACTGATCAATGATCAAATTTTATTTGAAAATATAACAATTTGACCTAATGGCCCTATCAACCACATGAAAAGAGTACATTTAATCACTGGTGACTCATAGACACTAAAATTGGCTCTGACTCGAGATGGAAACTCGCTTAGGAGGTGTCAATAACGTCGTAGACTAGGTAGCCTCATCCATTGGGCTATGGAGTCAAAATAAAACACTTGACACTCAAAAGATTGACTGACTAAACTTAAGAAAAATTTAAATTGACTTGACTTGAGTGAAAAACTTGACTACTAACTAAACTTACTTATACATGGCAGTAGACCATCGGGATCTTAGGGCCTTCACCTTGGGCTTCAAATCCTGATGATAACCACCACCTGATGAAGATATATATACAATCATGCGATATGATCCCTCCAGTGTAATCAATCTAGCAAATGGATACTTACTTGAATCTTGCTCGTACTTTCCTTGAGTAGGTATAAAAAAAAAAGATAGGAAACTCAAAGTGTCCACTAAACATGTGCTCATGATCCATAAATACAAGAAAATTCATCTTCTAAGATGGCTACAACAAATTGGAAATAGGGTCTTCAATAATCTCGAACATTACCATGTCTTGAAAGTCAGTAGAAATACAAGGACACCCTTCATTTCCCAATGCAAATTTTTTATCAGGATGAAAGAAGAAAATATGTTCATGAATTTTTTCATTCGCATCAGGAGAAAGGGAAATTTGTTCTTGAAAATATGCATTTGAGGCAGCCATATTATCAATAGAAAAAATGTACACATCCATAGGATCTAGGACAAATTTCTCTTCTTCAACAAACTCTTGATTTTCTGAACTTGGAGGAAGATCATCATGTGCAAGAGACTCTAAAACAACCTCTTATTTATCGCTGCTCTCTTCTTCATAATATTCTTACAATGTTTGATGATTATTTTTTGCAATAATTACATTGTATGGAACCTCCACACATGCTAATTCAAAATTATAATTTACACGAATCTGCCCTTGAAATAGTGATTTAGAACATGGATGAGCTGGAGGTACATATGAGTGGTGAATGTCTAGAGATCCTTGTTCATGCATTTCATCAGAAACCTCATGATCTTGAAATAAAAACCTATAGAAAGAACAATTTGATTGACTATCCTCATACCTTTGATCATCAAAATACTGACAAGGCTTCTACAAAGATTCATCAAACTCATAGGATGGAACATGACTATCATACATAAGCATCAACTCTTCATTAAAACAGGCCTGAACGTTCCATTGTTCTTCTGAAATGTCTACAGGCTATTTAATGTCATCATTGAGATCCTGCTCAGTTTCACTTTCATCCAAGGGAGAAGACATATGTTCTTCTTGGTGATGGAAAGGGTTCTCGTACAAAGCCTCCATGATCTCTTCATCCATTATCACCATAATAATTCTCTAGAATCTGGATGAAAACCTCAAAATGTTCACATCAATCCTCAACCAATGAAAAATAAGGATAAGACTCTCTATATTTTTCAAAAAAAGCTTAATGAAAATATTTAAGAGAATAAATACTAGTAGATGGAAGACATTCATAACAAGATCATGCTTTTCCTTCTAAGGTTGCCATGAACATCTTCATGATAAAATCTTCAGGAAATTGAGCCATCAACTTGCATGCATGCATGTGATATTTAACAAGATGTAGAGCAACATCATCTCCTTTCTCGTCTTTTAACTTTGGCAAATAAGTCTACCAATCTACACAAGGCACGTGGTTTGAAAAACCTAGAATGTGATCTCATTTCAAAGGAGCATACCTTCTCGATATATAACTCATCTCGATTTCTCGATCCTGTTGCCAGTGGAATCTTTGGATCAAGTTGGAGTCATTAGGTTAATGGTTCACCCTTCATATGTGTCTGACCATTGTCCACCATCAGAAAATCATATCTAAACATTGATGATCTTCCCAAGGAAGATTTGATGCTTCGTTCCTGAGTATGGTCGCCAAAAATGCTAGCACTCCTCAGTGTCCTAAGGCTGAGAAAGGAGACCAATGGAGGTAACCTCAAACCAATCTTTAGATCTGGTTTCTAGCCCTACCAAATTAGAGAGGGCTCTCTCAAGGATCTCACATCCAATGAAGTGACTGGAGGGGAAAGAAAATGTTAGGCTAGATATTAAGCTTGATGGTATTTGGATTTAGGGTTTGCTAGATGAAGCTCATAGATCTAGGAACTAGGCTCGATTTTCTAATGATAAATTGCAAAGATATAATGGGGCAAGGTATGTATTCTCAATGATAGAAGTAGTTTGTCATGGTGGTGCAGAGATGAAAAGGAAGAGGATAAAAATGAGCATGTAACCGTGAATTCACTCATCAGAAGAAAGAACACAAGCATGCAAACCTCATCAAAACAGAGCATATAACTTATGAATTATGCTTAAACACCTATGAGATGATCAAAATAAATCATAGAGATGGTAGGAAAGAGAAATATATATCCACTTTAATGATAAACAAAGAAAAAAACTATCACAGAAGCATACCACAAGAATCCCAAGATAATAGTTGCAATTGTCTGTTATATTACTGCAAGAAAATGTACACTAGCTCCAAGCAATGATTCTCAAACATCTAACCCTCTCTATGACTTAGATTAGGCTAAATATATACGAAAAAGTATATTCCCCCCTCTCAAGGGTCGAATCCATCATCATAGGAATAGTTTACATGATTTTCTCCAACCAAACCTAAAGCTAGGGAAGTTAAGAACAAACTCCTTATTTAGACCAACTAATTCACTTTGACTTAACAAGCTTAACTAAGCATGAATATACATGAAACTAACATCTACCAGCTCATTTACATTTTATTACATCATAATATTACCTTGTAGGATTAAATTCATCAACCAAATTTGACTTTGACTGAAGAAATTTGAAATTTTGACATCCTGACAGAAGCGCAACAAATTTTACAGAAACATAGCAAATTCTTTGAGGTCATTTCTAAGTAATATTTCCTGATCCAATTTCTTATCTAAAGGTATTTTTGGAAATATTATGATGTATATTTGTCTTTAGAGTCATCAAGCATGCAAAATGACCTCTCCAAGTCTGAGAAAAATGATTTTTCCCAAGGCTACTCCAAAAGCGCAACGAGGGGTCAAAACAATGGCATAAACCCATTGTTTAGCATGTTTTTGGCCTTTTTCTGTGACACTGGAGGCTGACATCACTCACAAGTGGCATATGTGACATGTGTAACTCACAAGATATCCAAATATATATGATTTTGGTTATATGGGGGCCTAGGCAAAAAGTGCAGCAAATTTTCGTCGCGCTTCTAGCAGCGTGTCAAAATTTCTGGGTTTTCATCGAAAATAGGCCTCCAATATGGAGAAATAACTCTCTAACCATAAAAAATTTTGCACATATGAGAGAGTTTTTTGTTATTAGGTATGTTTTTAAGAAAAACCACCTCCCATATTCAATAATTCATTTTCATTGTTTTGTAATATGTGCCACAAAATCATGACTAAAACAGGGAATTAAAATGGAAAATTTTGATTTTCTACAATGGGACTCCAAGAAAGTTGAATTTCTCCCAATATATGATACCCGTGTAGAAACGAAAGGAGGTTATGATGTTTGGGTTTGTCCTTAAGAAAAAAATATTGTTTCTCAAAATGCATCATCATTTGGTTAGAAACATTTTTTGAAAATGATGAAAAAAATAGAGTCAAAAGCACTGTGACTCCCTTGTAGCAACCTGTATTTTTTGCATATCTCCCAAATCATAAAGTATATTCAAAAAATGAGAGAGGTTATTTTTTTAGGTATGTTATGAACAACACACTCCTCCTTTTCTCAAAAATACTTTCCCATTTGTTCATAACCCAATCTTGAAGTTGGTGCAACAAGTAGTTGTTGCATTTCTGTAGGATACTCTTGACTGTGTGCACAAAAATTAAAACTTTCAAAATTTTCAAACCTTTTTATTTCCTCCTTTGGTGTTTACCTTGTCTTCAAACTACTCAACATCAATGGGATATTTTCCCTTATCCTTCTCCACCACCAAATATTCTTTATTGGATGAGGGATGACCTCTTTTAGGTTTGCTTAGCAATAGTTGATTTACTTTGAGTTGCATGTTCTCTTGCTGCAAAAGGGATATCATGAATTTTTCCTTGGAAATATCATCCTTCAACTCTTTAATTTGTGCATCTTTGTCTTACATCATGTAATGACTTTGATTTTGATAAGAAACCCTAGTTTGATAGGAGGGAAGAGTAGGGTAGAATTGGGAAAACAAGGGAAAAAAGGGAAGCTAGTTTAGGAAAGGGAATGGAGGGGATAGAGATAAGGGAAATTTTTGGGAAAATTATAGGGGGTATGGGTAGCTATTAGGGAGGCTATGGAAGTGGAATCCCTTGAATTGGAGAGGGGAAGATGGAAAAAACTCAAAAACACAGTCCTAACCTAGAAATTTACAAAAATGCAGCATGTGCTAGGGTTTGTGGGAAAAATGGGGGAGATGAAGGGAATGAGTATGGGAAATGGTTGGGGGAGGTATATAATGTGTGTATGAGGGTGATAGAGTACGAAAAATATGGATTTTATCACTGAGATGAAGCAAAAACTTAGAGAAACCAAAAGTGCAGCGAAGCCCTAAGAGAGGGATTTGCAATGCATTTTTAGGGAAATGACTACATGAGAGAGCTAGTAAAGGCTAATTCACACCATTTGGAGTCCCTGGAATATGTTGAATGCTAAATTAAACCCTTTGGATGCTTAGACTTTCCTTCTTTTAAAAAAATGCAACGAAGGCACCAAAAGCGCAGTGAGTTAGGTAGGCAAGGGTTTTAACGAAGAAATTTGATGCCCTGGTGGTTGAGGTGAAGCTAGATTATGGAGAAGTGATTAATGAAGATGAAATGAAGAATTAGAATTCTTGGATGGTCTTCTTCTAGCTCAAAAGTCAATTTTTGTCTTTGGTCATGGAGTGACATCATCATGTATTTTTTAGAAATAATGAGATGAGGTAGTGTACTGCAACTTTGTAGATTTATTAGGCAAAGTTGCATCTTCATGAAGAGTTAAATGTACTTTTTGGAATCTTTTGAACACTTTCCATAATTACTAACTCCCATGATGACTTTGGTGGTGACATGACTCCTAAATGAAAATGATGATATGACCTAATAATGGCACCAAATGAATACCTAAAACCATGATTAAGGACCTTTGAAAACTTGCAGTGATATGATGACCAAGACACTCTTCTGGTGACCTATCACAAGGAGTGATGACAAGACCATGACAACATTTTATGACCATGAGCATGGAGGGAGTAGTAATAAGACCTAGACACTAACCAATGATCAAATTTTGTTTGAAAATTTATTTGAAAATATAACAATTTGACCTAATGACCCTATCAACCACATGGAAAGAGTAAATTTTATCACTAGTGACTCATAGAGACTAACATAATACATATAATAACTCATACCTTTTATTAGATGTCAATCGGTCATTTATGTGGGTGATGCGACTATACAAGAGTCGAGTCTTTCCAAGGGCCAAGTTAGACTTTGTAGAAGTATCTTAGCACAAACATGATTCTTTAATGTGCCATGAATATGGATCTAATTCACATCCAACATGGATGGGTGCAACATTCTCCTTCCAACAATGGTGAGTTCGCTTCTTTATTTGGTTGTCCTCTTGATTTCATTGTCTTCTTATTTGAGGAGTGCTTCTTGATTAGAAAGTTGGAGTTTTGATTGTTCTCATAGAAAGAATGGTTGAAATTTTCAACAATAGGAGTTGTAACAACAACAATTGCAACATGAGAAAATCTAGCAATCACAACAATGAAATGTAAGTCCAAGAGTTTTAGTAGCTTTAGTATGTCTAGGGCATGTTGAAGGATAATCATAATTGTGAATGGTAGTGTCAGAGTTTTATCAACATTGACTAGGGTTGGAGTTGAAACAACTATGGTAGGCTTAAATAAAGGAGTTGCTGCACATATGTGTGGAGTTGTGACATGAGTTTCCATTGGTGGAAGTCATGAACAAATTTCTTAACAATAGGCGATAAGATGAAAATGAGTTTAGAGTAGAGGTGGAGATGATCAGGTGAGTCAGGCACAAAAAAACTTATTCATTTGCTTGGGTATTATGTTGAGGGTGTAGGTAGGATGTTGGTGTACTATTTTGTTGACAATAACAACCTATAATGGATTCATGGAGATGTAGGTCCTATAGCTCAATGGTAGATAACTTGACTGAATCCATTCTAAGTGTTCCCAAGAAAAAATTTGGAGATGAAACTCAAGGAACTCTTCAAAATTCTTCCTTTCCTAGTACTCATGTGAAAGTAGGGAATAATATTTACCTTGCTACTAGTTTCAAGGTCCAAACCATGGGTCTAAACTACGGATTGATTTAATTTTGATTAGAAATAAATTATAAATATATGGCCAAGTACATTGAGCAATGGGATTGTAGGTGTGAATGTGCTAGCAAGAGCATGTGTAAGAATGAAGCAGTATATACACCAAATGTGGTTATAGGAGAAAATGTTATAGTAAAAGAGTGTGAGAGTGGACATGAATTTATGACAACAACACTAAGTGGCATCAAGTGATTGTGGGACTATGCGACTACACTATTGAGTGGCAGAAAGTGACAATGGGATTGTGTGACGATAATATTAAGTGGCAGTAAGTTATAGTGGGACTATGTTAGAGAAATTTTGAGTGATATAAAGTGACAATGGGGTATGTAATAACAAAACAAAATGGTAGAAAATGCATATGTGACTATGTGACAACATGTTGAGAAGCATATTATCGAGAAAGAGATGGGGAGAAAGATTAGAACAAAGAAATGGGTGTGCAGATTAGATTACTAAGTACTAAATATCTAGACCAGATTGTTAAAGTGTCTAGGGAGATACTGAATATGAGAAAGAGAATTAAATCTAAGAGGAGATATGAATCAACCATGAAACAAGAGTATAATCAATATTACAGGGGCTTGGTGTCTCATACAAGTTGGTGCTTACAAATTCAGAGGGGCTTATTTTCTCTAATAGGTTGGTGCCTAAAATGGAATGAGGATTAGTGTTGATTCTTCCACGACACTCAAGGATCATGTTTGAGTCTAAGATCACGCTAAAAAGCACACTCAAATGCCACAACACTACTACTTTGCATAGTGGAATAACATATAACAGTGAATCAACTAGTACACAAGACAAATTTTAACCCATAAGTTTTTATATTACGAATATTTAATACAAAAATATTAGGGCTCTCATACTAAGGATCATGGCCCTTACAATCAACCCTGATACAAGAAATGACTAGGGCTTGGTATCAACAACTATGATTACCAATATTTACCTGAAAAAAGTACACTTCACCTACTTGCTGATGGTGCAAATGAATAGTTCTTTTAGTCCATGTAACTTGAACACATCTATCAGGTACACTTCCTTCCCTTACGCTAATCACTGCAAATTTTTCCACTTTAGAAAGCTTGCATCTCTAGCTCAAAAAACGCCTCTATCAACCACTGTTGGCTGCTCCAAGATGATTGAAAATAGGTTGCCTTCTACAATGTTATTTTGTTTCTCCAAAAGGTCACTATCGTAATGTCTTCAACTTCTTCCTACTAGATTTCCTTTCCTCTACAAAGATACCAGCACATAGGGTTTGAAAACATGCCCTCTCATCCCTGAATTTTCCCTCCTGCAACCCATTGAACTAGGGCACACAAATTTTCCCTTTAACTATAACACGCCAGCTCCTTTTTCACTCTCCTAAGGGCATCCAAAACTTCCCACACACAGTCCACTCCTTGACTGATCTAGGGCTTCAAAAGCAACCCACACTTCCGCAATTTGCAACACCAAATTATACAGAACTAGGGAATCCACAGGAAACCTTCTAAGTAGTGATTTAAAAACATAAATCACCCTACTTAGGCTACCAATTTTTTCCATAAACCAAACTACATCACCTAGAATTCATCTCTTAGAAATCCAATCAACATACCTCTCTAATATGTTAACACCAACCCTGAGATACCTATTTTCTTGTGCATAAAACTGAGGATTTCGACCCTCTTTTAGGGCTTCTAAAATAGATCCACATCAACCCTAAATTTGGCCTCTAATGTTCCCTCCAAACATGCACAAACCTCACTATCAAGCCTTATAATCCCTCTGATATTTCTCTATTCAACTCGACCTATTGTTATAATTCTCCCTTGGGTCATGTGGCCATTGTCCAACATCCAAACGGGGGATCATCCTTCCTAGAATACATAGAAACAAAACTTGGCATGTCATAGAGATTTGTGCCACAAACACATGCCAAAAACATCACCAAACAACTCTGCTAGCAACTCTCCCTATCTCGGCTTAACCAATTCACAAGAGACACAACAAAACTCATCCTTCTCTTCACTCCAAATCTATTCCTTAGGTTTTTGGATACCTTAGATTGGATTTTACTTGATTCTATGCACTTTTGATGTATGGAATGATCTAACCTTAATCTTCTATTTATAGATATCTTGACGGGTTTCATTTGCCAGTAAGGTTCACACCATATGTGTTAAGCCAACGTAAACAATTTATCTAATCTTCATAAAATCATAAGACATAAATTATTTTAATCCAATCAATTCCATGTCATTGATTCCTTTCATGCCCCTTATCTCCTCAAGGGTGCCCTACATGCCCTTAATGAAAAAACCATAAAAAAATCCACTTGGTTTCGCGCCCAAAACTTTGGGTGTAAAACCCACTGCTTGGTTACACTTTCCCACAAATCCCATCTAGGACATACTTCTCGCAAACCTAATACCCTTAGTTTGTGGGAGTACCTATCAAACTACACAAATCAAAGCTCCCTCTTAGCAAGGTAGGTACTTCCACTACTCAAAATTATCTCGTCATCATCATCACTAGCGACACTAGCCTAACTCTTTGCATTCACCACTAGAATATACCCTGTAGAATGAACCACACTTATCTCAGTAGTGTCTCTACCACAAGAATATTCATGCTTCTTAATTTACCTTCATGCCATCCCATGGTTCCTTCTTGCCAGCTATAGAAGTCCCCTTACTCCCAACTAGCCACACACTCTTCTTAGGTTGCATATTCTCTCTCTGAACTTTCACACTCCCAGAAGAACTTGGATCCCTCCGAGCCTTATGAACCTACACCTTCTTCTTCTCATGATCTATAATATTTCTCATTAGCTAGTATATACTATCATCCCTAAATCTAATGATAATTATGGCAGAGTTAGTGCCTCTAGGCCTGACTCTCGCTTTCCCATCATGGAAAATCATCTTAAACCCCTTCACCTTGATCCCTAAGATAGAAAAAAATGTATCTGAGCTATGATACCCATAGTACATCTTGTACTCTCAAAAACCAAAATGATTTCATCTTGAATGGAATGAAACCTAATTCTCTAGTCTCTTTCTATCTCTTGTTGCCAACCACGATATGCAATTGTTGGTCTCATTCAATTAGAGTCTCACACACATCATGTGAACCTGTCATATGCTTTGAAGGACCGTTGTCCATGTTGCATGCAGTCTCATCAATGGTACCTTGGGTGAAATGAGAAGCTAGGGAAAAATCCTCATCCTCCAACCTCCTGGAGAGGTCATCCAACCCAGAGGATGTAGCAAAACCAACTATCTCCATGCTCTTCTTTTACTCATTGTCTCCCTTTTTCTTCTTTGGACACTTGGTGGAATAATGACCATATTCACTACAATTGTAACACTTCAACTTACTCAAGTCCTTATTTTCCATGCCCTTAATTCTCCCTGCAAGAGCCATGTTATCATCAAAAGTATTCTTCTTCTTATGAAGGTTCTCATCTTATAATTCCTCTTGAATGTAGTCATCTCACAAATTGTTCCAATTTGGCAGCTTCTCTCAAGTGATGATCCCTTTGATGAAGGGCTTCCATTCCTCAGTGAACCCTTTCAAGGAAGTCCTCACCATTTCATAACCTAAAATAGTTTCACCGATGGTAGCAAGCTCATATCGAACCTAATAAAGTCTCTTCACATACAGGGCCACTCCTTCACCATTTGTCATCTTGGTGTTCTTCAACTTATCCTTTAATACCAACAACTTATTCTCATTCTCATTCTAGAATAGATTCTAAAGAGCTTTCCACATCTGATAGGAAGTGTTCTCCCTAGAAAGATGAGGTATCAAATGATATATGACACTATATAGGATGATTAGCTCCACCTTCATATCCAACTCTTCATACACTTCCAAATCCTTAGTGTTAGTTGGTTTCTTATATCCTTCTCAACAAAATCATAGATCTTGTTCACCGTCAAGACCAACTTGATCCTTTCCTTCCAAGGGAAATAGTTGGACAACCCATCCAACCTATCCTTGAATTCCAAACCAAATGACAACTTTGTTGCGTGTGTGTTATATGTTTTTGTCCATGGGTTTTGCACAGGGTTTTGGGCATGATGGTTTTCTTCCCATGGTATCTTGTAGATCCGGTCAAGGGAACTATGGTTATGTTCTAATCCAAGGTTAATGGATTTGGGTTTATGGATTCTTCGGCATGTATATATGTATTGTGACATTGAAAAGAAAATATTGAAAAATCAATCTGGTAGTCCAGGTTTTAGGATCCAAGGGAAAATCTCTATGTATATCTATATTATGTTTTATGCTCTCGCCATTGTTTATTTTCTATTTTTAGAATTCGTATGTAGGTAATTTTTGTGCATGGTGTTATACTCCTATAGTAATAGGTGTCATATTTCATGATTGACTGGTTGAGCTATGTAATATGTTCATACCTTTCCTTGCTGTAAAGGTTTCCATATTATCAAAAAAATAAAAAATAAAAATTAAAAAATGTAAAGAGGGTATACCCTAAAAGAAAAATCAAAGGGTAAAAAGAATAAATGGTCAAAAGAAAAAATGAGAAGAAATGAACCCCAAACAAAAAAAGACCAGGAAAGTGTGCAAGTCCAAATGCCACTACTATTTCATTTTCTATAAATAAAGCATCATGTACAACTTGTTGAACTTTTTGCCACAATTGATGAATGGCCAAACAACTTAATCTTGGCCAGTTCATGTTTGAATTTCATGTTTTAGAGATAGAGAATAAAAATCTGTCCAAACTGTTTAATCTTGGCAGATAAGTAGATAGGTAGAGAAGCAAAGGAGCTCAACAGTTTAATCTAAGCCCTTGGAAGAAATAAGTGCAGACTTAGGTAGGCTTACAATGAAAAGAAAAGAAGATTGAAGAGGGTTTGCTAGTCTAAGTGCACCCAAGTAAAGAAGGAAAAAATGCTAGGCAAAGTAGGCTGGGTAAGTAGATTGAAGTTGCAGAATGAGACTTGCGATAGGTTTTGTCCCTAAAAATGTGTTAACTTACACTTGTATCACAAATGCCATGGCATATTTTTTGGAGCAGTTCAAGCGAGGCATGAATAACTCCCTTCATACTGTTTCCCCAATCACTTACTAATTTCCCCCAATGATATTGAGATCTGCTTAATATCACTAAAGCCACTCCATCTCATTTCACAAACATTGCCTAAGTGAATCCACTTTTTTACTTAGAAAATTGGCAAAAAATCCTTGTAAAAACCCCTTTTTCTTCCCTTTGGCCTAAGTTTTTATGTAAAAATTCCAAAAAATTATGCTTAGCGCTTTCCATTTCACAAAATTCATATTAACTCTTGACTTTATTTATATAAATCCCATGTAAATATCACCCTTTCCCGTATTATATTTATATTGTAAAAACCCCAAAAAAATACATATTTCCCGCCCCCGGTTAACTATAACCATAGCATTGATAAAGCAGGGATTAATGGTTCATTTGGAACCTTTAATAGCCTTCCCACCATGCTCAAGGGATTAATTAACCTTTGGTTAATTAATAACCTAACCAATCAGCCCCGCGAACCAATGATGCCCCTGACACCATTAAAAACTTTAATTAATTGATCGGGCCCGCGTGTTAACCTCCCACCATCTCTGCTAAGCGCTCGCCGTCCGATCTCCATCGCCTCATCCAATAGTCCAAAATCATTTCGTGACCCCCTCGTCTGCCATTGTTTAAACCTCTGCCATCTCCGTGGAGCACCCACCATTTGATCGACGCCCTCGCATCCGACGGCAGATAATCATATCGTGAACCCCCCATCTGCTGCACGTTAAGTCCCAGGGAACCGGTGGTTTTGGTCCCATACCATGGACACGTGTCATGCACCCAGGTTCTTCGTTGCACCTCCGCCCAAAACCGCCCAAGCCCAAAAGCGGTGCGGGCAAAACCATTTACCGCCCTCCCCCTGCTGACGTCATCCATTGACGTCAACTGTCCTTTGCTGATGTCACTTGCCACATCACTACCACGTCACTACCACATCATCTACTCCATACCTCTGTCATCTGTCCCGTATGTCATGCTAACGTCACCTGTCCTTTGAATTAAAATTTCTCACCAAAAATCATTTTTGTCAATTAAAGGGGTGAAAAGGTCATTTTGTTATGCTTTTTCATTCAGTGCCCCCACGCGCTCCAAGCATAAAAGGGACCAAGATCGCTTTTTTAGCTGTTCTGACCACCTCCAACCAGAAATGGCTGCACCGACGAGCTCACGGCCTCAATCAAACCACAATTTTACAGTTTTCTTGCTCGTTTAAATAGTTGAACCAACACCGAGGGATTTCCGAGCTTACAGAAGAAGAAATAAAGATGTACAGGGATATTTTGTTACCCAACCAGGAAACCTGCAGAAACATGAATTTCCAGAGGAAAGTTACTCAGAGGACATGTTAGCAAGTTCCATTTTTCCAGACAGTGGTGAGCCGGAGTTGGTTCAGCATTAAAGAAGATGTAAACAAGTCAAAGAGTATCAGAGGAGAATTAAAGAGTATTAGATCAAAGTCACAGAAATATCAGATCAGCCATAAAGAGCATCAGCATAGAATTAAAGTCAAAGAAGATCAGAATTAAAGAGCCAGCCTCCAGCACAGCATAAGTTAGCCGCTTCTATGTTACTTGTAAATTACGTTAGGTTAAAATCTAGACATTATCTCACAGCTGTAATGAGATATCTTGTACATATTTTGTTGTATAAATACCCCCTTCATCAGAGTTTTTAAGAGGTTGGGTATGTGTTGATTTCCTTAGACTTTGTTGTAATCTTGAACTTTTGGAATAAAAAGTTGTTGGAATCAAATTGTTGTCTAGCCTATTGGATGAAGAATTGATGCAGAGGACTTGTCACAGAATTCTTGAATCAACCTCCAAATCAATAAGTCCCTTATAACTTGTGTTTTATATTTTTCATGTTTACTATATCATTTGTGTTTCATAATCTGAATGATAAAGAAAAAGATTAATCCAGAATTTTCTTAGCTGCACTCTGTTTTTAGTCTTTATTATTCTTTGTGTTTTCTTCAGAATTAGTATAAGCAGTGAATTCTTAATTGCTCCTGTTTCCTGATTCTCTCATGTTGAATATTTGCTAAGGAATTCTTGATTGCTCCTTATCACTAATCATCCATTTTCCCTCTTTCAATATGTTGAAGGATTCTTAACTACCCTTCACCCATTTGAGCCCATTCCATCTGTTTTCAACTCTTTAATTGTTCCATGTTTGAGTACCTTGCTCTGTGATGCCATCCTCTATTAGAAACCAAATCTAGGAAACCATCCTTCTTTGACTCCATCATGCCCAATGGACTGAACTATTTTGTTTTACCTCACTGTTCTATTGAGTCTCACCACCCAAACTCAAAACAAAACCCTTGAACTTCATAACTAGCCTAAAACCTATAAAAAACAAAGCTAAATCATAAAGAGAGAGCCCTCTCTGGATGTAGATTAGCTAGAATCTATATCTAAAAGATTGGTCTATGGTTACCTCGGCTGTATTCCCTTTCTTACAACTTTTGGGAACAACCTGAGTAATAACACATGGTTAAAACCTACATTTGGTATCAGAGTTGTTTCATCTTCAAGGGGATGCCTTTTCTACTAAAGGGTTTTTCTCGCACCGGTGGTAGACCCTGTTTAGTGGGAGATATGTGGGATCAATTCATGTGGCAAAAGAAGATGCTGAGTAGTGGAAAGATAGAGATCAAGAAATTTAATGGTCAGAATTTTGAGTTGTGGAAACTCAAGATGGAGGATCTGTTGGTGGATAAAAATGAGTGGATCGTGGCAGATCTAGGTACTAAACCAACGACAACGTCAAATGAAGACAAGATAAAGTTGGATCAGAAGGCAAAGAGCACAATACAGTTGTGTATCTTAGATTCAATATTATTTAATGTATTATGGGAAGATACGGTGAAGGATTTGTGGGACAAGTTAGGGACTTTGTACCAATCTAAGTCTTTGGTGAATAAATCATTCCTACAAAAAAATATGTATAACCTAAGGATGGAGGATGGAGACTCAATTACAGAGAATGTGAATGCCTTTAATACTTTGGTGAGCCAGTTTTTATCTGTTGATATTAAAAATTTAGATGAAGATAAGTGCATCAGTTTGTTGTCTTCTCTACCAGATTTGTGGGATATTCTAGTTGTTGCAATAGGTAGCAATACAACTACCTTAAAGTTCGATGAAATAGTCTCATCCTTGTTGCTGGAGGAGATGAGACAAAAAATTATGGAGATCCAGAATGGAGATTCCTTGTTTGTATGAGGATGGTCCCAAAACATAAAAAAAAAATAAGTCCTAGAGTGGGATATCTAAATCTAGAGGGATATCTAAATCTCCAGGAAATCCTGTAAAGGTGTGCTAGAAATGTGGAAAGGAAGGGTATTTCAAAAATGAATGTAAATCTAAAGATTCTAAGAAAGTAAAGGGATTTGATGATGCTCCTTCTGCAAAGGTGAAAACCACCTTAGATGAAGGTGGGGATGTGTACTTGGCTTATTCTTCAAGTACACATGTAGATCATGCGGCATGGTTGATTGACTTAGGTGCATCCTTCCACTTAACTCCCCATAGCGAGTGGTTTTGCAAGTATGATAAATATGATGGTGGTGATATCTTATTAGGGGATGTCAGGAAGGCTAGAATCATCAGACACAAAAAATTCATGTCGAAGTTGAATGGTAGAAGAATTAGAACACTTTCAGGTGTTCTACATATTCTTGCATTAGCCAGAAATTTGATTTTTGTAAGAAAGTTGGATGATGCAAGTGTAAAAATAGTGTTCAAGAAATATACCTGCAAGATGGTTTGAGGAGCACTAGTATTGATACGAGGAGTTTGTATTGGAAATTTGTATAAGCTTTTGGTTAGCACTATTATTGATGGGTGCAATAGTTTTTTGGTTCCTAAAAGTGGAGCATAAAGCATTTTGGTCTCTGGAGAAAAGACCATGTTATGGAATCAAAGGCTTTTACATATTGGAGAGAAGGGCCTTTGAATACTTGATGTTAATGGTATGGTAGAAGGTATGACTAATTTCTCCCTGGATTTCGATTTTTGTGAATATTGTGTACATGGGAAGCAGAATCAGGTGACTTTCCCCTCTGATGCTAAGAGGGCGAAAGGGATATTAGAGCTTGTGCACAGTGATGTGTTTGGACCTGTGTCGGTTCCATCACTGGGTAAGACAGTGTACTATGTATGATTCATAGATGACTTCTTAAGGAATACATGGATATATTTCTTGAGGAATAAATCTGAACTCTTTGACAGGTTTAAATAATTTAAGACTCTGGTGGAAAACGAGACAAAGAAGAAGATAAAGGTGCTTAGGACCGATAACAGTGGAGAGTTCTAGAAGAAGGAATTTAAAGATTTCTGTAAGAAGTGTCGTATAGCACGACAAAAGACAACTCCATACACACCTCAGCAAAATCGAGTTGTAGAAAGAATGAAAAAGACATTGATGGAAAAGGCAAGAAGCATAATAACCACTTTTTAAAATCAGGTACTTTTTTTGCTACCTCAAAAAAACGGGTAATTGGTAATTTTATCATTTGATAGGTAACTATGTTCAACAACTTCCAATATCCTTAATGCATTCCAAATATATCTTCTTCTAGAGAGAGAGATCGACAATCATTTTGAAGTCTTCCTTTCATATTTTCCTTAGATGCAATCTCGATGTAGACTTGATCTCCTTGTATAAACCCTCCTAGGTTTTTCAATGAGTCTTATCCTTCTTGAAGTCTTCTTATTTAGAGTTTCCTTTTCCCTTCCCCTTGCCAATTAACTCCTTCTAGTGTCCTTCTATCTTCCTTTCTTTCTCACCTTAGCTCTGATACCATGTTGGAAAATAAATAGTGGCAGGTATTAAACTCATTTTCCTTAAGCTTGATATTTTCTTGTGAACTTCTTATTTTTGTTGTGTTCTTTTAGTTAGATCTTTCATAAAAAAATAACAAGAACATAAAATGCAACAATTGAGGGCACAAATATTAAGCTCTCAACCAAGGAAAAAACCTTCCAAGGGGAAAACCCATAAACTCTTCTCTTCTTGCAATCTGCTTCAAATGAGATACAAAGACCCAAACCCTAGACAAGTCCTTATCCTAGTACCAAGTCAAACTTTCCCTAGGTACTTCCTTCATTCGCCACAAAACTGCTACACACTGCAACTTTGACCTCCCATCTTCGATACTACTACTCAGCCTACAACATCGACCCTACAATTTCGGTCTTGTAGCTTCCAAGAAAAGCCTAGAATCTAGATCAGCCTCCTCTTGAAATTTTCCTAGAGCAAGACAACTCCTCCTAAGGTCAACGAGGTTTAGATAGAGTATTCTTCCCTCCTGTTACAATATGTTGTACTTTGTCTTACTATAACTTGATCCTACAATTTTGGCTTCCCTCTATAGCACCAAAACCCCTAAAACTTCGCACATGTGAGAGAGATAGAGCCCAAAAAAAGAAAATTTGGTCCTTTCTTCTCTTCCCAACTATAGATCAAAATTATTCTTGTGATATTGAACTTGTGGAGTGAGTGCGTCTCAAATGAGGTTGAACTGTTCCTTTATATAGCCTTCTCAAGGGGTTGAATTCCCTCCTTTAGGTAGACTTGATGTTCCCAAGGTCGACTTGTACTTTTGGAGTTTTCCAAACTTTCTAGACTTAAAAATAATTCTTTTTACAATTACATTTTTTCCCGGAAGGGTTTTATAAGCATGATTTTGACCCCTTTGACCCAAGGAAATAAATTCTAAGACCTAACAAATGCTAAAAGCATGAAGAACATGGTTTTACCTATAATACCATCAATAATGAGCATGAAACCCATGTTTTAATAATAATAACATTTTTTGATTTTCTTTTCTTGTTTGCTACTTAGGATACATATTGAAATGAGCATAATAATTATGAAGATCGAAAATAGTTACATTTTCAACAGTTGTCCATGGAGGAAGCAAACGATGTTTCACAAGCCAATCAAGATGGAAATTGGTTAAAATCCATGCATGAAGAATTGGACACAATTGAGAAAAACTAGACATGGGAACTTGCTCCAAGACCAACAAACAAAAATGATATTGGAATAAAGTGGATATTTAGGAATAAGTTAAATAACTATGGTGAAGTAGTAAGAAAAAGGGAAAGATTGGTATGAAAAGGTTATTCTCAAATTGAAGGTTTGGATTTTGATAAAACTTGTGCTCCTACTGCTAGATTAGAGGAAATCAATTTCTTTTTTGGTATTTTCTTGTTTCAAGAAATTCATAATATATCAAATGGATGACATATTTGTGTTTCTAAATGGATAATTATAGGAAGAATTTTACATAGAGAAGCCATATGGTTTTTATCTGGCAGAGAAGCTTGATTATCTTTGCAAGATTAAGAAGGCCTTGTATGGTCTCAAGCAAGCAACTTGGGCTTGGTATTCCAAGTTGGACAACTTCCTACTCAAGTGTGGTTTCAAAAGAGGTGCATCTAACAAAAATTTATATGTAAAAGATAAGGATGGAAAACTCATAATGGTGGTTTTTTATTTTGCTGATATCATTTTTGCTAGTGATTTAGATTTGTTAACCTGCTAATTTGCAATATACACAATGGTTGATTTTAAAATGTATATGCTTGGATAGCTTTATTATTTCCTTGGATTGTAGATTGCACAAACTCTCAAAGGGATTTTTATCTCAAAAGGTAAATATGTCAAGGAAGTATTGAAGAAGTTTGTCATGGAGAAATGCTCTTTAGTGAGCACACCAATGCTTATAGGTTGCAAGCTCAGCAAGATTGATGAATCAGTATAAGTGGACTGGACTTTATACAAATCTATCTATTATATTTGACTGCTTCAAGGCTAGACATTATGAATATAGTTGGTATTATTGGAATATTTCAAGCAACCCCTAGACAAATTCATCTACTAGTAATTAAGAGGATTCTTAGATATCGCAAATCCATAATGGATTATAGATTGTGTTACCCAAGAGGTAAAGATTTTTCATTGACTGTTTATACTAATGCTAATTGGGTAGATGATGTAGATGATTGAAAGAGCACTAGTGGTGGTGCATTATTTCTTGGAGAATGTCTAGTTTCATGGTTGAGAAAGAAGCAAGCTTCCATCACTTTACATACAACTGAAGCAAAACATATTGCAATAGCTTCTTGTTGCACTCAATTATTGTGGATAAGTAAGCCCTTTCAAGATGTACAAATGTTTTATTATCAACATATTCCTATTATTTGTGAAAATACAAGTGCCATAAGTATGTCAATGTTGGCATTATGATTCTGGTATGGCTCTATGTTACAGGTGTTGTACTTGATGGCAACTCTCTTAAGTGGCAATGCTCTGTTCAGGCTCTCAAAATGTTAGAAAATAAGAGGTACGTAGGTACACTGTACAAAAGCTGCGGACCCGCAGGAATATCATAGATAAAGTGCGTACATACCCGCAGGTTACCCGTTCATGAGGTGCGGACCCCCAGTTCACTCACTTCAAGGTAGAGAAGCGCGCTCACGTGGGGTTTCTTATGTTTGGCCCGTGGTATTTAGCCCGCCGTTCTTGATTCTATGGTTTTGGCCCGTGGTATAGGATCTAATTTAGCCTCGGTTTGGATCCCTTGTATTGGTTATTGATGGTTTTGTCCCATGGTGTGGATAAGGGCTTGACTATAAATAGAGAAGGAGATCACTTGGCCAATGTATCTTTGCAAATTGTATATCTTAAGATCTGAAATGTTGGGTTATCGGTTTAAAAGCTTGATCTATATAAAAGAGAAGTTGAAAGTGAATCTATGAAGTGTGATCTCTCGGGCGCATGATCAGATCTGGGCATCTAACTATCTGTGGCACACTGGTGGACTGCCAATTCAAGCCCTAATCAGAGGTACGCAGGTGATTAACGGTGCAAGTGCGTGGGTACGCAGAGCAGAAGAAGGCGCAGTGCGTGGGTACACATAGCAGAAGAAGGTGCAGTGCGTGGGTACGCAGTGTGACAGAGGTTCAGGTGCGGAGGCACAGTGAAAGTACGCAGCTCTACAAAAGCCGCAGGTGCGTAGATACGCGACGCGATAGCATCTGAGAGTGCGTGGCCATAGTAGTAGTACGCGGCGCGATAGAAGCAGTGGGTGTGTGGGCACAGTGAAGGCACGCGGCACGTTTAAAGGAACAGTGCGTGGATACGCAGTGCAGTTCAAGGCTCTTTGCATGGATACGCAGAGGTGCAGAAGGTGAAGTGCGTAGCAACGCATGCCAGATAAAGAAAAGCTGCAGATTTGTATTAAGGCATTTATTTGACTGACTTTTCTCTGTTGATAAGGTGTTCTGGGTTTAGTTTACTGTTACTATTGATCTGGTTACTGCAGTTGACTGGGTGACTTACTTGTACTTGATGATTATTTGATGTTCATGGATCCAGTTTGAAAATTTATGAAAAGTGGTCCTTGAAATAAAAGAAGTAGGGGGTTGTAGCTCCCTTCCAGGAGAGACTGGAAAACAAGAGAGAGTTGTAGCTCTCTGCAGGTTGCAGCCTGCGTACTGGTAAAGGACTGCACCAGTACAAAATCATTGTAAAAGGAGTTTCTAATTGAAAGAAGATAGAGACATATTGCAGCAGGTGGTTTTCACCCACATTGGGTTTCCACCTTATATCTAGTGTTCTTTGGTGTGACTATCTGTTTTTCTTGTTCATGCTCATTGTTTTATGGTACTGACATACAAGAATAATTCAAAGTATAAATGAGGAAGATTTATTAAAAATAACTAGATAATACTGATTCACCCCCCCTCTCAGTATTATTTCCAACAATTGGTATCAGAGCAGGTCCTTCAGAGAAGCTTGATCGCTTGAAGGAAGATCATTCATCATGAGCAACTACGAGAGGGAAGCATCAATCAGGCCACCAATTTTTGATGGGACAAACTTCAATTATTGGAAGGTAAGAGTTACTGCCTATCTTCAATCTCTTGGTACAGAAGTTTGGGATATCATAGATACAGGCTACACTTTTCCTTCAGCTACTCCTACAGATACGGCCGAGAAGAAGAAATATGAAACAAATGCTAAAGCAGTCAATACTCTGCTGGGATGCTTATCTCAAACAGAATTCGTGAAGGTTATGCAATATAAATCCACAAAGGAAATATGGGACAAGATTGTCTTAAGCTACAAAGGAGATGAACAGGTAAATCGTGCTAAACTTCAAACCCTCAGGATTCAGTATGAGAATCTCAGAATGTATAATGATAAAAGTGTGGCTAACTATTTCCTTCAGGTAGACGAGATTGTTAACTGCATGAAAAACTTGGGTGAAGAAATAAAAGAGGCTATTGTGGTTGAAAAAGTTTTAAGATCATTGTCCCCCAAGTTTGAATCTAAAGTGTCTGCAATAGAAGAAAAGGAAAATCTATGAACTCTTACTATGTCTCAGCTACACGGAATTCTAACTGCTTATGAAATGAGAAAAGGAGGTCCATCAAATAGGAGAGAAGCTGCTTTCAAGGCTTCAGGCAAAGGAGACTACTATGAAGCAAGTCACGTGCCAGAAGAAGAAGAAGAATCAAATTTTGTCAGAAATCTTCAACGGGGTACTGGAAGGTTCAGAGGTAAGTTACCTTTTAAATGTTTTGCTTGTGGAAGAGTAGGTCATTATGCTGCGAAATGTCCTCATAAGGATAAGATTGACAAAGGAAAGGAACCTGCTAGATGGAACAAGAAACAGAAAGCAAAAAGCTACTACACTCATGAAGATAGTGATGGTCTATCAAATAGTGATGAAGATGAACGAGGTAATGACTATAAACTTTTAATGGCATTTGAAGATGATAATTACATGGATGCTATAGATGTGGATAGCTTTTATGAAGAAATTTCTAGACTCAAGACATGTATAGAAGAAAAGAATAGGATCATTGATACCCTACAATTTCAAATTGATGAAAAAGAAAAATATCTTGAAAAGTTAGAAGGTGAAATTGTTGGTCTTAGAAAAGAGATTGAGAAAACAAAGGCTATTAATCTTAAGTTTGTCAAAGGATCTGAAACTCTGGATGAGATCATCAATGTACAACGTTCTCCTCTAAACAAGACACGTCTGGGCTATAATGGAGAAACTTCTCAAGAATCCACCTCAAGAAGTTATCTTGATGCAGCAAGAAGGAATGAGCAAAAGTACAATGGAGATCACCAGGTAAAACAGGGACGAATTAAAAACAAAGACTATCAGGTAAACCAGGGGCAATCCGTCCTAAGGATGAACAAAAGCTACAACTAGCCACAGGTAAAATCCTCTAAATTTGCTTCAAGAATGGATGACAATAGAAATTACAATCATTTGGCCAGAAGATTTGATAACCGCGGAAGTTTCTTCAATGGACAATGCTTCTCTTGCCATAACTTCGGTCACAAAGCAGCTCAATGTGTTGCATATAAAACAATCATGACTAGAGAAGCTCAAAAACAAAGAAGCTTGACCGGGATTAAAAAAAGGACCTATAACAACTTTTCGGCTCTTGAAAATGAAGTTGAATGTTCTATTTGCAATAACTTTAGTCATGAAGATTCTGAATGCAGGAGCAGGTTTCAGCAGATAAAGGAACAAGCCTCAAGCACCAAAACATGGAGAATAAAGGAACCACAAATAAAAAGATGTGGGATAGCATTTTATGCAGAAGGACAGGAAAATCTATGGTACATTGACAGTGGATGTTCGAAGCATATGACAGGTGATAAAGAAAAACTTGAATCATATTCTGCTTTAGAAAAGGGAAAGAAAGTTTCTTTTGGAAATGATACTCCTGCAGCTATAAAAGGAAAAGGCACTGCTCAGTTAAAAGAAAAGGTCAAAGCTGGAAATGTTTTGTATGTTGATGGATTGAAGCATAATCTTCTGAGTGTCAGCCAGATGTGTGATCAAGGAACCGAGGTGATATTTAGATCAAATGGATGTCTTGTTCGTGATCTTGATATAGGTAAAACAATGATCAAAGGTGAAAGAACTCCAAATATTCTATACATATTTGAAGAAGGACAACAACAATGCTATCTAAGAAAGGATGATGAACACTGGTTATGGCACCGGAGGTTGGGACATCTAAGCTTTTCACAAATAAGGAAAGCATGCAAATATCAGGCAGTTCGTGGTCTCCCAGATATCAAAATTCCAGACAACACCATATGCAAATCATGTCAGTTTGGAAAGCAAACCAGAACTAACTTTCCAGAGAAGGAAGGATCAGCTAGCATGCCTCTTAAGCTAGTACATACAGATGTATGTGGTCCATTCAGGAAAAGGACACCTCGAGGAGAAGAATACTTGATGTTATTCATTGAAGATTTCTCCAGGTTTGTCTGGTTAGGACTTATGAAGCACAAAGATGAAGCATTTGAAAAATTTAAATCCTTTAAAGCCTTGGTTGAAAATGAATCAGGATACAAAATTAAGTGCCTCAGATCCGACAGAGGTGGGGAGTTTACCTCAAATGAATTTTTCGATTCCTGTGAAGAACATGGGATAAGAAGAGAATTCTCTACAGCTAGAACTCCTCAACAAAATGGAGTGGTGGAAAGAATGAACAGAATAGTCCAACAAATGGCTCGTGCTATGCTTGATGAGTTTGGAACTCCCGCAACTTTTTGGGGTGAAGCTGCATATGCTGCAGTTGTTATTCTCAACAAAACAAATGTCCGGGTGAACAGCACTCAAACCCCTCATGAGCTCTGGTATGGTGAGACTCCTTCGGTAAAGAACTTCAAAATCTTTGGAAGAAAATGCTATATTAAGAATACTGATGAGCAACTTGGCAAACTTGAACCTAGAGCAGATGAAGGCATTCTCCTTGGTTATTCTCCACACAGCAAAGCATACAAGTGCTACAATAAAAGACTTGGAAGAATTGTTTACAGCATTGATGTAGTGGTTGATGAGAAGGGATACATTCCTAGGCAAGTAAATAATGAAGATATCGAAGAAGATGAAGACTACCCTCAAAGACAGAATGATGAAGAAGAAGAACCTCAAGAAGAACCAGAGGAGCAGATAAGGATAGAAGAGAAGACTCCATCCAGATATGTTCAGAAGAATCATCCAGAATCTCAGATTTTGGGGCAGAAAGAAGCAGGTGTACAAACAAGAAGAACAATTGCAGAAGCTTCAAGCTACTTGGCATTACTCTCTTCCACTGAACCACAAAATGTGAAAGAGGCATGCAAAGATGAATGTTGGGTCAAAGCAATGGATGAAGAACTTGAGCAGATCGAAAAGAACAACACTTGGGAGTTGGTTCCTAGACCAAAGGATAAGAATGTTATAGGGACAAAATGGGTCTTCAAAAATAAATTGAATGAAAATGGAGAAGTAATTAGAAATAAGGCCAGACTTGTTTGTAAAGGGTATGCGCAGCAAGAAGGAATAGATTTTGAAGAAACTTTTGCTCCTATTGCAAGACTTGAGGCCATCCGAATGTTCCTTGCTCTCTCAAGCTTTCAAAACTTCAAAGTATTTCAAATGGACGTGAAATCAGCCTTTCTGAATGGAGACTTGGAAGAAGAAGTATACATTGAGCAGCTAGATGGTTTCATTCTTGGAAATGATCCAAATCTTGTATGCAGATTGAAAAAGGCTCTCCATGGTCTCAAACAAGCTCCAAGGGCTTGGTACTATCATTTGGACAAATATCTTCATCAACAAGGTTTTTCAAAAGGATCAGCAGATAGCAATCTTTATATAAAAGTTGAAAACGACAAATTGCTAATACTTGTTGTGTATGTAGATGACATTATCTTTGGCAGCAATGAAGAAGCTATGAGTCAAAGCTTTGCCTTGGTAATGCAGAAAGAATTCGAAATGTCCTTGCTGGGAGAACTGACATATTTTCTTGGTTTGCAAATCCAACAAAAAGAAGGAGGGATCTTTTTGTCTCAAACCTAGTATCTCAAGCAGATTTTGAAGAAATATGGCATGGAAGATGCAAAACCAGTATGTACACCCATGGTCACAGGATGTAGCCTCAGTGCAAATGATGAATCAGCAGCAGTGCATCAACCAACCTACAGATCTATGATTGGAAGTCTACTTTATTTGACAGGTACCCAACCAGACATAATGCATGCAGTAGGAATAGTTGGAAGATTTCAGGCAAATCCAAAGGAAACTCATCTTCAGGCAGTAAAGAGAATCTTCAAATATCTTCAAGGAACTCAAAACTATGGCTTATGGTATCCTAGAGATACAGATCTCACACTTCATGCTTATACAGATGCAGATTGGGCCAGAAGCGTGGATGACAGGAAGAGCACAAGTGGTGGTGCATTCTTTATGGGTTCCAGATTAGTATCTTGGTTCAGCAAGAAACAGAGTTCGATTGCCTTGTCTACAGCTAAAGCGGAATATGTTTCTGCTGCATCTTGCTGCACTCAACTCCTTTGGATGATGCAGACCTTGCAGGATTTTCAAATCACTTGTACACCACCTATCTCCATCTTATGTGATAATACAAGTGCAATCAACATTTCAAAGAACCCAGTCATGCATTCAAAGACCAAGCACATACCAATCAAGTATCACTTTCTCCGGGAACAAGTGCTTGAACAAAAGGTCAAGCTGGAGTATGTTCCTTCTAAGGAACAAGTTGCTGATATACTCACCAAACCATTGCCCAGGGAGACTTTTGAATACCTCAGGCAAAAGCTAGGGGTTGTTGATGCATCATCATGTTGTTGAATCTCTTCTAATTGTTGGTTGTACGCAAGGCTCATCTGGGGTATATGCGTACATGTGCTGGATTACGGATTGGTCGAAGATCGAATGGCACAGGTTCAGGGGGAGCATATAATGCATTGTTGGCATTATGAAGGAAGTACAGAAGGAGATCATGGATGCTGGTCTGAATATTGCTGCAATATGCCTCTATCTCTTTCATGGTCATTTATGGTGTTTGGTGGATTATGGTTCTTCTTTGCAGTTCTGGTTTATAATCAGGGGGAGCATGATCTTAGGGGGAGCATAACCCTTTGCCCTTGATGTCAAAGGGGGAGATTGATGTTGAAGATCTTGAGGTTGCCATCAAGTCCAAAGGGGGAGATTGTTGGCATTATGATTCTGGTATGGCTCTATGTTACAGGTGTTGTACTTGATGGCAACTCTCTTAAGTGGCAATGCTCTGTTCAGGCTCTCAAAATGTTAGAAAATAAGAGGTACGTAGGTACACTGTACAAAAGCTGCAGACCCGCAGGAATATCATAGATAAAGTGCGTACATACCCGCAGGTTACCCGTTCATGAGGTGCGGACCCCCAGTTCACTCACTTCAAGGTAGAGAAGCGCGCTCACGTGGGGTTTCTTATGTTTGGCCCGTGGTATTTAGCCCGCCGTTCTTGATTCTATGGTTTTGGCCCGTGGTATAGGATCTAATTTAGCCCTGGTTTGGATCCCTTGTATTGGTTATTGATGGTTTTGTCCCATGGTGTGGATAAGGGCTTGACTATAAATAGAGAAGGAGATCACTTGGCCAATGTATCTTTGCAAATTGTATATCTTAAGATCTGAAATATTGGGTTATCGGTTTAAAAGCTTGATCTATATAAAAGAGAAGTTGAAAGTGAATCTATGAAGTGTGATCTCTCGGGCGCATGATCAGATCTGGGCATCTGACTATCTGTGGCACACTAGTGGACTGCCAATTCAGGCCCTAATCAGAGGTATGTAGGTGATTAATGGTGCAAGTGCGTGGGTACGCAGAGTAGAAGAAGGCGCAGTGCATGGGTACGCACAGCAGAAGAAGGTGCAGTGCGTGGGTACGCAGCGCGATAGAGGTTCAGGTGCGGAGGCACAGTGAAAGTACGCAGCTCTACAGAAGCCGCAGGTGCGTAGATACGCGGCGCGATAGCATCTGAGAGTGCGTGGCCACAGTAGTAGTACACGGCGCGATAGAAGCAGTGGGTGCGTGGGCACAGTGAAGGTATGCAGCGCGTTTAAAGGAACAGTGCGTGGATACGCAGTGCAGTTTAAGGCTCTCTGCGTGGATACGCAGAGGTGCAGAAGGTGAAGTGCATAGCAACGCATGCCAGATAAAGAAAAGCTGCGGATCTGTATTAAGGCATTTATTTGACTGACTTTTCTCTGTTGATAAGGTGTTCTGGGTTTAGTTTACTGTTACTATTGATCTGGTTACTGCAGTTGACTGGGTGACTTACTTGTACTTGATGATTATTTGATGTTCATGGATCCAGTTTGAAAATTTATGAAAAGTGGTCCTTGAAAGAAAAGAAGTAGGGAGTTGTAGCTCCCTTCCAGGAGAGACTGGAAAACGAGAGAGAGTTGTAGCTCTCTGCAGGTTGCAGCCTGCGTACTGGTAAAGGACTGCACCAGTACAAAATCATTGTAAAAGGAGTTTCTAATTGAAAGAAGATAGAGACATATTGCAGCAGGTGGTTTTCACCCACATTGGGTTTCCACCTTATATCTGGTGTTCTTTGGTGTGACTATCTGTTTTTCTTGTTCATGCTCATTGTTTTATGGTACTGACATACAAGAATAATTCAAAGTATAAATGAGGAAGATTTATTAAAAAGAACTAGATAATACTGATTCACCCCCCCTCTCAGTATTATTTCCAACAGTCAAAGAATCATGTTTTCCACTCCAAGACACAACATATTACAATGAAGTACCATTTCTTGAGAGAGCATGTTGCAAATCAGATTGTAAAGTTGGAATATGTTCCTAAAACAAAATAATTTTTTTATATTTTCACCAAACCTATCCCAAGAGAATAGTTTGAGGAAAATATTGGGAGTTGTTCTTCTTTCCTCCCTCCATTATCCCTTCCTTTAAGAGGAACATAGGTAGTTGGTATAACTTCAGCATATGAAGGTGGAGCGAATAGGTCCACGGGATCATCAAGACACAAGAAGATTGTTGACAGGGGGAGTAAGGTTGTAAGGGGAATATGTTAGTGTCTTTTCCATTGATGTAAAAGGGGGAGATGTCCTAGTGATAAAAAAAAACAAGGATAAGTTATGATGTAGAAGGACATCAACAACACAACCAAGTACAACACAAGACAAGTGTATCTCAACACTGATTTGAGACAAACATATCTTGGTTTGTCCTCATGACTATGATTTTTTTTATAAAGGTATAGCCATCAATGAGAAAGGGAGAGAATGTTAGAATTGTGTTGTCATTTATGGAAAAAGATGTCAAAGATCGTAAAGGAGGAAATTGGTGTTCAGTATCAAGCTCAAGAAGAAGAATGAAGATCAACATTAATGGAGAATGGTGTAGAGACCTTTAAGATTTTTTTATTTTTATTTTTTATTTTTTATTTTTTATTTTTTATTTTTTATTTTTGTGTGTAGAGGATCACCTTAAGAGAAGATGGAACCCATTCAGATGGAAAGAGCTTTGAAATATCTTTCCATTGGTATGTGGAAGACCGAAAATGGCCTCCTAATTTAGAAGATAAGACCAATCAAAGTTGAGGACTCCTAAGTCAAAAGGTTGTAGAGTTAAATTGGTGGAGTATTGAGCAGGTCGAGTTTGGTAGTGTTTCCAAACTTGGCACAAAGATGGCGGAGGTTATTGCTTAAAAGACAAAACATTTGGTGAAAGGACTAGTGGAGGTGAACGTTTAAATGATGGGCATGTTCATAGGTGGATTGTGCACCAAGTGCCCCACTAACACATTATAGAATTTGTGGGGCACCAATGTGCTCACATGTTAATTGTGGGGGGTGGGGGGGGGAGAACTCAATGGGAGGTTTTTCCTAGACCATTGATCATTAGATCAATGGAGTAGATTGACTGTGCACCCCCCTAAACCACAAACAACAAGGGGGAGGCACGCAAACCACAAGCAGGTTTCTTAAAGGAGCAAGCTACATGGAAACATATGAATGGTTGATGATGATGTTAGCCCAGGGCCAATCAGATGTGGACATGCATCATGCATATTTGAGGGTTTCAGGTACCTGAATGGGCCATTTTTAGTTGACACATGTCACCACTCTGGAGTCATCACATGTCCCTGATGATGATAGCATGACATCATCTTAGATGCAGGACCCAAAAAGGTTTTTGAGTTGTGTATGGAAAAGAAGCATTGGGGCAATTGGGCATCAAGTGCATGTGGAAGTTGTCAGAACCAAAGCAACCTAGACTAGCATTGATTGGCTCATAAGTGTAGCGTCGTACCCCACCGAGACATGTCATCCCTACGGATTGACCTTGAGAGGTAAATGGAAAAGTACAAATGAGAGAGGTGGGCTGATAGGGCCAAGACACATTAGCATGTATAGCTATGGAGTGACAACTAATGAAAAGTGTGTCGAGTGGCCCCACAGGACACATCATCTCGTAAGGCTAGTTCTAGAGGTTTATAAAGAGGTACAAGATTATATTGTTGGGATAAATGTGTTAGGGGCTAAGTTTGAGCACTAAGACATGGTTATATGTAGCATGAAGACTCAAAGTGCGGGCTTAAGGATTTTAAAGGAACGAAGGTAAGTATTTATGTGCTCATGGACTAAAGTAGGTCACAACACTTGGTCCGATGAGAAAAAAGGGCTAAATAAGAACATAGGGGCTTAAAGGCTATCTTTGGTGGCATATATTTTTTTGGCAATAATTGTGGCAATTTTTCCATATTTAGGAGACAACTAAAGTTAGAACTACAGTTAAAATCATTGGTAAACCTTCTAAAGTGCCAAAATAGCGAAAATTGGCAGCTTATATTAGAGATTGAGCCCAGAATAGCAGAGAAAAGGATTGATAACTTGAAGAACACACTCAAAAGACTCATTTAAACAAGAAAAAGGAAAAAAAATTAAAAATTAATTCAAATATTCAAAGTGAAGTTAACTGAAATCTCATGCTAAAAATAATAAGTCAAAAATATTTATAAATAGAATTGATTGAGAAAATTGGTAATGAGAAGAAATGTGTTGTTGTGTATTTATTAGTAATCATAGATTGTTGAAGATGTTTTGGTGAGTAATTAAAGGGACAACTTAATTTATTTTGGAGTTGGCATTCATGTTTCTAGTGTGAAAATGGATGAAAAATGAATCACTGATGTCAAGAAAGTTGTAGGTTTCATATCAAGGTTTGTAGCTCCTTCCAATAGGTGCTAGTAAATATTTGGGGTTGCAGCTCCATTCAGTTGTAGTTGATAAATCAAGGATTCGTAGCTTCTTGTTGGTTATATAGTTAGAGAAATTTGTAACAACAAGTTGTAGCTTGCCTTATGAAGGAATGGAATTACATCTTGAAGAATTTTTGTGTTCCTTGTGATACTAATATTATTTCTTGTCCTAATATCATTACAAGTGAGAGAAAGTTTTAAAATTACTACTATACTAATTCACCACCCCCCGCCAATATTGTCCTGATTTCTAACAATATCCATGAAAAACATCTTCAAAGACTTTTTTTGGTAGTTTATCTATGAAAACCTTTATCACTATCAATAACACCTCTACATATGTGATCTAAGACACAAGCCTTTGCATGTACAAACAACTTCTTGCTAAAAATACCTTCATTCCTTCCAAACTAACCACTCGCTGCAACATATTAGTTGGATTACTAGCATCATGATCGATCCAATTAATTACTTCATCGATATTATGGTAGAAATTCCTGTTCCATATTATCATAGGTGGAATTACTGTTAAAATTAAACTATATGATTTGTTTCATAAAACTATATTTTCCCATCATCATCGAGATTGTGCTAGTTGCAGTGAACATGGTTTCTAGCATAGAAAAATATATAAATCCATTATTAACATCATGAATTCCACCAAAATTTTTTCCTCCATGATCTTCTCTTTCTTGATAATGAATTGATTCTGCTACTACCTCTGAATCTGACTTTACTTTGAACCACCATCTCTATCCATGGTTGTGAATGTTCGGTGCTCCATTACACCATAACCTGGATCGTATCTACCAAGGCTACCATAATTGTAGTGACACCACTATTGGTCACCTCCATCTTTGTTGCAATCCATGACCTAACCAAGGATTCATGGTGTCCACAATCTGATCCACTCTATATACCACAATATTCACCATAAGTTACACCTCCACATAACTTTTACATTTAGATCTCCTGATCCACCTTTAGGTCTGATACCACTTGTTGGAATAATGATTGTCATTAGACCAAAACCCATAAGAATTAGTATTTTATACAATCACTAGAGATATGATCCTCGAGAGTGGGTTAGTCCGTGCAAAACACATGGGGAGCATTGAATCCAATGTCCAATAATGTTCCCCCATCGTGATCCGGGTGAGTTTTGAACTCGAGGCCTGTCACTCTTTGAAAAATCAATGATTTAACTTGGTGAACTAGGTAACTTAAGACCACATGTTGTGGATCCTTCTTTGGTTGTAATGTCATTATATCATAACGTTGGTGCCCTCGAGACATTTGTAGGGCATAACCATACCCATTCGACCTTATGTCACGACTATGCACTAAATAAACTATCAAATATTGGGTAGATTGGGTTCCCTCCTTGCTTGTTACATGCCAAAATGGGAATGTGATGAGTGTTGGATATCATATCACTATTGGGGGGTGAATCAGTAGTTATGTCTTCTTAGATATTTTTCACAAATTTAACTCATGCAATCATGTGTTGATTCTTCATGGAAACACACATTAATTCATTAGTGAATAAACATTTATCTTCAACAAAATAAAATCAAGAAAATCACACAGAATTGCACAATGGACACAGGAATCTCTGGTAGAAAACCCCCTCCAGGTCAAAAACCACGCCTTGTTGTTGGTGTTTCTATACTTCAAATTTTATTAATCAAACAAATAATTTTACATCATCCTACTTGGCTATGGCCAACAAACAAGTTTCTCACTCTAAATCGAATTTGTGAACACCCATCCATTGGAATCCTCTACCCCCAACAAGCCTCGCCCTACACCCATTGGACTATGAGAATGTTACTCTCTCTACTGAACCTATCGACCACCATCAAAAAGGAACATCCATTCCTTATTCACAAAGCTATCTTCATATTTTTATCATATAGGGCCACATTTCAGAATATTTCAAACTATATCCATGCACAAAACAACAACATGTTTCTTTCTCTAATGAAATCTCAATACATCAACACCTTCTTAATCAAACAAACCCAATACACAATAAAAATACCAACTCTTAATAACTCAACTAGAAACATACATAGGTATATCTCTCTTAATAAATAAAATCAACACATAGGACCTTGCTCATACATTTTTTCTCATAGTGCATCATGTGGAATATGAAAGAATTTTTTTTCAAAAAATGACTTCAAATATTCTACAAACATACTCTTAATACAACTTATTCAGTGGTACAACAAATCTAAATACGGAACTCATCAATTCAATTTATGAATAAAACTTAGATGTACTACTACAACTATACACATACAAATTTCTCTCTGCAATCATAAACAACAAATACATATAATTATGTCATGCAAACTATGATTTTACTTGTAATAGAGCATTATCCTTTCAATCATAAGTATGCTAGAAACCCTATAGACGAAGCTAACTCTCACTAATTTTTTTTTTTTGCAACAACAAAATGAACTACAGGTTCTACCTCTGAATATCCTCTGATGCAAGCTTCTACAAACTCCATCATAATCATAAAAATAAATTCTGCCTCACTACAATGATAACTTCCCTCTGAATGACTCTTCTCACTCCATGATTTCGCCATATAATTCTAAAATTTTACACCCTCTATCAGCTTGACTTGTAGATTCTACATTTCCTCTACATATCATTGGGCACACAATCTAACACCAAACAAGTCCCTTGCTCCTCTATTTAATCATATCAATCAATTATCTCCACTACTCCCTCCATGAAGGATTTCACACCTCAAACCTTATTCTAGCATGTAGATTTGGTCAATTATAAGCTTCTATGAAAAATCCCGAACAAAAAAATCATAAAAACATTTAAATCATTTGAGGTGCATGAGGAATCCAGAGAATCTTGACTTACAGACACAGTCACACCCATAGAACTACAAAATCTTGACTACAACTGCATGCATAGGCCTACTTTCTGACAACTGGAGCCCTTTAGTCACATGCACATGCTTATCTCCCTACAAATGGGGTAGGGGATGGAGGAAAACCAAAAAATCTAGCTCAAAACTACATCCAACTTCTTGATCAATATCTTTATCATCTATAAATCTTGTTGAAGCCATGACAAGCCTCAAAACCATATCTAAAACCTCTTATTGAGCTTATACATGACATACTCTTCATAATTGCAGAAACCAACTCATGAGTGTAGAAACTGTATCAAGTTGCATCAGTCATGTAGCTCAACCATATAAGGGAATGTGATGCATCATGACAACTTCTCTAGATCTCACTAGGAGGCAAACTTAGGAGCATCAAGGAAATCTCAAGGGTAGCACCTCAAACATCATAGGCATGGAGACATATTTGTCCAATAAATCATCAAATCCATCAAAGAAACATTAAAGAACCTGTAACATAAGCATCTTCCACAACAACCATGCACAAGCCAATACCATCAAACAGCCAAGCATATGCATCCCATCTACAACACAAGCCTAGGTTGAAATAAATGCCAACCATCAATCTCTGCAACACTCATCAATCTTCACACACTACCATGTTGACCTTAATGCCAACCATTACCTCATCAAAACATCAATTCCAATGAGGAGACTGAAGTTTCAAGACATGAAGTTATTAGGAACTATCATTTAGTACCTTAGGACAAGAGGTTGTGACCTAGATCTAGAATCTATAGGATATTGGAGCAACCCACAAGTTGTTCAAGAACTTCAATAGCCCATGACTTGATATGGACCACCTTGCGACATCACCTGTCATATCACCTACCTGATAAAAAATGCATCATACATTAGTTGCACAAATCTGGTGTCTCTTTCTACTTCACACATATTCCCCATTTCATTTCTGCACAATCCTTTCCTACACATCCATACTTGACCATTGTCAAGGATTTGTGGAAGGTTTTTCATACCACATCCTCTTCCCAAAAACTCATATACACAACATCCATACATAACCATTCTCAAGGATGTGTGGAATTTTTGCAAACCATATCCTACACATAACCCAGTCCTTTGCACAACATCCATACTTAACCATTCTTGAGGATGTGTGAAAGGTTTTACATACCACATCCTCTACACTAACCTTTTAATTATCTATAATATCATTAATGCCTTCAACTGTTATTAGGGGCCTATCTCTATGATTGTTACCCACACAATGTGCTTTTTGGGAAATTCCCCTTATCACTTCATTTCCTGCATGGAATTATGCGCGTCTAGATTGATGCTAAATGGAAAAACTCATTCAAAGATATATATTTGCATGATTTTTAACCTTAAATTATGAATCATATGTAGTTCACAAAATGAAATGAATTATTGTAGCAGAAAATGAATAAAAACATAAAATAGTAAACTTATATTTTATTTTCACCAACTAGCTATGGACCTCTAATGCTCCTCCTAGTTGTAGACCACACTATTAATTTTCTCTCAATAGCGATTCACCACTTAGTTGAGGATTCGACTTCATGAGGCAACAACTCACCTGAGTCCAAGTACATATATAGTACCATAAATCAACCAATGAAGCTATCAAACCCCTACATCCTCCAACCTATAGTCTCACGTCCCCCATCATCCCACACCCAAGTAGTGCACCCTTTATTTGCACTTGCGGTCTCTTGGTTGAGTCACTACCTCCAAGGTGTCTAACCTAGATAGATAGGGATGTTCTTAGTGTCTTATTACTCCAGAAGTTATTTCTACTCTTTGGGGCCTACAATTACCCTCTATACCCTCATATCATACCCTGGGAGCCTCCAAATTCTAGGATCACATTCCCCATCAATGCTGACCCAAGTAGTCTAATATACCTCATCTCTCTCTCTCTCTCTCTCTCTCTCTCTCTCTATATCTATATATATATATATATATATATATATATATATATATATATATATATATATAGATATATAGATATATATCAACATCATGAGATATTATAAGTTTGAACTCGTCAGTCTCTCTCTCCAGGGAAAATTTTAAGAACCCCCCCCAAATTTATAAATATAATAATTGGGCGAATCTCCATGGTATATAGGAAAAATGGAAGGCAATTTTATCAATAATATAATATGTATATATAATTTTCTAGCGAATCTCTCACCAGGCATGGCGAATATTTTACCCAATTATAAAATCTTGTAAGAACAAGGTTAATTTTAGGGGCGAATAATCGCCCAAAGGCGAAATTTAAGGCTTTTTATATTTTAATGGGGCGAATTTTTAATTAAAATAATATTTTTTTTTTTATATAATTAGCCCATATTTTATTTAAAAATTAATTTATTTTTTTATTTTAGCCCAGGGCGAATAAACTAACCGAATTGTATTTGATCAAAATAGCCCCATTTTGATATTTGTGGAATCGTATTTGATCAAAATCGCCCCCATTTTGATTTACAGTTTGGATTTTCTGGTTTGGGAGTGGTTTGTGAGGGTCGATTTGGTCCCGGGAGTGGTTTGTGAGGGTTGATTTGGTCATGGGATGTTAGATTTATTTTGAAATGGAGGGTGGCTCCCTGTTTTGATGGATTCAGCCCGCTGTTTTGGTGTATATGGCTCCCTGGGTTCTTGTATAAAAATGGTTTTGAAATAGGTTTTTTCATCCTAGTTCACAAATCTAGCAGCAGCAGTTTCGGTGGGATATTCTTGCATTTTCAGATTTCAATCCACTTATTCTTCTCTGGTTTCGGTATCCATTGTTTCTTGGATTTGAATGGCTCATGCCACTGCAGCAGCAACAACAACAGTCAGTACTCTTGTTGGCTGAGCGCGAGAAATTAGGCCCCTTTATTCTCATGTTCGTGTAAAAGGTATATTAACTCTGCTGATATTCAAGCATGGGATAAGTAGCCGTGATCTGCACCATTTTTGCAGTAACTTTCTGGTCATTGTTGTTTTATTTGTTGCTTATATCACGCCTATTTCGTTAAATGTCCGTTTCTTTTTCCTTTGGTGTTCCCTTTCATTCTGTTAGCTTTCTTATAGCTGTAGATTGTGCTCATTTTTGTGCAATCCAGATGTGTTCTTGGGTGTTTAATGTCAAAATACGCGGTCATTTTTATTTTCAGGGTTATTTTATCAGATGATAGGTTAATTTCAAATTTCAATTCGCTGAATATGTTGTGCTTCTTTGGCACAGTACGTCATATTGTTTCTTGCGGTGATAAGGGCTAGAGCAGTTGGTGCCGGCAATGATTGTTGGAACCTTCAACATAGGAAATCGCAAACATATGCATCGAGTGGCCTTGTCACATAATTTTGGTGTATCATATTGTGAGCTCAAGTTAATATGCAATGATATTTCTGTCCCTAATAATCTCTGATGGAAGAAATTCTACAGCGTACTATACTACTATTGTGGTTCTTGTGTTGATAAATCTCCTTTGCCCATTGAAATAACTACTTCAGCTAATTCTTGGTAACGATGGTCACACAATGCCCTATGAATAGTAGAATTTCCTTAAGAATCTGCAGTCCAATGAAAGAAAGTCCATCCATGTGCATATCGAAAGTTAATCCCAGTACCATCATCGATTGCACACTCAATTTGTTCCCACTGCTCTTCGCTTGCTGCTTTCAAACACAAAATAATATCTTTGACTATAACATCTTCATACATAGTATGATCAAAATTTGAACTTGGTTTTATTCCAGAGTGAAGCATGTGAGCAGATTGAGCATGCAACAAAATTTCCTCGTAGCCTTGCTTGGCATCCATAGACTCTAGAAGCGTTTCCATTCCCAATATTAGATTTCTCCTTATTATCCACAAAATTACCCTTACAGAATCAATTAAGACAATGTCATCTTTGTTGTTCAGGTCAGATTCACTAGAAGTATTTGAATATGGAAATTTTCCCATCTTTACAGAAGTATCTATATCCCACAATAATGCACAAGTCTCATCAAACCCTGAGGCATCAATGTTATCCAAGGAAAAATCCATAGCTTCTTTTATCTGATTTCTTTCCAGGGTGAAGGCTTTCAATGTGTCTTCAAATCCGCCTTTTTGTTTGTCAATTGAGGAGCGCTCTAGATCAACCCACCCACTCTTTCCAGCAGTATAAGTTGCACTACAACCTTTCTCCTTTTCTAGACTTCTCATACCTTCCTGTTGGGATAAAAGTGGTGGTATCCATTGTCCACTTTCAGTTACCATGGTGAAAAGCCTTGTCTACGGTGTTTGAAGTAGTTTTTCTTGAGAAAATGAATAGGTCGGAAAAATGTAGTATGTATGCTCCTTTAATCTAAGGTCAACTAAGAAATTCATCAATTGAAGGTCACGTCCCCTTCCCATTATTTCTTGCTTATAAGCACAACTACAATCAACCACACACATTGCCATGGTGTCGATCATGTTCATTTGATGCTCATCGTCTTGGAAAGGAAGTGTAACCAATTCACCCTAGCTAAACTCTTGCATTTCATCCTCAGCTGCCTTACCATCTGCTTTGGTCATGAAAACAATGAAACTGATGTTCCATTGCCTTATTCGTTCTTCTTCCATTCTCGGCTGCCTCATTCTATTAATGGCATTAGGACTAGGCCAATCTAATGTCAGTGAAAGACAATTCTCATCCACCTGGCGCACTAGACTTTTTATATAAGGATTAGTTGTCTGAAGATCTTCATTATCAAGTATACTAATTGGCCTTCTACTTGAGTTAATCTCATTGGCTAGTTCATCGAACCAACCTACCAGTTGTGAGACTACCTCAAAACTCAGATTTGCAAAATCCAGCTCTATGTCTGAAGATTCTTTTTGCATGATTGTTAACTTTGGATGTGAAATGACCAGGCTATGTTCCCTTGGAGTAGTATCTATAAGCACAGAATAGCTGGTGGAAATGAGTTCAACCATGGACTTGGAAGGACCTCCATTATCCCAAGGCAATTTTCTACTCCGACAACAACAGATAATTGTGGTATTTTCTCAAACAAATGTGTAGCCTACTTTTGCAGGAGTCTTTCAATTCTCTCTTACCTCATTAAGAATACAACAATGTCACCAAAATCCTCCCTTATAAAATTATGGAAGACAGTTACCAATGTTGTGTTAATATAATCTGGTTCTACGTTGTAAATATGTAGAATTTATACAACATATCGTTGTTCATTAGCCATGAAGTTTGCCAAAACATTCAGTGCATCTTCATCTGGAGCTATAAGAAGTTATCCTTTTGTTCTATTCTCAAGTGACTACTTATTATTGGAAAGCTTAATCCCATGACAATGTTCTTTGAAAACCATATGTGTGAACATGGATTCAGAATCCACATATTGGTTTTGTTCTTCAGAAATGCATGTACCTGCAATAGACCTCAATTTAGCCTCTGCAACATTTTTGAGCATGACCATGGCAATTCCCACCTCGTTTATTGTTTTCTTATCATTTGGAAAATTGAAGGAAACTGTTTGAGAACCTTTGACATCCCCTGCATTATATATCAGTTGGATCCCACAAAAAGGAGCAGCAACCAAATTTACCATATTCCATTCCATATAAATACCCCTCAGGATGATTTTCCTAAATTTGAAGGTAGTTCTGGTAACAAGCAATTTCTTCGTCCACTTTCCCCATAAATTTTCAATGCATCACCCAGGTTATTCTATACCTCCAAAAAGATGGAGTCCAGGATGATAGAATATTTCTAGAGTGGTAATGCCAACTCTTGTTCATAAAAAGCGTTGGATAAATACCCGAAGGCAAATAGATAGTCAATACACAATTGGATTGTTGGTTGGTAGCGCAAAATTACATCTTGAAGCTCTCTCATAGCCTTTAATACATTTCCTTGGCTCAATTGAACATCCAAATATAGGCTTCAACCTGATTGCCCCCTTATAATAAACAAGGGCCTTCTGTAAACCCCCTGCTTCCATTAATAGCCCAGCCAAGCACAAATACTCCAGTCCAAATGATGATGATGCTACGGGTCCCTCAAAAAGTATAAAAACTTCATTCACTAGGCAACGCAATTATTGCATAGTTCTAACTGGGGTAACTTTACCCTTAAATTCCTTTTCTGGCAGTGGCCCTTTCTGCATTGACAATTCTTACTTAGACAATATGTTCATTGAATTCTCCATAGGCATGAAAATAGATAATTTCTGCAAACTTCATTCTTACCTCTGAAATCCTGTTTATGGTTAGAATAAGCACCAGATTTTCAATATGGCTTCTTCCATTTGCCCAATCTATAATCAGTTTTGAATCCCCCATATCTTAGAGACCATCAATTCCTTTTTAAGTTGCACATTTCAGAAGTAACCATAAAGTGTAAAACTCAGCTCTATTATTAGTCCTCTGGTCTGTTGCATACTTGAAAGAAACATAACGTTTTTCTATTAAATACAAAATGCTACTAGTTTCACATTTCCTTGGAGTTCCTTGATAGGCACTGTAAAAAAAAACCAGCCTTATTTTTGTTGATCTGTGGAACCTTAAGAATTCTTGGACGTTTGAATTTTTCAGGTTTTCATGACCCTCCATAGGCATATCTAATTTGATGGCATACCTGAGTTGAAGGATTATCTATATCTTGGAATATCATGTGATAAAAGAAATTCTTGTATGTAGTGATTTGACCTTTGAAGTAATATATGCAACATATCTCAAATAAAAATTCATTTGTTGTCATTGGTGGCTTGCCAAGTCAATGAAAGCAAGGTGTTGTTATTACTCCCACTAAGGTTCAAGTCCTCCAATGACATGCTCATACCCATGATAATATGTGTGCCAATGCTTATGAGAAATGGGCAGATCCAGGTGTAAGTTTCATCTAATATTGGTAGAATAAACAACCCACACTCGTGGCATTTTAACCAAAGGGTTCTCTCATAGAATGGCAGTGTTTTTTATTTATTCACTATCCCCATGATAATGTGTGTGCCAATGCTTATGAGAAATAGGTAGGAAGTGTAAGTTTTATCTAATATTGGCAGAATAAACAACCCCCACTCTTGGCATTTTAACCAAAGGGTTCTCTCATAGAATGGCAGGGTTTTTTATTTATTCAATATCCCCATGATAATGTGTGTTCCAATGCTTATGAGAAATAGGTAGGCCCAAGTGTAAGTTTTATCTAATATTGGCAAAATAAACAACCCCCACTTCTGGGGTTTTAACCAAAGGTTTCTCTCATAGAATGGCAGGGTTTTTTATTTATTCAATATCCAAAATAAAGCAATTGCAGCTTCATTGTATTGTTCGGAGGTGCTAAGTCAACCAAAAAATATTTCCTTATCTATTTTGACCACTCATCAAACATTCAACAATCAAGTTCTAGATGAATAAGACCACCACCACCTCATGCATCATCCGCTATTGAGTACTGTTTCAGGAGTTCAATTTAGACATCCAAGATAATCTCAGAAAGATAACATAATTGCAGATCATCTATCATAGTCAGTGAATTGAGTAGAAGGGAACCCTGATATGGTCCTGGAGTGCACCTGTTTGCAATCAGCAAAAGGACACCATGGTTCGCTGATATAGATAACTTTGGTGTTGGTGGGGTGTTGCCACAACCTTTTTTGAAAATGATCATAGATCATTGGTGAAACAAAGTGCTGCCTTGAATTTCCAGGAGCTTGTACAAACAAGATATTGATTATGTTCTGCAGAGATGTGAAAGAGAGGATGAGATCTATCACGTTTTGAGCATATGCCATGGAGACCTTTCTGAAAGACATTTTGCAGCCCAAAAGACTACACACAAAGTGCATACTGTTGGCCATCTGTTTTCAGAGCTATAGAAAAGTACGCATGGTCATGTGATTATGTCTAGAGAATGGGAAAATTTTCAAAAGACAGGTGCTACACCCTTGCAGCTAGTTCTAGCCAGACCCTTTTCAAGAAAGGGTATTGATTTTGTAGGCCCTATTTCCCCTGCCTCAAGGAATATGAGATGTTCTTGTTTTCCTTGATTATCTTCTAAGGAAACTGGTCTAGAAATGAAAGAAGCCCCATCAGAGGATGCTGGTCTCTAAGTATATTTTTTGCTACTGGTCTAGAAATGAAAAAAGCCCCATCAGAGGATGCCGATCTCTTCTAAATCTTCTAGATTAGTTCAATATTGTGTTTGGAGCCTTTTAAATTTATTTGGTTATTTCAAATAATAGAGAAATATAGGGTGTTTTAGATTAGTTGTTGATTGACATTATGTATCATATTTAGTTCTTAATTCTTATTTATAAGAAAGTTGTTCTAAGTCTTCAACATATTGGTAATTTTATATATTTATGAATAGTCTGATTGATTGAGTAATAGTGTCCTGTGCAAACACTCTTCAGATTAGACTAAGCTCACCTGAGAGATGCTTATTTCCTCAGTATTATGTCTCTCAATTTATTCACATATATAACAGATTTAGAATCCTTTGATTTTATACTCTGTTCTGGTTTACTCTGTTATTTTACTGTATACTTTAGAATCCTTTGATTTTATACTCTGTTCGGGTTTACTCTGTTATTTTACTGTATACTTGGTTTTATTTAGAGACCGGTATCAGAGCAGGTTTAAGGGGATTTTAGGTTTTTTATTTTTTTTGAGTTTGCTTGAGATGGATAGCAATGTGAACAGTAGTACATAGACAAAATTTCCACGGTTTCATATCAACAATTATGATAGAATGTATGATATTTAGCATATCAAGATGAAAATTAATCATTTCTCTGAAGTTATTTGGAAATAGATTTCTGCATGTTGTAGTTCATGCTGCATTTATGGACTTACTCAAGCTGAGAGGAATATAGTAAAAGAGAATAGGAAGAAATACACTAAAGCCTTTTGTCTTATATAAACGGCAATGCAGGACTTCATTTTTTTGAAAGCTACAAAATCGATGTATGGCATACATTGCAAAACAAATATCAAAGCAGTAGAGCTGGTCAAACAAATATCAAGGCAGTATACCTTGTGGAGTTACAATATCTAAGAAGAGATATTGAATATTTGGAGATGAAGGAGCGCAATTCAATTCCTTATTTCTTTATTTTCACTATAAAATTGGTTAATCTAACTAAAATTAATAGAAACATTATTGAGGATTAAAAATGATAGTAAACATTATGACCAGTTTTTTTCCTTGATTTGATTTTCTGGTTGTAGTAAGATTTTTAATGGATATAACTTGTGTGATTATTTGGAGATGAAGGAGCGCAATTCAATTCATGATTTGTTTATTTTCACTATAAACTTGGTTAATCTAACTAAAATTAATAGAAACATTATTGAGGATAAAAAATGATAGTAAACGTTATGACCAGTTTTTCTCTTTGATTTGATTTTCTGGTTTTAGTAAGATTTTCAATGGATTTAAGATTTTCTGGTTTTATTCCATCTATAATTTTATGAATAAAGATTGAACATATTAACTAACATAGTTTCATTTTAGTTGTGTATCTACCAAGAGACTAGTAGCATCAAAACTTTTAAGATAGCAAATATCTTTTAGAGTGCAAAACTTAAAAAGAGGTTTGCAATTCAAGAGATTCGATCCATCTCATTACTTAGTGGATACATAGTTCAGATGCATCTATGTTGGTTTTCATAAGCACACTTATAAAATGTTAATACATGCCCATCATATATATAGACATATTTGATTATTTTTGTTATTAAATTTTTTCAAAATGTTAGAACTATCTCTGTTTCTTATAGAGAGAGGAAGAGAGAGATTTAATTCCCCTTGTTATTAAAAATTTTCAAAAAGTAGAAGTATGATTGTTTATCTATCTATCTATGTGTACATTGAATTATTTTTGTTATTAATATTTTTTAAAGCATCATCAAACATTAATTGAATTGCAAATTTCCCCATATCATTAATTAGAAAGTACCTATTAATATGTTTGAAGGTTTTAAACATATATATGTTAATGTTCAAATATTTTAATCAACATATAAGAAAAATGCTAAATTTGATATAAAATTATGCTATTTAAAATAGACTTCTACATAGTTTAGTAATAACTTGTATTAAACTATTATTATATTTTTGTTTTAAGTGGTACATGTCAACTAAATATAAAATGAATTAAATATTTTCTAATATTTATAAGATTATTTTTACATGGTATTTATCAATTCCATGTTAAGTAGTGAGCCAATTACTTATTTTCTTCACTTATAAAGTAGATTGAACATGCCGATGATAACTCCCAACACATCTAGATACATGCCGATGATAAATTTAAAAGGCTCCAGGAGATTAATGAAGAAACTATTGAGACCCTGCATAACAATGGCACACAATCAAGCTGATATTGTGGATCCAAATTTGACCACCATGCAGAAACAACACTAGATATCAGCAAGGTCAACAGGTTTGGAAGGATATTAGTTTGACAATCGAGTTGGCTATGTTAACAACTTAACATATTGCATTGTTGCAACTAAGTACAATCAAAATTAGAGATAAGGAGGATGAATTAAATTGGTCTAACAACCTTGATTCAGTCGGCTACACAGCAAAGCTTGGTTACAAAGCAGTGCTCACAGAGAAAACACAAGGGGAGCCAGTATGCTGGTAGAGAAGCATATGGAAAATCAAAGACGAAGTCAAAACTAAGTTGTTTAGAAAAAAGATATTGAAATTTAACTGAGGATATAAACCTAGGATACCTACCACAGTCCGGGTAGAATTTGAATATTTTTCTAAATTCTTAACCAGACCATATAAGGGTTCCCCTACATATTAGCATCACTAGTTGTACTTTGTAGTCCCATTTACCTATCTGTCAGGCTTTATTTAGACTTAAATAAAATTATCTTGCCTTATCTACATTGTTTCTCAGCCTTATATCTTATGCTACAAAATTAGATAGAACTTTGTAATAAAGGCAGGACAACCTTTCAATCTGAGTCTTGACTTACAGCATCCTACAAGTTGGTCAGGCTTAAATTTTTTTGTTGGCAGGTATTGAACGATGATACTATATCTATAAAATATATTTCTTCTGTACTAACTATATTGCCTAGAATATTTTGGTCATTGAAGTTGTGGGTTGGCAGGCTCTAATAGCCCACTTGGAGCACAACCCCTTGAAAAATTCGGCTTTAAGAAGAACTACATGAGAAAATTGCTGTCACTTAGATGTCAGTAAAAACAGGTAGGTCTTTAGAATTTTGATCATAGTTGAGAACATTCCTGAGATAACTTTCTTTGATACTCCAGACTATAAAATTTCTGAGAATGCTGCAAAATGGAAAAACTGGAACTAGACATGCTTAAACCTTCTGCACTCCTCAAAATAGTTCCGCTTACACTGTTTGATTTATAAAACAGAGAATGCCAAGCCAACTGAGCAATGGCATTCATCAACTCCTATATCTTCAGACTTGATTGTTTCTCTTGAAGTCTCATCTTCCGAAGGCTAGTGATTGGTCAGAAAGAAGCCTTGACTTTCAGTAGATGAGCTTTTCTCTAAACAAACCTCTTGATGTGGAAGTAATAGTGGCTTTCCTTGACCCTGTCAAGACTTCCAAATTAAGCTTTCCATCTTATTATATTTTAACCATTTATTTTTCACATGCTAAGGGATGGAGGCTCTACCCTTTCCATACTTAGATTTCTGGTTGTTCAAATTTCTTCCTCAGGTAGCAATACCCTTTCATTTGGCTTAGCATTAGCTTTTGAGTTTTGGGCATGGTAGACATACTGTAAGCTAGCTTGGGAGGAGGGGACCAGGTCCTGAATCTGTCAACCAACTTCTGTAGGAAATTAGGAATAATTCAAATAAAGTGATGTTGTTTCAATGTTATACAAATGAATTATTATATTTTATGTCTTAAAATTTAATAGTTTCCCATTATCATTGTTAAATAATTTTTGTGAAATTCCATTTTGCCTCAAAATTCAATTTCTGATATATGTTCTTTCAATGTTGACTCAACAATTATTTTGCAAAGTATAATTCTATTTTCTATGAACAAGTGAATTTATATGAAGCATATCTCAACGCTTGAAAACTGTTGATGCAGGTTTGCAGATCGATTGGAAATTTTACTTGTGGAATATTTAGTGAGATGTCAAAAGATAATCATGGGAAGAAACCATCAAGGCAAACAGATGTATTATCATACTTTCAAAAGGCTCCATCCAAAAATACACATCCTCTTCATGATTCAAGCTCCTTTGAACAATCTGTTACTGAGAGAGAGGTTAACTCTTGTGGAAATGCATTTGATATCCATACGATGGATGAAGAAATAGGTTCCTCAAGTGGTCAGGCTAAGATAAATGCAGTTTCAACAGAAATTGGTGATGAAAATGTTAAAGATTTTTCCTTGGAAAGTGACACAATCCATTCGCGGAAAAGGAAAAGAGGCCAGTGGGCCATAGGAAGACGATTCCAAGAAAATTGGGTCTCAAGTTTTCCATTTATTGAAGAAATACCTCCTACAAATGAGAAAGAGCTTTTCCGACAAGTTAGATGTATTGCGTGTAGTTGGAAAACTCAAAAGGAAGTGAAATTTCAGATGAAGCTAGATACGGTACAAAAGCATGCAGGAAAGGTGTATGAAAAGAAAATTGTAAATGGTAAAGAGAAATCTATTGTTAGATGGAAATCTTCCGAGGAATGTCGACATGTTGAATATGCAGAAGAATATAAAAAATATTTATTATGTAAGAGGAAACTTGAGGCGGACGGAGGAACCATCATATCTCTATTTGAAAAGATGATGGAAAGAAATTTGTTATCCAAGACGATACAATTGAGCACTGTATTTCACATCTTATCTAAAGGTCGTCCTATGACAGATTATCCAGATCACATGAAGTTACTATCTTTTCTTCAAGTGCCAAACTTTCCATCTTCTCATTGGTCTGTAACTAGTGGTTGGGGATGGGCAGGATATCTAGCTCAAGTAGAAAAGGATGATTTGAAAGAGAAGATTGCAAATGCTAGGTTTTTGGCATTGTCTTTAGATGAGGTTACAGCTATAGATAATACTTCATGGATTTGCATGAGAATTTATATGGTTAATGACCATATTAGACATTCCTATCTACTTGGGATTAATAAGATGAGAGAGACTTCTACAGCTGAAAATATTTATGAACTTGTTCTTAATGGATTGAAGGAAAGTGGTATGGATGAATTAATGATTGCAAAAAAGTTGGTATGTGTTGGAGCAGATGGAGCAGCGGTAATGCAAGGACAAAGGAATGGCCTTTGTGTTAGGCTACAACTATCAGCTTCACCATATATGCTTAATATTCATTGTATGGCTCATAGGATGAATCTTGCATTTAAAATAGTAAGCAAGTTTCCATCAGTTTCAAAAGTTGAAGATCTTGTACGTGAGACTCATGCATACTTTTCTCGTAGTCCCAAACGATATTTAGAGTTTCAACAATTTGCAGATGGTATTACGGATGGAAAAAAACTACTGAAAGATGTTGATACAAGATGGATCTCATTAAATGGACCAGCTCAAAGACTATTTAGTGAGTTCAAATCTTTGGTAGGGTTGATGTATGAAAATCGCTATAATGTAGACAAAGCTCAAGATCTTCTTTTTCAACTAACTAATATAGAGACATTATTGACATTGGCTGGAATTCTTCCTATGCTACATGAAATGAATGTCCTCGTGAAAATGTCTCAGAATCGCACAATGTATATTGCGGAATACACAAATGCAAGAAAGTCAACATGTCTTGCATTGGATAATTTGTATATGATGCCAGACTCTTTTACTGGTCCAGAGTTTAAAAGTTGGACTGAGATCATCAATATAGAAAATACTGAAAATTTTTTGACCTTTGATGAAAAAGGGATACTATGTATCGTAGTGCGTGGGTATATGGTTCCCTTTCATTATATTAGTAAGACAGGACGAATCACCAAAGATTGCCCCGTGTCAAGAGACCAATTTGATAATATTGTGATTTCAGTGAGACAAAATTTGATAGAAATTGCAAGATCACTATCATTAGAGATAAGAGAACGATCTCCTCGAGATGAATTGTTGGAGGCCATGTGTGTGGTATACCCTCAATATTGGAACAATTGTCAATGTCGAAGAACTTTAAAAGCTGATTTTCAAAAAAGATTAAAATGTTTAGTAGACCATTTTTGCAAGAAAGTCTGGATACATGGAGAACAAATTGAAGGTATTTTAGATTCATCAAAATTGTATCAACAAGGTGGACGCTTTGCTGAAACAATGTGGAAGCAATATCCTTTTTTGGAGAATCCTAATGAAAATGGTGCTATAACAAGATTATGGACTACTTTAAGTGCTAGCCAATACCTGCAAGAAAACATATCAGAATATTTCAAATTAGCAGATTTGTGTCAAACCATGATTTTGGGATCAGTGGAGGATGAGAGAATGTTTAGTGCATTATCATTCTTGAAGTCAAAGTTGAGGAACAAGCTTGATAAACATGTGGATACATGTTTAAGATTATATGTAACAAAGTATGACATTGACAATTTTCCATATGAAAGAGCGCTAACTCTTTGGCGATCAGATTGTGATAGAAGGGGAGAAAACAATATAATAAATCTATCTAATGAACTTGATATAGAACATAATGTTTTGGAGGCTCATAATGACAGTTCATTTAGAGAAGATCATGTTCACAATTTAGAAAATGAGGACCAAGATGAGAACTGGGAAATTGAACTACCCTAGGACTCTTATTTTGGTATACATGTTCCATTGATCATGCAAAATTACTATATGTCAACTTCAGGTAAAAATAGGTTCTATATTTGTATTTTTCATTGTAACATTGCAACAACATTATTTTGATGTGTGTTATTTTAAGATTGATGTTTCATATTTAATCATTACATTGTTTGTTTCTTATTTGTGACAGGAAATAAAGCTGGATTTGGTGAGGTTGGGACCTATTTCTTTTCATTTGCTAGCCATTTCTTGTCAGTGATTTGTCAGCCATGTTTTCAAGTCTTTTAGGTACTAAGTTGTTCGGGTCCCCACATGTCCTTAGGACCATTAAGGGATGAGATAACATGAGTCAGTCCAACTCATGCCCCGAATTTACTTTTTACCTATTGATGTAAGTGTTTTGTTACCACTTATCACCAACAAAATTCTACCATAACATAAACCAACTTGAAGACGACACTTCTCATCTTCCTTTTACATAAATGCTCTATGGATCTCCCTACTATACTTTTCCGAGACCAACGTCCCTTCTTGGTAGGTCTCTCCACCATACCACTAATCACACAATAGTAACTACTGCCTTCTATAAATCTCTCTAGTCTCAGTTATTTGTGTCCCTGTCACACTCGACCAATATAATCTTGCAGGTCTACTTTTTTATCATATCTTTATTTTTTGTTATTTTGTGTATTTAACATTAGTACCATCCAAGAGTAACGAGTTAGTGTTCTTTGGATTTGATCTTTGATTTGAAATGAAGTCAGATTTGATGAAGCTGGGACCTATTTCTTTTCACATAGACAGTGTCCTAGTATTAAATGATAAATAACTAATTTAAGAAGTCTAACGCTAAGCAACAATGGGCTTATTCAAGTACATGAAATTGCGTTGATGTCTAGCTCTAATATCTTAGAAAATTTTAGCAGTTTGTTTGCTGCTTGTTTAGAGGATTTTGTCAAGTTTGAAATTTTTGGTTTATTTTGGTCATATTTTTTTAGTCGCTTGACTTATTTCATGCATAGATCGACAGATCTAGTTTTATTTTTATAATTATTGTTGTTTTCTTTATATATTTGGTGGTTTGAGGAAAGATATTTGATTTCCTTTCACTTTGTGGCATGATTTCAACATCTTCACCTTTTAGAATATAGTAAAATATTATTCTTATTTTATGTTTTCTTGGAAAAGAATTATTGATATTTGGAAAGGGAAATAAGCCCTAGGTAGCTAAGCGAAGAGAAAAATGGTCTATGTACTAGGTTCCTGCGCATTCATCGTAGGAGACCTATTGGCATGAGACCGACATTCCTTTTATGCAATTACACTTTTTCAAGGCGGAGCTGAGTTTGCTGACTTGGGAAGAACACTGACAGCTGATCATAATGCTAAGGAGATTATAATGTTGGTTTCAAAAACAGGATTGTGAAAATTGTTTGCACTAGTTCTTCTTTTGGTCATATTTACTACCAAATTTGTGTCTTGCTGATTTTTTACATTTGTAATGACCTTGTGCAGAGATGGTTTGAAGAGCCCGATGTTAGAGTGTGAAGACTCTCTACAAACCACAAGGACTACATTTTCTTGGAGGGCACTCGATGTTCTTGGTGTTGCTGAGTCTCTTCGCTCGAAGCGTAAATGGATACAATGGTATGGCCATAACATCACTTAATTTGATCCTCTTTACTAATCTCCTAATATCATTTCAATACATCAAATTGCTTTGTTTTCATGGAATCCAAAGATACATCAGTAATGTTATTTTGTCTTGGAAATACTAAATTATTTTGTTTTGGTATCACCCAGTTTGAGTTGTTCTTTGCAACTACCACTTGATCATTTAACAAGCATTTGAAATTCAAAGTGAAATAAAGCTCTTTTAGTTTTTTTCCAGAAGAAGATTAGATGTTGATTGATTTCATTTTCCAACAAATGTGGTATTTAAGTTACTTTCTTCTTGCAAGTCGATTTTACCGTTATTAGTACACTGCTAGTAGATTTGTTTGACATGATCATTTTCTTCAATTTCAGGGTCGACTAGCTTAATGATAGTGTCCTTTTGCTTCAGCTCATGTTCATTCATCAGTTCTCAATTGATTCTCTCTGTGTTCAAAATGGATTCAAGTAGCTTAGGAATTACATCGATTTCCATGTTCATTCATCAGTTCTCAACTGATTCTCTCTGTGTTCAATGGATTCAAGTAGCTTGGAAATCACATCAATTTCCTTTTATATTGTATTAAAATGTACAGGAATGTCATAGTGGAATTGCTTTCCACAACAATACTTCTTTGTAACTATGGACTTTATCTCAACTCAACTAGATTTCATTTCTAACAAGAGATTTCCTTAATAAATTCCTCTTGACAAATTTTTCTGTTATAAAACTTTGCAAAAGCATACCCTTGGTATAGCTCAATACACAAGAAAATTCATTTTTGAAGCATAATTCTTATACTTGCAACTTTCATTTCTCTGTATAGACTTTCTAGAAAATAAATTGCGTGTAAAGAGTCTATATTCCACTCTTGGATTCATTTTGTTCGAGAGTTATGTGAAGGACTAACGAACCTAGTAGTCACAGGACGAAACAAACCCTGAGGCAGTAAAAATTTGTACATGGGTCCACATTTGCTCCCGTTATGGTCCTTACAGAGAGTGCATTGAAGGTAGGTATGTTGTAGTTGGTAGAATATGACGAATGTGCTCCCTTCATGTTCTCTAAGACGACAACTTACAATTATTTGACAATTTCCTCATCCAAATGATTTTGAATGAGTAATTTCATCTAAATTTAACTGATTTTCAAACTGGGATTTAGTCTTCTTAATTTAACTGATTTTCAAACTGAGATTTAGTCAGTGTTATTGAGGAGTGAAATAGAAACTGATTTTCTCTTGCAGAGAATAACAAGGATTGGTGTGAGCTTATACTCTGCCTTATAGACCTTCAAATACAAATAAGCTCTTGTATCCCTATTTCAATCACATAATTTAAATGAATATAATGTCATTTTATTAGAAAAATGCAATGAGTATGAAATAGATCATCAGAATGGCCACTATAGCCCAGGCTGGTGAGAACTTGAGTATTTTATATCTGACTAAACACATGCACGTGAAAAGAAACATCACCTGACACAGACATGAACAAGATAGAATCTAGATATTAGAATTTTGGGGAAAAACAATTGTGCCTTAACAGAGAGCTTCTTATCCTACACCACACATTTCACTCTTTCAAGGTGGAGTTACAAACTGAACATGCAATGACTGAGCTGCATGGTCACCAAAGTTGTAACACACCCAAAAAAACAATGCTTCATATCGGCTTCTCAATTATGTGTGTTTAGCATTAGTGATATAGTCTCTTCTGAACTTTTATTTCAAGTAGAAATTTGATTAAATTTCAAAAGTGCAAGAAATCACAGAAAACCCTCCGGCAGTAAATTGATAGGATAAATCTTCAAAAAAACCTGGAAGCTGTCCTGTTCATATTGTCCTGGACTTTTTAGCCAAGTTAATATGTCTGTAAAGAATACTATTTTATCCTAAGAAAAGATTGACACTTTGTTTATCACCAGATGAAAATAAATTAGAAGCAAAACATCAGGTTGGTGACAAATCCAAAACAAGTTGCAAGACTGTAACCCAATCTGCAAAACATCAAAAAACTGATTGTCCCAGAGTGGGATGCACTATGGGAAGCTGTGCTGTCCCATCTTTTACTAGTGTCAGCTTCATAGCACCTGCTTCCATTTCCAGCAGCTCTGTCTTTAAGAGAGCATCGACCTCTATCTTGATAGTGTTGTCATCAAGATATTTGTAGCTGATTTCCATTTTTAATCTTTATGGCAGCTGTTTATAGTCCTATAGGACTGAACGTATGGATGTTTCAAAGCTTCATTAGCTGTTATTCTTTTGTTTCCATCCACTTGTAACATTTGTTTCAGCAAATCCACACCTTCTAGACACCCAACATTTTTAACAAATCTTGTGAGGGATGGGAAAGGCTTTCCCGGATTTGGAAATATGATATCCAACTACTCCTTTACAGATTGCCCACGAAATAGCGGCTCACCGATGAACAATTCTGCCGACATGTTATTTGTTGCTTTTTTCTAGACTAGCTCTCACAAAGCATTTGAGTTGTTCCTGTTCCTGGTTGGTTTTTTTATAATTTTATAGACAAGTTCCATGTCGTGGAAATGTGAAAAAAGATAGTGATATTGCCACCATGTGGCTCTTATCATATATGGTTTTATACTTCTTCAAAAAATTCTCTAAGAGTTCACAATGCTAAAATTCACTAGGACTTTACAAAGTTTTATTATTTAGTGAAAGACTTGCCAAGTTCTTACAAGATTTTATAATTGAGTAAAATATTCGCCATGCCTGGTGAGAGATTCGCCAGAAAATTATATATACATATTATATTATTGATAAAATCGCCTTCCATTTTTCCTATATACCATGGAGATTCGCCCAATTATTATATTTATAAATTTGGGGGGGGGGTTCTTAAAATTTTCCCTGATGGCTGAGTATACTGCTGTTATTAATTTATTATCTAAGGCAATCTCTCATGGGATCGACTCGTTGGTAGTATATCTTGATTCTCAATTGATAGTGTCTCAATTAAATAACATTTATCGGGTACGAGATCCATATTTATATCGCTAGTATTTAAGGGTGAGGTTGTTGCAAAGATCATTTACTTATATTAATTATTTGCACATTCCAAGATCTCACAATTGGTTAGCTGATTCTATCGCTAATCAAGCATTAGACTGTCATATCAATCATTCATCACAATAAAATCAAGCATCAAAAAGTCAAACTGTATATATATATATATATATATCATAAAGCGTCTCGAGTGTACATATGTGTGTCCAAAAATATACAAAATTGGGACTCAAATGCCCATAACCATGTCCGGCATATCTAATGCCTCGGCTCAGGATGAGCATCTAAGTATGTAACTATAGCATTGGCCACACGTCGAAAAATGCGAACCCAGTCACGTGGCATGCCAACCACATGACGCTGCATATCCTCAAGAAGGTCCTCTATGGCGGCCATCGGTACTCGGCAGCTCAGTCTCGCCAAGTGTCGCTGGATGTTGTTTAGAGTCCGTTCTGTATCAGCAACCACCTCTTCGGCTCCTCGGCCACGCCGTCCATGCCGCGGGAACCCAACTGGTCATACTGGCCCAATGTCTGGAACATGATCATCATATCAGTCATTTGAATCTCATCAAAAAATATTTTTCAAAATGCATGATTATATTTGAAAAATCCAAAAAAATCATAAAATCAAAAAATTCTTACCAATCTCGCCCCATGCTGCATTCGGTGGTAACGCTAGATCAGGATCTCCTCAGAAATCCAGCCCAGCATAGGGGTAGTCATCCAGGGCAATGATCTGCTGATCCCACCAAGTGAAGAAGTCATCGTCGAAGGCAGTCCGTGGGACCTCCCCACCCCCCAGACGTTTCATCAGATCAGCCCATCGGCCCATGCGTGGATCGCGTGGGGTGCTGACGGAAACTGCTACCCTGGGACGGAGTGCGGGAACCTTCTCGAAAAAGAAAGTACATAGGATAGTCCCATATCCAAAGTTCTTGGTTTGTCCCCTCCTAATAGAAGTGAGCTGGCTTTTCATGTTGGCCAGAAGAGCACACCAGTCGAACACAGTAGTGAGACAGTCAACTGCCACGCTCATGTTTAGCCGTGATGCCTGATGCAGAGAGGATGATCCGTTCACTCGAGCCATGGTGAACAGGATTATCCTAAGTGATAAACTTGCCACATGTGTGATGGAAATCTAGCTCCCAACCTTCTTGGGATGTCCTGGGTAGTATATCTGTACATAGCCCTCTATCGAGAGGCTACTTCATGTCCTGCCTCGGGACTGTACTACCTCTCCCCTTCGGGAAAGGCCCGTGATAAAATAGATGTCCTCCACTTCTACCCTAAGCAGCATCTGATCAATCATAAAGGCTTCCTCATCGACATCCCAATAATCAATGAGCATCTCAAGCAGACACGTGTTCGCTTTCATATTTGGCAATTTGAAAAATTTAAGCAAACCGCATCCCCGTAGGGCATCTAATGCTTTTGGACTGTTCATAACTTCATTATCTACTGCTGCATGCTCTCTTTCACGCCACGTGACCAGCATCCTGAGAAAAAATCAATTTAAAACCGTTAGTTTTTGTTTAAAAATGGTTCGCGGCGTATACGCGGGTCCCTGTGCACACAGTCACGTATAGGGCCCGCGTATACGTGGGTTCAATATTACCAACTCGCGTATATGCCGCGAGGAAATTTTTGACAAAAGTTCAACAGTGAAACATCAATCAAAAATCTTAAAACCAGTCACAATCAATTGCAAGCTAAGTATAAGAGTTACCTGGAGGTTTTTGACGAATTTGAACGGTTAAATCTAGCTGTGGGAAGTTTTCTCCTTTTGCTCCAAATCCTTTGCTCTCAAACTCAAATGGTAAAAATGGTGAGTCCAAAATGCTTTTTATGAGTTTTGAAAATGTAAAATTTTTTCAACATTTTATTTTGTTTGGCCTCATGTGACTTTTAACTTGGGAGCTTGGAATGTCGAGAATGGTTTGTTTTTCAGGACATTTTGGACGTTTTTCAGTTTCGAGATGGTTCCATGACTGCTGACCTGTCATGGCAGGTATCGTTTTCTCACTGGCATATAGGTTAGGGACACCATTTTTTCTGTTGCATTATGCATACTAGCCTCCATTTGCCGATACATCTGCCATAGGGTTGATCCCATCGTGTTATGGTTCGTAAGCCATCTTCACTCGCCGATTCTTTAAATCATGACACGATGGTAGAGCCATCCTTTACATGGGCATCCTAGTTAGCACCTCACTGACATTTGTTGCCCATGCTGCTCTGATTTGAGTAGGCTCGGGAGTCCTCTGTAGTCCCGCCATGACTTATGCATTGAAGACTCATTCTTCTTAGCTTCTTCGCTTCGTTCTGGCCTTATACCCTAGAGGCTCCTTTGTGTTGAGTTGTACTACTGCATTGCATGTTGACCACCTGCACCTATTGGCCTAGAGCCGGCTTCACTTGGACTCGTGTTTAAGCCAACTTTTGACCATGACGTCTGCAAAATCAACCTTGCATACCTTTGACTTCTGTAGCTTGACACACCTTGACCCGTGGAAGGAACATACCTTTGAGTGTCACTGACCAGTTTTCACCTCCTTGCATTGAGCATAGGAACATTCCTTTCCCAGGAACTAGATCATCTGTTTCACCGACACTCGTTCTTTCCACTGTACCATAGCATTCTTTTATTCTTTTTCCAGCTTAACAGAAAAAGACAAAAAAATTAAATATTCCAAAAAAAGAGTGGGAACGGGATAGTATTTCCATTTATTGTTGGCAGCTAGAGTCAGTCGTGTCGCCCTTGAACAAAGCACTCAAAACAAAGTCTCCTTCGTATGGGTGGGATTTAGTTTGACTTAGGTATGCCATAACCTTGTTATTGAGTCAGTTCTCCCCCGATTGGTTATCTCTTCCAATCATATGGAGGGGTCGTTCGTGCCTCCTCCATGGCGAACTTATATAGAGTCATCATATGCTGCCACATAGTCACATTGAGTCGTGCTTTTGTTCAAGGGAAGTTAGCCTGAGTCGGCCTCTCTGCGGTGTCTCTTGACTCATTTTTCAGTCGGCCATCCCTGGTTGTCAGTGTCATGTCTATCATCACATCAGTTATATTGGTCCTTTACTCGTGCCGATTTGAGAAGGTCCCCATTGACTTCTTGCTGGCGGGTCTTGTCCTTATCGACGATGACATCTTGCTCTAAGGACAGGCCTAGAGCTGCACCCTGGCCCTATTTTCATTATTGATAGGTTACCTTGTGCTCAGCATCGATCAGTATCATGGGTCTTTGACTGAGTGGTTTCCCTTGTGTTCGACATCAGCTTACATTATCACACATTGGGATTCGTGCAGTACCTTGGTTTCCATTTGACCCTATTGGTGGATACCTCGCCTCTGTGTCAGCTTTCATTATTGGTTGGTTCAGAGGGTTTCTGCTGTGTGCTAGCCACATCTTGTGTACGCTAGAAACATACTTCAGTTGGGTTACTACATCTTTTTCGTCTGATTCCTTCCACATTATTGGCCTATGGGTTACACTCGTGCTAGATTGATGAAGGATGCCTTAATGCCCTCCTTCTAGCAGATCTTTCCCCATCGACTCTGGCTCATTGCTCTGGGGCAAAGATCTAGAGTCTATTTGGTAGTACCTTGGGGTTTGCAGTCATTAGTGGCAGATCCTTCGCTATCAATAGTGGGAAACCATCATTGTCTCCTGATCGATAGATTCTTACAGGTGTTCGACTCCAGCTCATATATTCACACTTGTTAGATTGTACTGGGTACCTTGACGCTCATTATCACTATCGGTGAGTAGTCTCACGTTTGTTAACGGTATACATCAATGACCGGTAATCAAACGATTTCTCACATGGTCGACTTCAGATCATTTATTCCCATGGTGTAGAAATGTACCACGGTGGTCGGTGAAGACCTCAGGTTGTATCAGCATTCATTGGTTCACTTGACAGTTGCTCCTGTTGCTGCTAGTTGATACCACTCCACTTTATATGTTGCAGTCAGTCATGGCGAGATTCTATATGCTGGCACCTGAGTTTGCAGTGTAGTACCATCCTATTCCATCATGCTCAGTTGGTACCTTTTGGGATCAGTCTTTCGTATCAGTGATCCGTTGCATCTTTCCGCATCATTGACAGTCTTATATGTGATATTCAGACATGTACTTGTTCATCATGATCAGATGATCCATTATGTATCTTTCAGTCCTTTATACTTGTATACTTAGTGGATCTGCTTGTACTTGATATGCGGACATGCTTTACTTTTTCTGAGCATGGGTATGCCCACCTCAAACAGTGTTTCTTTCTAATCTCCTTTGGTGGCATGGCAGGCTGAATTCTGGTGAAGTCCTCCTCGGTTTTTGACAGACTTCCTTTCCATGTACTTGCATAATACATTTCGGCCATCATGTACCCCTTCTGACCTCATATATTAGGGGGCATCTATTATAGCTCCAAATCACACTCTTATGGTTTGTGATGATGTACTCATGGCCTAGGGAAACCCCTCCTTCCAGACTTGGTCCTAAAATTTAAAAAACAGTGTTTTATCCCTTATACGCGACATTGCCCTGAGTTAAATGCGTGTATACGCGGGTCTGTGTATATCCAACCTGCGTGTATGTATTAAAACACTTAAAAAAATATAAAACTCCTTGTTTTCGGGCGGAGATCGCGAGTTTTACCTGCTGATCACCTATTAGTGCCCGTGGCCCAATTGTTCCCAACCAACTCCTAACTAAAAAACTACTTTGGGAGTGGTATAAAAAGACCTCAAAGGGAAGGCCTAAAGGAGGAGAGAAGAGAGAGAAGGGTTATTATGCTGAGATTTTTCCCTTGACCAGGTCTAAAGTCCCTTGTGCCTTCTGCACTTCCCCCATTTTGTACAGGAAACCTTTGTTTCCTTGTGTGTTGATGTTCATCCACCATTTATGACATCATGGAGAGAGTCATGGAAGGAGTTTGTTAAAGGCTTGAGGCTGGAACGGATCCGGACGGAAGCTTTGCTTGGAGCCTGCTGAAGGTGACTTAGGTGAAAATATTCCTTTTTATGTACTTTGTTTGTCTATAATAAAAGAAACACATGTCTTGGTTCCCGAAATGAATCTTCTTTATGTTAATGATATTCGTGTTTAGAATTCATATGTGAATGGTTGTTTGGATTTCATAACTAACTACCTTTCTTTATAACATGAAGATGGTTTCTTTATAAGTTTTTTTCCATGTACTGTTGTGTTCTTTGAATTGGTTGTTTTGAAGGACAAAAGAGAAGAAGGGAACTCCAAGAAGGGTTTGGACTCTAAGGGCCTTCTCAAACGTAGGACCGAAGGTACGTACCCTTATCATAGAATTTGCTTATAATAGAACAATGTAAACTTTGAAACGGGAACTGATACTGTTACCCGTTTTGTAGAGATAGCAAAAAAGTGACATGATTTCGAAAATGGGTGATGTAGAATGAACATGTTTTTTTTAGAGCATAGTTTTTGACACTTTAATACTTTTATGTACATTATGTTTTAGAATCATTTTAGAATGGTAGTGATTTTCATGCTGATTTTAAAAAGTGAGTATTCTGCATCACTCCCTTTTTTTAAAAGACCTGTTTTTTGGCTTTAAATTTTCTAACGTATAAAATGTAAATAATTATTTTGTAAATTTGATCATTTTTGAAGTGGTCGTTTTCTTCACATTTTCTTGTTTTTTATTTTAATTTTAACTTTTTTTTAGTGAGGTTTTTATTGTTTTGCATTTTTAAATTAGGAGGTCGATATTTAGAATTTTCGATATTCTACATATTTATACATCCTTAATTAATTTTTCACTCCACATGAAATAATTGTTTCTAAAAAACAATATTTTTTAACAATGGACATAAAAATAACCATTTTTAACATAAATATAACTAAAAAACTACACGTTTTGATAATTTTTTGCTAGAATTGACATGTCAAAATCACAATTTTTATACGAAAATTTTAAGTAAAAATGGTTAAATAATAGTTTTTTTAATGAATTTCATGTAAAAAAAATAATAATAATCACTTTTTTTTCAAAAAATAATGATTAACTTAAAATTTAATGCGAAAATCACATATTACAAATATTGAACGTATAACAACCTTAATTGAGTGTTTCCATACTTGATTAATAATTTCATAAATGAAACTAAAAATTGGTGAAGATAAATTGTGAATTGTGGAAGAATTGTGGAGAAACTACAAACATTTTGTGTCGGGCCTATCTGCTGATATCAAGCAATTGCATTGGAATTCTACCTTGTTCTCCAACTAAAAGTAGACACATACATTCAACCATAGATTTACTCTCGAACGCGTGCACAAAAAGGGCTATAATGTGTTGCATATTAACGTACTCCATGTTCGCTGCTGGGTGCTTCCTCCTCCCAGAGGAGAAGGGAAGGAATCTGAAGTCATTCCCACCGATATTTATATTGGTTTTTGATCCGTCCTCGAATCTTTCTGGCCTGAATTCGAAAGGCTCGTCCCACAATTTGGGTCATGTGCAAAACCCCATATGTTGACAAACATAATGATTTGACAGGGGATTCTATAGCCTGCAACATCCACGACCTTTTCATTTAAATGGGGATCCGTCAACAGAACCAACGGATGGAGACGAAGAGCTTCCATCATGATGTAATCCTATTATGGAATCTACCACATGTCATATTCATCCACCAGCCAACCATCGCCCACGACTCTGTCTATTTGTCCTTGCAGTTTTTTCAAAACCCTCTGGTTTTGTATCAGCTCTGCAATTTCCCAGTCAATTCTAGTCGTCGTAATATCTACATCGAACAATGGCACATCCTGACGCACACAAACATAGATTCAAATTGAGCTGTAAATTGTAAAGTTTGAAACAAATTGAAGAAACATATCATCATTAATCCCATAAGGTATTTTTCTGAGAGCTATTCTTGGCCTTGGAGGGACAAGAAAATATGCACAAAATCCTTGGTCTCCTCCCTCATACTCCCCTATGATTATTTTTCCAGGTCATGCCTATGGTTGTCTATAATGAGCCTGTACACTCTCTCTAGATTTTTGCTTACCCTTCTGACTCTTCGATCGTAGCCTTGCAAATCCAACCAGTCCAAAAGAGGAACAAGGTCGCTAACAATTAAGGTGTCGAAGTTAACCATAACATCTTTCACATCCTCCATGAATGATTCCATTTCCTCGATGTTAACCATTTGCTTCCACATAGCATTCCAGATAAGAAAATGAAACAGGGAGCAATCTCATCCCTGTTGAACAACCTGTCAAAGAAATTTCGTGCTCAAATTTTCAATGTGAAATCCCCAGTACCAACGTATTTGAAATCCAGGGTGCAGATGTATCATTGAATGCATTTAAATTCATGTATTATCCACCACTTTTCAAGGAGTCAGAGTTGTGGACGCACTCCAAATGAGGAGAGTTGTCAAGTTGCCAAAATATTGAAAGTATTAATGGAACCAACAACGGAGACAGATGGCCCCCATTGGCCACGTCAACCAGCTTGAGCAACATACCCCGTTCCTCTATGTTCGCGCCATTGAATGTCATCATCAGTGAAGTCTTTCTCAGAACTAGGTTTTGGTAAGGAGTAATATGCAACTATGGAACTCGACATTTATATCGTGCATGATTTCTTGACACTAGCCCACTCCATGAAGAAAGAATGTTTTTGTAGCATGTATCATATAGATTTATGTTTGAATATCATTTAGATTTTCATAAGGAGTTAAGTCTTCCCTATCATCATGTTCTCGTTTCAAGGAAATTCATGTGACAAATTCAGCTGCAGTGACGGATAACAGAATCACTATTGTAAAAACTCATGGAATGCACTACCAAATAAGATAGTTGAACTCTGTCTATGTAAGGTGAAGCATAACTTTGATTCAATGTAGGTTAACTTTTTCCGACTAAGTTGATGTATGATTTTTTCTTTAATGTGTAATCTTTATGCCTAGTATTGTATCTTATGTATAAAACAAGCGCTGAGACTGCGGTAGTCCCTGCCGCGCAAGTCAAAGGAGAAATTGGAGAAATTGGGGCAGTAATAATGCATTGATAGCAGCGGTAGTCCCTCGGCCAAATTCTGCCGGTAGAAAGCTAAATAGTTAAAAATTGTCAAGGTTTTTTATAAAAGGTCGTGATCATCCTTGAAAGTAAATCAACTTATTGATTCTGCTTGTAAGTAGAATAGTTAAAAATTTCCAACGGGTTTCATGTGTCCTAACCATATATATGAAAGAAAGGCTTGCAAAGTTTATTTTCGATGATAATAGTGATTCTCAGAATTGCCGGGTGGCTGGTCGATTCTCAGAATCGACCAGCCACCGCCCCGCCACCACTTGGGTGGTGGCGGGGCAGTGGCTGGTCGATTCTGAGAATCGACCAGCCACCCGGCGATTCTGAGAATCAATTCTAGTCGTCGTAATATCTACATCGAACAATGGCACATCCTGACGCACACAAACATAGATTCAAATTGAGCTGTAAAGTGTAAAGTTTGAAACAAATTGAAGAAACATATCATCATTAATCCCATAAGGTATTTTTCTGAGAGCTATTCTTGGCCTTGGAGGGACAAGAAAATATGCACAAAATCCTTGGTCTCCTCCCTCATACTCCCCTATGATTATTTTTCCAGGTCATGCCTATGGTTGTCTATAATGAACCTGTACACTCTCTCCAGATTTTTGCTTACTCTTTTGACTCTTCAATCGTAGCCTTGCAAATCCAACCAGTCCAAAAGAGCAACAAGGTCGCTAACAATTAAGGTGTCGATGTTAACCATAACATCTTTCACGTCCTCCATGAATGATTCCATTTCCTTAGCTATAGGAGGGTGGGACTGAGTATATTTGCTTCCACATAGCATTCTAGATAAGAAAATGAAACAGGGAGCAATCTCATCCCTGTTGAACAACCTGTCAAAGAAATTTCATTCTCAAATTTTTAATGTGAAATCCCCAGTACCAACGTATTTGAAATCCAGGGTGCAGATGTATCATTGAATGCATTTAAATTCATGTATCATCCACCACTTTTCATGGAGTCAGAGTTGTGGACGCACTCCGAATGAGGAGAGTTGTCAAGTTGCCAAAATATTGAAAGTATTAATGGAACCAACAATGGAGACAGATTGCCCCCATTGGCCACGTCAACCAGCTTGAGCAACATACCCTGTTCCTCTATGTTCGCGCCATTGAATGTCATCATCAGTGAAGTCTTTCTCAGAACTAGGTTTTGGTAAGTAGTAATATGCAACTATGGAACTCGACGTTTATATCGTGCATGATTTCTTGACACTAGCCCACTCCATGAAGAAAGAATGTTTTTGTAGCATGTATCATATAGATTTCTGTTTGAATATCATTCAGATTTTCATAAGGAGTTAAGTCTTCCCTATCATCATGTTCTGGTTTCAAGGGAATTCATGTGACAAATTCAGCTGCAGTGACGGATAACAGAATCCCTATTGTAAAAACTCATGGAATGCACTACCAAATAAGATAGTTGAACTCTGTCTGTGTAAGGTGAAGCATAACTTTGATTCAATGTAGTTTAACTTTTTCCGACTAAGTTGATGTATGATTTTTTCTTTGATGTGTAATAATTATGCCTAGTATTGTATCTTATGTATAAAACAAGTGTTGAGACTGCGGTAGTCCCTGCCGCGCAAGTCAAAGGAGAAATTGGAGAAACTAGGGCAGTAATAATGCATTGATAGCAGCGGTAGTCCCTCGGCCAAATTCTGTCGGTAGAAAGCTAAATAGTTAAAAATTGTCAAGGTTTTTTATAAAAGGTCGTGATCATCCTTGAAAGTAAATCAACTTATTGATTCTGCTTGTAAGTAGAATAGTTAAAAATTTCCTGTGTCCTAACCATATGTATGAAAGGCAAGCTTGCAAAGTTTATTTTCGGTGATAATAGTGATTCTCAGAATCGCCGGGTGGTGGGGCGATTCTCAGAATCGACCAGCCACCGCCCCGCCACCACCCGGGTGGTGGCGGGGCGGTGGCTGGTCGATTCTGAGAATCGCCCCACCACCCGGTGATTCTGAGAATCAATTCTAGTCATCGTAATATCTACATTGAACAATGGCACATCCTGACGCACACAAACATAGATTCAAATTGAGCTGTAAATTGTAAAGTTTGAAACAAATTGAAGAAACATATCATCATTAATCCCATAAAGGTATTTTTCTGAGAGCTATTCTTTGCCTTGGAGGGACAAGAAAATATGCAGAAAATCCTTGGTCTCCTCCCTCATACTCCCCTATGATTATTTTTCTAGGTCATGCCTATGGTTGTCTATAATGAACCTGTACACTCTCTCCAGATTTTTGCTTACTCTTTTGACTCTTCGATCGTAGCCCTGCAAATCCAACCAGTCCAAAAGAGGAACAAGGTCGCTAACAATTAAGGTGTCGATGTTAACCATAACATCTTTCACATCCTCCATGAATGATTCCATTTCCTCGATGTTAACCATTTGCTTCCACATAGCATTCCAGATAAGAAAATGAAACAGGGAGCAATCTCATCCCTGTTGAACAACCTGTCAAAGAAATTTCGTGCTCAAATTTTCAATGTGAAATCCCCAGTACCAACATATTTGAAATCCAGGGTGCAGATGTATCATTGAATGCATTTAAATTCATGTATTATCCACCACAGCAGCAACCATTCTACCAGCAAGCAGCACGGGCATAGCCATAGGTTAGCAGACCCCGTAGTAGTTTTTGTCTGAGCAGATCTTACTCGCTTCACCCACTCTTTGAAGCATCACTGAATCTTAAGAACCAAATCGATCGTCTCGTAAGCGCAGATAGTCAATACGTGAAATCGGAGTGAGAAAGTAAAAGCACAAGTAAGTCGTTCCTACCCGAATTCCACTACCCTAGTGATGCCGATGCCTGCATGTATTGGCGCTATTTGCCCTAGTTCAAGTTTCGGATATGTCAAAGAGTCAGAGTTGTGGACGCACTCCAAATGAGGACAGTTGTCAAGTTTCCAAAATATTGAAAGTATTAATGGAAATGGAGACAGATGGCCCCCATTGGCCACGTCAACCAGCTTGAGCAACATACCCCGTTCCTCCATGTCCGCGCCATTGAATGTCATCAGTGGCCCTAGTTCAGGTTTCGGATATGTCAAAGAGTCAGAGTTGTGGACGCACTCCAAATGAGGAGAGTTGTCAAGTTTCCAAAATATTGAAAGTATTAATGGAAACGGAGACAGATGGCCCCCATTGGCCACGTCAACCAGCTTGAGCAACATACCCCGTTCCTCTATGTCCGCGCCATTGAATGTCATCAGTGGCCCTGGTTCAGGTTTCGGATATGTCAAAGAGTCAGAGTTGTGGACGCACTCCAAATGAGGAGAGTTGTCAAGTTTCCAAAATATTGAAAGTATTAATGGAAACGGAGATAGATGGCCCCCATTGGCCACGTCAACCAGCATGAGCAACATACCCCGTTCCTCTATGTTCGCGCCATTGAATGTCATCATCAATGAAGTCTTTCTCAAAACTAGGTTTTGGTAAGTAGTAATATGCAACTATGGAACTCGATTTTTATATCGTGCATGATTTCTTGAAACTAGCCCACTCCATGAAGAAAGAATGTTTTTGTAGCATGTATCATGTAGATTTCTGTTTGAATATCATTCAAATTTTCATAAGGAGTTAAGTCTTCCCTATCATCATGTTCTGGTTTCAAGGGAATTCATGTGACAAATTCAGCTGCAGTGACGGATAAAAGAATCCCTATTGTAAAAACTCATGGAATGCACTACCAAATAAGATAGTTGAACTCTGTCTGTGTAAGGTGAAGCATAACTTTGATTCAATGTAGTTTAACTTTTTCCGACTAAGTTGATGTATGATTTTTTCTTTGATGTGTAATAATTATGCCTAGTATTGTATCTTATGTATAAAACAAGTGTTGAGACTGCGGTTTTCCCTGCCGTGCAAGTCAAAGGAGAAATTGGAGAAACTGGGGCAGTAATAATGCATTGATAGCAGCGGTAGTCCCTCGGCCAAATTCTGTCGGTAGAAAGCTAAATAGTTAAAAATTGTCAAGGTTTTTTATAAAAGGTCGATTGATTCTGCTTGTAAGTAGAATAGTTAAAAATTTCCTATGTCCTAACCATATGTATGAAAGGCAAGCTTGCAAAGTTTATTTTCGGTGATAATAGTGATTCTCAGAATCGCCGGGTGGTGGGGCGATTCTCAGAATCGACCAACCACCGCCCTGCCACCACCCGGGTGGTGGCAGGGCAGTGGTTGGTCGATTCTGAGAATCGCCCCACCACCCGGCGATTCTGAGAATCAATTCTAGTCATCGTAATATCTACATTGAACAATGGCACATCCTGACGCACACAAACATAGATTCAATTTGAGCTGTAAATTGTAAAGTTTGAAACAAATTGAAGAAACATATCATCATTAATCCCATAAAGGTATTTTTCTGAGAGCTATTCTTCGCCTTGGAGGGACAAGAAAATATGCAGAAAATCCTTGGTCTCCTCCCTCATACTCCCCTATGATTATTTTTCTAGGTCATGCCTATGGTTGTCTATAATGAACCTGTACACTCTCTCCAGATTTTTGCTTACTCTTTTGACTCTTCGATCGTAGCCCTGCAAATCCAACCAGTCCAAAAGAGGAACAAGGTCGCTAACAATTAAGGTGTCGATGTTAAGTATAACATATTTCACATCCTCCATGAATGATTCCATTTCCTCGATGTTAACCATTTGCTTCCACATAGCATTCTAGATAAGAAAATGAAACAGGGAGCAATCTCATCCCTGTTGAACAACCTGTCAAAGAAATTTCGTGCTCAAATTTTCAATGTGAAATCCCCAGTACCAACGTATTTGAAATCCAGGGTGCAGATGTATCATTGAATGCATTTAAATTCATGTATTATCCACCACAGCAGCAACCATTCTACCAGCAAGCAGCACGGGCATAGCCATAGGTTAGCAGACCCCGTAGTAGTTTTTGTCCGAGTAGATCTTACTCGCTTCACCTGCTCTTTGAAGCGTCACTGAATCCTAAGAACCAAATCGATCGTCTCGTAAGCGCAGATAGTCAATACGTGAAAGCGGAGTGAGCAAGTAAAAGCACAAGTAAGTCGTTCCTACCCGAATTCCACTACCCTAGTGATGCCGATGCCTGCATGTATTGGCGCTATTTGCCCTGGTTCAGGTTTCATATATGTCAAAGAGTCAGAGTTGTGGACGCACTCCAAATGAGGAGAGTTGTCAAGTTTCCAAAATATTGAAAGTATTAATGGAACCAACAACGGAGACAGATCGCCCCCATTGGCCACGTCAACCAGCTTGAGCAACATACCCCGTTCCTCTATGTCCGCGCCATTGAATGTCATCAGTGGCCCTGGTTCAGGTTTCGGATATGTCAAAGAGTCAGAGTTGTGGACGCACTACAAATGAGGAGAGTTGTCAAGTTTCCAAAATATTGAAAGTATTAATGGAACCAACAACGGAGACAGATGGCCCCCATTGGCCACGTCAACCAGCTTGAGCAACATACCCCGTTCCTCTATGTCCGCGCCATTGAATGTCATCAGTGGTGAAGTTTTTCTCAGAACTAGGTTTTGGTAAGTAGTAATATGCAACTATGGAACTCGACGTTTATATCGTGCATGATTTCTTGACACTAGCCCACTCCATGAAGAAAGAATGTTTTTGTAGCATGTATCATATAGATTTCTGTTTGAATATCATTTAGATTTTCATAAGGAGTTAAGTCTTCCCTCTCGGCAGAAGCTTCACTAAAATGATGGTGTTTAAACAAAATACTATATCTCCAAGAAAATTACATTCTCCAAAACTCTTGTTTTGCCATCATATAACATTTTACATGCATAAATCTAAGGGTTATACCTTGTTTAACCACTATATTGTATTTTATAAAACATATTCACACTGTATTTTATTAGATGTACCTTATTTTCTTCCCAGTGGTTATACCTTGTTTCTTTCAATAGCCCTTGCAATTATTTCATAAAAAGTAGTTGTAGTAAATTTACACAGCAACATTGTAGCCCTAGTAATAGATTTATTTTCTACAAATAGTATATTTGTTGAATTGAATTTTTGCAGACATAAAAAACTAGTTCTATCATTGCAAGAATTTTTAATTGTTAAATTGATTTTAAACTATTGTACATATTAGTATTAACTGTTGACTAGTTTAATTGAGCCAATTATAGTATGTAATTACCTCTATATCACTTGTTAATAATTGGTAATTGTTAATAATTGGTAAATTCACTTAGAGACCAGTAAACGTGAAATGAATAGCCAAATTGAAAGCTCATGACATAACATTGATATATAAAGTAGATTCTATATAAGAGATTGTAGGAGCTTGTCACGTGCAATAGATTTGGATTATTGATCTGACAATTAATTCAATGGATGGTGTTTAACATGAAGAGATTGAAATATGTTACTCATGAAGTAGATGGTGGGATTGAAACAAAAAAAAGACATAATAGCAATAGCAAGTTTTATTTTCCTCTTTATTCATGGTTCCATAAGGGTTTGACCATGGTGAAAAGTTTTATCATTACCCTTTCCATATGGTTCCATTTAAGGCTTTAAATTAGATTGTGGTTACACATGGAGATGCCAGTTTTATTTATACCCTCTCTTTATGTTTCAATATAAGGCCTGATCCATTTTAAATAAGAATTGAGTTTTTATTTATACCATATTTTATGGATATATCAAAGGTTTTTTCATTTTAAAGAAAAGTGAAGTCCTATGGATATGGTAGATTTTGTTAATACCTTTTTTTTCCATGTTCATTTTTTTTTTCATGTTTTTTTAGATTGAATTCTAATTATATTTTAAAAAATAGTATAATTTAGTAAACATGAAGAGGAGTATTAGTTTTATAAGGCTCATAATTGTTATGGTGATTATATGAATAATTATTATATCTAATAGTTGGATTTGGTTTACGGAATTAGGAAAAATGTTGTTATACTCCTAGAGGTCAAAGGCCCCGAGGAATTCGGCAAAATGTTGTACATCTCTAAATTATGTTGTAAAATGTTGTTATGTCCCTAAAGTATGAGCCTCTCTACAATTTAGTTTGAGAACTTAGTATGGGGTCAATGTATAAGTGTTAGATGGTTAAATGTTAGATATGTAAGAGATGTGAATATCTTTTAAAAGTTAGGCTCATAAGTATACCTTATTTTCTTCCCTGTGGTTATACCTTGTTTCTTTCAATAGCCCTTGCAATTATTTCATAAAAAGTAGTTGTAGTAAATTTATATAGCAACATTGTAGCCCTAGTAATAGATTTATTTTCTACAAATAGTATATTTGTTGAATTGAATTTTTGCAGACATAAAAAACTAGTTTTATCATTGTAAGAATTTTTAATTGTTAAATTGATTTTACTGTTGACTAGTTTAATTGAGCCAATTATAGTATGTAATTACCTCTATATCACTTGTTAATAATTGGTAATTGTTAATAATTGGTAAATTCACTTAGAGACCAGTAAACGTGAAATGAATAGCCAAATTGAAAGCTCATGACACAACATTGATATATACAGTAGATTCTATATAAGAGATTGTAGGAGCTTGTCACGTGCAATAGATTTGGATTATTGATCCGACCATTAATTCAATGGATGGTGTTTGACATGAAGAGATTGAAATATGTTACTCATGAAGTAGATGGTGGGATTGAAACAAAAAAAAACATAGCACTATTGATGTTGATGTTATGGTTGAGAACATGTTGAATTTATACTTAGAAAAGAAAAATGATATTCTACCAAAAACATTAATGTGTTTTTTTCCTCATAAACAACTTTGTTTGGCACATAAAAATTTGGTTTTACTAGCATTTTTTTAAAAGTTTGAAAATTGACCCTAAAAAAAAAAATCATCGTTCCAGTATCATCACTTTTTCGTTTGAAGCTATATTTTGCACAAAAATTTCGTAGTAAATTTCGTAGTCACTGCCATTTTTAAAACATGTTCAAAATTGACCCCTAAAAAATAAAATCATCGTTCCAGTATACACACTTTTCATTTTTAGCACTGTTTTTGATGTTTTTTTGGGGTTTTTTGGCCAGAGTTCCCGTTTTGAGTTTATAGTTCCCGTTTCAAAGTTTACATTGTTATAGCATAATGTCTGTATGAATGCATGTTTCTTTGAATAGATAACTTTTAGTCTGCTAGGGTTTCAACCCAAAAAGCCCTAGGGGAAATTTTCCCTCTACCGCTTGCCTCTCTGAATTCACCTGGGGATGAATAAGAGATCATGAAATCTCCAAGTGGAACCAAGAACTATTAGTGAAATGACACTAATCAAAATCCCAGAAGTTGACTCACTCTCCTGCAAACATCTATATATGGATCCCTCATCCTAGAGATCCAAAGGCTGGAATTTTGTAATTTGTAAGGAAGTGTTGTTGGTTTCTCTTTGAAGACATTATATTGTTGGGTGATATTGCTTTGTATGAGGCGAAGAGGGATTTCATGCTAGGAGGATGATGCTGGATTAGACAGCTTGGTTGTAATCCTCTCTTCTACTACTTCTATCAATAAAGCTATTTTAGTTTTTCTCCATATGCTTGTATATCTCTGAATCTTGTATTTGTATATGCATTTATATGGTTAATGTACATCTGATCCTACATTGTTTATGGTTACAGATCTCTATGCTTTGATGGTATTTTGCTGCTTTGACTCTACAGGTGTTCTTTGAAGCGGGACAAGTGAGAAAGGAGTGGCGAAAGCTCTATAAAGGGAGAGAGGAAACAAGCAAGGAGACTAGTGAAAGACTGAGGTTGGTACTCTCTGCTTCTCTCTCATCTATCTCTCATAAAGGAAAACAAAAATAACTTTAGTTTGTTTGTTTCTAAGATAGCTACCCGTCATGGTAGGACTAGCAGCTCTGAATAGACACTAGTTTTCCCGATAACAAAATGGCGACTCCACTGGGGAGTGAATAGTTTGTTTGTTTTGTTACTTTTTTTTGCTTTATAAACCATAGACGGAGCTTGAAGTTAAGCCAGCTAGCCTTCGAACTGCTTTTTCTATGCAACTGCAAAGTAGATCAACACTGCTTCAGTCAATCTCCATGTTGGTTTATGAACTGAACATCTGACTTGCAAACATCCTAAGTGCCCTGGTGGTAGCTCAAATAACCTCATTAGATCAGCCCCTATACTTTGTGTTTACTGACTATCATTAGCTCAACCTAAATCCCTGAACTTAGCTGCAAATTGTGAGTGAAAACCAAGCTCAGTCTTGTCCCTGGACCATCGCACTGTCTCTCATTGGAAATCTGGATGCATCGCACCTCCCGTGTGTTGCAGGTGAGATGCATCCCTGTTTCCCTATGTTACAAGTGTGATGATTGAGTAAGACTGTTTCTGCCTCCAGATTTTGGTTTTTCTTCATCGTCTTTAGCTTTATTCAGTAGTTTTGCTGTCTATGATCAATATATCACTGTCAAAACCATCTTCCTTTTCATTATTCAACCTCCACTGATAAGGAATTGTGAATGTTTTTTTATGTATTTTTATGTATTTTTCATTATTTACAGTTCTCCTTTGCAAATAGTATCTTAATCGAACTGTCATCTTTTGATTTGAAAGTGTCGCAAGTGTCATTTTTAGTCAAGAAAAAAAGTGTCGTAAAGCATTCCTCTTTTAGATAGTCGATTACACTTTTTCCATTATATTTGATTTGAATTAATAGTATTTCAAGTGTCGAAAGCAATTTTAAATTCGAAATCGCAAAGTGTTGTCTTAGTATTCCTTTCGTTTTTTGAATTCGAAATGGCAAAGTGTCATCTTAGTCTTCCTTTCATTTTTTTGAATTCAAAATCACAAAGTTTCATCTTAGCCTTCCTTTCGTTTTTTGAACAGAAAATTGTTAGCACTGTTGCTTTGAAAGAAGATAGCTCAGATCTGTACTTAGTTATTTTGTCATTCTCACATTAAGGAAACTAAAAAACAATACATGCATGTGCATTTGTATTTAGACTGCATGCTGAAATTGATTTAGGAAAACTGCATCTAGTGTGTGCTCTCTACTCTATGTTGAAAGAATTTCATTTCTCTTTCCTTAGTAGCTAGGATTTTCATTGCAAAAAGAAAGTAAATGACTGTTTATCATCTTAGATTGCATATTTAGGAATTGTATATCTACTTCACACGGTGAACCTTAAAGGAAAACTTATTAAGAAATATCAACTGTAAAATAAACCTCAATGAACATAAAAACGCTTTGGAACCTAACGCACAACATTTAGATGTCTAGGCTAGAGACGTATTCCAGCATCGTAAAGCCTAGTAACTATCACCTTCATTGCAGGTTGGGTGATTCCTCCTCTTTGATACGATAAGTGCCAGTACAGACCTGTGCTCCCACGTACCGTCGAGTATATATTGGGAGACCACAATAGGCTATATCCTTTATCCTTAGGAAGCTGTGTCTGCCGCCCTATCGATCGCAATGCACTAAACACATCATTCAGGAAGATTGACTTCCGTACCGTAAAATGTATTCTGCAATTTTACGATTGGTTTGGTAATCCCTCTGTCTAGATATCTAGAGAAGTCACTTTTATTCCTTTTCAGACTCCCTAAAAGAAAAGGTCCATATGAGCACTTGTCACTCCATGCTCATTAAAAATCGAAGGCGACTAGAGTCATCTTTAGCTTTTTCTCGACTCTTAAAAATTCAAAAAGCAAGTTGTGTCAAAGCATCATAAAATTTATTTTAATCGGAATAACATCACTATTCCCTCGTTGGTATTAGGTTGAGAAAATGGAGTCTACCAATCAAGGATTTCCCCTTGGGGGAAATCCTAGTCCCTTCTCCTCTTGGGGAGATGTTGGTGCTCCACACATGGCTACATTGTCCCTTCCAGGACTCACAATTGGCCTACCAGTATGGCTTTTCTTGACCTCCGTCATTCAAAACACTGTAAATCCTTAGCAATCAAATCAGCAACCAGATGATACTGAAGTTGCTCCCCCACCTTCTACTTCATTTGTTTCTCCCTCTCCTTCTTCCTCTTCACTTGGTGAAATTAGTAACACTAAAAACCAAGTAACTAAGAAGAAGAAGAAAGAGAAGGAGAAGAAGAAGAAGAAGCCAATGAAAAAAGGGGGAAACCATGCATCGTCTAGCAAAAATCCACACACTGCACCTTCCAAACCTAAATCTCCATGTGTCATTTGCAAGGGATACCACTATCATCGAGATTGTCCTTGCATCCCACAGATCCTAAGGGACTGATCTCCCCACTTGCACAATCCGGTGTCTTCAACCTCTGACGATCATGTTGAGAGCACACCATCAACTAGCGAAAACAAAGTCAATGGAAAGAAAGGAAGATCTAAATTTCCTTGTAGACTGTGTGAAGGCAATCATGCCCTCCACCGTTTTCCTTTCCTGGACAAAGCTAAAAGAGTCTTGGATAACCATCCTGCTTCACTGTAACGACTTCCTCCTAGATACAAGAAACTCTTGCCGAGTCCATCGCTAGCTGAAAATATGACTGTCACACCTTTGTTGTCAGTCGAAGCATCTATCATTGAAGATAAAACCTTTGAGTCCACACCGGACCAAAGTCAACAGGTCGAGATGGCAGTCAACCCAGCCTTGTCTTCAAAAGGTCCACCTTCAGATGATATTGTCACTAGAGAGAATGAGAACGATGTTGTTCAAATTCTTTTCGTTAACACAAAATCCGATGAACATGGGGGAAATATACCCATTCCTTTATTGTAGGAAGGAAGTTCATCTGAGATTTATCTGGCCATTTATTCGGTCCATCCTCCAAGCACTCTAGTCATTTCCTTCGATTGGAATCTACTAGGGAGACCCCACCTACCATCTAATGTACCATTCCGAATCATAGTACAAGCTTACATAATGATCATGGTTGGTACTATCATAGATGAAGGGGCTTTTTTGAGTATCCTTTCCTCAACTGCTTGGAAAGAGCTTGGTTCACCATCGCTTCTACCTGAGATTCGAAATCTGACAGGCTTCAACAAAGGAACCAGTTGACCATCAGGGATCCTTCCAAATTTGCCTATAACTTTGAGAAGGAAAACCATTCATCTAAACGTGATGGTAGTCCAAGGGCCTTTAGATTACAATCTACTCCTTGGGCGTGACTACATTTATAGCATGGGAGCTATTGTTTCCTCACTCTTTCGAGTGCTGTGTTTTCTGCATGAAGGTAGAGCGGTCCATCTAGTTGACCAGCTTCCATTCCCTGGTTCAAACACAGCTATTAGTCAAATTCCATCCCTAACTAGTCTTTTTGCACAAGGAATGTCTCATCAATCTCTATTTCTTCCACCTGATGAGTGCGAGTGATTCGGTGATTGTGACTGAAACCCAGGGGGCATGCACCCTAGTCTGCTTCAGCAGGAAAACCCCAGATATAAGGTAGGTTTCTATGTAGGATATATGAATAGTTTGACCCCCTTTCCGTTTAGGAAAATGGGATTAGATTGGAAAAGGATTCCCATGTCAAAGGTTATGTGATTGGCATTGACAACAGTCACCCTTTGTCCATTTCGATGGATAAAGCCAAGGAAGTGTTTTGTCTGCTACACGGATGGGACAATCTTGCTAATGCGAGAATTTCCGTATGGTCACCTGGAAACTGTACTTTATACTTGGGGGCATGCCAACCTTTTTGCATGCAAGTGAAAAATGATCTTTTATTTTCTTAGTTTGTAGGCTCTCAACCCTTTAACCTCGTAGGTTGGTCGTTCCTAGCTTGCATACAAAAGGCTCCAGAGCAAAGTTTCGAATGGGGCAAGCTCCCTAAACAATGAACCTATCGATGAAAGACATCCTTATTATATGACTAGCAGGAGCAGTTTTACGCGAAGTTCAAGCTTGTTAAAAATAAACCTAGCAATGAGCAAATGTTCCCCCAGAGTTCAAGCTCATTAAAAAATGAGCCCTCGTTCGGTAAATAACCATTGCAATCGCATAATTATCAGCTTTTGAACCTTGGTCATGTTCTTACCATCACCTCCACTCTTTTTTAGCTGATCATACGCCTCCATTTGATTGTTTACCCTTTTGAGGAACAACTGTGACAAGTGATTCTATTAGCCACCTTCTTTACACTGCCGTGATTGAAAAAAGCTTCCAAACCTTACCTGGAACCAGTTTCTATCCAAAAACATCACTTGTTCCTCAAAAAACGAGTCTCCTTTAAGCTCTTTTCATCTGACTTGTAAAATAGGAAAAGATTGTTGAGCAATTGGCCTCTCCAGCTCGTTAAAGTCATTGGAAGTGCCATCCCTCCTCTATATTTTAATCTTTTTGGACCTGAGGGATCATTACACAAAACGATCGATCGTTTTTCTTGTTCAGCTCATTAAAACTATCGAAAAGTCATCCCTTTCATATTATTTTATACTTTTCGGACTTAATGGATTATATTATGAAAAAGGATTACTGGAGTTACCTTTCCATATATTTTTAGACTCTCTAAAATTGAAAAGGACTGAGTTATCTTTGTCATTAAACTCGTTAAAACAATAGTGACAAACTTGTCCATGTAGACAAGAACGAGTTTCACTGTTGCTAGGCTCGTTAAAACGTAGCGGTAGGTTTGCCTGAAGGGCAAATTATAGAACAAGCATATGTTATCCTCCTCAAGCTTGACAAAATAAAGAGGTACTGGTCAACAATGACTGGGGAAAAAGGGAAGAAAACTTGAATAACTTCATTGGTAGTAGGTTGCTCTTGAACATGACACTTTCACTCCATCACCATGATTGAGTTGAGTTGGGTTATTCTGTTCACTGTTCATATCACCATTGGTCCACTGTACCATCCATTTTTGGGTTAACACTACCAATCCATTTCAGTGTCGTCAATATGTTCAAGAGAATTCACTCAAAGAATTCACCAACCTAGCTAACACCTCATCCATTGCAATACCTTAACACTCCATTCTTTCATGACTGCCACCGTAAACCTTGTATCATCAGATCATTTTCACCTCCACAAAATCATTTGCTCCGTTCCATGTCATAGATGTGGGATTCATTAAGGCCCTCCTACGACAGGTCACTTCTTTTCGACATCCACTCATTATCCAAGAAGTTGACTTAGGAAAAACCATTTCAGTACTTTGAAGCTTGCATGCCTCAATGGCAAGTTTCTCACTTCCGGTGACAAGTTTACATCAATGGCCTTCAACCGAAAGATTTTGTGTGGTGTTCGACATCAACTCATGTATTCAAACCACGTGAATTGTACTGCAGTACCTTGAGGGTCATTATCATTATCGGTGATTCCTCTCATGCCTGTTAACAACTTACATCATTGGCTAGTAATCAGGGGATGTCTTTCCATGTTCAACATCAAAACATCTTTTCACATGGATTGACTTGTACTTCGGGCGAAGATTGAATGAGTTTGAAGACCCTAGATATAGTTTCATCCATCCGGGTTGTGATATATTCAGGAAAATAAAGAAATCAAATGTACATCATTGCTAGACAGATAATCATCCAAGCTAAGGGATGATGGCTCTACCAGAATCATCAGTGTGCCACACATACGATTGTCTATCCTATGTACATGAAAATGAATTTTTAAAAGCTGAGCATGGGAATGCTCGCCTTAGCTAGATCATGGAAATATTATGAAGATAATGTATTGTATTGTATCTTATTACAGGTCACCTTCCAGTTCGGAAAACCTCGGATCCTCATGATAAAGCATTTCACCCGACATCAGAAGATTTACGACCTCATGTTTTAGGGGGGAATTGTTATAGACATATTTGGGCACTGCAACCCCAACCAAATATGTCCATAAACCAAGGGCTTCTAAACCCCTAAAAGTGTTGTTTCATACCCTAAAGGAACAAGGTTAGTTGATTATATCATTTCCCAGAAGTTTTCCCTAAAAGACTACTTAGAACTGGTCGAAACTGGACCATACAGACTGCTCCATGTTGAGGGTGCGATGCATGTCACCTGTTACACACGGGGGGTACAATGCATACTGAAAATTCCTTCTGTAAGGTTTGATGAGTGAGAGCAGACAAATGGTAGAAGCAGTTTTCTAGGTGGAAACTCAAAGAATCTTCTAGAAACTGCTCATATGACACTTACCTCTCTGAATTTGCCCAGGGATGAATAAGAGATCATGAAATCTTCAAGTGGAACCAAGAAATATTAGTGAAATGACACTAATCAAAATCCTAGAAGCTAACTCACTCTCCTGCAAACATCTATATATGGGTCCCTCATCCTAGAGATCCAAAGGCTGCAATTTTGTAATTTGTAAGGAAGTGTTGTTGGTTTCTCTTTGAAGACATTGTATTATTGGGTGATCTTGCTTTGTATGAGGTGAAGAGGGATTTCATGCTGGGAGGATGATGCTAGATCAAACAGCTTGGTTGTAATCCTCTCTTCTACTACTTCTATCAATAAAGCTATTTGAGTTTTCCTCCATATGCTTGTATATCTCTAAATCTTGTATTTGTATATGCATTTATATGGTTAATGTACATCTAATCCTACATTGTTTATGGTTATAGATCTCTATGCTTTGATGGTATTTTTTTGCTTTGACTCTATAGGTGTTCTTTGAAGCAGGACAAGTGAGAAAGGAGTGGCGAAAGCTCTATAAAGGGAGAGAGAGGAAACAAGCAAGGAGACTAGCAAAAGACTAAGGTTGGTACTATCTGCTTCTCTCTCATCTATCTCTCATAAAGGAAAACACATGTAACTTTAGTTTGTTTGTTTCTAAGATAGCTATCCATCTTAGTGGGACTAGCAGCTCTGAATAGACACTAGTTTTCCCGATAACAACCAGCCAAGTGACTCGAGGGTGAGTCATGACCTTTGTGTTGTGGGTCTGTTGGGATGGGGTCTCGTGGGTTAGTTTTGGGGTTAAAAACCTAAGTATTGATGTAAATTTTGGTAAAATATGTAAAGTCTCCACAAATTATGGATGCAGAGTACGTAGATAGTTAGGAGTCAAAAGGGGTTTTAACCCCTTGTCTATGTAAAATGGATTTGGTTTTTAGATCTTGTATGTAGAGAGCTATAAATAGGTGTGTCTTAGAGAGTCTAAGGTAGATCTATGTATACGTATGAGATAGGGAAAAAGGGAAAGTATGCAGCAGGTAGATAGAAGGGAAAAGGATCCATAAATGAGTATGTAGAGGCCTTGAGTAGAGTTTGTAGCTAAGTGCACGGACCCCTACAGCTGAGTGCGTAGGGAAGTTTTGAGTCTGTAACGTCATATTGAAGATCAATAATGAAGGTTGTTGAAGAATTTCATGTGTTTATCTGTTTACATTTGTTATTTATGTTTTCGAGATATGCTATGATGGAATAATTCCTTTATGAAATATTGATCTATTAATGCCCAACTCCATGGGATAAATCTTATTAACTGTACGCAATGCATGCTAAGTACTTTTGCGAAGATTATAATACATTATGTTATGTTTATTGAGTACTTAAGTAGATATGCATGAAATTAGATCTAGGTTTATTGTATGGTGCATGTAAGTGCTAATTCATCTATTAAGGGTCTGCAAAGACCTATCGTAAACCTTTGCGAAGGTCTAGAGGCTGTTTAAAGGAAGTTGCAGTACTGAGCCCTATGGGCTTATAGATCTGTGTGAAGGCAGAGCTAGGGCAATAAAAGACATCAAACTGATCTCTGGATGTGTAAACTTTGTTCTAGCATCCCCCCATATTACTTTGTGTGAGACTTCAACCTGCATGACACAGGTTGATGTCAAAAGGGCCAGTAGTGTAGGGTTTTGTTTGGCGCAATTAACTCTGAACCTGGGTCAAGACACACGAAGCCAACGCCTCATCGAATGATCAGAAGACAATGAAGAAGGTGAATGTTCACTTGAGGGGGTAGATGAAGCAACACCATTTTCTCTTTCTTTCTCCCGTTCCTCTCTTGCCATATTCTCTACATAATCTGCATAGATTATGTCCACCATGCATGCCATCCTACTGAGTTTTTCATGGAGATATTTTTTGTTCTCCATTTCCTTTCTTGTTGCACGTTCAAACATTCACACTTGCAATTCACATAAGCAAGAAGAATAATCTAATAACAAACTTGGTCCAGATCTCTTTAGCTACTGAAATTAACCAAGATCTTCTACTTTTGTGATGTTAGAAGAATTTCATATGAAAGAGCATAAAACAACGACATATGCATACTTTAAAGCAAATGAAACATAATGATGACCATCAAATTAAAGAACATAAACACATTGATAACGAAGTTCACCCAGTGGGGTTTATGTCTCGGGGCCTGGTGTCAAGAGAGGGGAGGTTGCTTGATTAAATGTTGCAAGATGATGATGAGTGCATGGTACAGTGTTTTCTATTACAAGGATAAATTCCATCAACCAAAGTGGCATGTCTCAACACGAGATGTTCTCCTATACGAAATCTCACTCATGTGGTCCCTCCTTCAACATGACAAGCTAATAAATTCTCACATGATGTGGCATGCAATTATCCCTCAACATAATGGTAACAAGGATCTCAACAACAAAATCACTATCTCAGCAAATTAAAAGAAAGACATGGCATAACTGCATCATATACCTCCACTTTCAGGGCTAGCCTGAAAATGCAGAGCTCTGCTGATGAAATTAACTGAATCGTTGAATTCGTGGTGTGAAATCGTGTCAAATGAATATAAACATAGCCCCCTTATAACACCATCAAAATTTGGACCCTCGGGAATCTCAAAGATTCCTTCCTAGAGATGGCCAAAAAATTCATTACTCGTATGAAAATTCTAAGCACACCACTATGCTCCTTGCAAAATTCTAAGAAAAATGAGTATAAAGTTAGCATCATTCCACCTCTATAAAAAATCAGCCTGTAAGGGAATCTTTTAGATTTCATAAGATTATGTAAAGATTCCTTGCTACTAGGTACCTGAATTTCTGCTGCTCAGATGGGAAAACGGAACATACCATCGTTCCCTACGAAATTTCGGTTTGTTTGAGTATAAATTTTACATGATTATGTCACTGTGAAAAATTACTCTCTAGGGAATATTTCAGATTCCTTCAAGATTCTGTATGAGAATATTTTGTGGAATATTCCCCTAGAATATTCTCATCTCGAAAAATGTGCCTAGCCTGGGCAGAGTTTTGCCTTGGCTCTTGGTTCAACTTTCTCTTACTCGACCTCCTTTGTTCTCTCCTCCCATCGATGGATGAAAATAATTTTTGGTTTAAATAAATTTCACTGGGCGTGAATTATAAAGTACTACCCTTGCACCATTGGTGGGTCCCTAGATTATGCTAGGGCAGCACTCGGGTCCCAACCCCACAGCCACCCGAAATACATGGTGGCTACATATGGTGTGTTGGTTATTTTTTGTTGCGTTTGTTTAAAATGGTCATCGGTTTGGTTATAATCATGAGGTTTGTTAACATTTTGGTAGTGTTTGTTATATGGTTATGGGACCGTCGTGTGGGTAGGTCGGCCACTCGGCCGACACAGGTTCAAGTCCCACCAGTTTTGCACTATCTGACCATTAACGACGGCGTATGTGGCATATGGTTGGCAGTGGTGGTGGCCCTCCAACCCACTTTTGTTTTGATTTTTATAATACACCACGAGGCTCGATTGGTCGGGTTTGAATGTTGCTCAACCAACTCTTTTTTAATATTTTTTATTTTTATAAAAACCAACTAGTTAAAAAAATTTGACCTAATTTTAAGGGTCATAGGAAAAATTAATGAGGCAACAAATTTTCCCATTCTGATGGTCAGATTCTATGCACCGGAAAATTCCAAATTGTTGTCTCGTTAATCGCTGCCAATTGGCCTAGTTTGACCAAAACTTTGATAGTGAATATCTTAAGCATAAGAACTAGGATATGAGTGTTGTTTACATTGTTTGAAACAGAATGATGAGAACTATGATATATTCCTCATTTCACTTCAATATGATGACTTTTATTTCTGAGCGATTCTGGGCCACTTCTAAATTTTGAGCGTTTATGGAGCCACATGGATCAGTAGCGAAGTGAAAGAGATCTGTGTATTAGTAGACAACTTAGTGTGTTTTACTTTAGGAAAGTCATTCGTAATAATTGCAAGTATTGTAGTTGTGGTTGTTGTAAGGACACCTAGAGAAGAAGATAAAACATTTTCATTGTAAATGAGCATGGAATATATTTTGACTTTTGTTGTAGTGACTGCAACCACCCTCCAAAATTTTGGCTCACATGCAAATTTCAAATTGTACCTTGGATCCTCCGGTCAATCATTCCTTGGTCACTTGTTGGTAAGTTGATGATCTCAAGCTTCCCCTCCTTGATCTTAATAGCTCCTCATTCTCTCATCTTTGTAACATGTGTTATCTTTGGGCATAAGGATTGTTATTTGGCATGCAAAGGGAATTTTGTTTTGCTTCAAGGGAATCGTATGTGTTTAAGTTGTTATCATCACATAGACATGTTGCACACTCACTTAACGTACCCTTGTCATGAAGGCTGTTGCATCAAGAAAAGTATGTCTTGTACATTCTGGATGGTCTATGTTGTATCACTAAGTGTCCGTGTGCGATCATAGTCAAGTCTCATCAATGTTTACATATGTTTCATTGATCTCACGCTTAGCAAATTTCCCAAGAAACTTAGCCTCACAAATCCTCCTCGAACTATGCACTTTGCTTCTGTAACCATCAAGATTCCTCCTTTTCTTGCTAGAACTTCGTAGTGTGTAGAGATGCTAGCCTACCTTGGCATCCAAAACTACACAATGGTTTTCTCTTGTGTCCCTCCCCCAGCCAGAACACAAAATCATTAGAAACTATGTAGTATTTGTCACACGGAATCTGTCAAGGGTGCGGACACGACTGACCTTCCTAGAAGTCTAAGACATTCTAATGACAAACAAGACAAAATGGAGTGATCTTTCTCTAAATACACCTTTTACAACATGAAAACTACAAGTGTTTAGGCTTACCTTATTCCAAAACGCTGTTGTTGAAGTCCGTTCTTGACGATCCGGATGAGCTCCTCCTTCAAGTCAATTCCTGCAACCACAAACAATCAAACAATTACCAAGCACTTGCATTTCATATAATAAAACATATATTCAACATGCAGACCAAGGAACACATGAAATAACTCATTAACACAAGCTATTGAGAAAAATAAACCAGTTTGTATTAATAACGAAACAAAGAAACTCTTACAACCTGGCCTTGGTGTTGTGCAAGTTCCTCCCAGGGTCCATCAAGGGTTTTCCTCTACTTTGACAAAGCTCACCCTCTCCCAAGTAGAATCAAGTGAAGACAATCTCTCCTCACAAAGGCTCTAATGGAAGACCTAAATCCTGCAGCATTTACCCAAAGAAAATGTATAGCTCCAACCTCCTCTCCTTCTGGCTCAATGCCTTTATTTATAGTGCTGTAAAGAGGTTATTCAGGTCCACTATCAATGGGATCATCCCCCTCTATGGGTGGGATAGCTCCCTTATTGATGGGATAAGTTCCCCCTTAATAGAGATACATGAACCAACTGGAGGCGCATCCATTTCATCAAACCGACCTCTAGAATGTTCTAGAAGTAACCACAAGTAACTTTTTCAAGATAAAACTCGCGCATTTTGCCTTTTACAGAGGGACGCACCTGTCCCTTAACATACAGAGCGTCCATGGACGCAGATTTTGTGAACATGGTCAGCGTCCCCGCAGGTAAGGCTAGAGAGAACCTGCGACCCCAGAGATAAACATAGTTTTTACAAGACTTTCTCTCTTCTTTGAGTTTGAGATGGATAACAGAGGCATGAGACTTGCCTAAGAGGGTAGCATGACTGTTGATTTGAGCCATACTAACTGTAAGTAGTCAAGGTGACATTTTTTAGTGTAACAGATTGCCCCCTAAAGTGCGAAGCCTGGAATAGAATAGGGTTTTGTAATTCTAGGAAGGGTGAAGCGCTTTATCATTTCAAGGATTGCCTTGTGGATGGCCTGGTTGGAACCTGCAATTTTCAACACAAAATACATGGATAAGATTATATCATCACTGAGGTAGGCATTCCCATACTCAGATTCAAAACTTTAACTAATGGACTAACTATTCTGATACAGGAATGATCTTGCAGTACATCATTTTTATAGACTTTTGTAGACACAGTATGGACGCAGCCATCTGTTTATGATTAGTCTACATAGATAATGAATACAAAACTCCTCGCAGCCTGGATGGTAGAAACTAGATCCAGGGTCTTCACTTCTACTTCCCGAATTGGTACGATTCTAGCCATGTGATTAAATGATTCGATGTCGAACATGGTAGAAACCACTTGATTACCAGTCAATGATGTAAACTGTTAACAAGCGTGAGAGAAACCACCAGTAATGTCAATGGTTCTCAAAGTACCAAGCACAACCCGTGAAATGTGAATAGATGTTTTGATGTCGAACACTTCACGGAATCCTTTGATCGAAAGTCAATGATGTAAACTGACGTCAAAGGCGAGAAACCTGCCATTGATGCATGCAGACTTCAAGGTACTGTCGATTCCTAAGTCATCTTTCTAGATAATGTGTCGATGTCGATAGAAAGCGACCCGTTGCAGGCAAGCCCGCAACACGAAATCATTGTTCAAGTTGAAGAAATGTTGCTGTAAGGACTGACTCAGGGATGGTCAAATGGATGACAAGTATTTTGCAGATGAAAGTTTTTTCTTGCAGACCTCTTGAACACATAACGACACAACAGATGGCTTGGTGACGTATAACTCAAAGTTAACCCCTGGAACCCGGTTAAAGACTTTCAAAGTGATTTGGTCAACTGTGAGGTAAAAGATTTCCCAACCCAGGTGAATGAAAAGTGTCGTGTTCAAGAGCGGTAATAAAGTTTCTTCTGAGACAAAAGGTGACAAATAGGTTCATTCTTCTCTTTTTCCCCCACCATTTCTGGCAAGTACCTCTTTATTTTTAACAAGCTTGAGGAGGATAACATATGCTTGATTATAAGCTCATCCTTCGGACGAGTCCAACCTAGTTTAAATTCGAACCCTAGGAAGGAGTGGTTCGTTCCTGTTTGTAATTGAACAGGTCCTCTACTGTAAAAGTTTAACGAGCCCAGTATAGGAGAAACTCGGCGTTTTTCAATTTTAGAGAGTCTGAAAAAACTAAAGGAGACTCCACGTTGAACTTTTTCGTATATTTGTGTCCCTCAAGCCCGAAAAAGTATAAAATAATACCTGGGGGAACCGCTTGATCTTGCGACCAAGGAGTACTTTCATAATAGTGTCGTTAACCTGAAAAGTAAAAAGCGATCAAGGACACGTCGTTTTATTTCCTTATCGAGTTTGAAACGACAAAAACCCGGCAATCTTTTCCTGATTTTGCGGTCAGAAAAGAGCTAAAAGGGGACCGTCTTTTAATTCCGTTTTAACGAGTGAAAAAGAAACACTCGGCGATCTTTTCATGTTTTAGGAGTCAGAAAAGGGCTTAAAAGATGACTCTGATATTTTTGTTTGTGAAAAATTACAATTTCCCTCGAAATCCCTTTGTCCTGCACAAAAGCAACACATTACTCATACCTGTTTAAAATAGGCAAAAATACATTCAAAAACATCTTTTCATGGTAAAAAATGAACTAATTCATCCAAAAAACCTATAAAAAGACCTTTTACCATGTCATTTTTACCGTTTCACTGTTGAGGTTGAAAAAGGAGCTTTTGACAAGAAACTTCCCGTGGTTGCTGCGGAAAATCTGACCGTCGGAATCGAACGCCGTCTCATCCAGGTATTTTACACATCCTACTCTGCATTTCTATCCGTTTAGAATCAATTTTTAGGTTTTAGTTTCATTTTTTGGGGGGGTTTTGGTTTTGGAATGCGCCTCTCGGCGGACGCAGGTGCCCTTCGGGTGACCTGCGTCCCCCGACTTTTTCTCATACGGGAAAACGGTCGGAAGACGCAGCCCGCCTTCAGGCCAGCTGCGTCCGGGCGCCCTGTGCTACAAAGCCGGGGTGCGTCCTCCGAGAAACGCGCATTTCAAAACCCCAACTCTCTCAAAAAACCACCAAAAATTCCCAAATCAATTTCTAATTGCTATTTTTGATATGCAGGGCATTAATCATGTTAGACTGGAGAGAAAGAGAGCATGTAGAGGAAGATGAAGCTGCAATAAATCATCAACCTTCCCTGGATGCCCTAAGAGCATGCGGATTATACAAATATTGGACCATACCGGGCATGAGGGGCCAGGTAAGATTCTTGGAATGGCTGGTTGAGCGATGGAACGTACAAGAACAATGCTTTTACATAGGAGGGCACCAGCTCGAGATAGAGCCCTCGGATGTATACTTTCTCACTGGCTTGCCAAACAGAGGTGAGCAACTCAGTCTTGCGGGGACTAGGCCGGGTGGCCAATCCCTTGATAGTCTCCGCGAGAATTGGTGCACACCTGGGGCTCACCATTCAAAAGGCATAGAGATAAAACACATCACTCTGCCGGAACTCAAAGTCATAGCGTTCACGGTTACCAGAATTTGCGGCGCGGCCGCTTTACACATTGCTTCCGGATCCCAAATGCGGATGGCAATTGACTGTTACCAAGGCACCATTTTCAACTGGTGTGAAGCTGTGTCGGCTCATATGAAGAGCCAACTGACCAAGGCAAAGAACGGACGACTAAAGACTTTTGGATATGGGCCTATAGTCGTGAGCTTTGCCTTGGAGAGAATTCCAATGCTGATCCCTCAGCAACTCACTGTTGATATCTTGGGTCCCCAGCAGCCAAAGCTGATACGATGGGTTGCGGTGATGGCCCGGCATCCTGACGAGGGCGCGACAGTAGTTCGATTCTCAGATAGTTATTTTGACTGGTTAGAGGGCCAGCTTTTTGTGATACAGGACTTTCCGTATGCCGGAATGGATTTCAGAGGTGATCCGGACATGGTTCTTCCACAGGGAGAACAATGGGACGACAGAGGTACTTTTTATTTTCACAAGTTTTCTAGTTATGTATTTTTTTGTATTTTTTATATATATCGTCTCAAAACTAATAGTAAACTTTTTCAAAATGCAGATGTTGGTCCACAGCGTCCAGCCAACCTCCGGCCTTATGATAGACTACATCCAGCTGCACCGGTACCGGCCCCACAGGATGCGACAGCAGAAGTACTAGCTGAGTTGGAGCATGATCTAGAGCGTCTCACGGCAGATATACCTGAGACTACTATGGACGACATTCCTATCAGGCTTCAGCGCTTCGTAGTCGCGGTCCCTGGACCGTTTAGGAGATTTTTGCGTAAGGTAGCCCGCGCAGTGGTGTCGTACAGAGAGCACCACCAGTGATTGACTAGTCACTTTTGTAGTCACATGTGACATTTTTGACTTTTTGTACTATCATTTTGCCGATCATAAGGTGTTTTAAACCTATGATCGAAGACGATGTATATATTTTTTGACACACTTCTATCTATATATATCACTATTACCGGCTTATCTTGTTTAACATATGTGATGAAATGTTTTTAAATTTACTTGCATGATTATTGTAAATGTCTGTCCAACATTCGAGAAGCAATTGCATCTGCTAATGTATTCAAAGACCTTGGAATATGTTGATATTCAATGTAATCAAATTCACGTTCCAAGAGACGCACTCTCAAAAACAACCTTAATAACACAGGATTTCTAATGGCATAAACTCTATTAAGCTGTAATACAACAAGTTCAGAATCTAACCTCACTATCAAACGTCGAATTCCAAATGAAATAGATTCGGATAATAATTCAACCACTGCACTGTATTCTGCAATGTTATTCGTTGTTTGACCGAGGCTTACCCCATGCATAGAAACTAACTCGTCAGAGGGCGAATAGATAACCCAAGCTGCGGAAGAGATATTCCGTGTACTACGACAAGCACCATCAGCAAATCCAATGTATGTTTGGAGAGGCGTCGACATCTACAATATCAAGAGTAAAACCAAGATAAGCCAGAATAATGACGAAAAACCACACTTGCTAAGCTAAGCACACTGACTAAACTAACACACTTGCTAGCTAGAAAGAAAATCTAACCTATCTAAAAATTTCTCCATACCCATCATTTTAAGCATAATACCTCTTTAGGTAAAGTCCATTTCTGGGTTTACCCAAAGAGTCCCCATCAAAATCAACTAACTCATAAGCCCCTTTTGCTAGCTTTCGCTTTACAATGTAGGGCCCATGCCACATGGGAACGAATTTTCCGGCACCTAGCTTATCGTTAGCTTGATCATATAATAGTACTAGGTCTCCTTCCGAAAAACTTCGAGGGGTTACATTTTTATCGTACTGAGCTTTCATTCGTTTCGCGTGAGTCTCGATAGCTAAAGTAGCGTCACGTCGAGTCTCATCTAATTTAGCCAAGTATAATAACCGTTTCTCCTCTTCGGAAGTAGCTGGAAGTAATTCGACAGCCATTTGAAGTGATGGGATTTCGCATTCAATAGGTAACACAGCTTCTAAGCCATAAACTAGCTGGAAAGGGGTGAAACCTGTTGAATTTTTCACTGAAGTTCGATATGCCCATAGCGCCGAAAATAACATGTTATGCCAATTCGTTCGATGGATACCAATGATCCGTCGAATCATGATGACTAGAACTTTGTTGATTGACTCAACCAAACCGTTGGCTTGCGGATAATAAGGAGTAGAGCTATCGTGGCGCAAACCAAGCTGGCTTGTAAGCTCAGTCATCATGACGTTTCGAAAATGGCTCCCATGGTCAGTAATGATTGCTTGTGGGACACCAAACCTAGTTATGATATGATTGAATACGAAAACTGCAGCTGTCTTGCCGCTTGCGTCGAATGTAGGCATCGCCTCGGCCCATTTTGTAAAATAATCAACCGCGAGGATGATATACGCATGCCCCCCGGCCGAGTGAGGGTTACAAGTAATAAAGTCAATGCCCCATTTGGCGAATGGACCAGCGGCAATTATAGGGTGGAGAGGAGCAGGTGGAGCGCGCATCTTTCGATCAAACACTTGACAGTTGTGGCATGTTCTGACAGCAAGGATACAATCTTTAAACATAGACGGCCAGAAATAGCCAGCGCGCAACACCTTCTGAGCTGTGGCATACCCAGACATATGACCGCCACATGCTCCAGAGTGACAATCATTCAAAACTCTCTCAGCCTCTTCGTGAGTTAAACAACGTCGAAAAACTAAGTCTGCCCCCCGGCGATAAAGTGTATCTCCAATAATTCTGTATTGCTGGGATCGAAACCGAATTTTTCGACGGTCTTCCTTGGAAGCTTCAGGCCGAAAGGTTTGGGTTTGGAGATAGATGATTATATCCCCATACCACGGATCTAAAGTGCTAATAAGAAACAAAGATTCGTCCGCAATGGACTCCTCTGCCACAGTCTCTGTGTCAGCACTCGGGAAATCACACATCAATTCCGCAAAAACTAAAGATTTCTTAGACTTGGACTTCTCGAACTCCAAGTCGAACTCTTGCAGGATAACAATCCATTTAGAGTACTTGCCCCCTAGCAGTTGTTTTGTCAAAATATAAATCATAGGGTTGCAATCCGAAATAACTGTAGTCTTGCGGAGAAGAATGTAGTGACGAAAACGCTGGACAGCTTGAACGGCTGCCAGGGCCAATTTCTCCACATGCGAATATTTTAACTCAGTGGGATTTAAGGTTCTACTAAGATAATATATCACATGCTCTGCTTTGAATTCATCTTCTTGAACTAACACCATTCCAATGGTGGAATGCGAAGCTGCGAGGTATAAGAAGTAGTCCTGGTTGTAGTTGGGAGGATGCAATAACGGTGCATGGGTCAACGCGTGTTTTAGTGCATCAAAAGATTGTTGGGCAATCTCGTCCCAAAAGAATTGTGCGTTCTGTTTCAACAACCGTGTAAAACCTTTAGTGACCTCGGCGTAGTTTGGGATGAATCGGCGTAAAAAGTTCGCTTTCCCTTGCAAACTTTGGAGTTGGCGCAAACTCGAAGGAGGAGGCAATTTGATGATAGCCTCGACTTTCGAGGGATCGACGCGAATGCCGGCTTTTGAAACAACAAATCCCAGCAATCGACCTGTTTCTATACAGAAAACACACTTGTGGGGATTCAACCGAATTCGATAATGCCTACACCTCATAAAGATTGCTCGTAGGTGGACAAGGTGATCAGCTCGTTGTAAAGAATGAGCAGGCAAATCATCGAGATAGGGTTGCACAATGTGCTTGATGTCATGAAATGCATAAGACATCGCCCGTTGAAAAGTGGCCCCGGCATTCTTAAGTCCAAAAGGTAATTTGCAATAAGCAAATGTCCCCCATGGACAAATGAATGCCGTTTTTGGTTGATCGGCAGGTAGAATATTGATTTGATTATAGCCTGAGAAACCATCCATGAAGGAAAACATCTCACTTCCGGCACAATCATCAATAATTTGATCGATATAAGGCGTAGGATAGTTGTCTTTTGGACAAGCTCGATTGATATCCCTATAGTCGATACAGATTCTTATTGTTCCTTGTTTTTTATTGACGGGAACAATATTCGATACCCAATCCGTTAACGGGATCGGATAAATGAAACCTGCTTTCAACAGCTTTTCGACTTCTGCTTTAATCGCAGCCGCTTTTCGAGGGTGAATCTGACGCAACCGTTGCCGAATGGGTTTAGCATCCGGGTAGGTTTTGATTTCATGAACAACAATGGCAGGATCAATTCCCGGCATTTCCTCGTAAGACCAGGCAAACACGTCGCGGAATTCTTGGAATAGGGCCTTGTAAGTTTGGATTTCTTCTTCAGTACATGCGGCACCTATATGAATGTTCTCCTCGATTCCGGGCTTCACTGAAATATCAATGGGAATAGTACGAGAAATATTCCCTAAATTCAGCTCTGAATCAGAATGTTTCGTTGGATCCTGAGCGTCTTTGACATATTCAGCGGTAAAGATAGATGAAAAATCATTTTCAAATGCATCATCCTTAGGTAAAAACGAAGATCTGTGATGGAGATCTTCCCATGGTAGATCATCTACACTTAGGATTTCGCGAAGTTGTTCGTCAGATGACACTTCTTCGGGAAACGTTATCCGTTCTAAGGGTGAGGTGAAAAGTGACTCTTCACTGACCACATTCATTTGGTCGGTTGAATGAAAGTCGGTAAAAGACATAAGAGCTTCATAAGCAATCTCATACGGACTCAACGGCATAACATCACCGAGTGAGTCTAGCTCAGAGTCAGAGGGAACATACCAAGGATCATCATAAATAATGTTTTCTGACGTGATCATATGAATTGTTGCAAACGAAGGGTCTGCATTGAGTGGAGGGAGAGGAAAAGTTCCCAGTAAACCGGAATCCTTAACTAAACCTACACCAATGTCCCTATAAGGGATTGTCGTTTTACCAACATGCTGGATAGTTTCTAAAGAGGTTGGGTCGGATGAAAAGTATGTCAGCTGATCAATAGTCACGATCTTACCGTTATGTGGAAACTTAATGACTCTGAAGACCGATGAAACGACCGCTGTCATAGCATATGACCAACTTCGACCCAAAAGAAGGTTGTAGTCTAGAGGGGCATCAACCACTTCCACATCCAGACTAACGGTTTTACCTTCGACCCCTATAGGCAATTCTTGTAGAATACCAAACGGACGGAACCCACGGCCATCAAAGGCCTTAAGGATGGTGGGGGATTGGTTCAACGAAGGAGAACCAAGCGATCTCCAACATTGAATCGACATAATACACGTAGAAGCTCCCTCATCAATCACAGTCCGATGAATAGGCCTGTTTTTGACTATCACTGGAATTTGGAAAGCCATTTGATGGGGGAGACGCGGTGTACTACTTTCTAGATCAAAGATCATTAGGTTCGGGTCCTGAACATCGACAGCTCCAATAGCCGACAAAAGCAATTTTCGTTGCGCTGGACATGATTGCAGCACTTCGAGTGCCGACATTGCTGAAGGTGAAACAGCTAAGTCTTCAACAATGTTGTAATTCTGGGCTGCTCTCGCATGTGGATTGAAAGCAGACCTTCGAAGTACACCCTTGGCGGGCGGCTTAATCACTAAGTCTGGGTTAGGTTTTTCGATCTGTAGTGGATCGGAACCAGGAGCTGAGGTTGATGGGTTAGAGTGAGAAGATTCTGCTTCTTTACCATCAACAGGAGCCTTACTACCATAATCTTGCGATCGAGTCGCAATCCTGACATGAGACATCATCAAAATGGGTTCTTCACTGGCATTCGAAGAAGAACCTATCATCTTATTCTCCTGCTCTGGAAATGGATTTTTTAACACAGCAGGAGTGGGAGAACCTTTGACTATTTTCACTACCTCGGCCCGATGAGGGCAGTCTCTCGTAAAATGATCTTCTTCACAAATAAGACAAGGATATCGAGGTTTGCGCTTTTCGTCATTGGTTTCCGACTTTTCCGTTTTCTCCTTTGGAGCCTTGTCTGCTTTAGCCTTCTTCTTTCCTTTCTTCTTTCCACCGTTTTTGGATTTGGCCGTAGATGACTCTACAGCGTGAATGTCGGCGGTAAGTTCAGGAGGAGAAGACTCTCCTGTCGGAGAATCAGGCAAAGTGATAATTGGAGTATTGGAGGTCTTGGAAGACTTCTTCTTACTCTTCGTAGTCACGATACCGATCATACCATCAGCGGCATGAGATCCCGAAGGAGCAGCAGCGATTTGGTTTGACTTTGGAAGATCCGGAATTTTCTCGTGTAACGTACCCGACTGAGTGTAAACTAAGTCAAGGTATTGTGCCTGAGCAATGACTTGCTCCTCAGTAACTACTCCGGCCTTAGCTACATCTTCAGTAATTCTTGGTAATAATGATTTGACAAACCATTCAGCTAAGATTTGGTCCGGGATAAAAACTTTCACTAATCTTCTTCGACGTCTCCACTCATGGATGTGATCAGAAATGTACGTGGATGTCGATTGTTTTAGCGAAGTTAATAATTCTGTACCATTATCGTATCTGACTGGTAACTGAAAATGAGTTAAGAACGAGGTAGCTAACTGGCTAAAGTTGTAAAAAGAGGCCCGTGGTAACTCAATGTACCACTTGGCTGCGAGACCAATGAGTGTACGCTGGAAAAGACGTAAGCGGATGGAATCATCTGAGATGGAATTTGATGCACACCAGAGGTGGTAAGTCATCACGTGATTAGACGGATCCTCTCCAGACTTACCTTCGAACTTGGGTATATCGCTGGGCAACTTATTTGGCATTGGCGGCCAGAACGGAAGATATTGAATTGGATCGTTCGTTAGGCGCGTCAAGTCGGGTAAATCTAAAGTCGCAATAAACGGTAACTGCCGGTTAGGATCTCTAAAACTCTGAGTCACAATACCAGCCCCAGGAGGAGGATATCCAGGATAACTAGGAACAGGAGTCGCATTGGGGATATTATATCCTCCTGGAAAACCAGGATTAACCGGACCGTACTGGGGTTGCTGAGGTGGTTGATAAGTGTACCCAGGATACGGTTGATACTGGTAAACCGGTTGTTGGGCAGCTTGCCCAGGTTGATACTGTCCCTGGTACGGAGGTTGAACAAATTGAGGTTGAGTAGTAACAACCGTACTTGTACCAGGTTGGCCTACAGGCATCTGGACTGTGGTTTGAACCGTGGGTCCAGACAACGGTACAGATGTCTGAGGAGTGGTTACAGGGACAGTAGAAACCGGAGCTGCCGATACTCCAGAAGTAAGCATGGTAGATGAAGCGGTAGTTGCTGCAGCCGTGTGAGGTGGAGTACTAGGTGCAATTGGCGGCTGAGTAACTACGGAAGTTACAGGGGTCTGAACACTTGACTGGACAGGTTGCGGTTGCTGGGGTGGACCAGGAACTGCAGGTTGTCCTGCTTGAGGTACCGACTGTATACTTGGTTGCGACATCTGTTGACCCTGTGACGGATCCCATGTTAACATTCCAGGGTATTGACTCGTAACAGGTTGAGGATACTGAGATCCATAGCCGTATTGAGGATAGGGTTGATAACTGTAAGGTGCAGTCCCATATGATTGCCCTTGAGGTGGTTGATAACCTTGACCAGGGTATTGACCCGTAGGTTGATAACCTTGAGGTAAATACGAATACTGGGGTTGACCTTGACCTTGAGGTTGGTATCCTTGAGGTTGATACCCTTGGGGTTGATACCCTTGGGGTTGCCATCCTTGAGGTTGCCATCCTTGAGGTTGATACTGATACTGAGGTTGACTTTGGGGTACATATTGAGGCTGGGGTTGATACCCTTGAGGTTGCCCCCCAGTCACGAATGAAGTACCTTGAGGTTGCCCCCCAGGCATTAACGAAGGTTGCCCCCCAGGCGGTAATTGGCCACCTTGAGGTTGGTTAATGGGAGTTGAACCTGACATCATATAAACTTCACCTATACTCAATGGTACATTACCACTGTTTCCAACTAATAACCCATGATCAATGGGTTGAGGAGATGCTCCCGCAAAGGTACCAGAAAGTGATTGATACCCAGTAGGAACAGAAGGACCGCCATGTAAAAATGATTCAGGACTTTGTGAAAACACAGATGACTGACCAGACATATTTACAGGAGAATGAATTCCTCTAGGTGGAACCGGAGTACGAGGTGTAGAAAAACCTACTGAGTTGTCTAAAAAATTGGTTAATGCAAGGTACCAAGATTCACTTCTAGGAGGACTGTAAAAGATGGATTCACGCTCCCTTAGATCAAGGGTAATTAGATCTTCAGAATCAGAAACGCCTATTTCTTCCTCTGGAACAAGTTCTTCTATAGCAATTAATCCAACAGGAAGATTTTCGGTGATAATTCTTTCTATTCTTGGTGAATCAGGAACACTAGGAGTTGGAGTAACAGGTTCTGAAATTTCAGGTTCTTCGCCTGTTTCACTGGCAGATGAAAAACTACCAGCAAGCTCGGAAACTGTAACAGCTTCGGGATTGTAACCTGTTTCTAAACTTTGGTAATCTGGATGGACTACCAAGGAAGATTCTCCTTCTTCAGGTGATCCTACTCTACTGCCACTAGGAGGAGTTACAAGGACCTTTAACCCTTCTAAATGACCCGGAATGTCTTCAGGAGATTCACCCCGCGATTTACGGAGTTTTCTTAACAAATCTATTCCGGTAACAATCTCAGGAGACTTGCCCCGAAGTCTACGGGACTGTCTCGGTAATTCCGCCACAATTAAAGATTTTAACTACAACACACGAAAACAAAGTAAAAAATTTCAAATCAAACCACCTAAAGTCTTCTAAAGAAGCAAACAAATTTGAAGCACACGCCTAAATAATCTAGAGCGTCAAACCACACACAAACAGTAGTCTTCCGGACCAAAAGCGCTAGTTGGTGATTAGGCCCAACCTCGCAGGATTCAGTACAGAAATGGTGGGTGGAACAGTTACCCCGGCAACCTGCTTAATGAATAGACTGGACCAAGTTCCTCCACTTTAACCGTCTCGAAGTGAAGCGAACCCCCCAGAAAATCCAAGTGAGTATAACCGACGTCTGCTCCAGGTACAGTGGGACCTTCCCTCCACCGTCACCTTGGGTAGAATCCTAGATATTATGGCCACTAAGGTTACCAATCACAACAATTACACCTGGGGGAACAGTCTAAACTCCGACAGCACGCAAGGGCAGAGTAGCAAGCTCCAATCCCCTTACCGGCTCCTTGACAACAATCCAAGGTTTACCGATAAGTGACCCCTGGCTCCTCGACAATGGTTAATCCGAGGTTTACCGTTTGTAATACGTACTGCCTGGCGTCGTTCCCAACGAGGGAGGAATGATCCCCTCACTGGTTCGGACACGAGCTCGTGCTTCTCCTTTAAGAGGAGCTTTCCCAGAATGTAACTGAAACAATTGGATTTGTTCTACTCAAGATAGACTATCTGTTTGGTTTTGTAGTCTTGGAGAGTTAAGTACTCACCTACTCCAAGACCCTAGCCTAAGCTATGTTGGTGCTTCAGAGCCCTAGAAAAATAAAGATTACTAGATTGATTTTAATTTAAGCGTTACTTTTAAGGTTGTTTCTTAAGTCAAAAGGTGATGGAAGTGAAACTAGTGGTGTGTTGACTCGACTCGAAACCACTACAAAATGCACCTAGAATGATTTATCCACTACTTTACTTTTTCGATGAATTGCTTAACTAAAAAGTTGAGAGAATGCAATCTTTATAAAAGCAACTTCTTAATTGAAGACAATCAAAGAAACAATTCGTTTGTCTTTTCCAAGCATAAAAACATAACTTCTCTTTACATGCACGAAAAAACTCTTTTCTTCTTTTGAAAACAAAAAGCTACTTGAAACAAGACTTTTTAAGAAGATGTTTTTGTATTTTTCTTTTAATAAAGCAAGTAAATCTAATATAACCAAAAATCAATCTTAACAACTCTTAAAATCTATGAAAATGCACTCATAAGCAAACTAAAGGCAAATTTACTCTAAGCAATCTTAACGAGGCCAAAACTAACAATGATTATTTCTAAGGTGTTTTACTTGATCACAATCAAATCAAGGACTAGCTTATTGCAGAATCAAAAACTAGCCAAAACAAAACTCTAATCTTTTTGTTCTTTTTGTAAAATGGAAATCAATACTTTATAAACAAGTAATTCGAAATTTGACCCAAAACAACTCAAATGGCAAGTTGCTCACAAAAGGAGACTTTACGACAGGCCCGACTTCTAAGAAGGTTGACTAACCAGAGAGATCTAAGGCTGGACAACTTTCTACTATCAAAGTCACTACAAAGCCTTTCCAAAAATCAAACCCTAGGTCTAAACTTCGTTGAAAACCACTAAAACACTCAAAGCTCACAAAACAAGTTCAGGTGAAAATTCTTGACAGGGTACTAAAGGATCTGGGCAGAAAACACTAAGGAAAAACAAAATCTAAAAGTAATTTAAAGCAAAAATGGAATTTTCTTAAGTTTTACAGGAAGACGCAGGCAACCCGTTGTCACAGGTGCGGCCCCGCTCTGTGCAGACGGCAACAGCGCGTCCAAAGACGCACTGTGCAGTACTCAGAGACTGCGTCCTTCTGGAAAATGAAGAAAAACCAAATCTAACTAAATCTAAAGCTAAGCCACCCAAATACTAATTCTCACAGTCAAAAACCAGAAAATAAAAATGATTTTCTCAAAGCAAAGTTCATATAAAGGAAAAGACTCTCTCATTAATGGATTCCCCAGCGGAGTCGCCAATTTGTCACACGGAATCTGTCAAGGGTGCGGACACGACTGACCTTCCTAGAAGTCTAAGACATTCTAATGACAAACAAGACAAAATGGAGTGATCTTTCTCTAAATACACCTTTTACAACATGAAAACTACAAGTGTTTAGGCTTACCTTATTCCAAAACGCTGTTGTTGAAGTCCGTTCTTGACGATCCGGATGAGCTCCTCCTTCAAGTCAATTCCTGCAACCACAAACAATCAAACAATTACCAAGCACTTGCATTTCATATAATAAAACATATATTCAACATGCAGACCAAGGAACACATGAAATAACTCATTAACACAAGCTATTGAGAAAAATAAACCAGTTTGTATTAATAACGAAACAAAGAAACTCTTACAACCTGGCCTTGGTGTTGTGCAAGTTCCTCCCAGGGTCCATCAAGGGTTTTCCTCTACTTTGACAAAGCTCACCCTCTCCCAAGTAGAATCAAGTGAAGACAATCTCTCCTCACAAAGGCTCTAATGGAAGACCTAAATCCTGCAGCATTTACCCAAAGAAAATGTATAGCTCCAACCTCCTCTCCTTCTGGCTCAATGCCTTTATTTATAGTGCTGTAAAGAGGTTATTCAGGTCCACTATCAATGGGATCATCCCCCTCTATGGGTGGGATAGCTCCCTTATTGATGGGATAAGTTCCCCCTTAATAGAGATACATGAACCAACTGGAGGCGCATCCATTTCATCAAACCGACCTCTAGAATGTTCTAGAAGTAACCACAAGTAACTTTTTCAAGATAAAACTCGCGCATTTTGCCTTTTACAGAGGGACGCACCTGTCCCTTAACATACAGAGTGTCCATGGACGCAGATTTTGTGAACATGGTCAGCGTCCCCGCAGGTAAGGCTAGAGAGAACCTGCGACCCCAGAGATAAACATAGTTTTTACAAGACTTTCTCTCTTCTTTGAGTTTGAGATGGATAACAGAGGCATGAGACTTGCCTAAGAGGGTAGCATGACTGTTGATTTGAGCCATACTAACTGTAAGTAGTCAAGGTGACATTTTTTAGTGTAACAGTATTGTCCCTCAGCTTCGCAGTCTACCTTGCAACTTGAAATTGCACAGATGTGTCCTCCTAGAACCCATCCCATAGTAGTGCCTTGCATCTAGAAACTGTGCAGTAATTCCCCTAGCTTCCCAAGTTGCACTACACTCAGAAACTGTGCAGAAGTGTCCTCCCAGGATCCCCATCTTGCAGCAGTGTCCTCTGCCTCAAAACTGCGCAATTTTTTCTAAGATGTCTTGTCTGTTTTTCATGTAGAAAATACGCAGATGGGCCTCCTAGGGCCTCATCCCAGCAGCAAACAATGCCCGCTGAAACTATGTGATCTATCTCTCAATGACTCTAGGAAAAGGTGACATGCTAAGATCACCCCAAGGAGTTGAGGAGAAGGACCAAGAGACTAAGTGATGGCAAAATATCAAGAGCACATGCAAACTCCGTCGAATGTGTTATCACTCCAGGAAACTCTCCTAGGTTTCAGCTCCGAGATGCCTGGTAACATATAATCTTCAATATTGTTCTCTGAACTATTGGAATGAATGATGGTTTGGATCAAGCCAGATAACCATTTCAACTTTATTTTTACTCAAGACATGCATGAACACCCTCATCTTACAAGGCTTTAGACCACTAATGCTCATAGTTTGTAGGTTCAATGAATAGATGGAGAATACTGACCATACCTGCCGATGCATATAGAAATACATATGAATGGCTAGCTACAGGTAGCAAATGAGAATACTGACTATACCGGCAGATGCATATATAAACACATATGAATGGATAGCTACAGGCAGTAAAAAAAGCTTGCAAATATAATTTATCAACACAAATATAAGGTGACAGTTATCTGGCATTAAATATAGAAGAAACATGAACAACCTGTTCAAGTGAAAGCTTAGAACAGAAGAGAAAATGGAATATTGAACATATAACAGCAAAAGAATCTTATATTTTTTAATGAATGAATGATCAGGTGCTCATGTCCTAAGTGTCGTAAAATGCTCAAAAATGAAAGTGCTTAGAACAAGTTCAAAGTTGAACGAGTGGAAAGTGCCCGTCCTCTTGATTCCGGCACCATGAATGGTTCGAAAAATGGTCGTCGTATGAGAAAGTTATGCCAAAAACAAAATCACCCAATAACCCTTAATTTTTGAATTTTAAAAAAAAAATATTAAAAAAGAAATATTCTGCAGAATATTCTTTGGAATATTCCATCTAGGTAGCGAACCACAGGTTGCCATGTGGCAATCCATAAGGCCGCCACGTGGCCTGGGTGACATCAGCAAATGTCTGTTGGAGCGCGTGTTAAAATTTTGGGAGTTCTAAGTATTGAACCTGTGACCTATAGTCTGCAACAACCATGCCTTACCAACACGCCACCAGGGTTACATGTGTTATATGGGTGGCGGAAACGTTTTATAAAATTTAAATTTACTTTGGGCGGGGCCTGAAGGGGGCTAGCCCCCATACATGTGACCTCCGCCATAAAACCGTGGGCCTAGACCCTTAACCGCCGACGCGGAATCCCATGCAAATAGCCAACCCAAAATTTTGGTCACATGCCCATTAATCACAAGCAATTAGATTGGCGGAAATTTTGGCGGAGCGCCAAATTTGGGCGGGCCCGCCATCTTTGGCGGGCCTAACTGGCCCCAACTAAAGTTATCTGGAGTTTTTGTAGGGGCAGCTGGCAGTTGGGAGTAAATGGCCATAACTTTGGCTAGGAAAGGCAGTTTTGGATGATTTTTTTTTTTATTTTGGGTATTTTCGACCTTTTGAGGCCATTGGCATAGGTCTTACAGCCATATGAGGTCATTTGCAGAGGGTTTGGAGCCGTGGAAGTTCTAGGAGCCACTAGGGCCCAGTATTGGGAAGACTGTATAGGGTTGCAGGTACCCATTTGAGGTGAACCAGTAGTCAATCCTGAAGGATTCAAGTGTTCTGAATTTATTTTTACCATCTATTCCACCTGTAGATGCTTCTATTCAGCTGTATATTCAATTTGAGCATTTAATTAAAACAAGGACAGGCCCATTTGGGAGCCTTGGACCCAGCAGACGTAGCCCAGGAGGGGTGAACTGCTTTATCAACTTCTTTTGCATTTGTGGTTGATTTATTTTGCAGAACAAATTCATTTTAGTGTGTTAAACAGTAAAAGGAAATAAATCTACTATGCTTAAATGGGTCATGAACAGCTGAAAATTTCATTTGTTTTCTTTCTGCAAGACATGGACATCTTTTAAACATGTATATATCTGAATTGAATACCTTGCAAACCATTTACAAGTAGTTTCAAATTTAGATCAAGTTGGTATCAGAGCTATGTTGTTATTTCTTTGTATCAAAAGCAGTCAAATAAGCTATAGACAGAGCCTGAAACGAGCTAGGAAGCCTTCGAAATGCTCTTGTTATACAATTGCAAAGTAGATAAATGCTCTTTCAGTCAATCTATGGTGTAGTTGTCTTTTGATTGTTTTTGTGCAAAGATGTTCTAACTGTCTTGCAAGTATTGATGCTTACCAGGTTGAAACTTAAAAGAGGGGAAGGACAGTTGACTAGAGAACGAGAGAATCCTCAATCAAGGAAGGCCAGAGAGCCATCACCTCCACCTTCAATTTCAACCTTAAGGGTCTCAGCAGAAGCTTCAAGAATGTCTGCACATGAAGGAGAAATTCCTGCAGACATGGATCCAAAAGAAGAAGAAAGAGTCTTCAGAAAGGCTTTCTTGGACCTCACTGAAATGGTGAGGATATTGTACCAAGAAAGAAATGAGAAATTGGCTGGAGAAGGGTCCAAACATCCACATGAAGGAGAGGGCTCTTCAGGAGGTAAGAAGGATGATGATCATTCCAAGAAAGGACATGGAGGTAATGGTGATCCACCACCCCCATCGTCACCTTCTTCCTCTTCATCCTCATCTTCTTCTGTGCATAAGCATAGATCCTCTGGAAAAAGTCCTTTTTTGAAGCTTGATGTAAAATTCGAATTACCTATGTTTAATGGTGAAGTGAATGCAGAAAATCTTGACAATGGGATTAGGTAGTTGGAAGTTTACTTGAGGACCCAGAATATGCATGATGATGCCACAAAGATTCAGTTGGCTTCTTTGAGAATGGATGGAGCAGCATTGTTCTGGTGGGAGGCCAAGACTAAAGAGGAGATCAAGAAATTTGGTAAGGTTACCTTAACATGGACTGAATTTCTGTTAGCCATTAAAAAACAGTTTTATCCTCTTGCTCACATGCGAAAGCCATTATGAACTGGCAAAATTTCAGAGAACTTAAGGGTCAGAGTGTCCAAGACTACACCCAAGAATTTAGGAGAAGAGCTCTCTTGTTAGGGGTAGATTTACAGACCCAGGAAACCTTGCTGAAATACATTGGTGGCTTGCATAGCTACCTTAGACACACCATCTTGATGTTTAACCCTACTAGCCTGGACGAGGTTTGTGTCCAAGCTACACATCTAGAGGAAAGGGGAAAAAAACATTTGAAGAGGGTAGAAACAAGCCCCCCAAGGGGAAAAACAAAGAGAAAACCTCCAAGGGAAAGGGCAAAAAGAATGCATCTGTCAAATAGGAGAGTGAGAAAGTGATCTGTAAACACTATTCTAAATCAGGCCATGAGGAGAAAAGCTGTTGGAAATTACATCCTGAAAAAAGACCTCAATTTAACAAATCCAAAGGGAAAAAGAGAACTGCTGCTACTACATCTACACCACAAGATTTAGGGGATGATTCAGGTGATGAAACCAAAATTGCAGCCATGGGTTTGAAAAACTTGAAGGGAAAAGAAATTGAAACTGAAGCCAGCACTAGTACCTCAAACTGTCATGTACAAGCTCCTAATGAGGAAGAAAGAATTGAATTGTTTCATGTGAGGGTGATTTCAAAACATACTGAGATTGACACACTTTTTGATAGTGGGTCACAAGCAAACCTTATATCAGAGGACTTGGTCAAGCAGCTTAAACTTGAGACTGTTCCACATCCGAAGCCATATTCACTTGGATGGGTTTGCAAGGATGCAAATTTACAAGTTTCAAGAAAGTGCACATTGCACTTTGCAATTACTGCACATTTTATTGACACAGTTGAACTTGATGTGGTACCTTTTGATATAGCAGGAATTGTTTTGGGAAGTCCTTACTTGTTTGACAGGAAAGCTATCTTTCATCGCCATGAAAACAAATATCATCTTTTCAAATATGGCAAGGAGTTCATTGTTAGAGCTCATCGCAAGAAGACAAATATAGCGATGGTGAATGGATGACAGGTAAAAAGGCTGGTCAATTCAAGTAAGAATTTTGTTCTTCTTATGATTAAGCCCAAGGTTCATGTGAATCATGAGTCATTTGACAATTGTGATCCAAAACTTAAGTCAGAACTGTATGATGTATTTGATGCATATCATGAGATGTTTCAGGAGACAGGTTTGCCTCCTAAGAGGGAGATTCAACATGAAATCCATTTGCATCCAGATTGTCCTCTTCCAAACATAGGCATGTACCGCATGTCTATTATGCAGAATGATGAAATAAAGAAGCAAATCAAGGACTTGTTGGACAAGGGTTTCATAAGGCCAAGTACTTTGCCATGTGGGTCACTGATTGTATTGATTTGAAAGAAAGATGGCACTTGGCATATGTGTGTTGATTTCAGGGCCTTGAACAAGATAACAGTAAAGAATCGTTACCCACTCCCAAGGATAGATGATTTGCTAGACCAGTTGAAAGATGCTCGATATTTCACTAAGTTAGACTTGCGCAGTGGATATCATCAAGTAAGAATTGAAGAAAGTGACATTTGGAAGACAGCCTTTAAAACCAAACAAGGACTCTTTGAGTGGCTTTTGATGCCGTTTGGTTTGTGCAATGCACCTGCAACTTTCATGCGGGTAATGGATGATGTCTTGTGTCCTTTTCTTGATGATTTCGTTATTGTCTACTTAGATGACATCTTAATTTTCAGCGAGTCTAGAGAAGATCATGTCATGCATGTTAAGAAAGTACTTGATTTTTTGAAGAAGAATCAGTTATTTCTTAAAATGTCAAAGTGTGAATTTGGAAAGACTTCTTTGGTTTATTTGGGACACATAGTAGGAGGAGGTGCTTTGAGAATTGATCCTACTAAAATAGAGGCTATTGTGAATTGGCCTACTCCCAAATCTATAACAGAGGTAAGAAGTTTTTTGGGTGCAACTCAATATTGGAGGAAGTTCATCTCTAACTTCTCTTCTATAGCAGCTCCTATGCATGTAGTGACAAGTGTGAAGCATGCTTTCCAATGGGGAGGCAAGCAGCAAAAAGCTTTCGAATCTTTGAAAGAAAAGATTAGTTCAGCTCCGGTCCTTGCATTACCAGATTTGAGACAACCATTTGAGATACAAACCGATGCTAGTGATTATGCCATGGGTGCAGTTCTTCTACAGCATGGTAAGCCTATTTCTTTTCATTCTGAAACTTTTAATGGTGCTATTGTAAATTATCCTACATATGATAAGGAGTTGTATGCATTGGTACAAAGCGTCAAAAAGTGGAAACACTATTTGATGGGCAAAGAAGCTGTTATACATACCGACCATCAGCCCTTACAATACTTGCAATCACAAAGCAAGTTACAACAGTCACGACACTTCAGATGGATGGGCTTCTTGCAATAGTTCCATTTGGTAATAAGGTACAAGAAAGGTACTCTGAATAAAGTTGCTAATATGCTTTCAAGGCCTATTATTGGTGCTGTTACTTTACTTAAGAATGATTCCATGGTACATGATAGTTACATAGAACAATATGCATCTGATGATGACTTTAAAGATGTGCATGCTAACTTGAGTAAAGGGAATCATGTAGAGGAAAATGACTATCACATGCATAACAATTTGCTGTTTCATTTGGGAAAGTTGTGTATACCACAGGGGGAGAGAATAAATTTCATAAGAGAAGCTCATTCTTCTCTTATTGCTGGCCATTTTGGTGTAAGCAAAACAGTTGCACATCTACAGAGGTATTGCTATTGGCCTCGCATGGTAGATTCTGTTTCAAGATTCATAAGAGGTTGTTTATTATGTGCTACAAGCAAGCCTAGTAATAGGAAGCTTGGCTTATATACTCCTTTGCCGGTACCTTCTAGACCATGGGAGAGCATCTCTATGGATTTTGTAGGAGGTTTGCCGAAATCTAGAAAGCAGCATGATTATTTATATGTAGTAGTTGATCATTTCAGCAAAATGTGTATACTTATGCCTTGTAAGAAAACTATAACTGCTGAACAAACTGCTGAATTATTTTTTCATCGTGTATGGATTCACTTTGGTTTTCATACTTCCATTATTAGTGACAGGGATTCCAGATTTGTGAGGAATTTCTGGTCCAACCTATGGGAGATGATGGACACAAAGTTGAAGAAAAGTACTGCTTTCCATCCGCAAACAGATGGACAAACTGAAGTTGTGAACAGAACCATTCTGCACCTCTTGAGAGGATATTGTAGCAACCATCCCAAGCTTTGGGATGAACATTTTCACTACATACAACATGCTTACAACCGTGCCAAGCACTCTTCCACACACACCTCACCGTTTGAAGCTTGTTTTGGTTACTTGCCAAAATCACCTCTTGATTTCATTCTTGAGAAAGATGTTGCCATTGAGGGACATAGTGATATTGACAAAGCTCATTCATTCATTGAAAGAATTCAGCAAATAGATCATCAAATTCAAGAACAACTTGAGAGGAGTCAAGGCAAGTACAAGGAAAGACACGACAAGCATAGAGTCGATCATAAGTTTCAAGAAGGGGATGAGGTATGGCCATACATTAGTAAGGAAAGGATGCAAGGAGAAGGTAAAAAGCTGAAGCATATTCATTATGGTCCATTCAAAATCCTCAAGAAGGTTGGAAATAATGCTTTTCAATTAGATCTGCCTTCCTACATGCAAATGTATTCTGTTGTCAATGTGGAGAACTTACGTTTGTATGAACCTCCTTTGATTATTGATCATGAAAGTGTTGTTCAGCTGCCATCTATAGAAGATTTCTCGCCAGAATTCTTAGATGAGCTAAAAGAAGATACAATCCTTGACAGAAGGACACACACTTCAAGGAGGGGCAATGTAGATTATGTTCGGGTTGGTTTCAAAGGCAGCAAACCGAACAACGCAAAGTGGATGGAGGTGGACAGAGTGAGGGAGCTATACCCTCACCTCTTTAACAGGTAGTTGAAGGATTTTGGGGTCCAAAAGATTCCCAATGGGGAGGCGTGATCAGGTGCTCATGTCCTAAGTGTCGTAAAATGCTCAAAAATGAAAGTGCTCAGAACTGGTTCAAAGTTGAATGACTGGAAAGTGCTCATCCTCCTGATTCCGGCACCATGAACAGTTCAAAAAACGATCGTCATATGAGAAAGTTATGCCAAAAACAAAATCGCCCAATAACCCTTAATTTTTGAATTTTTCAAAAAAAATATTAAAAAAGGAATATTCTACAGAATATTCTTTGGAATATTCCATTTGGGCAGCCAACCACAGGTTGCCATGTGGCAAGCCTGGAGGCCACCACGTGTCCTGGGTGACATCAGCAAATGTCTGTTGGAGCGCATGTTAAAATTTTGGGAGTTCTAAGTATTGAACCTGCGACCTATAGTCTGCAACAACCACGCCTTACCAAAGCGCCACCGGGGTTACATGTGTTATATGGGTGGCAGAAACGTTTTATAAAATTTAAATTTACTTTGGGCGGGGCCCGAACGGTGCCAGCCCCCATACATGTGACCTCCGCCATAAAACCGTGGGCCTAGACCCTTAACCGCCGGCGCGGAATCCCATGCAAATAGCCAACCCGAAATTTTGGTCACATGCCCATTAATCACAAGTAGTTAGATTGGCGGAAATTTTGGCGGAGCGCCAAATTTGGGCGGACCCGCCATATTTGGCGGGCCTAACGGGCCCCAACTAAAGTTATCTGGAGTTTTTGTAGGGGCAGCTAGCAGTGGGGAGTAAATGGCCATAACTTTGGCTAGGAAAGGCGGTTTTGGACGATTTTCTTTTTCATTTTGGGTATTTTCGACCTTTTGAAGCCATGGGCATAGGTCTTATAGCCATCTGAGGTCATTTGCAGAGGTTTTTGAGCCATGGAAGTTCTAGGAGCCACCAGGGCCCAGTATTGGAAAGACTGTATAGGGTTGCAGGTACCCATTCGAGGTGAACCAGTAGTCAATCTTGAAGGATTCTAGTGTTCTGAATCTGTTTTTACCATCTATTCCACTTGTAGATGCTTCTATTCAGCTGTATATTCAATTTGATCATTTAATTAAAACAAGGACAGGCCCATTTGGGAGCCTTGGACCCAACAGACGTAGACCAGGAGGGGTGAACTGCTTTATCAACTTCTTTTGCATCTGTGGTTGATTTATTTTGCAGAACAAATTTGTTTTAGTGTGTTAAACAGTAAAAGGAAATAAATCTGCTATACTTAAATGGGTCATGAACAGTTGAAAATTTCATTTGTTTTCTTTCTGCAAGACATGGACATCTTTTAAACATGTATATATCTGAATTGAATACCTTGCAAACCATTTACAAGTAGTTTCAAATTCAGATCAATGAAGATGAGACGCTTGAGTAGCAAAGTCTCTACAGTCTCCAGAAGTTGAACCCTTATTACATTTTGCTTTCAGATATTTATAGCTCTTTACAATGCTCTTGAGCCTTCTGAGGCTCGTAGTGTCTTAATCTATCCTCTCTGTCTTGTTAACTATTTGATTCCTTGAATAGGCAAGCATGGCTCAGAGGTTTTCTCCTTCTGATAGAGGAATAACCACATTCAGGTAGTTTGATGCATTGTTTGGGAGCTCTGTCATGCCAAAGATGCCCCATGATGTTTGTTTTGATAAGTTGCGCTAGGCTGTTGATGCTCCATGATCATTTGTTGTTGTGGCTGTGTTTCTTTGTGGCCCTTGATGTTTCTGTTTGTTTTGGAAAAGTTGTGCGTGCTACGGATGTTGTTTTTCACCTTCCAGCCTTCTGTCTCTATCTTGAAATGGCTATTCGGGCCTATGTTTCCCTTTAAAATGTTTAATAATGAGTGTTTTCTATTTTACATATAAAACACTGTAATACTGTAAAATCCCGCCAATATCTGTTCCTTTCGGACTTCAAAAGTCCTTAAACATGGCATATATATCTATCGGGTCCACCTTTGTAGTGATATCACATCGCCACCATTGATCTGGAAGTTCTAGATCCAATGGTTGTGATCCATTTCGGGCGGCTCTTTTGTACTGGAGTTAACCGCCTGATGAGGGTGGTTTTCTCTCTCCTCATCCTCGACATGTGGCAGCCACTGTATGGCATCGAGCAGAGCTTAGCCTAAACCACTTATCGCCTTTGGCTCTCCTGAAATCCTACCGGTTTTGTGATTTTCCCTTTATATTGGAAAATACATTAAAAATGTGAAAATCCCACTTTATCGGACTTTAAATTGTGTTCAACCGCCTTAATAAACCCTTTCGGGTTCGTAATGTCGCATCGGAGCTGCTCCCATTTTCCCCTTGTATTTTGTTAAATAACGAAATACATTGAAAATGCATTAAAACTGGACTTTCTGCAGACCTCAAATATTATCAAATAATATTTAGAATACTATCGGGTCCGCATCATCGCATCACACATATGAAGGTGTAAAGGCTCCACCACTTGGTGCTGCTCTGCTACGATATAGCGATGCAATCTAATTGCATTCGCTTGTCGTTGATGCCCAAGGCTCTTACTTAGCACGCTCCTTGTACTTCTAATAGCGATTTTGCAACGTGATGTGGGCCATCGATCTGCGTGCTTGATCGACGGTCCACATTGCATCATTGATTTCCATCACTCATTCCATATTGTCTGCACCAATTTGCCTTCACCAATGTGACCCATCGATCTGATCATTGAAGATCACTAATCGACGGTGTCTTGCATTGATTTCCACTGCCCGCTGATCAGATCTGCCGATTGCAATTTTCCACTTAGATTTGGGTCGTTGATCAACCAGATCTAACGACTGTTGTGCTTTGACTGTGTATGCCCCCAATACTTGGTTTTTCATTGATTTTGAGTGTTTTCAGCATCCTGATAGTGCATTTCCGCCCTTCCGAGGGCTCTTTTCATGCGATGGTTTTTATCCTTGGCATGATTTTAAGCAAATTTGGAGACATTGGGGCATATTTGGATCCATTTTTGGGCCATTTGGCAACAAGGCTAACACTGGCTCCTTCTGGGGATGAAATCCTCCTTGTGAGGTTTCAAGAATCATAGAACAATGCCTTTCTTATAAAAACAAAATCAAATCTTCCTTCTAGTGTTCCATTGAGCATGGAGTCTATTTAGCATGAAATAAAAACTTGAAAAAACATATTTACAATACCAAGGCTTGAAAGCCTAAATTGAAATAAAGTTTCAAAAACTACCCAATGACTGGGCCATCAAAAACATCTCCTCCTTCCTTAATGCATCCCTTTTGAGAAACCAGTCACCAAACTAAAAATTGACCCTTTTTTCCTTTCTGTCAAAGGTTTCTTTTTCTTGGTCAATGTTCATATCATAAAATTCATCAAAGACTTGTAAAAGCCTATTAATTTGATCATCTACTTCAAAAACTTTCCAACATTTGACATTATCAGGAAGAGATGGTCTATATTTCACGTCATCTCTGTATGCTTTCAGCCTTGGATGTTTTTCTTAGAAAGCTTTGTTCACCTGAAAAGTTAATATAAAAGATGAATCAATGCATTTCTGTGTGGGGGACACAAGGACTACACCTGCTCCTGTAGCTTCTTTAGAGCAAGCTCCTTCAAAGAACATGTCCCAGATCTGTGGGCCTTCTTCCTCTGTGATCTGGAAAACTGGTTTTTTAAGCTGCGTAGAGGCCAACTGAGATTCTTCAATTTGAAGAAAACAAGCTCCAAAATCAGTGTCAACAACATAGATGGGATGATTAGTGGAATTCCTTTCATCACTGATTATATAAGTCAACTAAGCCTCTCTGTACAATCTCCCATTTTCACCTCCAAAAATTGGGACAGTAGCATAGGACAGATCATTTTGCAATGTTCCACCTACTCTCTTGATCTAGCCTCTTGAAATAAACATGCCAAACTTGGGGGGGACATCTGCTACCACAATATCCATCATCATGCTTTTCATGGGCAGCTGAGACAAAGTGATGGCTAGGTCCTTGATTAATCCCAGACAATTCACTTTTCTAGAGTCAAAAGGAAACAGGTCATGATAAGGCTTGGTAATGTCAAGACCCAGTTTATCCATGACAACCTTGGACATTAGATTATGGATGGATGCAGTGTCAAAAAGACAATTGTGAAGGATTTTGTCATGAATAGTTAGAGAAACATAGAATGACGGGGAGCTATCTTCACAAGTTTCAATCATTGGGCTGAGAATAACAGCTGGTTGGTCATCTTGCAATGTTACATAGTTAGTGGAGGCTTGGATGGCTTTAGGCTCAAGGGCCTCGAGGATAGATGTCTTGAAGGAATCATTCTTCGCTAGTTTATTTAGAGGCATAGGTATTCTTAGCTTCTGAAATTATGATTGAAAATTGAAGGGAGAAGGAAATTTGTCAAGGCCTCTTACCTCGTGAGCTGGAGCTTTGAGGATGATAGGATCAACTGCCGGTTGCTTCTGCTTATTAGCTTGCTATACTGCAGGGACAATAGCTCTTTGAATAGGAGTTGCCTTGGCATTATTCATCTTTGACCTCAGATTATATCTTTGATGATCTTCAGTTTGTAGAACAACTTCACCGTCCCACTCTTGGCTGATCTGGTCATTGAATAATGACTTTTCATAGGCAGATTTGGTAAAAAAAGGGGCACTGCCTTTCTCTTCCATACAATGGATCTCATCATCTTCTTCAAAATAATCTTCCTCCATGACTGCGTTCTAAAAAGGGGTGTTCACCCTTTGGTCTTCATTGGCATCTTCGCTTCTTTGCAAAATCTGCAACCGCTTATTTACTCTTCTAATGGATTTGGATTTGGAGGAGTAAAGGTGTTAGGAACTCTTCCTTTCCCAAAGTGCAACTCAAATTTTAATTTGGAGATCTCAGAGGCTAATGACTCTATCATCTTGGCCATTTTATCTATCTTGGGATTTGAGGATGATGAAGACTCGCTCCTCTATCTCCTTCTATTAGCATTTCCCTTGAGCTTCTCTGTAGCCATGATGTTTGATTCTACTTCCAAGGCCATATCCTGCATATCAGCCAAAGTAGCACATCGCCTCTCCCTCAATAGTAGATAGAAGTCAGAATCAAAAGCACTAGCATAGATGAGTCTAGCATAGGTGGTGGTGGGTTTTACTTTAGCTGGTATCTTATTGTACATGCAGTTAAATATCTTATTGAAATCGGATAGCAACTCACCATTTTCCCTCTTTAAGTTCCCAAACTCAGTGTGGTAGTAGAGGATATCCTTCTTATCCCCCCAATGCTTTAGGAATGCATCATCTAAAGTCTCAATATCTACTATGGATCTTGGGGTCAGTTCTCTGAACCATTTTCTAGCCTCTCCATCTAGGCTTTGGACAAAGACTCTCATCCAGACATCATCTTCACTAATGTCTAGGTTATCAGCATAGCTACAAAATGATTCAAGATGTTCTTTAGCTGTAACACCTTCAATCCCAGTGAAATTAGGCATATACTTCTGATATTCTCCAGTAGGCATGGCATTCAAGGAGTGGGTAGTATTAGAGGTCCATACCTAGCAGCTATGATTCTTTCCATTTTGGTAGGTGCTTGTGGACCTGCCATAGCTATGGTGGCTAAAATAGTACTGGTAGTCTGAATGACAAAGGGCTGAGGAGTGACCAATAAGACTAAAGGAGTATGATGGATAGGAGGTGAGGTTTCCTTTGGGCTTACAACAAAAGGAAAACCTAAAGAATAAGGAGCTTTATGAATTTCTAATATTTTTTCTTCGCTTCTAGTATTAGAAGCTAAACTCTCAACATGTATTTGTTCTATTACAGGATTTTCTTGAAGAGATATAGGAGATTGTTTAGGTTTACCTGAACCTGATGCTCCTTTATGCAATACCTTTCTCTCTTTGATGATTTTTTTAGGGTCAGGTACTGGTTTAGCTTGTGACTTCTAAGGATTTCTCTGGGTATGCCTCACAAACTGAGCCAAAACTATGAAGTGGAGTCGCCAAGAGGTTCAGCCTCCAGTAGAGTCACCAGATAGATCATTACAACCAAAAATGTGCCCAGAATTTGTCTATCATCAAAGTTGGATCTGTGTCATCTCCCATGGAAGCTGAGCTTCAGTTTCCTCTCCCTGGAAATGACGCCAATTATGCTATCACTCCAGGAAACTCTCCTAGGTTGCAGCTCAGAGATGCCTAGTAACATATAATATTCAATATTATTCTCTGAACTATTGGAATGAATGATGGTTTGGATCAAGCCAGATAACCATTTCAACTTTCTTTTTACTCAAGACATGCATGAACACCCTCAACTTACAAGGCTTTAGACCACTAATGCTCAATAGTTTGTAGATTCAATGAATAGATGGAGAATACTGTCCATACCGGCAAATGCATATATAAACACATATGAATGGCTAGCTATAGGCAGCAAATGAGAATACTGAATGTACCGACAGATACATATATAAACACATATGAATGGCTAGCTACGGGCAGTAAAAGAAGCTTGCAAATCTAATTTATCAATGCAGAGATAAGGTGACAGTTATCTGGCATTAGATACAAAAGAAATGTGAACAACCTATTCAAGTGCAAGCTTAGAACATAAGAGAAAATGGAATATTGAACATATAACAGCAAAAGAATCTTATATTTGCTAATGAATGAAGATGAGATGCTTGAGCAGCAAAGTCTCTATAGTCTCCAAAAGTTGAACCCTTATTACATTTTTCTTTCAGATATTTATAGCTCTTTACAACGCTCTTGAGCCTTTTGAGGCTCAGAGTGTCTTAATATATCCTCTCTGTCTTGTTAACTGTTTGATTCCCTGAATAGGCAAGCATGGCTCAGAGGTTTTCTCCTTCTGACAGAGGAATAACCACATTCAGGTAGTTTGATGTGCTTTCTGGGAGCTCTGTCATGCCAGAGATGCCCCTAGATGTTTGTTTTGATGAGCTGCACTGGGATGTTGATGCTCCAGGATCATTTGTTATTGTGGCTGTGTTGTGTTGTGTCCCTTGATGTTTCTATTTGATTTGGACAAGCTATGCGTGTTGGGCTGTCGCTTTTCCCCTTCTAGCCTTCTGTCTCTGTCTTGAAATGGCTATTCGGGCCTCTGTTTCCCTTTAAAATGTTTAATAATGAGTGTTTTTTGTTTTACACAGAAAACACTGTAATACTATAAAATCCCGCCAATATCTCTTCCTTTAGACTTCAAATGTCCTTAAACATGGCATATATATCTATCGGGTCTACCTTTGTAGTGATATCACATCTCCACCATTGACCTCGAAGTTCTAGATCCAATGGTTGTGATCCATTTTGGGTGGCTTTTTTGTACTGGATTTAATGCCCAATGAGGGTGGTTTTCTCTCTCCTAATCCTAGGCACGTGGCAACCACTGTATGGCATCGGGTGGAGCTCGGCCTAAACCACTTATTGCCTTTGGCTCTCCTGAAATCCTACCAGTTTTGTGATTTTCCCTTTATATTGGAAAATACATTAAAAATGTGAAATACGCTTTATCGGACTTGAAATGGTGTTCAACCACCTTAATAAACCCTTTCAAGTCTGTAATGTTGCATCAGCATTGTCCCATGTTCCCCTTGTATTTCATTAAATAATGAAATGCATTGAAAATGCATTAAAACTAGACTTTCTGCAGACATCAAATATTATCAAATAATATTTAGAATATCGTTGGGTCCGCATCATCGCATCGCACATGTGAAGGTGTAAAGGCTCCACCCCTTGGTGCTACTCTGCTGTGATATAGCGATGCGATCTGATCGCAATCGCTTGTCACTAATGCCCAGGGCCCTTACTTAGCATGCTCCTTGTACTTTCAATAGTGATTTTGTGATGTGATGTGGGTTGTTGATCTACGTGCTTGATCGACGGTCCACATTGCATCGCTGAATTCCATCACTCATTCCATACTGTCTGCACTGGTTTTCCTCTGCCGATGTGACCCGTCGATCTGATCATCAGAGATCGCTAATTGGTGGCGTCTTGCATTGATTTCCACTGCCCACTAATCAGATTCTCTGATTGCGATTTGCCGCTTAGATCTAGGCCGTTGGTCGGCTAGATCTAACAACTGCTGTGCTTTGACCATGTATGCCCCCAATAATTGGTTTTTCACTGATTTTGAGTGTTTTCAGCCTCCCAATAGTACATTTCCACCCTTCCAAGGGATCTTAGCATGCGATGGTTTTTATCCTTGGCATGATTTTAAGCAAATTTGGAGACTTTGGGGTATATTTGGATCCAGTTTTGGGCCATTTTCCAACAAGGCTAACAGGATGCATGATCATCTCTAGGATAAGTATGGTAATTAAAGAAAAAATTTTGAAATACACCTCTCAGTTGAGTTTGTAGGACTAATTTTCATTGTCATATCATCTGGTCTTCAGTAACATGCATCGTTGAAAACACAAAAAAGTCATTTCAGGTATTTCCTCTACATGTCTTGCTTCCTTTCCGCTTGTTGACCAACTGTCATCTTCAACAAGTTTATTGCTATGTCATGCTTGTGACCTTGTTCTCGTGATGTTGAAGGTTTGTCTTTGTGTGTATGAGTTGTGTTTGCTATGTAAACATTTATCGCCCTCACACACAAATTTGTAAACAATGTTGCGCAAGTGTCGTCACGATCATTCAACGATCTATATCAAGTGTCGCACTTGTCGCTCTTAACCTTTATACAGTCACACTAAGACATGTTGTCTTGTTGGTTTGAGGTGTCTTGTCATTGAGTCATGTTGAGAGTGTGTTCGCAAGGACATGTATACATGAGTTCACTCGCTCACACACATGCATTTTTACAAAAATCTGTCGACCGGACCACCCTCCACTAGTCGAACCTCCACTGACCTATGCTACACAGTCTCAACCCTAAGTGACCAAGCATTGTTTCCCAAAACTATGTAGAGCTTGAGGTTGCCCTCCAGGTAGTCTACATTGCGAAATTCTGTAATCAACCTAGCTAATTCTCACCAAGAACAATGTAGAATTTTCCCAAGAATTCATCTCAGTCAGTGATTCTGGCAAGTGTATCTATCAATCCTCCCATTGGTCAACCAGAGAATTTGACTAGAGCAGTGAACCAGGGCTGCACTCATCTCCAAAACTTTGTAGAAGCTATCCAGCTTGCCTTCTAATAAATTGTCTAGACATGAGGGATAGGGACCCGTTGCCTATCATTGCATTGTCCCTAGAAATTGCACAGTTTTGTCAGGTAGTCCCCCTGTTGGCCTACTCTCCACTTCTCCTGAAAGCTACACAGTTTTCATTAACAGTATATCTGCTATCCGACACCCTGCTACCGAACACCCTACTCAGCCCGGAAATTGCATAGATATGTCATGTCTAAGTGCCTCCTAGAATTTCATAGTTCTGACCAATAGGTTCCTACAGCCTGATCCTGACTTCCTATGGAAATCTGCACAGTTTTCACTTCTAGCACCTCCTACTATCCACGCTGACTTCCCTAGAAAAAATGTGCAATTTTTCCTCCCAACTGAGCCGGATCCCACAGATGTCACCTACTGTCCTAGAGTAGTCAACTCAACTGCTCAGTGACCTCTACACATTTTTTCCCAATAGTGCCTCGGGGCCTCTAATCCTGACTTGAAATGTGCTTTGCATAGTTTCAAAGCCTTGTCCTCTCTCCTAGTCACCTGCGCCAAGAAATGAAAGATGATGCATCATGGTAGACTAGGGGATTTATGGATTTAATGTCATCTCATCATGAGTGATTGCATAAATAGTTACATGAGTGAGACATGGCATAATGACGAATGGGATGAACAAGGAGTGCATGTTAGGAGACATGTGAACATATGAAGCATGCCAAGTACCAATGAAGAGGACACATGCACATGCAACATCAAATAAACACCAAGACCATTGAAGACTTTGCACACCTTGTCATGCGAAGGTGAAGCTATACACCAAGAGCACACTCACTACTTAGTAGCACAACAGGTTGACATGGACACCACCATCAAGATGTACATA